>CM050165.1:308010321-309210321 GCA_027410445.1 Discoglossus pictus
GCACGCAGTTGGTTCAAACGTGTAACTCAAAAACACTGAAAAACAAAAAAAATACTTAAAATAATATAATAAAATAACAACACCCTCACACACAGCACAGGGGGAGAGCCAGGAAGCCTGGGGGTTGGTTGCAAACTAATTGGAGCCATATTTTGAGTTTATTGTCGAACGACCGACTAAGCGAGGGGAAAAATGGCGGACGAAAAACGTGAAAATTCTGAAACGGGATGAAAACGAGGCTCAGCAACGGCAGGCACGCAGAATTTAGAAAACTGTAACACTTACACTAACCACGCCAGGAACGCGGGACTTTGAAAAGAAAACCAATGCAGGTGCTCAGAGGAGCAAAAGCCTCACATTGTGTGGCAAACAGCATTGCCAGACTTACAATTTTTTCCCCGTCATTTTTGACGGGCAATTTCATAGTGCATAAATAACTTTTGATTGTGTTAGAGCAAATACAGTGCTGTTATACGTATGTGTTATCTCTTTTTAAGGATCTTCAAATTCGTTGACTTATGTGTAAGCATGTATATATGTCAGTTTTTCTCTGGGTTTATATATATTATTCATACAGCTACAAAGATACAAAGTATTATATATGCCCCTATATAGACACCTCATCATATATCTATTTTTCTGGCCCGGTGATGCCACTAAAAATTTTGTTAATGGTGCTGAGGAAATTGATACTGACACATAACTATTAATCAGTTATAATAATACTACAATATTGAATATTTGGTGGGTCAACAGTTCTCACATACAGCACTCTATACTGCTAACAAACAACTTTACAGCAGCATATTTCCTCCAGTTTTGACTGGTCAGCAGCCTGTTGTGAGTTTAGTACAAACACTGCTAAAGACTACAGGAAGAGGAGCATGACTCCTGCACCATACTGTTACTGAGGGAGTGTCTGGGACTAGGGTCCCATACTGTTACTGGGGAAGAGGAGCATGACTCCTGCACCATACTGTTACTGACGGAGTGTCTGGTACTAGGATCCCATACTGTTACTGGGGAAGAGGAGCATGATTCCTACACCATACTGTTACTGAGGGAATGTCTGGGACTAGGATCCCATATTGTTACTGGGGAAGAGGAGCATGATTCCTACACCATACTGTTACTGAGGGAGTGTCTGGTACTAGGATCCCATAGTGTTACTGGGGAAGAGGAGCATGATTCCTACACCATACTGTTACTGAGGGAATGTCTGGTACTAGGATCCCATAGTGTTACTGGGGAAGAGGAGCACGACTCCTGCACCATACTGTTACTGAGGGAGTGTCTGGGACTAGGATCCCATATTGTTACTGGGGAAGAGGAGCATGATTCCTACACCATACTGTTACTGAGGGAATGTCTGGGTCTAGGATCCCATACTGTTACTGGGGAAGAGGAGCATGACTCCTACACCATACTGTTACTGAGGGAATGTCTGGGTCTAGGATCCCATATTGTTACTGGGGAAGAGGAGCATGATTCCTACACCATACTGTTACTGAGGGAGTGTCTGGTACTAGGATCCCATAATGTTACTGGGGAAGAGGAGCATGACTCCTACACCATACTGTTACTGAGGGAATGTCTGGGACTAGGATCCCATATTGTTACTGGGGAAGAGGAGCATGACTCCTACACCATACTGTTACTGAGGGAATGTCTGGGACTAGGATCCCATAATGTTACTGGAGAAGAGGAGCATGACTCCTGCACCATACTGTTACTGAGGGAATGTCTGGGTCTAGGGTCCCATAATGTTACTGGGGAAGAGGAGCATGACTCCTGCACCATACTGTTACTGAGGGAATGTATGGGACTAGGATCCCATAATGTTACTGGGGAAGAGGAGCATGACTCCTGCACCATACTGTTACTGAGGGAATGTATGGGACTAGGATCCCATAATGTTACTGGGGAAGAGGAGCATGACTCCTGCACCATACTGTTACTGAGGGAGTGTCTGGGTCTAGGATCCCATAATATTACTGGGGAAGAGGAGCACGACTCCTACACCATACTGTTACTGAGGGAATGTCTGGGACTAGGGTCCCATAATGTTATTGGGGAAGAGGAGCATGATTCCTACACCATACTGTTACTGAGAGAATGTCTGGGACTAGGATCCCATAATGTTACTGGGGAAGAGGAGCATGACTCCTACACCATACTGTTACTGAGGGAATGTCTGGGACTAGGGTCCCATAATGTCACTGGGGAAGAGGAGCATGACTCCTGCACCATACTGTTACTGAGGGAATGTATGGGACTAGAGTCCCATAATGTTACTGGGGAAGAGGAGCATGACTCCTACACCATACTGTTACTGAGGGAATGTCTGGGTCTAGGATCCCATAATATTACTGGGGAAGAGGAGCATGACTCCTGCACCATACTGTTACTGAGGGAATGTCTGGGACTAGGATCCCATAATGTTACTGGGGAAGAGGAGCATGACTCCTGCACCATACTGTTACTGAGGGAGTGTCTGGGACTAGGGTCCCATAATGTTACTGGGGAAGAGGAGCATGACTCCTACACCATACCGTCACTGAGGGAATGTCTGGGACTAGGGTCCCATAATGTTACTGGGGAAGAGGAGCATGACTCCTACACCATACTGTTAGTGAGGGAATGTCTATGACTAGGATCCCATAATGTTACTGGGGAAGAGGAGCATGACTCCTGCACCATACTGTTACTGAGGGAATATCTGTGACTTGGATCCCATAATATTACTGGGGAAGAGGAGCATGACTCCTGCACCATACTGTTACTGAGGGAGTGTCTGGGACTAGGGTCCCATAATGTTACTGGGGAAGAGGAGCATGACTCCTGCACAATACTGTTACTGAGGGAATGTCTGGGACTAGGGTCCCATAATGTTACTGGGGAAGAGGAGCATGACTCCTACACCATACTGTTACTGAGGGAGTGTCTGGTACTAGGGTCCCATACTGTTACTGGGGAAGAGGAGCATGACTCCTACACCATACTGTTACTGAGGGAATGTATGGGACTAGGGAATGTATGTTACTGAGGGAATATCTGTGACTTGGATCCCATAATATTACTGGGGAAGAGGAGCATGACTCCTACACCATACTGTTACTGAGGGAATATCTGGTACTAGGGTCCCATAATGTTACTGGGGAAGAGGAGCATGACTCCTACACCATACTGTTACTGAGGGAATGTATGGGACTAGGGTCCCATAATGTTACTGGGGAAAAGGAGCATGACTCCTGCACCATACTGTTACTGAGGGAATGTCTGGGACTAGGGTCCCATAATATTACTGGGGAAGAGGAGCATGACTCCTACACCATACTGTTACTGAGGGAATGTCTGGGACTAGGATCCCATAATGTTACTGGGGAAGAGGAGCACGACTCCTGCACCATACTGTTACTGAGGGAATGTATGGGACTAGGGAATGTATGTTACTGAGGGAATATCTGTGACTTGGATCCCATAATATTACTGGGGAAGAGGAGCATGACTCCTACACCATACTGTTACTGAGGGAATATCTGGTACTAGGGTCCCATAATGTTACTGGGGAAGAGGAGCATGACTCCTACACCATACTGTTACTGAGGGAATGTATGGGACTAGGGTCCCATAATGTTACTGGGGAAGAGGAGCATGACTCCTACACCATACTGTTACTGAGGGAATATCTGGTACTAGGGTCCCATAATGTTACTGGGGAAGAGGAGCATGACTCCTACACCATACTGTTACTGAGGGAATGTATGGGACTAGGGTCCCATAATGTTACTGGGGAAGAGGAGCATGACTCCTACACCATACTGTTACTGAGGGAATGTCTGGGACTAGGGTCCCATAATGTTACTGGGGAAGAGGAGCATGACTCCTACACCATACTGTTACTGAGGAAATGTCTGTGACTAGGATCCCATACTGTTACTGGGGAAGAGGAGCATGACTCCTACACCATACTGTTACTGAGGGAATGTCTGGGACTAGGATCCCATAATGTTACTGGGGAAGAGGAGCATGACTCCTACACCATACTGTTACTGAGGGAATGTATGGGACTAGGGTCCCATAATGTTACTGGGGAAGAGGAGCACGACTCCTGCACCATACTGTTACTGAGGGAATGTCTGGGACTAGGATCCCATATTGTTACTGGGGAAGAGGAGCATGACTCCTACACCATACTGTTACTGAGGGAATGTATGGGACTAGGGTCCCATAATGTTACTGGGGAAGAGGAGCACGACTCCTGCACCATACTGTTACTGAGGGAATGTCTGGGACTAGGATCCCATATTGTTACTGGGGAAGAGGAGCATGACTCCTACACCATACTGTTACTGAGGGAATGTCTGGGACTAGGGTCCCATACTGTTACTGGGGAAGAGGAGCACGACTCCTGCACCATACTGTTACTGAGGGAATGTCTGGGACTAGGGTCCCATAATGTTACTGGGGAAGAGGAGCACGACTCCTACACCATACTGTTACTGAGGGAATGTCTGGTACTAGGGTCCCATAATGTTACTGGGGAAGAGGAGCATGACTCCTACACCATACTGTTACTGAGGGAATGTATGGGACTAGGGTCCCATAATGTTACTGGGGAAGAGGAGCATGACTCCTACACCATACTGTTACTGAGGGAATGTCTGGGACTAGGATCCCATAATGTTACTGGGGAAGAGAAGCATGACTCCTACACCATACTGTTACTGAGGGAATGTATGGGACTAGGGTCCCATAGTGTTACTGGGGAAGAGGAGCATGACTCCTACACCATACTGTTACTGAGGGAATGTCTGGGACTAGGGTCCCATAATGTTACTGGGGAAGAGGAGCATGACTCCTACACCATACTGTTACTGAGGGAATGTCTGGGACTAGGGTCCCATAATGTTACTGGGGAAGAGGAGCATGACTCCTACACCATACTGTTACTGAGGGAATGTATGGGACTAGGGTCCCATAGTGTTACTGGGGAAGAGGAGCATGACTCCTACACCATACTGTTACTGAGGGAATGTCTGGGACTAGGGTCCCATAGTGTTACTGGGGAAGAGGAGCATGACTCCTACACCATACTGTTACTGAGGGAATGTCTGGGACTAGGGTCCCATAATGTTACTGGGGAAGAGGAGCATGACTCCTACACCATACTGTTACTGAGGGAGTGTCTGGGACTAGGATCCCATAATGTTACTGGGGAAGAGGAGCATGACTCCTACACCATACTGTTACTGAGGGAATGTATGGGACTAGGATCCCATAATGTTACTAGGGAAGAGGAGCATGACTCCTACACCATACTGTTACTGAGGGAATGTATGGGACTAGGATCCCATAATGTTACTAGGGAAGAGGAGCATGACCCTGGGATATATCCAAGGGTGATCCTTGCAGACCCCTATTACTGAGAGAAGGACCAGATGAGCACTGTATACCTCTGTTATTGAGGCATGGCAAGTTACCAGAGCATGTACCTGATACCTGAGGGAAGGGGGGACTGATCCTATATCACACCTATTCTGAGGAAACAGCAGAGTGCCCCATAAAGAAAGAAATAGTGTTTGTTACAGAAGAAATAACAGAGTGACTTTAGCACCCACCTGTTACTTTGGTAATGGGAAGGTGACCCTGGTCACTAAAGGGCTATTTCTGAGGGTCCTGCAGTGTGAAAGAATCTGGCACACTCCTGTTTCTGATGGAAGTGTTAAACGTTTCTACTCCTTAATTAGCCTGTGAATCACAGTACAAGCTTTATATAATAATCAGCCCACACACTGGCTCATTCAGAGGAGTGGGGATTTACAGAACCATCTTGAAGACGTTTTTATGATCCACAAATCTTCTCCTGATAGCCAGAGAGTATAGCACTGTGAGTGGTCAAGTAACTGAAGGAAGGACAGAGTGACACATCTCTGTGAATCCCTAGTGAATCACACCACTCGCTTTGTTTAATTACCCCAAACATGACACAATGGAAACTGTTTACTAATTAATACTTCCTGGTTCAAAGGTGAGTGATCTAAATACACCTTTGCTATAGAAGTTGGCTTATGGCCCATAACTGATATAGTACATGGAGACCACTTCACTATATATAGACTAGAGATCATGTACATGTCGTTGAGTCTGGACAGATATTACAAACTAGATTATAACTTTAAATATTTCTTTTAATAGAGTCGTCAGTGTAGATACATTTCAAATGTCCATTCCCTTAACTAAACCAGGACAGATTTGCAAAAACACCCAGATTCAATTCATTCCACCAACGTAATTATATTGGGGATATACAGTGGAACATTTAGCTATGTGCCTGTACATTTGTGACTGTTTATTACCTGTGTGAACATGTTTGGCTTTGCATGTGGACACTTCTTTTATTCTATGATTCCAGCACCATTAACCCTTTACTTCCAGGCTTGACAAATCTCATGAACCAGGGTCCTAAAATTTTACTACTGGCTCCTAATTACATTGGCCTCTAAGTTTCATATAGATTTGTCAACCTTTAAATCTTAACATGGAGTTATCCTTTACTTTGTGAATCAACTTCCTTTTCCAAGCAAATTATTTTGTTACTTTCGCAAGACGGTGTCTTTGTAATACAGTATAATGAGCTGTCATAGTTACATAGTAATTGAGGTTGAAAAAAGACTTTTAGATTAGTTAGGATGTTTGAATTGGAACATATTTCGTTTTTATTAATTAACAGCCCTTCTTAACTCACTGGTCAGATAAAGGCAAATCCAACGCACACTATTTGCCTCTTATTTTAGTTTTTTACTTCATAAATATAATTTATTTTAAATGGGGGAGAAAAAAACCTTTTCTGATGTACAAAACATGTTCTTTTAAATGCATGACAGAACGTTTTGGGCTAAAGGGGCCTTTTAACAATATTATCACAAATATAGTTCTCAGCAGCGCAGGGATGCCAAAAGTCGTTGGTAATGCAATGTTAAAACTGCGGGCTCGCAACTGCGGCCCTTCCAAAGCGAGGGCCACGGTTGCAGGCCGCAACCTCGGACCTTGCAAAGAGAGGGCCCGATTTGCGGCCAGGCAATGAGCGCCGAACAACTTAGGCAGTGATCGCCGAAGGCGCTCACTGTGCTGGTGGAGAGAAGCGTCAAAGGCGTTCATCCCTACGATCCCGCACAACTTCACAGTGCAAGCACCGTAGCAGTTGTATGGAAAAAAAAATCACATAAAAAAAACACTTTGCAAAAATCTGGACCCTGGAAAAAATCCGGACCACGCAAAAATACACATTTAATGGCTGAACCACGCACATCGAAAAACACAAAAAAATTAAAATACCAAAAAAAAAACAACTCACACACAACACGGGGGGATAGCAAGGACGTCTGGGAGTGAGATTGCATGCAAATTTCAACCGAATTTGCCGAGTTTCGCCACTCAAAAATCAGCTTAGCGAGGTTAAAAATGGTGGCCGAAAAAGTTAAAACGAGGCTACACGACCCCGAAGCGCGCAAAACACTGCCAGCCGCATACAAGTTTGCCAGGGATGTACGAGGTAGAAAATGACTATGAGCAAGGATGGGGAAAGCTTGCGAACCGCATAAGATATAGCCTAATGCCGCCATTTCCAAACACTCAATTGCACATTACAACATTACGCTTTTGAAATGGAGGTTCTCCCGCCTAAACAAATGATTTCCCTTTGCAGACACAGCCTATATACACTGCACACTATGTCTTTTTGTGAGCTGGTTGGTCAAGCTTTGTGTTAGTTACCATAAGTGGCCCCTTTTCTGTAGGCATCTTGTCCGAGTCAGGACCTCGGGAGCTTAAGCAACAATTTCCTTTTAAGAAAACACACCATGTATAGCATAATACTTTTTATTTTCCAAATTTTTATACAGTTTCAAAACAATACAAAAATGGTACATTTCCATAAGTCATTATAATTAGCATATTTTGGCATATTGAAATTCCCCCTTTATTTTGCATTATCCAATCGGTGATCGATATTTGGGTGCTCTGGCCAGACCTGAGCCAATTGGCAAATAAGTAAGTGGGAGCTGATTGGTTAACATCCCAACTATAGCCAGTGGGATGGGGGTATGTGGCTTCCTCCAGGGGTAGGGTTGCCAGGATGTCTATCTCCCCATCTTGGTGCCAATTAGTCTATGCCCCAAATGCCAGGCCTTACATTCATTGTCTGGCTTCACTAGTGGGATAAGGAGTTGCCTTCATTAGGGAGACCTTGGATAGATGTGTGTGAATAACCAGCTTGGGGCTACGTAGCCACAGTTTAGGGAGTTTATGTATGGTGGGGAGAGCCTAGTGGAGAGAGGAAGGGCGTAGTAAGGAAGGTGGAGCAGAAGCTAGCCATCCCACAGTGCTCTTTAGTGGGGGCTGTGAGTACCATTGGTGCCCTCAGAGTCTGGGACTGTTGAAGCAGTGAGGATCCGTCGCCTTAACCTCCATTTGGGTTAGGTTACCTTTATTGAGTGAGAGAGGAGTCGACTAGTCAATGAGTATAACTCTGGAGTGTGATATACTCTAGCTGCCAGGACTTGCATTCTAACTAACAATATAGACTTCTGTAGACCACATTGGTTGGGGGGTTGGGGGGGGGGGGGTCAAAGAGATATCACTTACAAAGTACTTGACATATCTTGACCTTCCTAGGTTTTAGCTGTCCATTTTTAGGGTCCCTTTGGCCATAAAGAAGGACAAGTGATTTATAATCTCTCTTATAGGAAAAGTTTTGTTGGCTATAAAAATAACCCTGGTCTATAGTTATGGAAGTAGCTTGGGGTTGCAGGAGCCAGGTTGCCCAGTTCAGGGTCTTGGTGGTCCCACATTGCTACTAGTGCTCTTTCGAATGCTTGTATGTAAAATGGGTATTTCTGAATTTGAATATTACACACGTCTCGTTAATAGATGTGCTTTTCACTCTTTGCTTCAAAACTGGCACATTGCATATATAGTAGTTCAGTTTGTATGTATCGTGTAAATATTATGGAACTATGCATATTATTTTTATTATCATTATTAGAATTTTACTAGGAAATTTCCCGGCCAAAATGACGGTAATAAAATTGTAAGACTGGCAATGCTGTTTGCCACACAATGTGAGGCTTTTGCTCCTCTGAGCACCATTTGCGTGGTGCGCGCTGTCTGCCATTTGTTTTATTTTCAAAGTCCCGCATGCCTGTTGTTGTTCGTGTAAGTGTTACTGTCTTCACCATCGTGTATTTTCTAAGTTCTGCGTGCCTGGCCTTGCTGAGCCTCGTTTTCATCCCGTTTCAGAATTGTTACTTGTTTTCGGTCAAAGCGACGAAAAACGCCAAATATGGCTCCAATTTTTTTTGCAACTTCACTCCCAGTCTTCCTGGCTCTCCCCCAGTGCTGTGTGAGTGTGTTCAATTAGTGAGTGTGTTCAATTAGCACCTTTGGCGCTTATTGCAGCCTAAGGCCCGCATGCCTCAACTGCTCGCTTCGCGAGGCTCGCAGTGCAATGGACGCCTTTGGCGCTCATTGCAGCCAAAGTTGAGCAGGTGTCAATGGCTCGCCTAACTTTGCGGGGCTCGCAGGCATCCCTCGCTGTGCAAAAGCCTAAGTCGTGCTTGCTTCAACGGCTCGCTTTGCAAGGCTCGCAGTTGACTGCTCGCCTCACTACGCTGCGCGAGGGGTGCAAGTGCGTTACCAATATCGCAAACGTCCCCAACACTGACAACTATATATATAATAAAGGATAAATACATACTTTAGCGCTAAGCATAGAAAGGAACATTTCTGGGTGTATGTGTTGTTTTGGTGTGGCTACTCACAAGGGATGGTTAAGTGTCATAAAAGCCCCCATTTAGGAATTTGCACATTGACATAATTGAATGAATTTAGCACATGCTTGACTGGTAATTTCCTTCTTTCAGTTCAGTTTTTTTCTGCTTGATTTCACTAAGTTTAAGGTGTTTTTATTATAGCTGTTCTAGCAACTTGGTGGCCACTAACTATGCATTTTAACCATTGTAGCTGCTTTAGTTGGCTGCTCTAAAATCGTCTCTTAATCATAGTAAAGTGACACAATGGATGTACAAAACATGGTATAATTTTAAAACTGCGTGTGATAACAGGCACTCTACCATTAAATGCTATTATTAAAAAAATGCATTTTGCTGCAGTAAAATTAAGGTTTGCCATTCTGAGCTGGCAGTGAGCCTTTCTGATCCACTCACACATATTCTGATATTTTGTTATTGAAAGATTGTTGCCATTAATCACCGATTAGCCACATAGGCATTAGGTTTATTGTCTTGAGTGCAGTTGTCTGCACCCAAAATGTCTAGGTATGCTTCCTGTGTCTTTTTTTCCCTTCTTTTTCCTCTCTCTTGAAGGCGACTGAACTCAAGACAAAAGGCTGAATGACTTAAGAATTAAGCTTTAATGTGGGTTAATCAGAAAGACTGGCTGGCCGCTCAGACTGGCTGGCCGCTCAGACTGGCAAACATCCGCGTGTTTATTAACATTTTTGAAATACTATGCTATTGATAAACTATATATTACCTATAGTTTTACATTATATCATATATAGAACCTCCACTCTGTCACTTTATTTTGTACATAGACTGCTAAAAGCTACATTGTCAGGAAAGTTGATATCTTTTTATTCTATTTTTTTTCTGTTTTTATCACTGGGTTTCCTTTTCCGTTCAATAACTAAGGGAGATCTTTTTTTTAAATATCCTTTAGAGTCGAACACTGGAGACTTCTGGATAATCTGAAGACCACCGTGGAAGGGTTGGTGTCAGGAAACAGCCGAAATGTCTGGTCCAAGTATGGTGGCCTTCAAAGGCTGTGTCGGGACATGAGTAGTATCCTCCAGCATGGACTAATTTGTGATCAGGTACTGTTATACGTCTCTGTCCCCACAGACCCCTCTGCTCAATGTGTACTAGTAATTTTATTAGCAACAGGTTATCTCACTGACTACACATTACAGACTAAATAAAAATGATCCAGCAACAATGATTAGAAATCAATTTAAACTACTAAATTATTCAATTTCTTATAACTTTCAAATGTAATGCAAATTATATTATTTGCTACCTTTTATGAATTTAACATTTATTTTTATTTTTTTTGGTTAAAGAGGGTGTTATGCTCAGACATTTGTTAATCTGTTTAAGTATAAACCATAAACATGCCTTTATAGTAAAGGGTTAATGTAATTCACATTCTTTTAAGTTTTAGACATCAGGGTATTTAACTATTTCTTTTGTTAAAAAACTATGAGAAAAACATTAAAAATAACGGATTTCGATTTTACACACACAGAACAAAGCTACTCTATCAGATCTTTCTTTTTTTTTTTTTTTTCTCAGACACAGACTATGCTTAACCTGATGTTCTGTGTCTGATACTAACCAATCAGTGACAACATAGCACATTCTGCAACAGGCTGCTGAGACATGGTCCCTGATAGGCTAGGACACTACTCTGCCCATCCAGCCCTACAGAGTCTGTGTCTGCATATGCTTCAGTGGGCAGACCCATACAGTCCCTATTTGTTTGATCTTAGCTAGTAAAAAAAACAGAGCTTATAAGCAGTTCTTAATAAAAATAAAGTACATAAAATTACCTTTTATTCTTAAGTATATTATATACCTAGTAAAATCCAGAAACCTTCCATAACCCTAAAAAATATGTATATGTGTGAGCTTCAGCTATTGCTGGTTTGGCTTTTGATCTTTTTGGATGTCAATTTATTTAATGGTAAAAACTGTTGGGAGGGAATAAGCTGCCTGCAACAAAGTTGTTGAATTTAAACTTTCCTCAAGCATCCTCTGAAACATCTAATATGTTGGGTAGTTACCAAGTGGGAAATTTTCAGGCTATTTTTCCAAATTTGGAAGTTTACGGCTTTCCCCGCCATCTTTATTCTAAAATTATACCCTCCTGGTTTCTGAGGTTTGATAAGATGTCTATTTATTTAAATTGGTAATACATCTCATAGGCTGCTGCTAACAGATGTTTGAAAGAACAGCAAACAAAATTATCTCTGTGGGTATTAAAAAAAAAAAAAAAAACTTCTTCTTGCACTAGCATTTTGTAGAGTGCAGTAGTAAACAGGATGCAGAGAAGTCATAGGCTATCCAAACATAATTTACTCTGTCAGCTGGAATATGCAGCTCAAATGATATGTATTTTGTTATGTTACTCTGAATATACAAAAGCCATGATTCTGAGCATTTAGTTGTGGCTTTTTAAATGTTGCATATATTTACAATTGTGCTCAAAAGTTTGCATACCCTTGGCGAATTGGTAATATATGTATCATTTTTAAAGAAAACATGAGGAAGCAGGTAAAACACATTTCTTTTATTCAATTTTGATTCAATTGTAGGTTATAACAGAATGGCACCATTATAAAACAAAACATGGCAACAAAGAAAAAAATGAAATGACCCTGTTCAAAAGTTTGCATACCCATAGTTCTTAATACTGTGTATTGCCTCCTTTAGCATGAATGACAGTGTTCAGTCTTTTGTAATAGTTGTCTATGAGGGCCCTAATTCTTGCAGGTGGTAAAGCTGCCCATTCGTCTTGGCAAAATGCCTCCAGGTCATACAAACTCTTTGGTCGTCTTGTATGAACCGCACGTTTGAGATCTTCCCAGAGTGGCTCGATGATATTAAGGTCAGGAGACTGTGATGGCCACTCCACAACCTTCACCTTTTTCTGCTGTAACCACTGGAGGGACAGCTTGGCCCTGTGCTTAGGGTCATTGTCATGCTGGAAAGTCCAAGAGCGTCCCAAGCACAGCGTTCGTGCAGAAGAACACAAATGGTCTGCCAGTATTTTCTGATAATATGCTGCATTCATCTTGCAATCATTCCCTGTGCCTTAAGAGCTCCCCCCCCCCCCAAAAAAAAAAAAAACACATCAGTGAGCCACCACCAAGGTTCACAGTGGGGATGGTATTCTTTTCACTAATAGGCCTTGTTGACGCCTCTCCAAACCGGGCTTTTTTATGGCAATGCCGTAGTAAAGACTTCTTTCTGGCAACTCGACCATGTCTCTCATTTTTGTTTAAGTATCGTTGTATTGTGCTCCTTGAAACAACCACACCATCTTTTTCGAGAGCAACCTGTATTTCTCCTGAGGTTACCTGTGTTTTTTTTTTTTGTATTCCGAACAATTCTTCTGGCTGAAATCTTTCTTGGTCTTCCTGACCTTGGCTTGGTATCAAGAGATCCCAGAATTTTCCACTTCTTAATAAGTGATTGAACAGTACTGACTGACATTTTCAAGTTTTTGGATATCTTTTTATATCCTTCTCCATCTTTATGAAGTTCCATTACCTTTTTAAATAGGTATTTTGACAGTTCTTTTCGGCTCCCAATGGCTCCGTATCTAGCCTTCGCAGTGCATCTACATGAGAGCTAACAAACTCATTGACTATTTTTTAAAAGTCAATTAACCTTTAATTGCCATTTTAACGTCTGTGTCACCTTGTGTGTCTGTAACCAGGCCAAACATTCAAGGGTATGTAAACTTTTGATCAGGGCCATTTGGGTTATTTCTGTTATCATTATGATTTAAGAAAGGAGCCAAATAACTATGTGATAATAAATGGCTTAATATGATTACTATCCTTCAAAAACTGTACATACACTCACTCTTTTTGTACTCTGAACGCATCACTGGCTCAAAATATGAAAGAAAAGTGCTAACCCCATATGTGCATGTACAGCTAGTTGTCTTAGTGGGAAGGCAACAATTCCTGTAATGTAAGTTAGATTTGTGGGGATTAGAAAAACTTCTCTAGGATTGCACTTATATGTCTTAGTGGTGAATGTACAGTCTCTAAAATATTATACTGTTATTTTGTCAGCTTTATTGTAATCAGCAAGACTACTGGAATTTTGTGAAGAGCAGTCAACGGCTCCAGCCTGAGATATCACCCCAGGTGGAACAGGTGAGTTAAGGGTGTTGTTTTAATGGTATTAGTTCCCTCTTAGGTTTTGGCATCTAGATGAGAAAATTACATCTGATCTGTGAGCCTCTGTCTATTAATACTGGTGTAAAATTACACTTGGAGAGCTTCTCTGTGGTAGATATTAAAGAGTATTGAAAAACAAACGGATGGGTATAATTAATATTTTATAAAGTGTGAGATGCTGTTTTCTCTGTAATTGCATTTGGCTCATGGATACTATCTTTCTCCCAGTTCCTGCGCTACTTGGAGAACAGTCAGAGAAATGGTGACAGCACGAGCGAGGGGGACAGTGGCAAGCTCTGGCTGCAGCACAGTCTGCAGTTTCATTGTCTGTCAACTCAGCTCAAAGCACTGCTTGGGAACCAGCAGTACATAAGGAAGTTTTACTCAGGTAACCGCACCCACGTCATGACTTAGAGGAGCAAATATTATAGAAATACAGTTTTGCCAAAGAGAAATGGAAGAAAGAACTATGTAATTATTAGTATACACAAAAAGGTATCCTTGTGCCCATGTTAGGAGCCGGAGATCATCTTCTTTACTTGGTGCACAAATAGGACTTCAGTCATGCAAGTTCTAGCACAATTTTATAGATCCATGGCAATTTCTTGTCCTGCTCTTTATTAGATTATTTTGAATGTCTTTTCCTGCACCATTTTAAACTGATAAAATGTTGGATGTTTGTCTCTTCTTCCCTAGACTGTGCCTTCCTGCTGAGCAGAGCGCATGTGACTGCCATGTTCCAGTGTCTGGAGGCTGTAGAGCAGAATAATCCCAGGTTACTGGCTCAAATAGATGCATCCATGGTGAGAAATGCACATTTTGAAAGCACAGTAGTAATGTATGTAAATGGTAAGATCTTGCCTGTCTACACACCACATTTAGGTTTTGTGAAAGGTGAGTGGCAAAAAAGACAACCTCGCTGGTAAAAATGCAGGCAAAATTTGTATGTTTAGTAAATCAATTCCATGTGTTGGATGAAGGTTTCTATATTTAGAAGGAAAATAGTAGTATTTTGCTGTGCATGGAAAGCCGTATATTACTTTAGGTAAAAGTAAAAAAAAAAAATCGGGACATTTTACATGACCACAACCAGTGGGTTAATTAAACATTACCCAGAATAGCTTGCAATTTAGCTTCTTCTAGGTGGGTTCTCGTATTTATTTTAGGTAGGTGCAGTGCAAACAGTGGACTTTTCTACTTTCAGTTTCTTTTTCTGCTGCATCTCTTCAAATTTACTAAATTAGTTTCTGTATGTCTTTTGATTCCACCCAATACCTTTTCTAGGCAGTTTTTATATGTAAAACCTTTTTTCTTATTATACCCCATATCTGGAATTCACAAAAACAGCATGTCCATTCCCCAGTGATCCAGTAAAATGTCCTTTATCAGTTGACATAGCATCTATTTTTTCAGCAATCATTCTAACATTTTTAATACATATAGATATTGATCAGTGGAATATGTGCATGGAAAGAGAGCAATAAATTATCAAGATGAACTTGTGTAGTTTAACTAAACAGAATTTAGGATTTATAGTATAGTTTGTGTAAAAATGTGTCTCTTTCCTTCTCCCCAGCTTGCTGGCAAAAGAGAATTTTCACTTTCAGGGAAGAGTTTAAGCCTCACTACTTTACCAGGATCCACTCATATATCATACACAGACAATCCTAAGAACACACTATATGGTTCCTACAGCAGCCTGCAAGTGCCCACCACTGGTAAGTCCGTTATAGGCATACATGTGCTCTCTGAGATTGTATTGGTGAAAGTAATACCTGAACATTTTTGCCTGATGGCTAGTTGGATAATACAGCAGTAAAACCGTGCATATCAATGTTGTCTTTTTTTATTTTTTTATTATTACATTATTTTTACAATACTTTTATAAAGTTACAATACAGGGAATTCTGTAATACATAAAATCTCAGATTGTGCAAAATAACATCACATTTAAAGGTGTGTATTTGTCATACATGCTATATTAATTTCTTACTTAACAGATCCGCAGAACAACCTGTGCAAAATTCGCATTACTCCAGATGAGAATGAATCTCTCTCTCTGGTCATTCCTCCCCCCTGTGACTTGTCTCCTCGGGAAACCTTTTCACCAGTCAGTGAAATGAGCATCAGCACCATAACAAACCACAGTGAAGAGGCATGCAGCCAAGAGGAGCCACCCAGTGAGGCAGATGATGGCCCTGAGTACTTGGCTATAGGCAACATGTGCAGGCGCACATCCAGTCAGAGCAGTGACAGCTCCAACATCTTCCCGTCTAGCTCCCAAAAACCTGAACTACTATCTCCAAGCACACTGTCCCTCCCGAACACCTCATTTCTCTCAGCCACTCGACGCTCCAGCTTCACAGAGGGACAGACAGGGCAGACTCACGTCAAGAAGAGTCACACTCGTTCACACTCCGACACCAACGTCTGCATGGGGAAATCTCAAGGTAAAGAAGCACATCAGCCAAGGCTACTTAATGACTTAATTCTATGGACAGAATACATAGTCTATGCTCTGTCACACTCTTGCTGTGCCATTACTTCTATAGCATTACCCTTAATAGCTTTGTTTCCTTGCTTTGCCTGCTACGTTTTCTGCCTTTATTTGGTATTGCTCCCTCTATCTGTAAGCTGAATAGACTAAAACTATGTATTAGTACCAGATATGGTTTGTGTGATTAGTTACAGGCAGACTTTTATCAGGATCTGTTTTATTGCCAAATTCGATAAGCCAGTAGGAGGAGCTTTTTTTTAATTTTTTATACGCAGTAGTAATAGTGTTGTATTTAGAAATTGCGTTTGTCCTGATCTGTACAACTTATTACCATCATTAAAGTGACTAACATGGCAACCAGATGGAGGGTCCACAGAGCTACCTGCTAGACATGTCTAGAGTGGGGTCCCTTTGTTTTCTTGCAGTTGCTATGTTTTCTCTAACTTGTTTTCTCGCTTTTAACCTTTTGGCTGCTGACAATAGGAGGTGGCCGGAATATCACCATTATAATGGAAGACCCTGTGGCAGGTCCGGAATGCATATCACGCATGGCGTATACCTGTAATACTTTGCTTTTTAGAAGCACCGGTGACATTGATAGAACTTTACCTGCTCGTGTCTCACCAGAGGCAAAATCTGTATTAGTAGATTTTCATAAAAGTTCTGAAAGGGGCAAGCTGTATATATAATATCTAATACTATTCCATTGTTACAGATGTTTGAAAGCTAAATTGCTTCATTTCTAAAGGCGGCGGAGCTTCTCTGGTTCTACACATTTATAATATCATTCTAAATGATGTACACCGTGGTATATCATAACTTTTTTTCTCCAGGGCGGCCATGCTTACTCATACGATCCTCACAATATATAAAAAAAATGTTTAGAGTCTTTCCTTTGAAACTTTTGTGGCTTCATTATACAAAAGCCCATGACTTCACCATGACGAAATAAAGCTACCCTGGTCGCCTAAATCTTTACAGGAAGAGAACAATAATGTTGCCATTTTTCTATAATATGTACTATGTTTGGCACTCTAAATTGGGTGCTCCCAGGTGATATGTAAAAACTCTTGAAATAAAGCTCTGAATGTGCCCGCCCCACTGATTCTTGTCTTACCTCTCTGCAGGTTATTTACTACTGCTAAGTGTTGGAGGGAGTGAATTATCTGTAGTATATAACATGCAGTAATGGGGGGTTAATGAGGCTTATTCATGGGTATAACTATTATGTTGCCTTTTTTAGCAAAAGTAATTTGCAAAGTTAGATCATTTTGGTAGTTCTTAAGTTATATTCCATACCAACTCCCAACCTCAAATGGTCAGTGTCTTTGCTAGCTCTAAACAATCTCAACACAAATCCTGACTCACATTGGCACCGGTGCTTCTGCATTTTATTCTGTATGTTGCATGTTCATTATATCTGTGATGTGCCTTTGTCATATGGATCTCTGATTATTTCCATTGTGAAATTCAAATTGGCTGTACTATATCCTTTCAATCATTTTTGTTTCTTGTTTCATGTTGTAATTTAATTTTCTTTGTAATTGCGACTGGTTGTTCTTAAACATTGCAAGTGGAAATGCTTTACAAATGATAGGTTCATATTCTCTATAAATTAATTGAAAGGTCCAATTTCTGAGATAAGTACCTTTTTATTGACAGTAATTCAGATTAGTGGTGGGGGTCATAAAGAAGAGAATAGTACCCAGTGTCTCTGTCACTGTTACCTATATGCAACTGTGCATGCTCTTGTTCTTTTTGATTTCCCCATTGTTAATCTGAAATATTTGCTGCTGTTAAGATTGTTTACCCCAGAGGGAGGATCTGTGGGCTAATTTATGGTTAATTTTATATTAAACTTAAGGCACTTCCGTTTATATATTTTTTCAAATTGTATAACTTCATTTTATTTTTGAGTATGTTTAATTTCTGTGATAACGTTGACTACGGAGGGGTTTTATTGTTTTTGTTTTGGTCGTCCCTAGATCTGATTAAACAATGTCTTACTTTTATTATAACCTTGCAGAGTCCCATGATGACTTCTCTGTGAGGAATAATGCGGCACTTAATGGCAAGTCCAGTACTGTCGGCACCCCTTACATAGAATATGGTAGGTATGGAAGGAATGACTCTGAGACTCTAAATTATATAGTCTTCTGTAACATACACAGACACTCCTCTCAGCTGATGGGTGACGTATTTAACTCCTCACTTCATTAGCATTTGTGTTGCCTTATCATTGCAATATTCATTGTGTCTAAATGTTCTCCACTGTAACATATAATTCTCTTCTAAGCTGACTCTCGTTAATATAAGATCAGTTCATCAGGTTGTGTGTTTGATTTAAGAAGACTTAATTATCCCACCACAACTTGGTAATATTTCCTTTGCAGACAACTCTCCGTGTTTTGACGTTACAGAGGGGGTATTTCGGAGGCCGTCAAAAGGACAGTCTTTAATCAGTTACCTTGCTGAGCAGGATTTTGGTAGCTGTGCTGATCTGGAGAAGGTAAGAGGGGCATCCGGATATTCTACATTCTATGTCTGTGTTTCTAATTGCTAAAATACTTTATTTCTTTAATTAACTCTCAAATGCCTCCTGGCATACTCTAATGCATATAGATAAGTACATAGAAGATGATTGTAGAACACTTACACCAGGAGTAATTAACTCCTTTCACAATAATTTAAACCTTTTAAATCGAAGACTTTCAATTCTTCAATCAAGTGTTTTTTTTTTGTTTGTTTTTTATTCTTCTTTAGACTTGGCCAAACTATTTTTGTGACTTTTTTTTGGCCTACTCTATGCAACATTAATACAAGCTCATTCATTTGGGTTCCTTTCAGTGGGTCTTGTTTTAAAATAGTGCACTACTTTTAGTATTTTATTTTTTTTATTATTATTTCAATGCATTCCTTGTAGCTAGCAGTTATTTAAATATTATTTTATCTATCTGTCATCTGCAGGAGAATGCTCACTTCAGCATCTCAGAGTCACTAATTGCAGCAATAGAGCTTATGAAATGTAATATGATGAGTCGCCAGCTTCAGGAAGAGGAAGAAGATAGTGACCATGAAATCCGTGAGCTAAAACAGAAAATCCGTCTGCGCCGGCAGCAGATCCGTACTCATCAGACTGTGAGCAGCAACAGGGATGGAAAATCGAGCAGTAAGAAACGCATCTGCATATCTTCAGATACTCACTATTGGGTGCTCTGCCACTACTAAGTGTCCTTCATTCCTCTTAAGTGTCATCACTTATCTATAACGAGACACCAGTTGACTCTTATTATGCTCACTCCTTGGCCTTACCATCTCCTGTCAATCATACCAATCCATATTCTTAAGTCTTATCTGTCTGACTCCTCATTCTTTAACTGCTAATACTACTACCTATACTGACTCTCCTGAGCTCATATATACAATGCCATGCAAAAGTATTCACCCCCCTTGGCATTTTTCTGGAATTAACATGGATTGTTTGAGGATTTGCATCATTTAATTTACAGAACATGCCCACAACTTTGAAGATGTTTTTCTTTATTGTGAAGCAAACAACAAATAGGACAAAATAACAGAAAAAGTCAATGTGCATAACTATTCACCCCCCTAAATTCAATACTTTGTAGAGCCAACTTTTGCAGCAATCACAGCTCCAAATTGCTTTTGATAAGTCTCTATGATCTTGCCACATGTTACCACTGGGGTCTTTGTCCATTCCTCCTTGCAAAACTGCTCCAGTTCCTTCAAGTTGGATTGTTTGCGCTTGTGAACAGCAATCTTTAAGCCTGACCACAGATTTTCTATTGGATTGAGGTCCGGGCTTTGACTAGGCCATTCCAACACATTTACATGTTTCCCCTTAAACCACTGAAGTGTTGCTTTAGCAGTGTGTTTCGGGTCATTGTCCTGCTGGAAGGTGAACCTCCGTCCTAGCCTTGAATCACGCAGAGTGGTACAGGGTTTGCTCAACATCTTTCCCTCAACTCTGATCAGTTTCCCAGTCCCGGCTGCTGAAAAGTATCCCCACCGTATGATGCTGCCACCACCATGTTTCACTGTGGGGATGGTGTTCTTTGGGTGATGTTATGTGTTAGGTTTGCACCAGACATAGCGTTTTCTTTGATGGACGAAAAGTTCAATTTTAGACTCATCAGACCAGAGCACCTTCCTCCATACATTTTGGGAGTCTCCCACGTGCCTTTTCGCAAACTCACATTGTGCCATTTTGTTTTTTGCTGAAAGTAATAGCTTTCTTCTGGCCATAAAGCCCAACACTATGGAGCATACAGCTTATTGTCGTCCTATGTACAGATACTCCAGTCTCTGCTGTGGAACTCTGCAGCTCCTCCAGGGTTACCTTAGGTCTCTGTGCTGCCTCTCTGATTAATGCCCTCCTTGCCCGGTCTGTGAGTTTTGGTGGGCTGCCATCTCTTGGCAGGTTTGCTGTTGTGCCATGTTTTTTCCATTTGGTTATGATAGATTTAATGGTGCTCCTGTGGTTCATCACATTTTTTCATATTTTTTATACCCTAACCCTGACTTGTACTGCTCAACAACATTGTCCCTTACTTGTTTGGAGAGTTCCTTGGTCTACATGGCAGTGTTTGGTTAGTGGTGCCTCTTGCTTAGGTGTTGCAGCCTCTGGGGCCTTTCAAAAAAGGTGTGTATATGTAATGACAGATCATGTGACACTTAGATTGCACACAAGTGGATATCATTTCACTAATTATGTGACTTCTGAAGGTAATTGGTTGCACCAGAGCTTTTTATGGGCTTCATAACATAGGGGGTTAATACATACGCACATGCCAATTTTCCGTTTTCTATTTCTAAAAAAATAGTTTTATGTATATATATTTTTCTAATTTCACTTCACCAACTTAGACTATTGTGTTCTGATCCATCACATAAAATTCAGATTAAGAAAACATTGAACTTAAGGCAGTAATGTAACAAAATAGGCAGAGTCAAGGGGTGAATACTTTTGCAAGGCTCTGTATACCATTCTCTTTTTAAGATGAAGTCTTTTTCATGAAGAAAATGTTTTTAGAAAATAAAAATATATTAAATCTAGGATCTTCTAATAGAACTTTTGCCAATCCGTGAAAGTCTTTCTTTTGACTTGTTCCCCACATTAAAGGTGTTGTCTATATATTGCAGGCACTGGGATTACAGACAGCGGATCACAGATAAGTTCCCGTGATTCCGCTCGATTGTCGGATTCTGACTCTGTGGATGAGGTCGATCAATATGAAATCAAAGGTAAATAAATATTTTTGCTCAGGAGATGCTGACATTTGTAGCATTATACCAAATCGGACAATGGATTTAAAAAAAATAAAGCGTTTAAGTTCCAATATAACTTGTCTTTGTTCTGGAGTACAGATAGCACATGTTGTTGTACTCGTAGAATAGTGTTAATGTGGTGCTGTCACTGTATTACACAGATGGTAATGATTGGCGTAACCTGATTGTAATGTATAGGAATGGAATCTCTGTGTCAATGGCTTCGCTTTTCTCAGGTAGTATAAGTAACATAGCAAAGAGGTGTTGTGGGGAGTCCTCTTTATATTTCTCACTTGCTGGGGAGGCTCTGTCACTTCACAGTTCATACAATGGTGACACTGGTGACGGTTAATCCACAGTCACCTCAAAGTTTTACTTCTCCTGCACTTTGCATGTGTTTTGGTGTCTGCACAACATCATATGGGCAGCAAGTTACGTACAATTCTCTTCAAAACAAGTAGAAAATATTTAAAAAACTGGGAACGAACTGCTTGTTGCTAAAGGGAGAGATAGCATTATAGAAAATAAACCCTGGGAAACTTTTAACAAGTTTATATTTTCTTCTGCTATCAAAATATACCATCAGCCTCATTAAATTCCAAGCCCGCAACGGCACACTCGCAAAGCCTGCGGGCTTGAAATTCGCCAGAGTTACAGAGCTATTCCATTGAACCATGCCGCGGCCAACGGGCCGGAGACGCAAACTCGTAAACCATTCTTGCGCGCGTTGGATGTGCGGCCGTGAACGTGATTGGTTAGTCAAATGAGATTGTCATCATTACGTCACTGAAAAATGGAGGTTAGATTTCAAAGCCTTTACGAGTTTCGATTGGACCCGCATTCCAGAAATAGTGCAATATTAATAAATCAGTAAATATGATATTCTAGACTATGTGAGTTCCATTATATGTATTAACACATTGATCGCCCGGATCGATATAATACGTAAATTAAACATGAACATTTTTATTTTATATTGCAGATTTACGAGCTTGAGAATGTTGTGCTATTAATTTTAATACCTAACATCACTTTCCCTTTAATTATAAGTAGTGTGTGTGTTTATTTGCATTTACAGTGCTACAGATAGGACTTTAACCCCCCTGCAGGTCCTCTAGTACCCTTTGGCTTTTTGGCTCCATTTGAACGCCAGGGGATTCATATCAATTTAATAGCGATTTTCGAATGTAACAGTTACGGGCTTGACGGATCGCAGGTCGTTAGCAGGTTGCTTTACGAGGCCAATATAATAGCCGTAAGTCTTGTGGGTTATGTTTAGGGCTAAGGTTTTACACGTTGAGGGAATTTAATAGGGCTGCATGTATTTAAGTTGGGAAGCTCTGTGCCCACCTAGTGTTTTTACTCTCTCTAAATCCTCAGACCACATTATGATAGCCGGCCTTTTTGTTTGTCAGGACTATTCCACATTATTCTGTAGTGTTTTGTTGATTCCCCCCCCATTAATTTGTTAATTGGACACACAGGTTTAAAATGAGATTGTCATTGGATATATAACCATAGATTTACAACTAAGTCAAACACTTGTACCATGTATTTAAATAAGCAAATATTTAACACTTCATAAGATATTTTTATAAAAAATGTGTGCTGCTAGGATTAGCGAATGCTGTTTAATTCTCTCTGTGTAACACTTTTGGAACAAAATCAGCACCTTGTCCCACATCCATTCAGGTTCTCAGATTTCAACAAATGATTTATACAAGTAATTATTATTTCTCTGTCTGCTTTAATTACTCTATTTCCCATACACCTACCAACCTATATAAACATCCCCACTTTATAACGACTTCAATCAAAGAAGATTTTAGAACCGTTGGAACAGGCAGTGCGCTATAGAATCAGACTTGACTATATTATTAAACTTACAAATAACATGTCTAAAAACATTCACTGTGAATCCATTTGCAGCTGTTATCAAGCACTATATTCCTATTTTGCTACATGACTGGGAAAAGAGTTCCTTCTAGACTCCACAGCAAGGGAAGAATGTAGTGCTTGATCATAGCTGCAAATGGAATTGCATGTTAAAAAATAAAACTTTTTAAAAATAAGTGTATTATTATTATTATTACATGCTCAATCCTAATCCTATTGCATACTACCTACAGAGACCGTATTGCTTTAAAAAGAAAAAAGATCACAGTTTTTTTTTTCTTTCCTTAAGTCCTTTTATAAAACCGCAAATAGAGTAATATTATTTATAAGTCTTAGCGGTTTGCTGTGCAAGGATATGGAAAAAGTATGGTGGATGGTGTTTATATATTATCAATAGTAGACATAGGTGCTGAGTGGGAAGTCCCATCGCTCCTAGGGAAGGTGGATTTATATACGATTACATTTGTCATTAACAACAACAACATAGGGGCGTTGTAATAAATAGAGTGGTGGGCTGTTCAACCAGCAGAAAGGTATTATATGGTTCCTAAGTATGTCAGTATATTAAGGCATGGTAAGGATCACACCTGGATATTAAAGTAAGGTGATCTGCATATTTAAGGTGGAGCCATAACATTATAAATCATTTAATAATAGACATATCTATTTAATGTTAATATGATCAATGTGGTTCTGTTCGGTACACTATTATGTATAGTGGATATAAAAAGTCTACACACCCCTGTTAAAATGTCAGGTTTCTGTGCTGTAAAAAAATGAGACAAAGATAAATCATTTCAGAACTTTTTCCACATTTAATGTGACCTATAAACTGTACAACTCAATTGAAAAACAAACTGAAATATTTTAGGTAGAGGGAAGAAAAAATATAAAAATAAAATAATATGGTTACATAAGTATGCACACCCTTAAACTAATACTTTGTTGAATCACCTTTTTGATTTTATTACAGCACTCAGTCTTTTTGGGTATGAGTCTATCAGCATGGCACATTTTGACTTGGCAAGATTTGCCCACTCTTCTTTGCAAAAACACTCCAAATCTGTCAGATTGCGAGGGCATCTCCTGTGCACAGCCCTCTTCAGATCACCCCACAGATTTTCAATCAGATTCAGGTCTGGGCTCTGGCTGGCCCATTCCAAAACTTTAATCTTCTTCTGGTGAAGCCATTCCTTTGTTGATTTGGATGTATGCTTTGGGTCATTGTCATGCTGAAAGATGAAGTTCCTCTTCATGTTCAGCTTTCTAGCAGAAGCCTGAAGGTTTTGGGCCAATATTGACTGGTATTTGGAACTGTTCATAATTCCCTCTATCTTAACTAAGGCCCCAGTTCCAGTTGAAGAAAAACAGCCCCAAAGCATGATGCTGCCACCACCATGCTTCACTGTGGGTATGGTGTTCTTTTGGTGATGTGCACTGTTGTTTTTGCGCCAAACATATCTTTTGGAATTATGTCCAAAAAGTTCAACCTTGGTTTCATCAGACCATAACACCTTTTCCCACATGCTTTTGGGAGACTTCAGATGTGTTTTTGCAAAATGTAGCCTGGCTTGGATGTTTTTCTTCGTAAGAAAAGGCTTTCGTCTTGCCACTCTACCCCATAGCCCAGACATATGAAGAATACGTGAGATTGTTGTCACATGTACCACACAGCCAGTACTTGCCAGATATTCCTGCAGCTCCTTTAATGTTGCTGCAGGCCTTTTGGTAGCCACCCAGACCAGTTTTCTTCTCGTCTTTTCATCAATTTTGGAGGTAGCTCCAGTTCTTGGTAATGTCACTGCTGTGTTCCATGGTATATCTAATGCCTTGGAAATTCTTTTGTACCCTTCTCCTGACTGATACCTTTTAACTCCTCTGTGGACCATGACTTTTGCTGTGGCATGCGACTAAGAAAATTTCAGGAAAGACCAACTAGAGCAGCTGAACTTTATTTGGATTTATTTGGTTAATGAGAGGCACTTTAGATGATGGTAGGTGTATGCTGACTCCTATTTAACACGATTTGGAATGTGATTGCTTAATTCTGAACACAGCTACATCCCCAGTTATAAGAGGGTGTGCAGACTTATGCAACCGCATTATTTTATTTTTTTTTTTCTTCCCTCCACCTAAAAGATTTCCGTTTGTTTTTCAATTGAGTTGTACAGTTTATAGGTCACATTAAAGGTGGAAAAAGTTCTGAAATGATTTATCTTTGTCTCATTTTTTACAGCACAGAAACCTGACCTTTTAACAGGGGTGTGTAGACTTTTTATATCCACTGTACATATGTTGCACAGCATATAATTGTATATAAAAAGACATACTGCTTCTCCATATATGTCTAACATCTTCAGGTAAGGTTGCAATGAGTAATGCTTTTCTGAATATTCTAAATAAGTATTTCTATGGGCTACCTGGTTTGTGTATGTAAAAAGAATTAGTGCACCTTTGTATATACACATCATTCACATTATATTCATCTAACCATATTAACTTCTATCCAGTGTCTCAAGCCAGGTATAGCACAGGCTTATGTAGTTCTAACCCATTCCATATTTTGAAATATATATATAAAGCTTGGAGAGGTGTAAGGAGGCATTTCAAGATTTGTTTTGTGGAGTCTGATCATACAACCAATCCTGCCTAATGACTTCATGCAAACTCAGTCAATAGCTTTCATCATCTCTTGACTAGACTACTGCAACTCGCTTCTTGTTTGCCTACCTACCACCCGACTATTCCCACTTCAATCCATTATGAACGCCTCTGCTAGACTCCTCTTCCGTACACAACGTTCAGTGTCGGCATCACCTCTCTGTCAGTCACTCCACTGGCTTCTGTTAGCCTCAAGAATAAAATGTTAAAATCATGACCCTAAGTTACAAAGCCCTCAACAATAACGCTCCCCTTACATCTCTACTCTCATCTCCAAATACTCCCCCATGCGCCCTCTTCGTTCTGCTAATGACCTTCTTCTTTCCACAACTCTTGTCACCTCCTCTCACTCCCGCCTCCAGGACTTTTCTCGTGCTGCCTCTATTCTCTGGGACTCCTTGCCTCGCTCCACCAGATTATCCTCTAGCCTCAAAACATTTAAAACGCATCTCTTTAAAGAAGCGTATCACCTTCCACCCTAAAACGCTTATCACCTCTCTCTCTCCCTTTTACCACTCACTATACCTTAGATTGTAAGTCTGCGAGTTTCTATCCTAAGTACTTTGAGCTAGGAATCCAATGTCCATGGTGCATTCCCAAAGACATGGCCCTCCTTGCTTTGCTATATGTTCATTTGTATTTATCTGAATTTGTATTTATGTCTGAACTTAACTTATGTACAGCAAAATGTTGGCGCGTTATAAATGAACTATAATAATAATAGCTTCTAAAAGCTGATGTAAGACAGTGGTTTTAAAAGAGCTTCTAAGATAGCTAGGTTCGTGTAAGATGAGCTCTTAGCTTCCTAATACTACTTTATGAGGCTGTACTTCATAAGTGTTCTTAAAGACCTTGTCCATGCCATTTCCTTCATGTAGTAATCTCCTCTGTGTTGCTGTTCAAATCTGTAGTTGTTCAAGATGCAGAGTTAGTATCTCTATAGCGGTGAGCTGTGTGCTTTTGAAATTATTGGCTTGTGTCTTGGATGTTGTTGGGCTAAGGGGTGTATCAAAGCTGCCTTTTGTCGTTCAGGTTGGACATAGCAGCAATTTGAGATAGAGACTTTTTTATGTTATGGTCCTGAATGAGAGAGCAGAAGCAGCCCTGTGAGGTTGCCTTCAAGGACAGTCTACCTCCTCCCGGGCTGTGGGACATAGAGACTGATACAACCATAGATATTCTTCCTGTTATACAGGGAGTGCAGAATTATTAGGCAAATGAGTATTTTGACCACATCATCCTCTTTATGCATGTTGTCTTACTCCAAGCTGTATAGGCTCGAAAGCCTACTACCAATTAAGCATATTATGTGATGTGCATCTCTGTAATGAGAAGGGGTGTGGTCTAATGACATCAACACCCTATATCAGGTGTCCATAATTATTAGGCAACTTCCTTTCCTTTGGCAAAATGGGTCAAAAGAAGGACTTGACAGGCTCAGAAAAGTCAAAAATAGTGAGATATCTTGCAGAGGGATGGAGCACTCTTAAAATTGCAAAGCTTCTGAAGCGTAATCATCGAACAATCAAGAGTTTCATTCAAAATAGTCAACAGGGTCGCAAGAAGCGTGTGGAAAAACCAAGGCGCAAAATAACTGCCCATGAAATGAGAAAAGTCAAGCGTGCAGCTGCCACAATGCCACTTGCCACCAGTTTGGCCATATTTCAGAGCTGCAACATCACTGGAGTGCCCAAAAGCACAAGGTGTGCAATACTCAGAGACATGGCCAAGGTAAGAAAGGCTGAAAGACGACCACCACTGAACAAGACACACAAGCTGAAACGTCAAGACTGGGCCAAGAAATATCTCAAGACTGATTTTTCTAAGGTTTTATGGACTGATGAAATGAGAGTGAGTCTTGATGGGCCAGATGGATGGGCCTGTGGCTGGATTGGTAAAGGGCAGAGAGCTCCAGTCCGACTCAGACGCCAGCAAGGTGGAGGTGGAGTACTGGTTTGGGCTGGTATCATCAAAGATGAGCTTGTGGGGCCTTTTCGGGTTGAGGATGGAGTCAACTCCACTCCCAGTCCTACTGCCAGTTCCTGGAAGACACCTTCTTCAAGCAGTGGTACAGGAAGAAGTCTGCATCCTTCAAGAAAAACATGATTTTCATGCAGGACAATGCTCCATCACACGCGTCCAAGTACTCCACAGCGTGGCTGGCAAGAAAAGGTATAAAAGAAGAAAATCTAATGACATGGCCTCCTTGTTCACCTGATCTGAACCCTATTGAGAACCTGTGGTCCATCATCAAATGTGAGATTTACAAGGAGGGAAAACAGTACACCTCTCTGAACAGTGTCTGGGAGGCTGTGGTTGCTGCTGCACGCAATGTTGATGGTGAACAGATCAAAACACTGACAGAATCCATGGATGGCAGGCTTTTGAGTGTCCTTGCAAAGAAAGGTGGCTATATTGGTCACTGATTTGTTTTTGTTTTGTTTTTGAATGTTATAAATGTATATTTGTGAATGTTGAGATGTTATATTGGTTTCACTGGTAAAAATAAATAATTGAAATGGGTATATATTTGTTTTTTGTTAAGTTGCCTAATAATTATGCACAGTGATAGTCACCTGCACACACAGATATCCCCCTAAAATAGCTAAAACTAAAAACAAACTAAAAACTACTTCCAAAAATATTCAGCTTTGATATTAATGAGTTTTTTGGGTTCATTGAGAACATGGTTGTTGTTCAATAATAAAATTAATCCTCAAAAATACAACTTGCCTAATAATTCTGCACTCCCTGTATGACCAGAATTTCTGATAATTGCTTTAAGATTTCAGAGTCTTTTAGCAGAAATAAATTGACAGCATATATAAGAGCTAGTCTTCACCATAAAGCATTCAATACAGTCAAGTAGAGTTGTCTGCTTTTTTTAATCTTCCTTTTGTCTGTGTAGGAAGAGGTACCTTCTTAGCAATGCAAACAATTTCCGTGCCTACAATTGGAGTATGATCTCAAATTTTAGATTAGCCATGTGACATTGAGTATTATTTCCTGTTTTTACTTTCAGCAGTCACTTTACTATAGGCTTTAGATCAACCAAGAATCTATTACTTCCTTAATAAGAAAAGAAAAAGAAAATGTTATTTTTATTCTTAAGTGATGCTTGCATCCTTTTGTTTTGAGAGCAAGAAAAATAGCTTAACCATGTGGGAAAATAATAGGAAATAATATCTTTCTCTGAGGTTTTGCTGTTTTAATAGACATAACTAAGAGGAGTTTCACACCATGTAATTTAACTAAAAACGTGCCCGTCGTAAATGACGGTATCATGCACTCGATGTGCCCTCTCTATATTCTCTCTCTTTGTGCCCTCTCTCTCTCTCTCTCTCTGTGCTCTCTGCCCTCTCTCTCTCACTTTCCCTGTGCCCTCTAGCTACTTTCAATACTAGCAAGATAATCTAGCCAGTGAATCCATTGTACAGGAGTCTAATAATAATAATGTAGAATATATACTCAATTCCATGTGTACACATTTCAGTAGTTATTCATATAAGCTTCTTGCAGCTGATGTTGGAGCCTCCACCTCTGCAAATGCGGCCCTCGCTTTGCGAGCTCGCAAAGCGTGACGACGACTCAGTTTGATAATTATTATATGTGATTAAAATATGAAAATATTAAAGCCACTGTACTTCAGAATACTGAACAAAATATTGACCGCATTTTAGTAACTATAAAAAGAAAAGGCAAGTTTTTTGGAATAGGTGTCATTTATTTGGGACAAGATGAAGAACTAGACCGAGCACTAGTGGAAGAAATAATTAAAATGACAATTTATGCTGAGGTAATGGGAATAGTCTTCATTGCTTGAACGCAGCATCACACGCAAGGAAGTTATATTAGATTTAATAAGCATACAGTGATATGTTTCAGATGTATTATTTGGTGTGAGCTTAAAGTCTAATGATAACAAGTCAGTATGGTCTAGTATACAAGTAAAGGCTGTGTCTAACCAATGAAAAATACGTTGGCAGAACAAAATATTTTGAGTGGAGTACTGAAATGGCAATATCCGAAATGGGCACACTGACATTCTGGTTTGGGTGTGTGCAAGCACCTCTCATGGGGTTCCTTGGTGGTACAGTGGTTAGGATTCAGTTCAACCGCTGCTGGATTAGATCCCATTCAGGGAACCAAGAGGTCACTTTACCCTGAAGTCAAGTGGCATTGGGCCTGGTCAGTACTTGAATGGGAAACCACCTAGGAATACCAGGAGCTGTATGCTGTGGCCCACTGGAGAAGGGTCTGGCTACCAATTCCAGTATCTCTGCCATGAATACCAAGTGCATCAGCATTACCATGGACCTAAAAATTTGTTACAGTTTATAATGTCATGGTGAGTCGGAAACGCCTTAACAGCGGGAAAAAAGACACACTTCTCGCGATCCAATAGTATATTTTTAAATGTGTATACTCTGCAGCTATGTGCTGTATGCATGATAGGCGTGTTTTGCATCTTCTTTTGTTTGCTGGTATACACGTGATGACAGTCTGTCTATTATCAGGGCTGTAGAATGCTTTACCACCCCCTCCCAAGTAAGGCTGCCATCAACAACCTGTGTGTGTCTGTGTCTAAAACAATGTGTGTAATCCTGCACGTAAAGACATAAAATGTGCTCTATATGTGTCTGTAACCTCTTATGTATCTGATTAGATGCTGACATTAAGAAGACGACAAACAGTCGGACGGGGCAGAACTCTGAATCAGTGTAAGTATAATAAGTGAGTAGATTTGTAAATGGTTACTATTTTTAATCCAGAAGACTTCTGCTATGGACAGATATGCAGCCAGAGATTCCATGATACCAAGCCTTCTGAGTTATTTTTATTCTTTCTCCATATAGTGTTTTACTTTAAGGGTCACATGAATAGCTTAAATAAATACAGATCCATGTAACTAAATTGGAAACATTGAATTAATTTCAGTGTGCATATGTAAGCAGATTAGATCGATCTATAGCAACTATATTCTACCATCGATGACACCACCACTTCTTCTGTACAAGCTAGACACAGACCTGGATTTTTCAATACGATGTATTTTATCTAATATTTGTACTAACATTTATAGATTATTCTTACATTTTTCTACACTGTGCCATCAGAAAAATTCTAACAACCTTTTGTACAGATCTACAGCTTCTGTAGATCTTCAAGACTCCATTCTCCTGTCTAAGCATTTTTTTAACTTTCCACCTATCTCTATAGGAGGATGTGCCTGCTTAACAAAGCAGAAAATTCCCATGCAAACAGTTGGAGTATGATCTAATATTTTAGATTCTTCATGTGAGAATTATCATTTCCACATTTTATTTCTCAAGTTACTTTTTTTATCCATTGCCAATAAGGCAATGAAAAGCAATGCATATTTTGTGTTGTACTAATAAAGGGATATGGGATGTATACATTTTAAACTATTTTAAACCATGCAAATATATTTTGCCTAACATGTCAGCAAGTATAACTAGGGAAATAGTGATTATGAGTCACTGTTGTCTTTAAACTTTCTCCAGTGGACCATATTTTGTGTAAAAGTAAAAAATGCTTGACATAGTTCCAATGTAAAGTTGTACAGCAGAGGTCCAATTTATTGCAAAAATGAAAAGTACAAATGTCTAATGTGCTAATGCAAATGTTTTTCATTTGTTGTATACTTCCCCAACACAAGTAACTTTCTTCTTGAACTACAGTGGTGATTTTAAATCTAGTCATCTAAACTTGCAGCTTCTCCTTCCTACAGCTCTAACACTCTGTACCATCTTCTATTCAGTTGCCCCCTTTCTTCAACTCCTAGATCTTCTTGTCTGCTCTTGTTACTCTCACAGAAATAACTAATCCTCCCCTTTTTATACCAGCAGGTCATACTCCTTCCTACATTCAAATTCAGCTGAAGCTGTGGCCATGGGTCTCCTGAAGCAGTTTGAAGGGATGCAGTTACCAGCCGCCTCTGAGCTGGAGTGGCTAGTTCCAGAAGACGATGCTCCTCAGAAAGTAGGTTCCTTCCCCACTACCAGTTATTTGTGTAGAAACCAGGGGCATATTTAGATTTGTTTTTATCTGCCCTAGGCATGCTCGGGTTTGTATACCATCTGCCCTTGTTAATACTATTACTTTCTCCTTGAAATACCCCTACCCTAAGATTACGGATATAAAAATGCATGTGTAGGTGTTTATGTACATATATAGTATGCCTACTACACTTCTAAAATAAACTGTCACTGTTTATAGAAATTTCAGTGCCCATGGACACACTTTTCCATAACCATTGTAGGTAATTACAGGTAGGCTGCTTTACCCAAAAAATGTGCTGACTTGGGCCTTGTAGGTCTCGGCGGAACCACTCCACTATTAGTAACACACAAAGCTTCCAAATGTTATAAGATATTACTATATTTCATAACAAACACATTATCAATTGAATGATATTGAAATGTTTACATTGAGTAAGTAGGCTGGCAAGGATACTTACATCCTGGGTGTCTGCATTGTGCTTGTTGTTACCTGCAGGTTTTAAATCATATGATATATGGTACATCCACGGTTATCGTTTAGGTGAAACGGACCATGCACAACACATATAACAATTTCACATGTTGCTCGAATTTATATGAAAAAATGGTGCAGAGAGAAAAAATGGAATGAAAATTAAAATTAGGTAAACAAGAATAAAAAGCTCTCAGAATTAAATGTAGTTCATATACTCTTATTTCTAGCTTTTTATATTTCTTGTGTATTTTGAAATCATCTGCAGCTAGCTTTTTTTTTTTTTTTTTTTAGGCAAAGCATGTGTTTTGTACAAGGAACTACAGTTTTAATGATATATTTGAAAATACACTGCATATTTACATCTAAAATTGTTACAAACATAGAATTTATACCTAGATAAACAAAACAAGCACAGTTTTGCTGTGAATACCCTCAACACAAAATCAGTGTTGCTTTAAAGACTCCTAACATTTTATTTTGTACTGTAGGCGCCAACCCAGTAGTTTGCTAAAAGTTGTACATTAACATATAAGTCTCCCCTACTCAGTGGTGTAAAAGTAATTCCGTTAAGCTCATTCAACAATATGCCATGTAATCAAATATATACTGTTCCCATAATCCAGGAATGTAATACAGTGTACACCCTCATTTGGAATATGGAGTACAATTTTGGGCACCATTACATAAAAAGGACATTTTAGAGCTGGAAAAGGTACAGAGAAGGGCAACAAAACTAATAAGGGGGATGGAGGGGCTAAGTTATGAAGAAAGACTAACCAAATTAAACTTATTTTCTCCAGAAAAAAGGCGTCTAAGGGGGAATATGATTATATTATATAAATACATCCAGGGTCAATATAAGGCTTTGTAAAGTGAACTTGTTTTACCAAGTGATCATCCTTTTGAGGTTAGAAGTAAAAAGATTCCACCTTAAAGAAAGAAAAGCAAAGACTCATGGTTTATTTTTTTCCTGTTTGCCTTCCTCTGAATCCATAAACAGTTAATTAACATCTATTATGCACATTGCAGATCAGAGGAGATCTGAAAAGGTTGAACTTGGACTAAAAGTATTTTTTTTCAACCCCAATTACTATAACTGTGGGAGTGGGTGGGTGCATGTGGGGGAGGGAAGTGAAATCTTGATTAAGGATGGAGATAGTTGAGGCAGAGTTCTGGGGAGACAGGATGCATAGTAATAGACTTTTGCAGAGCACTCTGTATGAGAAGAAGGAAGGGGGAGGACCAAGTGGAGGTATGTTGTTGCTAAATGGAGGGGAGATCGGTTTTAGACCAAGCATGGTAATAAATACAAACACATAGATTATACACAGCTTAATTAAATCACTGAAAACATATAGTAGAAAATTCATGTAGATTGAAGAAATATACCTTGTATTAAAGGGATGATATCTTGATTGCGGAAGGAGATAGTTGTGGCAGAGGTATGGGGAAACAGGAAGCAAATATATCTCCTGAAGCCCAGCCACAATCTGCGTAGGTAATCAAGCTGAGGCTTACACTGATTTATATTGTAGCTGTATTGATTTTTATACTTACTCCGTTCTTGGCATTATAGACATGATGTAGTGGGTAAAAGTCTCTGTCCTTAGAACATATAAAAAATACTATTTTTTTTCTAAAATAAAGGCGGAGCCATAAATAAATTATAAAAGTGAGTGTTCAAGACCATTGGGCTCAGGATTAGGTTTTTCAATAAGCTACATGTCCATTCCAGCAACTACAGAACACAAATTTACCCTTACTGTATCAGTAAGTACATAATACTACTTTGAACTGAACCCTGTTTAAAATAGTTTTTCAAAGGAATTCAGATATTGTTTATTGTAGAACTGAATTTCGAAAAACACATTGTGTGTATGGAACTACTTGCGTGTGAATTTGTGACTTACAGTATAATGGAAAATAAAATAAAAATACTTTTTAGATCTTTTTTAAAAAAATGGCAGGGAGAGGAATCCAACCCAGGGCTGCAACCTCATAGCTATTTGTATTTACCACTAGGCTAAACCTCTACATGCCTGTGCAGAAAAAAACAATATGTTTCATACAGAACAAATACTTGAAATGTAACAGTCCCTTCCACAACCTGCACACCTAAATGAAATCAATGATTGGTCAATGTCAGAACAGGAGAAGATAAAACCCCTATCTGATGGGACAGAACCCATATGATCACCTCAGTGTCCCTTGAAGTACGTTTATTTTTTTTGCTATACAGTGCAACCTTCTGCTGGTGTATTTTTTGGGGGAGTTCTCTCTGTATGTCAGTTGGTAGAACTGTTATCTTGGCACTCACCAACTCCCATCATACTTTTGTTCCAGTCTTACCTTGCTGGTATCCAAATATGTCTCCGATCATTTAAAAAACTTTCTAAAGTTTCCCGTCGACTTAAGAGAAAACGTCTTTCTAAAAAGCTGAAGGTGGTATGTGCAACAGTGTGTAGTGTGTAGGAAGGTGCATGGCATGCGCTGACCCTTCCACTGCCGTAGAGCGCTGCAACATGCAAATATGCTTGTAAATCTATGCCATACAGGTTGTTGCAGACCTCTTTGGCAATGAAAGAGGTTTAACCCACCAACTAATCTTTGGAAATTAAATACATTTGTAAATGGATTTTTGTGTTAACTACAATATGAAAACCTGCACCATTACTATGGAATAGATGAGCCCATACGTGTGTGATATGACAGCTGCACCCAATGCTTTGCAGATATAGCCCCCGGCATGTATGGTTTTGCAGTTCTACATACAACACCTCTCCTCTTCCCCTTAGTTGCTGCCAATCCCAGACTCTGTGCCAATCTCTCCTGATGATGGTGAACATGCAGACATCTACAAACTACGTATTCGGGTTCGAGGAAATTTGGAATGGGCACCTCCAAGACCACAAATCATCTTTAACATCCACCCAGCCCCCACGTATGTCAATGGACTTCATAGCAATTCTGGTATTGGATATTGAGGCAGATTGAAACACCGACCTCTACTTTTATTTTGTCTTACAGGAGGAAGGTGTGGGTTACCAAACAGAATTACCGGTGTGCTGGTTGTGGCATAAGGACAGAACCTGGTAAGACCTGTGTTTTGATAATCATCTGCATTTGTAGAAATATAAATGCTGGGAGACTTGGGCATTTTTCACAAGAAATTGTTTAGTAGCTGTCTTTAATTTTCTCAAAATATTTCAGTGGGAGAATAAATCTTGAATTACAGCATGGTGCTCCTTTGGAATAAAATACTTTTTAAGAGAGAAAACAAAAGTAAACTGAAAATCTTTTCAAACTCTGATAAGCTATTCAAGAGGGATGTGTTGTAATTTTTCTAAACTGGCATATACTCAATTTTTAGTTGTTTTATATCCATTATTATTTTCCTTTTTTCTCCCCTTTTAGATTACATTAAAAGGCTTCGGTACTGTGAATACTTGGGTAAATACTTTTGCCAGTGTTGCCATGAAAATGCCCAATCTGTCATTCCCGGCCGCATCCTGAGGAAATGGGACTTCAGCAAATATTATGTCAGCAACTTTTCGAAAGATCTTCTCACCAAAATCTGGAGCGACCCTCTTTTCAACCTACATGACATAAATAGTGCACTGTATCGGAAAGTAAAAGCTCTGGAGCAAGTCCGGGTAAGTATCTCTTCTCTAAGACAACCAGTTGCAGAGAAATTCTTGAAGCAACCTAGAAAACACTGGTGTTATGTTAGAATCTCTTGCTTGATCTATGTTTTTATCTTCACAGCTCTTGAGGATCCAGCTGGTGCACTTGAAGAATATGTTCAAAACATGCAGACTTGCCCATGGGTGAGTATATCCTTGTATGACATTTTGGAAATTAGGGGAATCAGTTGCCCAGAATTATGTTTTTTGGTATGCCATTTCAATGGGTCTTTTATATAGTTGTTTTAATGCCTCACTACTTGAATATTTTTATTTTCCTTCTTGATACCCACACTTCATCTTTCTCCTAGCACACTGGAGTCATATGACACTGTGCCTGGACATCTGACAGAAGACCTCCATCTCTTCTCCTTAAGTGACCTCACTGCCATCAAAAAGGGAGAGTTGGTGCCACTGTTAAAGGACTTGGTGAAAGTTGGCACTCTGCATGTTGATCAGTGCATGGTGAGAGCTTCCATACATAATACAGATGAGTTATCCCAGTGATATACATCTTCAATATTTAATTATGTGATAAATCTCAATTCTGTGGTTCCTATATCTCCATGTAATTGCAAGATTTATAAATTTATAGATTTTGTGAAGGATGTGTGAGCTACAACACATGACAAGACAATGTTGGTGTTTTAACATTTTGTCTGCATTGTTTGTATCTATATATGTAGTTATGCCAAGCCAAGGGTTTCATATGCGAATTCTGCCAGAATGAAGATGATGTGATCTTCCCATTTGAGCTGAATAAGTGCCGGAGGTGTGAAGGTGAGATAACATCTGGTGAAGTCACTCCTTTGTCTGTAAACTGTGAAAATGTTAGAAGATAACCTGTAGGAAGAAATCACTAGATAGGAAGTCATTGATGGACAGTCTTTGTAAGCTATGCCGTGCCATCTGATTCAGCAACACAGAAAATCAAATCTGGTGAACAAGAATTGATGAGACAATTGGTCTTCACCCATCTTAGGTCAGTTGTAGGTTGAGTTTTTGTATGTTCCAAAATGTAGGTATAGTTTAAAATATGTTAATTTTAAGGTTACATTGAGAATAAACTGAGCATATCTGAGTAGCAGTTTTAGGGTTCTTTTGTTCATATTAAGCATCCAGTACATGGATAATACCCTTCCTACCTCACATTGATTCTTATTATTTCATGTTCATATCGACAGATTGTAAGGCTTGTTATCACAAAAACTGCTTCCGTTCTGACCATTGTCCAAGGTGTGAACGGCTACGTGCAAGGAGGGACCTGTTGGCCAAACAAAGCCTTGAAACATGCAACTCTGATCAGGAGGAAGAGGAGACATCACCAGAAAAAGGACCATGAAAGCATTGTGATTAGGAGAGGCTGTTAGGTGCCAAGATCAGCTAATAATAAATGACATTGGTTACATTTCCAGGGGTATCATCTTATTCAGAGCTATTTATCAGATACGCAATAGCTTCTCCTATAGGTACAGTACCACTCAAGTTACAGATATATATCCCACTTTTATACAACAGACACAATTGGGTTTTCAAGAATGATGTAAGTCATATTTCTGGACTCTAGCCCTGTTAATGTGCTACTTTACCATTCCCTTCTATAAGTAGTGCTACATCAGAGCAGCTGGAATGCTCCATGATGAATGGTCATTTACCACAAGGGGCGATTGTGTAGTCTTCAGCAAAATGAAATGCCTTGAAAAAAATCAGTTCAACGCATTTAAATTAGTCATCTTAGTTAAATTCCCCCCATGTGTATTGAATCAAGCTAATACCTGATGATGGGTGTTTCTGACCTTATAAAGAGAATCTCAGTATTGGGCACTGGATACTGAAGTCTGTTGGTATATTGAGTGAAAGATTTCACCTTCAGTATGTGGACTTGAGTGGGACTAAATCTTAAATACCTGAAGCCATCGTGAGTGTCTTGTATTATGTGGCCTTTGAGGTTCTTGCACTGAGTTTCTATCATAAACCCTCATTGGACTAACACCACTTGAATATTACTGTTCAAGTGGTTTCCAGAGTATTGTTTGTCATGTATTCATAATTTAATGTACTAGATTCCAAGAGGGTAAGCTCACAAACTGGAAAAAGGCCTTTACCTCCTGAATGACACAGCTTTATTATTAATTAATTGAATAAGTTAGAATGATTTGTAAAGGAGGAGGCACTGTGTCATAGCTGTAATGTACTGATTCACAGGGATGGGATTGGTAACTCGACTTATGGAGCTCCTCTCATTACAAACCCTTCTGGAAGCAAGTATTTAAAGGACCACTGTATACTGATATAAATAAACATTGTATCCTAAGCTTTTTGAAATAGAGTATTACACACATAGACGCTAATGAGAACGGTCACCTTTATTTATTGATTATGCATTTAAAATATGACATTTTACATGTGTCTAAGGTTGGCCATTTTCCCATACCAATAGGTCTTTGTGTTTCTTCCCCTCTCCTCCCTCACTGCCACATGACCCTGTGACATCATTGACATCACATGTACCATCCCCCCCCCCCCCCCCCTATACATTTTGCAAAATGAAATGCTTGTTTCTTGGCTGCAATGGATGATTCTCCTGTTTATGCTTGTTTTCTCCGGTACTGTACTTACCTGTAGTTCCACTGGAGCAGAACAAAGATCAGCGCCTGGAGTGGGTATGCACATGAAGTCATTGATGCCATGTGGCCCCCACCACAATGTGTAAACTTGTTTCTGTAACCACTGGCACATATATAGCTTGCATTATCTTTACATATGCCCTGCAAGCCTAGTGAATCAGCCCATCCGTTCCGAGTGGGGAAAATAGCCATACCTAAACAAGAGCAAAATGTAACCCTTTAAGCTTGCAAACATCATAATAATAGTTTTGACAAAACTTAGAATGCATATTTCTTTTATCATTTTGTAGTGGTCCTTTTAACTTGATAAGAGTGACATTAACATAAGTCTCTGGGCTCTGTGACCCTCCTCTGCTATATTGCACTAATGTACTAATTGATTGTATAACCAACAATAGTGTTGATTTGTCAAATCCACAGTGTAAATCGCCTTAACCACTTCATTACCAAAGGGATTATAATACTCTATACTGTTTTTTGCAACTCCCTCTGGTGCTGAAGAAGTTAAAATGCTGATCTACTAAGTATGTATATTTTTATGTTATTTAAATATATGCACTCTGTTAATATGTACTGAGATGATCTATTTATCTGGAGCACTGCACTTTGAGAATTGTGTTTGCACATGGCCAGGCTTGGGCTCCTGCTAGTGATGGTATTCCTGATTGAGGGCCCAAAATATGTTGTAGTGGACGCTCTGCAGCTCTCCTGCTTCTAATTTCCTATTTTGCTATCACTCCGGACTAGCTTATGTTGGCATGATGGTGTGAATGGAAAACGAGGGACATTCTCTGCTTTCCTTGCTTGGATCCGCATACAATGCTGTATTATCATTATCTGTTATTCATATCTAAAGCACTCCCAACCAAATAAACTAACACTGCACAGCTATAGACTGTGCTCAAACTTCTCTACCCTAGTTCTTGTTTTTTGGAATTGCTCATCATATTCACCAATCACACAATGTACGACATTCGCTGTAACATAGTAAGAAAGCATTTTCATTTCTGGATTCCTGTATTTGTTTTCCTGTAATTCTTGTAGCTGCTTTGTAGTCAACCCAGTATTAAGTAACCATGTTGCCAGAACACAGTGTTTCTCAGATGGTGTTCTGGCAAAATGGTAGGAGACAATATAATGCTGTTAGTTTTTCTATAAAAGTGTACAATTACATAGGCAGACATTAGCTCTAGCTAACATTATATAAATTAAAACTAAATAAAATAAATTGAAGGTGCTTCATGTAGCCCTTTTATCTCTGCCAATTAATTTTTCTGGTTTTGATTTTCAGTTTCAGGGGAGATTATTCTTTTTTTATTCCCAAGGAAGTAAAACTCTAACATGCACAGTTATAAGAAAGTATTACGTTGTGAATGGACTACATACTTTTTGCTTTGCCTCACACCAATGCAAGCTCCAGATGAATAAATCCAGCCGCCAAATGATGGTGTTAGTGACCAGAAATGCTTCCACTGTAAATGTGTTGTGGGATGTCTTGTATATACTAATGGTTCCTGTAGTATGTTCTGAGGCTACGATGCAACCACCTTCTGATGCACAAACATTGCAGATAATTTATGTCCGTCCTAATAAACATTACTTAATACTTTGCATGCTCTTGTGTGTGTTATTGCTCAGTGCATTTTCAGAACGAGCCATGTTTAAGAGTACATGTCAGGCTGTTAGGGGATATATTGTAAGTTATAGAAAGTACATTTCATTATGATACACAGAGAGTAATCAAGCAAGGAAAGTATGCGTGAGATAGATCACTTTAACATGGGTACAGAGTAACAACTCTTGCCCTTTTATTTATTTAAATTCCAGTTTTTAAAAATAAAACTAAATTAGTAATATTAAAAATAGGTTACAATTATGAAATTGACTCCTTCTTTAATTAACTATATTTAACTGTATTGTGTGTGTGTGTATACATACATCTAAAACCATTCAATCTGACTGAGGAAAGAGACCATAAAGCTGTTTTTTTTTTTTTTTTTTTTAATAAAAAATGTTGACCCTGTATAAATGAGAGACTGAAAAAAAGAATTTACATTTCTGGAGAGGTGTGCTTCCATGTATCGATGCAACCTGCCTATTTCTGGTCCTGTGAGAGGGAAGGGGTATGATGTCTATTTATCTAACAATGACTCTGCCTTTCATTCTGTTCCTTCCTCCCCCGCCCCCCTCCACTGATACATAACCAACCCCCTATCATAAGTCTTCATGCTTCACAAGTTTTAACCTATATAAATTTGCAGAACTTATAATATCCGATGCCTGCTGCAAGATAGACCTCTGCCACACCAGCCACCAAGACCATATCAGGCAGGAGCCCACATCTGCAAGTAAACTTGCCAGGACACCATACTCTGTGCTTGAGACCAGCATTATAGTGATGAGACGATAGAAGGTGATCATGTATATGGTTATTGTTACTAGTGACTCAAAAGCATACAGAATGCTAGAAACAACAAAGAAATAAGCCCTACTAACAATGATATAAAAGTATATCATACTTCACCCAGCGTCCCACAATAGTACTTACATATAAAAGCAATTTTGATGCTTCATACTTATATCCTTTATACTTGGGAAGTATTTGAGTGGTCACTCTGTTATTGTAAGCTATGAACTTATAGCTAAGAGGATTCTGCTGCCTTCTAGTGGTTGTGTGAAGAGTTGCCTTGCATACGCCTTATGCTATGCTCACAAAGGAGTCCTAGAAATAACAAAGTCTCTCATTGTTGGATAACATTATATTGGGCATACATTACACAGGGACCACATCAATTTGACAGATGATACTATTCATGAAATGTCACAGACAATATTTTAGTACTGATATAGTCTGACATATAACTTACATTGAACATGAGAGAACTGGACCTTAAGTTGTAAGCGGTTGCTTGCCCAAAGGTAATAACTGAGCCATATAATTGACAAATTTCACAGCATAAGACAAAATTCTGAAATAGAGCCAAGATAACACCGGCCTAGGAACTTATGAATAGAGTCATTACAAAAACAAATCTGATTAGAGAGATGGACATGATAATTTGCCTTTGTAGCTTCTTTACTAAAGATACTCTATGTATGCAGCTAGACAGAAACAAATATGGCATTGTGAAGGTAATTCAATCTGAATCTTCACAGTTCTCTCACCAGGAACCCTAGCCACTTATTACAATTCTGCAGTCCCACAAGATTAGATAAAGATGGGGCTTTGCTGTCAACTCTCATAGGGCCTCATTCAAATGCAATTTGGCCAATTGAATAGGGCTCTATATAAGGGCATAGCATATTTTATTTACAGAAGTTTTTAGTTAGTGAAGACCTTGATTTTGGATAGAAGTTCACCAACTAAAAACTTCTGTAAAAAAATGCTATGTGCTTATATAGAGCCCTATTCAATTGGCCAAATCGCATTTGAATGAGGCCCATAGTCTGGGACTGTAACTGTTACAAAGATTGGATCTAACTGATCAAGCAACGACTATATCTAACAATTGGCCTAAATGTTCTCATATCAATGGTCGAATTTAAAAACAAAACATAAGCAGAGGAAATAAGTCTTCTTCAGTTGCAGATTTTCCTCAAATTGGAAAGAGATTCCCACAAAACAACAGAAGGTGGAGAATTGGATCACTCTTTAGATTAAGGGGAATATGACTCTTGTTCATAGGGTCTCTTTCATAGTAATAGTTCAAACTAGAATATCATTTCCAATTTTAATGGGCTTATTACCCTAAATAAGTGGAACCGAGCACATCAGATTTATAAATCATACCACCCTTTTATGGTGTTACTTCAAGAAACTCACTTTGCTTCTGCGATGGAAAGGGGTCAATTGTCCGTCCATGCACAGGATTAATTTCTATATCTCACAAGCTAGAGCAGGCAGCAGCATTTTGGTAGCCTTTCAGGAAATCACAATCTATACTTTGTTCAGCTTGAAAAGGCCAGAAGGACTAATCCTACCCTTAGATTGGAGACCGTACTTTTTTCCCCCCTTTCGGCCAGCATAGCAGGAATCACCAAACGGCAGCGGTTTATCCAGGCTATGTGTCCCAAAGAGAGCCCAATCTTTTTTTTAAACTTCCGGCATTTTATGCAGTCTCATCATAAAACAATGGGTCACTTTGCCTAAAGAAACAGGGTCGCTCAAGTTTAGGGATTTCAAATTTCCCCTCTTTTCAGCAGATCCGCAAATCAGGAGCTTTTCTGGTAGGTGCTTCCCTGATTATATCAATAGGCCAGTCCTCAGCCAATCAGGATAGTTTGTCCTGATCGGGTATTGGTCCTTAATTCAGGTATAGGACGCTAGGGAAGGAAGCTTCTGTGTCGGTGAAGTACCCGGGAAGGGGATGGTGTGAACCTTGGTGAAGAGTTAGAAGAACCAGGGTATGAGGGGAGCAGGGTCTTACACTTGCCTTAGGGAAAGATCGGAGTCTCAGCGATAAGATGGGCAACCACTACCTTGCTCACTATACGTTTCTCTACTCCATTCATAACTTTATAATTGAGCTCAGTAGCAGTAGTGAAAGGTCTAGGCTAGATGCCATTCATAAATCACATGAGTGGTTAACCACAGATAAAGAATCAAAGGGTTATCCATTATTAGCACTTGACACCACATAACCTTTGCCAATTAAACCACTCTTGGTTGACTGTGTCTGTCTCAATTAGCGTTATAGACAGCTCACCCACAGTCTTTGGAGCCTAGATCAGTTCGGCCACAACTTCAATTCCCACAGGCAGTAGTTAAGGAATCAGAGTGTGTAGTTAGTAAAGAGCATCGACCCCAAACTTTATTACCCCCTTTTTACCATTTTAAGTAAATTACAGGACCCACATTGCTGGAGGTAAGATAGGCACATCATTGGGGTTTTACTACCTGTATCATAATACATACTGTCATAGAGCAATTGTGAGGTTGTGAAGACAAGGTAAGTGGAGTAGAAGGGACTAGTCCCAGCCAGTTTAGTGTAGGGATTATATACCTACCAGGGACAGGGGATAAATAGCGGGTCCCCCTAGCAAATTGCATATTAGGGCAATTTCGCTATAATATACCTAGATTGGGCAACAGTAGTAAAACTTATTGTTCCCTTCTACCTCCACCACTGCCTTTAAATTCTTTAAACACTCATTGCTGTATTTATATCAGTTGTCTCACTGTGCCTAACGATGACCAGAATTTATATATAGATAAAGAATGTACTATACCATATTATTAGATACTCCTACTATACTTATATCCGGTCATCTCATTGTACATATGATAACCAGAATCCATATATAGATAAAGAATGCACTACTATATATGTCTATTAAGTCATATATATTAATTACTAGGATTTTGCATTGATTATCACTGTGACATTCACTTTATTTATTTTCGGTTATCTGTGAGTTTGGGTGACAAACTTTATATTTTATATGTAATTTTTTAAATCTATGCATACAAATTTTTGTGTATATATATTTTTTTATATCATATCCAATAAAAGTTATATTCTAATCTAAATTACATAAGGAGTAGGTCTTTACTTTACAAATACCATAGACATAATAGACTATTTTGGTTGCTTTGGGGAAACATACTAATGATCAGAATTTAAAGGTGTCTGTACTTTCCTCCCTCTTTTCATATTATGAATATATACATGAACATGAATATAATCACTATAGCAAGCTGGTAACCACAATTATAATGTACCATGTATTACAGTGCAGTAGAACAACCTCCTCTGTTGTGCAATGAATATACTCTGAGCTAAACATAGTACCTCCCATACAGTAAACCACTTTGCCTAGAGGCCAAGTGGAAAGAGAATACTCCACATTGCACTAACTGGCACATGGTGGTTTGTGACATCTATCCCAGGTCTGCTGCAATGTTTGTTGGGGCCAATGAGTTCCAGTATTTGTCCAGTGAGAAATATTTTTCCCTAGTCTGGATGAAGGTACAAAAATGAGCCCTGGTTAGTTAGTACTGAATAGGGACACTGTTTGATCCAGGTCCACCCGGGCCGGGTGAGCCCCTCCGCTGCCCTAAAGAAGCGAGTGGACATCATGTTAGCTATCTATCCCTTTAGCACTGAACCATATCGACTTGAACATGGGCATGAAAGAAGTGGTAGTTATAACTGGCTCCCTGCAGATGTATTTTTCGGAAATAACTTGGGGCACATGAAGCAGCCTTATGTGGCCAACGTGACCCGAAGTCAAGCCTAACGGGACCCAGTTAGGAGACACATGTGAAGCCAGAGCCAGCCCAACCTGCAGCAAATCAGATGCCAACTACGAAAAGGTTAGGACCATGGGTAGACCTGACTGACTTTCAGCAGGAGGTAAAGCAGGATCCAGCTTTAAAAGGAATTAGGGTTAGGGCTAGGGCACTGACTGGGGAGACACAACCTGTGGAGAAAAGCTATATTTGGGAGGGCAATCTGCTGTACAGCCTTGGAGAGAGAAGTGGCAAGTGAGGGGGCCATTGGACATGTTACAGGAGTTTTGAGAAGGGGACTAGCAGGGGGAGAAACTTCCCGTAGTGTCAATTGTTCTGCATCTCAGGGATAGGCTGGAGACACTGTCACAATCTCTGCTTTCATTGGGCTCGACCAGAACCTAGTTCTGTTCCACCCAGCAATACGTGAGGGTTCTTGTTATTATCCCTGCTAGCAGAGACAGACCTTGCTACTCCAGTTGAAAGATAAAAAGGATCTAGCGTGTTTCATACACGCCAGGCGGGTCCAGAGTGAGAAGTGATGTACACCCCTCCCACTCATCTGTCACAGGCTCTGTCCTCTTAAGGTGGATTACTACAGGTATCACCATATAAATCAACAATGATATACAAGCAGAATGTTATACAGACCCAGGGTGGGGGGTATGAGATCAAAATGGGGGTCCTGGGGGATTAGATCAGAATGGTCTCCTACCCCCCAGGTTCCCCATTCTGATCTCATACTTCCCACCCCCAGGGTTCCCCATTCTGATCTTCTACCCCCCAGGTCCCCCATTCTGAACTCCTACCCCCGCCCCCCAGGTCTGTATAACACTCTTTCTGCTTGTGTATCGTTGATATATATGGTGGTAACTGTAGTAATCCAGCTTAAGAGGACAGAGCCTGTGACAGACCAGTGGAAGGGGTGTACAGCACTTCTCACTCTGGACCAGCCTGGCATGTATGAAACACGCTAGATCCGATACAAAATAGAGAAGTCTGTAGTGCCAGGCTCCGTTGTAGCAGTAATCAATAGTGCATTGTCTAGACAGTCATTACCACAGTGTGCCTATTACCACAGTGAACCCCCTGCCATGGCACTATTCCAGGGAATAAACTTGTGGTAATACCCCCCGGTTATGAAGAAAGCCATCACCTGCTTCTTCTCCTGGGGTATGGGACAGGTAGCTATTCCCTCCACCTTAGCTGGCTCTGGATTAATCTGCCAGCTGCCCAACCCACGGCCCACGTACTGACCCTCTGTCCCAGCCCACTGGCACTGATTTGCATAAAAAGCTAATTATTCTGCTTGTTCCACTATCCCTTCCTGTACATCTGGCCTAGCTGGGGGCTAGTAAATTTAGTAAGCTTTCCCCTCTGCATGAATGACTGTTATCTAGCACTGCCTGTACCGCTACCTATTATGGTACAGTGCCTTGCAAAAGTATTCACCCCCTTGGCATTTTTCATGTTTTTTTGCCTCACAACCTGGAATTAACATGGATTGTTTGAGAATTTGCATCATTTAATTTACAGAACATGCCCACAACTTTGAAGATGTGTTTTTTTTTTTTATTGTGAAGCAAACAACAAATAGGACAAAATAACAGAAAAAGTCAATGTGCATAACTATTCACCCCCCTAAAGTCAATACTTTGTAGAGCCACCTTATGCGGCAATCACAGCTCCAAGACGTTTTACATAAGTCTCTATGAGCTTGCAACATCTTACCACTGGGATTTTTGCCCATTCCTACTGCTCCAGCTCCTTCAACTGGTAAGTATTGTGGGACGAGGTGCCACTCCTGTGGCGCCCTGAGACCGACTGTCGTCTTGTAGGGTAGCAGGGTTTAGAGCAGGTGGCTGCAGGGTGAGATGCTCCAGGTGCTGGGACTGGGGGTCTCCATTGGGTAGTGTGTTTAGGATCCTTACTCCCTGTCTCCCCTCAAGTAGCCACAAAGTGATCAGCTAGACGAGCAGCCTCTTCCTCTGCAGTGGGCTCTCAGTCCTGTACCCAAGCCCCTCCGGACAGATGGAGTAAAATTGTTCCGGTAGTATAACTTCCACAGCCTCCTCCTGGGTAGTTACTTCTTTCCCCATCCACCAACTGCGACAGGCGTGCCTCATCCGGTAGATGACCTCAGTGTAAGTGTCCCCGTACCGCTGGTTAGTGTATGGAACCTTTGCATATAGGTTTCTGGGGTTACTAAATATCTGGCCAACAGTACCCTTTTCACTAGCTCATATGTTTGCTGTCCCTATATGTTTGAAGCCCGGAAGGCTTCACTTGCCCTTCTACTGAGCTTACTAACCAGAAGCCTAATCCACACTACTTCTGGTATCTGATGAAAGTCACAAAGTCCTGGAGAAATCCATCTATATCTCCCTTTTCTTCACAGAAGGGTTTAAAACTGCCATATGCGGTCTTTATCCTGGCTGCTATAGGATCTCTTATTTTGGTCGGACCAGATGCCAGACAGGTTCCCTCCTGTTGGTATTCTCGCTTGACCTCTTGACCCAGCTGGGTCCGCAAGGCCATTAGTTGCTCACCTGACAAGAGTGGCATCATAGCCTTCCATTTCTTCCTCCTCTGATTTCAGCATCTCTGGAGCAGGAACTGAGCCTGTTGCAACTTGCTCACCCTCCTCCTCTGCCTGCAGCCTCCCTCAACCCGGTGGAGCTCATCATCTAACAAGAGCTCTTGGATCATCTCAACCTTGGTAGTAGCCATTGTTCTGCTGAGCCCTCTCTCCCGAACAAGTCCCTGAGGTCCGCAGATGACATGCTGTCATATCTGGACATCCTGCTTTTTGTGTTCCAGAGATCTCACCACTGCCAACCAGCTGTCATGATCGCTGCTTCGATTGGGCTCGACCAGAACCTAGTTCTGATCTACCCAGCGATACGTGAGGGTTCTTGTTATTATCTCTGCTAGCATAGACAAAACCAGACCATTATTGGACCCTTAGGACAATCACAGAACACAGGAATTTCGAGGCAGAGCAGCAGATTTACCGACTGTCAGCCCTATTAAATTCCCCTAACATGTAAAACCATAGCCCGTAAGGCTATTAACTTGGCCCCGTTAAGCAAGCCGAGTGCGATCTGCAGGTTATGTGCGAAAAAAGCCTACGGGACGTGGAACTTCCCGGCCGCAAATCCTTTGTTCTCTCAAGCCCGTAACTGCTATGTTTCCGATCATGCTATTAAATTGCAATGATTTCACATGCATTCAACCTGGTAACACACAAATGAAGCCAAGAAGCCAACGTGTACTAGAGAGGACACGCAAGGGGGGTAAAGTCCAATCCATAGCACTTTAAATGCAAATATACCCACACTACTTATATTTAAAGGGAAAGTGATGTTAGGTATTAGGCATGTAATAGAATATCTTATTTACGGCTTTATTAATATTGCATTATTTCTGGAATGTGGGTCTGATCGTAACTCGTAACTGAAACCCGTAAGGCTTTGAAATCTAACCTCCATTTTTCATTGATGTAATTATGATGATCTATTTTGCCATTGGCTCCATCTAAACCCATAACTACGGCCGCGCATCCAATGGTCGACACATGGTTTACGGGTTGGCGCCTCAAGCCCGTAACCCGCGGCCTGTTCTAATTTAATAGCACTGTAACTTGGCCAAATTTCAAGCCCGCAGCCGTTGTGGGTCTCACGTTGCACTTACGGGCTTCGAATTTAAGAGGGCTGTGTAACTCTTCTTTAAGGCAGCTGTAGAATTGTTAAACCCTATAATCAGAGTTAACCCTTGCCTCAATAATGAGCACACACTTAAAATGTGTATAACATCTTGAGCACCTTTATTTTTCTGAAAAATCCATTGGAGTCACAGACACCAACTGGGCTAGCTAGGGAGCATCTACTTGCGCCCCAAGGCAAGCAGAAATGCTGGTATGATCAGAAAGCCAGGGCTAGGAAATTCTAGGTAGGCTAGCAGGTATTAATGTTAGTACATAAATCCTCAGAACAAGCTCTAGGCAATGTGGGACCCAAATTGTCTGGAAACTAGCCAACACCACCTATTTGGTAGCCCTAGATGAGCAACAGCAGATTTAGAAGGTGATCAGCTGAATATGCTGAAACCATACAAGAGTCGGAATCCCCAAGTAATGGCCAATTGCCTTGCAAAAGGGGAAGATTATGAGGATAGGGTACTATCACACATTTGCCCCTGCTGACCAGTCCCATATACCTCTTCGCAACCGACTTATCACCTGACCAGCGACAGCAGCTTCAGGGGTGCCGGGTTTCCGCCTAGGCTGGTTCTCAACCCGACCAGGTAGGACAGACCTTCAGGTCCATGAGGTCCTTACCCCTCACACTTCCCCACAGGAGCAGCCCTCTTCTAGCGTCCCTCAGACTGTGGAGGGAATATAAGGAAGAAGCTGGATAAGAACTAGGAGTCGAGACATCCTATAGTCCTTGGGTGTCCACTGTGGTGTTGGTCACTAAGAACAATGGGAACAGTGGGTTTTGTGTGGATAATAGGTGGTATAAACAACAAGACAACTACTGGCGCTTACCCTATGATAAGAGTAAATGAACTGCTAGATGGGTTTGGAAGGGCAACCTACGTGACCACTTGCTGAATCTGCTATCCCAGTTTACGGTTAAGCCTTTTGGGATGAAGAATACCCCTTCCTCCTTCTAACTGCTATTTGTCCTTCTACTACATGGGGGCCAGAAGCTCACCCATGCTTACTTGGTTGCCATATGGCAGGAACATGTGGATGACTAAGCCACAGTCCTGAGTCAGATCCATCAAGCAGGGTTGACCTTTCGCCCTGACAAGTGCCTGTTTTCTAGGGGGGCGGTGCATTAACCAAGGCACAGAGTAGGGAGTGGGAGGATCTGGACAGAGCCGGCCAAGGTAGCCTTGGTAGAGCAGCAACCCACCTTGTGAGTAAGAGGTAGGTGGTTTATTCCCTATGTACCCTGAGGGACCTTACAAGGAGAGGATGTGGACCCCTGAATGCGAGAAAGTCTTCCTGGCCCTGAAGGCTGCCCTAATGTCCCATCTTGGCCCAGACAGATGCCTCCACCTAAGTCATCGGGGCTGCTTGGAGTCAGGTAAAAATTGAACCGCAAGCGGTTGCCCAGAAAGATCTGCTATGCAGCTATTGAGAATGAGGTCTTGGCAGTCGTTTGGGATCGAACCTTTTTGGGCAAGAGTTTGTGGTTGTCACAGAACACAACCCATTGTGCTTGCTTAATAAGGTGGCCAGGGACAATGATCGCCTGTTGAGATGGAGCCTACACCTGCAGACATAACTTTACTATCCAATACAGGAAGGGTCATCAGAACACTGAAGGTCCCTCTAGGCAATTGGACACCTCAGATCATGACCTGTTTGGGTTCTCGTCTGGTGATGGGGGCGAGGGTGATTGTGATGACAGCTTTAAATAATTAGAATCCTGAAATTAAGTGCTGTGGGTTGCCACAGCAACAGTGAGTTGCAAAGTAAACATTGGTTTTCTGCTGTTTTGACTCATAAGCGCCCAAAAATGGGAATAGAAGATTATCCTAACATTAAAAATACTGTATTCTTCATCCACTATTTCTATGTGTGCAAGCAACAATAGAGAAACAAATGATCATTTGGAAAAGTAACTAAACTTAAAAAAACCTACACGATTCTGGTTGCAGAAAAGTGTGCACACCCATCTCCCCCCCCTAATACTTTGTAGGAACACATTTTTTTGCATTTATTACAGCAGTAAGTTTTAGGCACTTTGAACACCTGGATGCCTGGTGCACAGCCCTTTTTAGGTCATTCCAACAGTGTTCTGGGCTTGACTGGGCCATTCCAATACTTTGATCTTCCTTTTCTGAAACCATTCTTGATTTGTTTCGTATTGTGTTGTAAGGTGAAATTCCCCTTCATCTTCAGTTTTCTGACAGAGGCCAGCAGTTTTTGGAGCTAGTAATGATCCCATCTATCTTCAATAGAGCTCTAGTGCCAGCTGAAGAGCATTATCCACAAAGCATGATGACACCACTATTCTTTACAGTAGGTATGGTGTTCTTTAGAGGATGAGCTGTGTTGTCTGTGCCAAATATCTTTTAGAATTCATTCCAGAAGTTCAACCTTCATCTCATCAAGAACCTCAAGACATTTTCCCACATTGTTTGGGATGATTTAATATATTATTTAAAAAATAAGCCATTGCCTGGTGAACGAGCCACTGTTCACAGGGACAGATACTTTAATCCGGGAAGCAACAGCCCGCTATCAAAATTGTATCTCCTTTCTAAGGAAATGTAGCTAACATTTCTACTTCAGGAGCAGAAGCTGCATGATGGGCAGAGTAGGAGTCCGACTGAAGCAACTACTCAATTAAAGGAGTAAGAGTTTGGGAACTGGAAGGTGTTAAAGAGTTGTAAAGGTAAGAAATGATTACTGAAATATGTTTTTGTAATAATTTCTTACCTTTACAACTGTCTAAAGAGCGAGCTTCAGAAACAAGAAATTATGGCTTTTGCAGCATAACTGCAAATAATATTATTTTGGTTTTACATTTTAAAACCAATTTGCCCATTATTAAGTGCAGGTATTTTCTTTTTTTTGCTTTTAAGAACATGTCATAAATATAAAAACTACAATGGTTCTTTATACATGACAAAGCAGTTAACATGGAAAAAGAGAATTTAACGGTTTGGTTTACTGTTGTAATGATGACTACCATAACCTTGTTTTATTTCTACACTATATAAAATGTAATTGCAAGATTATAGAATACTACCACATGTCCTCCAAGTCCCTAAAACACAGAAGACGCAAAACAAATTATGCTTTTTATTTATGAAAAAAAGCACCCTTCGAGGGCAGCGGTAGAAAAGTCAGTGCCAAAAATATCTATACATCGCAGCAGAGAAATGTTAACCACATGGGTTTCTTGTAAAATGGTTACAAATGATATCTTATATACACACACACACAACAGCCTACACTAATATAAAATAAGGCACATTGCTTTTGTGGATTGGGATTAATTCACAAGTACAATTAAATGTTAGGAAAATCCTACACTGAAGAGCTACAGGCTCAAGTAGAACAATGTGTTATTCTATATAATTTGTGTTCAGATCCCCCTCCCCCGAGTAGCTTGAGGTGTGTCTGGATTAACTACGCCAATAGAGTCCTGCAAAGAGGACCAAGGGCCGAGAAGAAGTAAGAAATGAGGGGATGGGTGACAAGCAAGAAACGTGTGCAATGGCTAGGTGAGAGGAGGAGGTTTATAAAGGATGTGGGAGGGAGATCCTCCCACAATCCCAGATAACTTTAATTACCTGGTCATTTGTGTTTAGATCCTTCCTCCCCCAAGTAGCTTGAGGTGTGCCCGGATTAGCTACGCCCGTAGAGGCCTGCTAAGAGAGCCAGGAATCTATGTTTAGCGAGTGAGATTCTGGAAAGCGTTGCGGATTTCGGATGAGGGGTCAGGAATGTGGCGGGATGTAGCAGGTGGTCCTCCATCTCCCCATAGCCTTGATAATGTGGTCTGGAATGTTATTCTTGGAAGCAGAGGATGCAGCGCCATTACGGAAGGAATGGCTGAGTGAAGAAAAGGGGGTTGAGCCCGAGACATGACAATGTGAGGTCATATGTAGTGGATGAAGGAAGTGATCGACAGAGGTTGGCTGGAAATTAGGGAGGAGAGAATGAGAAGTGCTTCTGTGGGAGATAGTGGTGGCGAGGGAGCGTAAGGTGGAAATGGGGCAGGTAGTGTCGTGAGTAGTGTACTAGGTGAAGGGCTAGTTTTTGTGGAGTGCAGAGGAAGGGTAAATAAGTCAGGTGAAAAGAGAGGTCTTGGAGGGTGAGGTATCTAGTTTGAGTGGAGGATATGGTGAGTACTCTTCGGCGAACAAACCCATAAAAGGCCAGAGCGGCAGAGGTCTGGATAGTGAGGGATGTGGAAAGTCCGAAGGGATTGGTGAGAAGATCGTAGATGCGTTTAAAACAAATCACCAGTGATGGGGGGGAGTCTGGATGGAGGAGACCTTTTAGTATGTCCTTTCGGAACTATTTGGTGGGAGTGGCGGAAATGAAAGAGAGGTCGGTCAGTTGAGTTTGAGATAGGTGCGAATGGAGGTTTCGTGGAGGTGGGAATCACAATGAGAGGTTAAAGCGAGTAAGATCTGTAACGTAATAGGGGGAAGAGATATGATGAATGGAATAGAAGTAGCCGAAAAGGTCCTAGGCACGTTTGGAGACTTGTATTGTGGAAGGAGCTAGGGCATGCATGATGGTAGGATGACCCTAAGGTAAAATTTTTGTGGCGTAATTGAGATGGTTTAAAGAAGCTGTAGCAGATCCTGGATTAATCCGTTTTTTGGGTTGATACGCCAGACAGGAAAAAAAGGGGAAGGTAAAAGGGCCTAAGACATGGCCTTCTTGATTTCGTAGGCAAGGAGTTCCCTCACTACTCCAGGCTCCTGCACTGAGGACTGTAGATTATCGCAAGTATAGGAAGCCTGAGGCAATGCTAACACCCAGTGTGGAAACCATGAAAAAATCCTAAAGTGAGGGAGGATGGGGATGGAAAAGGTGTAGGAGGCGGGAACGTTGAGGGCTAATTGTCATTAATTCTGAGACAGGAAAGAGCAAATCATTTTTGTAATAGTGAGAACAGATGTGCAGGAGTCTACAGCCACTGAAGTTGCAATAATTTGAACACACGTGGCTACTGCTCCAAGGTAGTGAACATCTGAGGCAATCTTTAGATGGTCGTGAAGAGGAAGTGGAAGGTGAGGATTCAGGAAATGTCACGGTTGGAGATAGAAGAAGAAGAAGTGATTGTTATTCGATATTTGGGCAGAAAGTTGACTTGTGCAAAGGTGATTGGCAATGCTGGCATACGGGGGATAGTATGCCAGCAAAGTGGCAACAGAAAAGGTTATGGTCTAATTGTGCCCTGTTGGTTTGGAAGTTGAATCGCTGGAGATCTGCGGCATCTTTGGCTGTCAAGGAACGATGATAATCGTTTTAAGCGAAACCGCCGTAGAGTCGACTATTTAGGTGCATGTGGCTATCGAGTTCTTGTCTTCGATGAGGGTATACAGAGCCCACTACATCGCGATAGATGCCGAAAGCCAGGACGATTTCAGTGTCAATTTCCTCTGCAGACGTGGGTCCTTCGCACGAATTGTGACGTATATGTTGCATTGAGAAATGGTGCGAGGGTCAGGAGTGTCAGTGGATGGAATGAGGAGGGATACAAGGTTGACATCTCTGCCTTCGACAATGTCCCTCCTTAGGTGGTTGGGAATAAAAGTGTGAAGGCATGATTGTAGGAGGTATTGGGAGAGTCTCATCTCAGTCTGCAGATGAAGCGGAAATTGGGATGTTGGCCATGGATGGAGCCTGAGTTTCCAGGAGGGCAACATGATTTTGTAGGGAATTGTTTGAAGCAACGAAATTGGCTAACATGCGCTGGAGCTGCGTAAATTGATCCTCTGATAGAGGAGCGGTAGGGGCCTGAAGTCGGTTAGCTTCTTGTAGCAGACGATAGAGTTCCATCTTTCTCGCTGAAGCAGGGTAGGGAATGCCGCGAGCTCCTGCATCAGCAGTGGGATTGTCCAATGCTTCGGGGAAGCATCAGGAGGTGTAGAGGAAGGCGCACAGGCTGGTGACGATGCAGCCACCGTGGGAGTGCGCTGTACATCGGATTGAAGTTGTCAGCCATGACGAGTCCTAAGAGAGTAGAAATGAAGAAAGAAGGCGTTTGTGAGGAGCGAATGACAAACTAGGAAGGAAGCTCGATAATCAATGTCTTGAGGGGTAGATTCGATATCTACAGTGACGATCGAATGAATGATGAATAGTGAGTAGGCAAAAAGTGGAGTTAAGATTAGAGGTGATAGAGAGATAATGGTGTAGAAGACAAGGGGTAGGAATGGTGATGAGATAATGAAATCAACAAGAAGAAGAAGAAGAAGAAGAGTGCAAGATGATACGTTGAAAATAAGGATGAGAACAGATTTGAAGCATGTAGTGCAGCAAAGAGTTATGGGAAGGACCTGAAATGACTAGAAGGAGAAACTAAGGGAGCTAGAAAGAAATTAGATGCTACCAGATAAGCCAAAGATTTGTTAAAGGCGAAAAGAGATTTGAAGTGAAATGTGGGACAGGAAGATGTATGAAAGAAAATTAAGAGAAAGGAACAAAATAAAGGTATGAAGGCAAATGGGTTAGAGAGAGAAATTAAATAGAGGAAAAGGAACCAGAGGCGGCAACGTGGAGGGCAAGCAGATTAGATAGGTGTAGGTATAGCTGTAATTAATGAAGAGGTGAGAGAAGTGCCAGATAAGAGGTAGCGGTCAAAAAGAAAATATAAAGATAGGTTTGAGAGAAGGAAGTGAAGTGTGGTAAGAATAGTGAGAATGGAAAATGAGGAATAAAATAAAAAGTGACGGAAGAAGAACAGGAGCAGAGAAGCAGAAGAGGAAGAAAAGAAAGGAAAAAGAGTTCAAAATTAATTAAAATAAAATGAGTAGGTAAGAATGAAGTGTGGGGATAAAGAAGGGCAGAAGAGAAAATAGGTGCTTGAAAGAGTGGAACATCAAATTATATATTAGGGAGTGTAGTGAGGGTAAATAATGTGGAAGCCAATGGGACTGAGATCTCGTGATACATAAGATTTCACCGGCAGTGAGATTCTGTAAAGCCGGTACTGCGATGCTGAATGCAGGGAGACTGAAGGTGCACGCGATGCGGCTGAATGAAGGAAGAGGAGGGCGATCGGACAGAGGAGTGGGATAAGTAGAGATAGGAGCACCGAGACGGGCTGCATGAAAGGGAATGGAGGAGGCACGAGCCGGATGGTTGGCATGGCGAGAGGAGGAAAGAAAAAGGGGGCCAAAAAACATATGGCCAGGAGAAGGAGGCAGGAAAGGGGGGAAAACGGCAAGGGAGAAAAAGCAGCGAAAAAAAGAGGGAGCATGGGACGGAGGACGGTGGGCAAAGCAGCGAGGATAGGAGAGCAGCCCAGCAAAGGCAACTCAAGCAAGAAACGTGTGCAACGGCTAGGTGAGAGTAGGTTTATAAAGGATGTGGGAGGGCGCTTCAATCAAATAGGTTATGTTACCTGCTGTCTATCTAATGCAGATTCTAACAAAATTAAATAGAAAATACATTATGTGCTCTTGCTGAAGTGCTCCCTGGGGTAAGTAAAACTGGTACCTTTACACAAATAAAATTCATGGCTATGTATATGGTGGACTCCTACTTCTGGCTGAGTTTCTTTGGATGATAGCGTCTTTCAAATTGATCCACATCAAACTTCCTCTTGCATCCTTGGTAATTCATGTAACGGATCTTTCCAAATATAGCCCGCGGAGGCCAACCATGGTCGTGGGTCCCACAGATTGACCACATACAACCTGTGGCAGAAGATATGTAAATGTCAACACAAAATAACAATGAGAACAACATGTCTTGTGTATTTGATAAATACAGGGACACCATAACATGTGTAATAGCACTTTTTTAAAATCACAAGTAGCGGTTAGGGATTTAAATAAAACCAATTTATATTTTTTTAGAATGTAATGAATTTGCCATCAGGAATGATAATTATATCAAAAGAGAATTAAAGGACCATTGCAGTTCAAGAAAAATATGGTTCAGAATCAGGACATTGTATCAAAAAGGCGGCAACCATAGCTGTATCGTGGATCCCTCCATGCTCCATCAGAGGCATTAAAAAAATCCAATAAAAAAAATTGTTTATGACTTTATTCTCGGTTTAAATAATGCTCATACTTAGACTCAGTTTTCAAACATATAGATTTTCATTGTACAATGGTCCTTTAATTAAATAGTTACTGTATTGAAGGACCTGATTACTATGCAGAATAGTTAGCTAAGGGAGAAAGGAGGTATTTGGAACTATAGAGAATTGGGACTCCCAACTGTGTACAGAATCATATATAATAGTTGTCAAACTACGAGACGTCATCACGCTTTGCGAGCTCGCAAGAACTGCGTCCCTCGCGAAGCAAGGGCCGCAGTTCGGGCCGCAAATACGGAGGCTTTACGGCGCATGACTTTGAAACAACACCACCCCACACACCTCTAAACCTCGCAGCACGTAGTCCTCTCCTTTCACTCCTCCTCTCCCTCTCCTGTGTCTCGCAAAACACAGCACTAACCCCTGTAACGCTCAAACACTAAAAACACAGTAATAAACACAATAATAAACACAATAATGATAACAAAACACTCAGCCACAGCACGGGGGGACAGCCAGGACATCTGGAAGTGAGGTTATACGCTACTTTATACCCAAATTCCCAAGTTTTAGCCCTCGAAAAACGGGTAAGCGAGAAAAAAAAAATGTCTGCTGAAAAAAAATGAAAACGAGGCTCCACGACCCCTGACCGGCCAGCCACAGAATTCAAAATTCACGCCTTGCGGGTCCTTAAAGGACCGTAAAGGTCCTTAAAGGACCCGTAATAAAAAAAAAATTAACCCGGTCACTCATGGGGGTCAATACAGACCACATAATCCCCTAATTAACACTGTCACTCATGGGGGTCAATACAGACCCCCATAAACCCCTAATTAACCCTGTCACTCATTGGGGTATATACAGACCCCGTAAGCCCCTAATTAACACTGTCACTGATGGGGGTCAATAAAGACCCCCATAAACCCATAATTAACCCTGTCACTCATGGAGGTCAATACAGACCCCATAAGCCCCTAATTAACCCGGTCACTCATGGGGGTCAATACAGACCACATAATCCCCTAATTAACACTGTCACTCATGGGGGTCAATACAGACCCCCATAAACCCATAATTAACCCTGTCACTCATGGAGGTCAATACAGACCCCATAAGCCCCTAATTAACCCGGTCACTCATGGGGGTCAATACAGACCTGCATAAGCCTCTATTTAACCTCATCAGTCCCATAAGGGTATATTATGACCCTTATGGGGCAGTTACAACCCTAACATTAACCACATAAGTGCCATGACTGTCCTCAAGGACCCTCATGACACGAAGTTCAAACACTACACTGCACTAAACCCACCCCAATCAACCATTAAATCTAAACTAACCCCCCTCTATACTAACCTATTAACACCTACACTACCTACCTATACTACCTTTCTAACCCCTAATAAACCCCCCATCACTCTAATTACAGAAAATAAAAAATATACATTACAACCCCCCCCCCACTACAGAAAAAATAAATAAATACAGACCTGAAAAGGAAATACATACAGAATACATACAATACAAATAAAATACAATACCCCCCTATCTATCTAACATACAATCAATATTATCTAATATTCCTTTTCAGGTGTGTATTTTTTTCTGTAGTAGTGGTGGGGGTTGGAATGTATTTATTCTATTTTCTGTAATGTTCCTTTTTTTATTTTCTGTAATTAGAGTGGTAAGGGGTTTATTAGGGGGTGTGTAGGTAGGTAGTGTTGGTGTTAATAGCTTAGTGTAGAGGGGGGTTAGTTTACATTTAATGGTTTATTGGGGTGGGTTTAGTACAGTGTAGTGTTTGTACTTAGTGTCACGAGGGTACCGGAGAACCCTCATAGCACTTACGGGGTATTGTTAGACTTCTAACTGTCCCATGAGGGTCTTTAAATACCCTTATGAAGGTGAAGGTTGGGTAGTTGCAGTTTAGTCTGCCATACAGTGCACTATTCCAAAGATACATATATTTAGCCTTAAAATAATTAAAATGTATATTTTATAGAGGGGGGTTGTAGAATTCTTCTATATCCTCTACTCTTGAGGGTGATGCTTCTCCCCTGAATTGCATTGCGGAGCTGATCAGCTGGAATACAGGCTTGGACAGCAGAGATTCATCTTGATGCTCCTTTGGTGATTAAAATAGGACTTTTGCCACAATTTGGCAGCTAATAATAATGATGATGAACACATTTGCATAGACTTAACTTTGCAATTTTTAATTTGTTAATGCTTTTCATATTATTTACAAAGGAAGGTTAAATCTCTCCTCACCTACATATCCATTTGGGTCACAGCCATCCAGCTCAAACCGATTATTAAGGTAGATGGCAAACTGCAGAGCCTCTTCTGGGGACTTTGTCCATTCTAGGATTTTCTTGGCCCAGTACATCCGTAAGAAGCCATGCATCTTCCCTTCATGCACCATCTGCAGCTGTGTCCAGGGAAGAAATATAGCTTGAATTATTTTGTTTTAGAATATAACTACTCCATTAGAAGAATAGGCATGTCAAAATGAACAAACAAAATAAAAAAAAATAAAAAACATACAGTTGTGAATGTATGCATGTACACACACACACACTATATATATATATATATATATATATATATATATACACATGTATATATATATATATATGTATATATATATATATATATATATATATATATATATATATATATATATACACATACACTAGCGATTGCCCATCAAGAAATGATGGCAATAGACTTGTTAGTCAAGGAATGGAGTTTGGCACAGACAATATTTTTGGTGGTGGTCTAAGATCTCGGCGGTGATGGCGAGCCTCTTGGTTTTTGTATTTTTTTGTTATCATAGGCGATTTTGCTGTCATAAGGTGGGCGCTGATCTGCATTCTCGGTTTATTGGAAGGCTGTCCAATGGTGTAGTTTGTGTGCTATGAGCAGCGTTGGCGCTGGTTGTGAGGCGCCCAGTGAATGGCTTTTGCGTTTATTGCAATAGTGTTTTTATTTTATGCGTATATTTATTTTGTGATGCTAAGTAAATAAGTAATACATTAATAAACTTTACCTATTTGTAAGTAATACATGTAGGAAGCATTGTGCTGAAGAGCTGACAATCTGTTTTGATGTTCCTGCAGCATACAATGTAGGTTTGCACTTTTGTGGAGCTGAGGTGTGTCAGCAATGTGTGAAGTGTGTAGTGTAAATAGGCTGATGCGCGAGGGGAAGCCGTGTAGCTGGGTACTTTTGCATTCTGTAAGGTAGTGTTGTAAAATGGCGGCGAATGTGTATGTGGTAGGCGGGCTTGTATGATTTAGCGTCCTTGCTAATGGTGTATGTTGTAGGTCGTACAGGTTTTTGGAAAAGCCGTATTTGCTTTGTGGAATTTAGCGGCTTTAGGGGTCGTGTAGCCTCGTTTTTGCTTTTTTTTGGTGGCTATTTTTTTCTCATCTCCACCAGCGCAGTTGCAGTGCGCTCGCTACGCTAGCCCGCAAGTGTTACCAACAACCAGCATTGCTAACAACTATATGATATATATATACAAAAATATATATACACACACATTATATATATATATATATATATATATATATATATATATATATACACACATATTCATATATATATATGCATATATGCCTCAGGACACCAAGTAAGTGAAGGGATTAGTGAGAATACCCATGCAGAGTTGCTTAAAGGCCTAGGCGTGTGTAAAGCTGACAGAGGCCTCTCAGTGAAGGTGCCCAGACGTATTATGCCCCAGGGAAAAGGCTAAGGCCCTCATTCAATTGAGATTTGGCCAATTGAATAAAGGTCTAAATAAGCACATAACTTATTTTTTTAAAATAAGTTTTTAGTTAGTGAAAACCTTGCTTTTGGATAGATGTTTACTAACTAAAAACTTCTTTAAAAAAATATGTTATGTACTTATTTAGAGCCCTATTCAATTGGCAAAATTGCAATTGAATGAGGGCCTAAGTGTGAAGAGAGAAGTGTGAAGGGATTAATGAGAATCCCAAAGGCAGACAGAAGGACTGCACCAAGACTTATTATGCCCCAGGGAAGAGGCTGATTGACTACAAGTTTGGTGTTGTTATATATTCAAGGGTCCCTGGGGTGAAGCATACGGGAGAGACGGGCGGGCCCTATGCTTCACCCACGAAGGTAAAGAGTACCGTGGAAGAGACTTCCAGATGTACTAAAGAGTATGTGTGTCCTGACCACAAGGTGGCAGTCCAAGTAAGAAGAGATTACTTGTATCCTGGCCACAAGGTGGCAGTATAAGTAAGAAAAGATGGTGTGTATCCTGGCCACACGGTGGGAGCATAAGTGAAAATAAATTATGTGGATCCTTATAACTGGGGATGTAGCTGTGTTCAGAATTAAGCAATCACATTCCAAATCGTGTTAAATAGGAGTCAGCATACACCTGCCATCATTTAAAGTGCCTCTGATTAACCCCAAATAAAGTGCAGCTGCTCTAGTTGATCTGATGAAACCAAGGTTGAACTTTTTGGCCATAATTCCAAAAGATATGTTTGGCGCAAAAACAACACTGCACATCACCAAAAGAACACTGTACCCACAGTGAAGCATGGTGGTGGCAGCATCATGCTTTAAGGTTGTTTTTCTTCAGCTGGAACTGGGGCCTTAGTGAAGATAGAGGGAATTATGAACAGTTCCAATTACCAGTAAATATTGGCACAAAACCTTCAGGCTTCTGCTAGAAAGCTGAACATGAAGAGGAACTTCATCTTTCAGCATGACAACAACCCAAAGCATACATCCAAATCAACAAGGGAATGGCTTCACCAGAAGAAGATTAAAGTTTTGAAATGGTCCAGCCAGAGCCCAGACCTGAATACGATTGAAAATCTGTGGGGTGATCTGAAGAGGGCTGTGCACAGGAGATGCCCTCGCAATCTGACAGATTTGGAGTGTTTTTGCAAAGAAGAGTGGGCAAATCTTGCCAAATCAAAATGTGCCATGCTGACTCATACCCAAAAAAGACTGAGTGCTGTAATAAAATCAAAATAAAATCAAAAGGTGCTTCAACAAAGTATTAGTTTAAGGGTGTGCATACTTATGCAACCATATTATTTTATTTTTATATTTTTTTATTCTCTCTACCTAAAAGATTTCAGTTTGTTTTTCAATTGAGTTGTACAGTTTATAGGTCACATTAAAAAGTGGAAAAAGTTCTGAAATGATTTATCTTTGTCTCATTTTTTTACAGCACAGAAACCTGACATTTTAACAGGGGTGTGTAGACTTTTTATATCCACTGTATATATATATATATATATATATATATATATATATATTTTGTAAAGAATGAAAGATGAGATCCACCAAACTCCTCCCCTTAAAAAGTGATGTTACTAGTGACATGGGATGGACCAATAGGAGTATTGGGAGGCGGGGTATTCATACTCTTAAAAAGACCTGCAAAAGCAAAACTTTACAATGCAGCAGACAGAGCACAAGCCTTGAGAAAGCCCGAGTTAGGGTGAAACTGAGCATCAGTCGGCGGCGATACAGTGTGGCGACATTACATTGCGGTGCCTTGGCCGAGTATTGAAGCAACTGCTAAAGTGTGTACTGTGTTATACCTTGAATGCAGGCTGTGCACTGTGTGATATCCTGAATGCGGTCAGCGTGAGGCTCCTGTTGCTATCGGGTGCTCCACAGGGACCTGAGCATTTTCAGGCACCGTATGGTGGATTGCATGCCCCACGATGGTACCGTGATCATTGTTAATAGGTATAGTCCGGAACCCTTTAAGTATATACTTATGACAGCCAGGCAACACTCGCTTAACTATTATGTTATAGAGTGAATGCTGTCTTATAACACTGTATATGCTATCTGCATAATAATCTACAATATTTTTTTAAACATAAAAACATTTTAACATTTAATAGTTTTGTACATGTGCCTATCCTATGATTTTTATGCCTAAAATGAGGAGAGCATTGAATAAGGGGGATAACATAGTTCTTAGTTAACTTACCTTTATTACTTAGCCGTACATCCATAATACACACACCGTATAGTTTCACTCTGCTATCGCTAATAGTTTTATTTATTTATCTTGGATAATCACCATCACTATATGGCCTAAAGCCCCATATAATTAATACACACGTCAGGAATATATATTCTTTCTCTTTTTTGTTTCATTTTTTTCTTCTCACTCTACATTATTGTAATTAATTGATTATATATACACTATATACCCAATTTAGGGTTACTATTCTTCAGGGTGTGCAAGTTTAATTTAAGTGGTTATTAATAGGTTATAATAGAACATTTTAGACATATTAGATATGTATCTAGTAATACCAGTCCCCCTTTTGTGCTATCCAACATCATAGGGATAGAGTGGATTTTGTCACAACGTTTTTTCTAGTTTTATTTGACTATAATAAAATAGTTCTTAGTTTATCAAATTAGAGCCTATAAACCTTTAATTCTATTCTTTGTCTTCTAATATATATATATATATATATATATATAAATATATTACACATACACACACACACTTATGTATGTATGTATGTATATATAAATTCGAAATTGCTATTCAATTGCTCGAATTCCCCACAAAAAAAAGTTTCACACACGAGTAGTAGCGAGAACCCGCAACAGAGTTAAACACCTGTTCGTAGCACTGTAAATGCAAATAAAAAATCAATACTGCACTGTAAATAACGGGGAAGCATTAATTGCACAACCGTCTCAAACTCGCAAATCACAGTTAATAAAATATATTTTTACATTTCATCTCTGGAATCAATGAGTTAATACATATCAGCCCACACTATGGACTAGAACAGTATTGACATTTATTTTCATAAGTTTGTATTTTGTGGTTTTGGGAGTCCCCGAACCTTATTGATTGACATGTAACCTCCATGTTTTACTGCTGTAATAATGACAGTCTAATTTTCTATTGGCTAATTCAAAATGGGAGGTTACCGGCTTAACTGATCATGTTCCCGCCCTGAACTGCTATGAACCAGTGTATAGTTTACGGTTTTAGCTTTGGGCCAGTAACTTGAGGGCTTGATCCATTGAATAGCATTGGAATCAGAGACAAATGGGAGCCCACAAAACACCCGCAGACATACCGCCTACATCCCGTGAGATGCGGGCTTGCAGTTGAATCAGGCTCATAGAAAGCATGCAAAAGTGTTTATGTAGAGGCCACCAGCTAACAATGCAATCAATATGCTAGGACCATTTATATGTGAATCCAGCAATTTTGATTAGGTCAAGAAAATTAAACCACCATATAAGATTCCTATGTTTGGATCAGACTTTTGCCAAATGTCTGCTTTGTACACATAACTTTTTTGTTTGATTATATATCAAACTCTTAGATCACAATCTTATATTGTGAGCTGAGCTTGGTCCAGAATGCTTGAGGAAACAGAAAGATGTTACCTGGGCTGCGTTCCACAAAGAATCATGTGTTTTTCCAGCTTCTAATTTTTTCACTGAGTACAAATGAGTCCTTCTGTCCTTTGCATGGTCTAATAGTGTCTCTTTGGCCCAGTTATAGGTACCTTACAGGAAAAGAAAATAATAATAATAATTTTGTAGAGGAGTAACAAAAGGATTTAAAAAAAAAAAAGATAAAAAAAAATGTACCTAAGTTATAAAAAATGTACAGCATTTACTAAAAACAGTCAGTCTAGTCTATCCTCTCTTTTTAACACATTTGGCTTCAGAGAACTTTCTCAATGAAAAGTACACATATAAATAAAATATAGATGCAATTATTTTTTTTTTAAATGAAAGTGTTAAATAAATGAGCTTGGAAAAGGTGGATATTTGAAGCATGTTGTACAGTCATTCATTCGTATCCGAGCTCCATCAAGATAATGTTCATTGCTTCAATGACCTCATCTATCCATCTCAGCTTTGGCCATAACCTTCTTCATGTGCCTTCAAATTTTCCCAGCATCATCAGAGTCTTCTCTAGGGAATACACTCTTCTCTGGATATGACCAAAAGACCATAGCAACTATGCAGACCTTTGTTGATAGTTCTAGATCTTTACTTTTTAATAGCTTATCCAGACTTACCATAGCTTTCCTCCCCAGTAGCAGACGTCTTAATTTCATGGTTACAGTCACCATCCGAAGAGATCTTGAAGCCCAGGAAAATAAAATCTGCCTCTACTTCTTCCCCATCTATTTGCAGGAAGGGGAGATTGTAGTTTGCCATGATTCTTGTCTTTTTAATGTTGAGCAGCAGGCTACTTTTGACCTCTATTTTTGCACCCTCATCAATAGGTCCTTTAGTTCTTCCTCGCTTTTAGCTAGAGTAGTATCATCTGTGTATCGGAGGTGGTTTACATTTCTTACAGCAATATTAATATTGGGTTTGGATTGCTCCTCTCCAGCCTTATGCATGATGTACTCCACATATATGTTGAATAAATAAGGTAACAATATTTAACCTTGTCACACACCTTTACTCATTTTGAACATTTCCTTTATTCTATGTTCAGTTCTAACTGTGTCATCTTGGTCCATATACAGATTCCTTAGATCCACACAATGTTTTGCGTTTTCTCACCCCCACTTTGGCATGAAAGGTTCCTTTAAAGTTCCCAATTTTATTTGAGATCTCTTGACTTGCCCATTCCATTTTCTTCTCTTTATATCACTCATAGAATATCTCCTTGTCTATTCTTTCTTTCCTCTGGAATTCTGCATTCAGTTGGAAAAGTATTTTCCTATCTTCATTACTTTTCACTTTCCTGGGCTACTTTCAAAGTCTCAGACAGCCAGTTTGCTATCCAAACTTCTTCAGCTATTCTATCTACCATATCTAGGGTCTTAAATCTACTCTTTACCTCCACTACATATTCACTAGGGATTTTATTTTGTATCGGCTTGGTCCGATGATTTTCCCTCATTTTAAATTTGGAACTTAGCAATAAGAAGCTCATCTGATCTACAGACAGCTCCAGGTCTTGGTTTATACAGCCCATCTTTGGCTAATAAGTATATAGTCAATCTAATTTCTAGATTGTCTATCTGGTGATGTCCGTGTGTAGATTTGTCTCTGGTCATAGAAAACACCCTTCATTTTGTACTCCGGTGCCAAACTTGCCAGTTATTCCAAGCATCTTTTGGTTCCCTTCTTTAGCATTACAATCTCCCATGATGAGTGTAACACCTATTATTGGTGTTCTAGCTAGTAAGTGTTGTATACCCTCATAGAATTGAACAATTTCAGCATCCATGGTTGGAGCATTGTGATGTTAAACGGCTTGTCTCGGTTACAAACCAATAAATTACAGAATTATTTATGGAGTTGTAACTAAGCACTGCTTTCACCACCCTTTGACTGACTCCATTTCTTCTGCAGGATTCCTGACCATTGTAGAAGATCTTGTGGTTGCCTGATATGAAATCTCCCATTCCAGTCCACTTGAGTTCACTAATTCCCAGGATATCAACATTTAATCGTATTTAATATTACAACTATTAACAAAGGCAGACTGGACGTAGTCAAACATTCTAGGTTCCTATGCTTAATTGTTCTTTGCAGTAGCAGACTTTCTTTCTCCTCCAGGCACAGTCGCAGCAGGGCATCCTTTCGACTTTGGTCCAAGCACTTCATTAGATGTGGTTAGAATACTACTCTCCTTCTCTTCCCCAGTAATGTGGTAGGCACTGTCAGAACTTTGACTAAATATAAAAAACATTTGTATATAGTTATTATAATATAACTAGCGACTTGCCCGTCAAAAAAGTTGTAAGGCTGGGAATGCTGTCTGGCAAACAATGTAAGGCTTTTAGTCCTCTGAGTACCTTTGGCGCTCATTGCCAACATAAACCTTGCTAAACTAACCCCCCTCTACACTAACCTATTAACACCTACACTACCTACGTACCCCCTAATAACCCCCCACCCCACTAATTACAGAAAATAATAAAACCTAACTCACAAAAAATAAAAGCTAAGTGACATAAAATAAAACAGCCTAATTGACGGAAAATAAAAAAAGCTACATTACAGAAAAGATAAAAATGTACATTAGAAACAATGAAGAAATCTACATTACAGAAACTAAAAGAAACCTAAGTTACAAAAAATAAAAAAAAGGTACAGTTTATTTATTGTATGTAAATGTGTTGTAGTAATTGTATTTAATTTTTTCCCGTAGGTTGGTGATCTGAAGGGACATCTGCAAAGGTAAGTGGTCTTAATTGTTTTATTTTAGGTTACACTTAGGGTTTGTATATGGAGATAGGATTTATTGTATATTAAATAGGGGGGATGTATTTATATAGATAGGGGGGTATGTGTGTATTTTAGACAGGATTTATTGTATTTTAGATAGTGTGGTATGTGTGTATTTGAGAGAGTATATTTTACATAGGGGGGTATTGTATTTTATTTGTACTATATTGTAATGTACTGTATGTATTGTGTATGCATTTCCTTTTACAGTGTGTTATTTGTTTTTTTATTTTCTGTAGTGGGAGGTTATAATGTTTTTTTTTTCTGTAATGTTCCTTTTTCAATTGCAAGGTGTTAATAGGTTAGTGTAGAGGGGGGTTATTTTAGATGTAATGGTTTATTGGGGGTTATAGTGCAGTGTGGTGTTTGTAGTTAGTGTGATGAGGGTCCTGGAGGACCGTCCTGGCACTTATGTAGTTAATGTTAGGGTTGTAACTGCCCCATAAGGGTCGGGTTTTTCTATACCCTTATGGGACTGATGGGGTTAAATAAAGGTCTGTATTGACTGCAAGGGTTAATGTGGGGACCCTATCACTGGGGGGTTAATGTTAGGTGCCGGTGGGGGTAGTTACAGTACCCCCGCTGGCGCCCTAAGTGTTAATTTTTTTCGTCCGCCATTTGTTTTGATGGGATCTACGAGTGGCGAAATGGGGCAAATCGGGGTTAAATTGGCGTTCAACCTCACTTCTAGAGGTCCTGGCTGTCTCCCCGTGCTGTTGTGAGTGTTTTTCTTATTATTCTGTTTTTGCGTGCGTTTTAGGACCTTGTGTATTTTATTTTTTTCTAAGTGCCGCAGGTCGTAATTTTTTGTCGCAGGCAGCAGGCGATGAGGGAGACACACACGGGAAAGAGAGAGAGACACACACGGGAAAGAGACACACACGGGAAAGAGACACACACGGAAGGGGAGGAAGACATACACTTAGTAAGGAGAGGAGGAGGGGAAGAGAGACACAGGGTAAGGAGAGGAGGAGGGGAAGAGAGATACAGGGTAAGAAGAGGAGGAGGGGAAGAGTTCCTGTGGGGTCGTAGGGGTTAGTGCCTTGGCACTCCTTGCCAGCAACTGCGGCCCTCGCAAAGCTATGCGATCCCGCAAGCGATAGCAACAACCCGTATTGCTCACAACTATATATGTGATATTTCTATTATAACCTTTTATATACACACACACACACATTATATATATATATATATATATATATATATATATATATATATATATATATATATATATATATATATATACATATACATATATATACACATACATACACACACACTCCCATTTGGATAATATCTATGCAAAGATATACTCTATGTCTCTCACTGAAGTAGAATTCTTAGTGATTCTTTTGTTTTGTAATAGAGATATTACCTAAGCTAATTGGTAAAATTAACTTAAGATTTATGCTTCTTAAAGATAATAGAATAATCCTTCTAAATTCCCATATGTACGAATGTTTTATTATATGTAACATTCACCCATTATCACTGATCATATCTTGCTTATAGTTTTGTAGGTTAGGGGTCATTATTTTATTTTATTTTGATTTTTAGATTGTAATTTGAAGCTTCCAGAGCGCCCTTTGGTATTCCAAGAAATGAATTGACACTTAAAAAGCCTATACAAACAAGAATACATTTTATTAAAAAAAAAAAAAAATTATTACATCATCAGAATTTCTGATTGGTTGCCAAGTACATAGCCTAATTTGAATACCTGATAAGCAAATTAAGTTTTGGGTATAATTAGGAGACAGACAAGGGAATAGGGGGAAGGAAGCTCTCTGATCTAACAACCAAGATCTGGACAAGGAGACACATACACACACCTCTCAACAAACACAGACACACCCCATGGAGACACTTTGAGGAACTTCCTAAGAAGAATACTCTAAAACGATTCGGGAAATTCCCAAACACATAGAAAACTCAAAATGCATTCTACAAAGAAACCCTCACAGATCATTAACAAAAGAATCTATACACTTACATACCAAGAACTTCTTCTGAAATATAAGAAAAGATCCAGAATTCCAATTGGTTTCATCATATGACTCAGCCCAATACTAAACTAGTTATTGTATCAAAGTCTAATATTTTTCTAAATGTTATTTCTTTTTCATTACAGTCATGGAAATATTTTTATTATTTAATATAAAATAGATTGTATATACAAATAATTACCTGATATATACAATATTCCACTATAATTTGTGAATTATAAGTCGACGTATAATTTACAAATTCATTTTATAAATAACACAAATATCAGCTGTTATAGCAATCCGATAATCAGTTGAAAAACATTTTAGCTTTTGAATTCGAGATAAAATCTTCATTAGGCTTTAAAAGCTATCAAATAACAAATTGGTATGATATCTTAATAAAGTAGATCTTTATAAACATACCAAAATAATCAAAACTATGTCTGATGTCATAAATTAACATATTAATTATAGTAAGCATATTATGCATGTCTTATATATGATTATGTGGACAATGTGATAATAACTGATACTTAATTGCTGTACCTTGATATATATCTGTTATAATAGTTTTTACCATCTTGTTATATTAAAAAATATACAATTATTATTTTTATTAATTTATAATAAATATATTTTCACATAATACAGTTCTGTTTATTTCATGAGGCCAAGGCATATATATATATTGTGTATTAAGAACTTGAAATTAGAAGAAATTGGCAAATATATAAAATAGGCAATTTTTAAATAATATTAAAGGTTATTGATATTAATAATATCACCATATTAATTGCCAAAACCCACGACAGCACCTTTTGACCTGAGGAGGCCATTTTCTAGTGCCACATAGTGATATCTCTAGTTGTGCTTAGTCATAAATGTTCTTAGCAAAGAAAATGTAGTGGGTTGCCAGCTCTTTCTCCAGTGTAAGCCAATTTGTATGACCTCTCGGCTATGACCTGCCCGTCTTGGATGATGCCCTACATGGTATAGCTCACAGATTCATTGAAGTACACAAGCCCCTTCACCACAGCAAGGTAGTGATCCAGAAGGGGGTAAGCATTATTATTAAGCAAATTACATTAAAAAAGATCCTCATTCTGTAAAACTCTTTAAGTGATTAACTAAGCAGAAAGAGCATATATATATATATATATATATATATATATATATATATATATATATATATATATATATATGTGTTTGTTTAAATAAGATATGAAAACACCAACAGTTACCATATATACTCAATGTTAGGTATTTAATTTCTTCATTATGAATTTATTGGCTAAGAATATTATGATTATAAAAAGTATATCAGCTTGTTTTTTCCTTGTATCTTACTAGAATGTTTAAGTAGGTTATCTGTAGAAATGTTTAAGGTAATATTCCCTTGTGCATCTGTTTCCTGTTTCCTTTCTTTTGTCTTGCAACTGCTGACTGAGAAACCTAGCTGCAGGATGCCATTATTAGATAAGGATTGTTTCGCTGAGTTAGACAGAAAAAGACACTTGCTTGCAAATGCTTATTTAACCCTATTTTCATTTATGCTATTAGCTATGACGTGTGTTATGCTATATAAGGGGCTGCCGCCCAAATAAACTCCAAGATTATTCTGATGACACTCTGACTTCTGTGCATTATTCTCTCTCATTATATCTTGGTACACAGATATAATATATACACACACACATCAGAATACATGATTACTCACTAATCTGATTCTTTCAATCAAGTAGAAGCCGAGTTTTCCAGCCCTTTTCCTCACGTGCCTCTCTAACCCCTCCCGTGTCTCTCTAACCCCTCCTGTGTCTCTCTAACCTTCCCTGTGTCTCTCTAACCTTCCCTGTGTCTCTCTAACCTTCCCTGTGTCTCTCTAACCTTCCCTGTGTCTCTCTAACCTTCCCTGTGTCTCTCTAACCTTCCCTGTGTCTCTCTAACCTTCCTTGTGTCTCTTTCCCTCCCCCCCTCCTCATCATCCTAAACCCCCCTCCTCACTTTACCCCTCTAAATACTTCCCCCTCTCCCCTCACTTACCTCCATCTGCTCCTCCGCTCCTTCCTGTGTCGGGACCCGGCATAAGCTAATGACGTGACATCACATGCGTGCCACGTCATAAGCCTTGGCCGGGTCAAGACGCAGGAAGGAGCGTGGAGGAGCAGCTGCAGATGGAGGTAAGTGAGGGGAAAGGGGGAGGTATTTAGAGGAGTAAAGTGAGGAGGGGGGGTTTGAGGATGAGGAGGGGGGTTGAGGATGAGGTTTAGAATGAGGAGGGGGGGTTGAGGAGGGGGGTTTAGAATGAGGAGGGGGATTTAGAATGAGGAGGGGGATTTAGAATGAGGAGGGGGGTTGAGGATGAGGAGGGGGGTTGAGGAGGAGGTTTAGAATGAGGAGGGGGGGTTGAGGATGAGGAGGGGGAGTTGAGGAGGAGGTTTAGAATGAGGAGGGGGGTTGAGGATGAGGAGGGGGGTTGAGGAGGAGGTTTAGAATGAGGAGGGGGGGTTGAGGATGAGGAGGGGGGTTGAGGATGAGGATGGGGGGGTTGCGGATGAGGATGGGGGGGTTGAGGATGGGGGGGTTGAGGATGAGGATGGGGGGTTGAGGATGAGGGGTTGAGGATGAGGATGGGGGGTTGCGGATGAGGATGGGGGGTTGCGGATGAGGATGGGGGGGTTGCGGATGAGGAGGGGGGGTTGAGGATGAGGAGGGGGGGTTGAGGATGAGGAGGGGGGTTCAGGATGAGGATGGGGGGTTTAGGATGATGAGGGGGGGTTGAGGATGAGGAGGGGGGGTTGAGGAGGGAGGTTGAGCATGAGGAGGGGGGTTGAGGAGGGAGGAAGAGACACAGGGAAGGATAGAGGGGGAGAAAAGACACAGGGGAGGGAGAGGGGGGAAGAGACACAGGGGAGGGACAGGTGGGACACAAGAAAAGGGCACACAAGAGGGGGACACAGAGGGCAGCACATTTCCCACCCTCTGCTTATACTCGAGTCACTAATTTTTCCCAGTATTTTCTGGTAAAATAGATGCCTCGGCTTATACTCGGGTCGGCTTATACTCTAGTATATACGGTAAGTGTTATACGGATTCTTCTGATTTAACCTACTGCACAGGATACTCCATGTGATTTTTTTCATGTAATTTATGTTTAAACACAAAACTTGTGAGCTTCCATTCAAAGCTTATTTAACAATCAAGTATAATAATATTTATTAATTTATTTATATGTATACTTTTAGTTTCTGCTGGGACATTTGTCACATCAAGTGCTCGGTTTAGTCAATTCGGCACTGCCACCCTAACTATCTGGCAACATTAGAAGGCATTATACATAGCTGTTAAAAAAAACGTTAATCATCATAAGACAAATTGTTTAGCTCTGAGCAACCTCTTAACTATAGTTCTAAAAAAAGTAATTTCCAAAAGACAAGCACGGACAGCCAACACAATCTGGAAACAGCAAGGTCAACATGTATGTATGTTTACCTTCCACCTTGTCGTAGTTCTTGTTGTAGAAGCAGAAGTTGTCAGCCAGCTCTCTCCTCACCACAGCCTCCTCTATAAAAATCTCCACAGACTCCTTGAACTTGCTGCGATACTTTTGCACCTCCAGGATGGCACGCTGGACTGAGAGCTGCCCTAGTAAAACCGAGAAAGAAAACAAGTATAATGGTAAAACAAAATTCAGAGTTCAATGAATGGACTGTGGCATTCATGATATTAACCGAAAAGGGAAGAAAGTGGAATGAGATTTTCTGGAAATAGTAGTATCTGGTTCAGACTGCATATACTTTATTGGAGATATATAAAATGTATAATACATAAACAAAATACATTTTGGAAAAAAAATATTATATTACACTACACTATAAAGTGAAAATATATACAACGGTTCTTAGAAGAGATTGGCATTCTGATAAACAACGTTATAACTTACCCACAGCTAATGAGTTTGCAATGGTCTTTCAAAATGATGAGGGGGAACCACAATTTCATAAGGATATTAGAATATATCCAAGAAATGAAAAGCAATCTTTCATTAACATCAGTATATTAAGTACCAATTTGGATCCAATGACATATCCACATTTGTATCCCAATGGTGAAGCAGATTGGCAACCAAAATGAATATTTGATGGTTATCCAAACAGTAAAGTACGTGTCAGAAATATTATTTCCATGCTTAAATTTAAAGTGGCTCAAACTGCCATTCGAGATGCATTTAATCCCATCTTAAGTGCTGGAAAACTGACAACAATGGATCATTGATTCATACCTGCAAGTAGTATCAACAAAATAAACTAGGAGTTGAACAGTATTGTGGCCTCAAGGATTATGTTGCTGAAGTGGCTACAAACAGAGATCTTCCAGCTGGCCGAGCCATCGTTTTACCATCTTCTTTCCAAGGATCTTCTTGCAATATGCGGGAGAGATACAATGCTGCAATGGCTATTGTAACAAATAAATCCGGTTTACCATATTTAATTACATTTACATGTAATCCTCAATGGCCAGAGATTCTTGATAATTTTAACCATGGCAAAACTGCTTTGGCTAGACCAGACTTAGTGGCTAGGGTCTTCCAAATAAAATGAACAGCCTTAATACATGACATAACATGCAGTAATTTATTTGAAGAGTGTTTGGCTTATGTTTATACCATAGAATTCCAATAAAGGACTACCTCATGCACATAGTCTGATAATACTTAAAAAAAAATGATAAAATTGAATACTGCAGAGAAAGTAGATTAAGTGATTATTGCTGAACTACCAGATCCACAAAAACATGCCACACTATATGACATTGTAACACATTGCATGATTCATAGCCCATGTGGCGAGCTAAATACACAATCACCATGTATGGAAAATAAAAAAAATAAAAAAAATGAACAAAAGATTTTCCAAAAGAATTTAGAGATTAAAATGTTGCTAATTATGATGGATATCCATTGTATAGAAGAAGAGAATGGCCAAAGGCAATACATTTGTGGTAAAAATGTAGATAACACGTATGTAGTGCCATATAATCCACATCTCTTAATGAAGTACAATGCACACATAAATGTGGAAGCTTGCACTTCTATCAATTAAATATGTCTGCAAATATATTTATAAAGGATATGCTGCAGCAACTGTGGTGGTGAAAAGTGGCCCAAATGAAGAAGACAATCAGTTAGTACATGATGAACTTGCATCTCATGTAGATGCACGCTATGTGAGTGTGCCAGAAGCAGTGTATCGATTAGCAATACATTTGCCACAAAGACAATTAATTAGTTTACTTTGAAACTGGCAATGAAGAAAATGCTCTGGCACAAAATGAACATGGACAAACCACACTTACAATTTAAGATAAACAAAGCAGTAACAATATGGAGGCAAGGGAACACTTATACAATGAGATTCAATATAATTATGTTTTCGGAAATGGCTTATGGAAACGTAGACAAAAGGGTAGTAATAAAATTATTCCCAGAATGTATACAGTAAGTCCAAAAAACATTGAAGGTTTCTGCTTACGTTTACTACTTTTAAATGTTCCTGGTACACAAAGTTTTGAACACTTGAGAACTGTAAGTGACAGACTTTATGACACATTTCAACACATGTCAGCTGCGCAACATAGAAACTTCCTTGCCAATGAGACAGAATGGGAGAGATGTCTAGAAAAAGCAGCACTATAAAATACCAAGCCAGATGAGGGAACAGTTTTCATTAATTTGCATATTTTGTAATGTTCCTAATGCATTAGCTCTGTGGGAAACATTTAAAATAAATATGTATGAAGACTTTTTGAAATGTTAGAACAAGTCCATAGCTGAATTAAAAGCATTAATGGAAATTCAACAAGTATTTCTATGTCATGGATTAAGTAGTGCAACTTTTAGTCTCCAAGATCCAGGAATTCTAGATGATATCAACTTTGAGGACTATGACGCTGATGTAGAAAAACAAAAAACAGAAGAAAAAAAATGCTTCTTTAAATGATTTGCAATTGCACGCTTTCATTGCCATACAACAAGCACTAGATGAGGACTTGCTCAAAGAGCATTAATTTTTATCTAAATGGACCCAGTAGATCTGGAAAAACTATATAATTTGTTGATGAGTTCAATTAGAGGTAAAGGTGAAATAGCACTTCCCTTTGTAACAACTGGAATTGCTGCTCTATTGTAAGAAGGAGGCAGAACAGTACATAGTGGATTTAACCTTCCAGTTCCAATTTTGGAAACATCAGTGTCGGATATTAGAATGAAATCATCTCAAGCAAATCCGTTTAAAAAATGCAAATTAATTATCATAGATGAGGCCACTATGATGTTGTGCCATGCTCTGCAATGTATGGATCGTTTATTGCGTGAAGTCATGGGCAATTATTTGCTTTTTGTGGAAAAATCATGTTCTTAGGTGAAGATTTCAGACAAACATTACCTATGGCTGTCCATGGAAATCGAACAGACATTGTAGAAACATGTATAAAGTCCAGTCCACTATGGAAAGAATTTACACACCTTAGATTAGAAACAAATATGAGATCTGAAGGTCAAAATGAATTTAATAATTGGCGAAGAAAAAACAGAGGTCATAACTAATTTACCTGGCGATACTGTCGAAATTCCATCCGAAATGATTTGCCAAGATTCACGCATATCGGCTATATTCCCAAATGGATTAACTACAGAACATTCCTTAGAGCTTGCACAGAAAGTAATATAAACATCCAAAAATAAAGATGTTTTGGATCTGAATAACAATTTTTTTTAATTAATAGATGGCACACAAAACATTATTATTATAGTGTAGATTCTGTTCTGGCTGATGACAAACCAAGTCAATCCAATTTTACAAATTAATTTATAAATTAATTAACTCCATCTGGAATGCCACCACATGTTTTGCAAATCAAAAAAAAAGGAGCAATTGTCACACTAATGAGAACAATGACCTACCCCCCTCCCCCCCGAATTTATGAATGGTACCCATAAAGGTGAACCAGGTTTCCTACCAAAAATAGATTTGGCTCCAAGTGAGACTAGCTTGCCTTTTATATATTTCAAAGGAGACAACTTCCCATTATCATGGCTTTTGCAATGACCATTAATAAATCCCAAGGACAAACTCTTAACTTAACATCTTTTTGGAAGAACCAGTATTTGCCCATGGACAACTCTATGTAGCATTTTCCCGATGCAAAAATCCACAAGAAATTAAAGTTTTCATTAAAAAAAAAAAAAAAAGCGAATTACATGATGGTCGAGTATTTACAAAAATATAGTCTATTATGAGGTGTTGTAAATTCAAGAAAAAAAGGGCAACAATAAACCAGAGGCTCAGCAAAAAAATTTCGTTATTTTACATCAATCTGAAACGGCAAATTGGCGAAACTTGTTAATTCGTTAGTTTACATGAACGTGAAACGAAAATTAGCTTTGTAAGCACATTTCTTGCAAATCACACACAGAGCACTAAGCTCAGACATCCCCGACACCTCAGTAAAGGGAGCAGCGCTAGTGCCGAGACAGACCTCCACCGAGCCGACTACAGGAGAGTCCTGAGAGAGAGGGAGCTCGCAAGTGAGGGAGAGAGAGCGCAAGCGCGAGAGAGAAAGAAAGAGAGAAAGAAAAAGAGAGCGCGCGTGAGAGAACGCAAGCACGTGAAAGAGAGGGAGCGCGCGCGAGAGAGAGAGAGAGAGAGAGAGAGAGAGAGAGAGAGAGAGAGAAAGCGACAGGGAGATTCATGTCTGTGTCTTGTGAACACACACAGGAACCCTGCAGTGGCTCGCGATCTGGTCTGTCTTTAGCATATACAAAATATTTAATATTACTGTATAAAAAAGAAAAAATGCACATATAAAAAAAATTGTTGGTACATTGTTCTAAGATTCATGTATATTAAAATAATTTATTTTAAAATGCAATATTAATATGAACATAGCATCTCATTCAAATGCGATTTGAGTAATTCGTAACAGCAATACAACTTGTAGACTGGGACAGAGAACTGACAGGTAAAAATACTGAACATAAATGGACAACTTTCAAATCCTTACTAAATAAACATACTTATCACCATATACCATGTGGAAATAAAAGTAGGAGTAAATAACAACCCATGTGGCTTAACAATGACTTACAGATGAAGATGAGGAGTAAAAAACAAGTATTTAAATTATACAAACAAGAGGGGACAGAGACTGCTTTACAGGAGTACAGGGAAATCAAAAAGGCTTGCAAAAGGGCTATTAGACTGCAACTAATTTTTCATTTTCGATTTTAGCCAAAGGAGAGTAAGACTAACACTAAAATATTTTTTAAATATATTAATGGAAAAAAGACCAGGAAGAAAGCTATAGGAACATTACAATGCGACACAGGTCATCTGATAATTAGGGACCAGGAAACAGCAGATGAGCTAAAAAGGTTATTTTCTTCAGTATAAACCAAGGGAGGTACCAGTGATTGGATCATTGCAACATAATGGGGCTACACTACCTTCACCAAATAACTGGTTAACGCAGGAAGAAATACAAAAGAGGTTGGAAAAAATAAATGTTAATAAAGCTCCAGGTCCTGATGGAATATATCCAAGGGTACTGAGGGACCTGGGCTCTGTAATAGAAAACCATTATATCTAATTTTTCAAGATTCCCTCAACACAGGGTCTCTACCAGATGACTGGAGAAAGGCAGAGGTGATACCTATATGTAAGAAGGGAGCAAGAGCAAATCCAGGGTATTATAGACCAGTGAGTCTCACTTCGGTATTGGGGAAGCTTTTAGAAGGGTTAATAAGGGATAGTATACATGAATATGTCTATTCAAACAGGATTATAAGTAGAAGCCAACATGGATTTATGAAGGACAGGTCATGTCAAACAAACCCAATTAGTTTCTATGAGGAGGTTAGTAGGAAATTGGAGCAAGGCTATTTGTATTTTGCAAAGGCTTTTGTATTCTATTTGGATTTTGCAAAGGCTTTTGATACAGTGCCACATGACTATTGAGCAAACTGAGGGATACAGGAATTGCCATAAATATTTGCTTATGGATTGAGAGCTGGCTAAAAGACAGGAAGCAAAGAGTTGTGGTAAATGGAACATACTCGGATTGGACTAATATGGCAAGAGGGGTTCTCAGGGTTCAGTATTAGGTACGCTCCTTTTTAATATATTTATTAATGACTTGGAAGTAGGATTGGAGTGTGGTGTCTCCATTTTTGCTGATAAAACAAAGTTGTGTAAGGTAATTAAATCAGAAATTGATGTACTTTCCCTCCAAAGGGATTTGCATAAATTAGAGGAATGGTCATTTAAGTGGCAGATGAGATTTAATACAAATAAAATGTAAAGTTATGCATCTGGGAAGGAAAAATAGCCATGCAATTTATAATCTTAATGGAGCAAATCTAGGGTTATCAGATATTGAAAGGGATTTGGGAGTACTTGTGGACAACCGCCTAGGTAACAGTGCTCAATGCCAAGCAGCATCTGCAAAGGCAAGTCAAATATTAGCATGTATTAAGACGGGTATAGAAGCAAGGGAAGCAAATATAATTCCCCCACTATACAAATCCCTAGTATGCCCTCATTTGGAATATGGAGTACAAATTTGGGCAACACAACATAAAAGGACATTTTAGAGCTGGAAAAGGTACATAGAAGGACAACAAAGCTAATAAAGGGAATGGAGGGCTAAGTTATAAAGAAAGACTAACCAAATCAAACTTTTTTACTCTAGAAAAAAGGGGTCTAAGAGGGGATATGATTACCTTATGTAAATATATCCAGGGTCAATACAAGGCTTTGTCAAGGGAACTTTTTGTGCCAAGAGGTTTTCAACTGACAAGGGGACATCCTTTGAGATTAGAAGTAAAAAGATTTCACCTTAAAGGAAGAAAAGGGTTCTTCACAGTAAAGGTGGTTAATCTGTGGAATTCTCTACCAAAGTAGGGGGTGACAGCGGATTTGATAGATAACTTAAGGGCTATCCTGGATAAATAGAGAGGCAGCATTGATCCAGGGATGAATCCCTGTTTGCCTTCCTCTGGATCAATTAACAATAAATCCGTGTATTGCAGATCAGAGGAGAGCTAAAGAGGTTGAACTTGATGGACTAAAGTCTTTTTTCAACCTAAATTACTATGTAACTATGTAATTCAATACAGCTCTATATAAAGGACAGAGCATATTGTTTAGAATTAACGTTTTATTTACTGAAGACCTTTCTTTTGCATAGAAGTTCACAAACTAAAACTTCAGGACAACAATATGCTTCTAAGTTTATATACAGACATAATCAATTTGCCAAATCACTATTCAATGAGACACACATAGGGCCTCATTCTATTATCGGCCGTAGGAGATGCGGGCCGCAAGCTATTCGGCTATTCTATTCCCCTCCGTCCGGGGATTCCGGCAGGCTTGCGGCCGGCGCCTTGCTATCCCTTGTGGCCGCTCGCGCCGGAGGAAAGCCTTTGATCTAAAACGGCCGCAAGAATTTCGGCCGCAAGAAAATCCCGGTTGCTATTCAATTGCTCCGGGAACCCTCTCTGCAAGGCTAAAACCGAGCCGCAGCTTACTTGCAGGAAAAAGGTCCCGCTAGCAACAATTAAGCACATTATAAAGCCGAAATAAAGCCATCCTGCACTCTGAGGAGACTATAAAGTGATTGTAGGTGTTAGCAAAAATAGCACAACATTCCCCTACACCTAAATCCGTAAATAAATTATTTTTTAATTTATGTCAAAAATCCATGGAAAAAGTCCCGAGGGCTTGGAGCACCTCAGACCCGCCCACGCTGCGGCCGGAAAATAAACAGTTAATGTTAACTCGGATTTGGGCTGATGTGCAAGCTTGAGAGGGGATTGCTATTAATCCTAATGTCCCCCAATATGATCCCTAGCATTTACAGAGCTTTACAGTGCCGTCTTGAATTTATTTTTGCGTTTAAAGTTTTCTGAGCTTACGGCCGGTTGCAAGATATACGGCCGGCCGTAAGGGGAGATCCTTGCGGGGCCGTATAATTGAATTGCAAGATAACGGAACCCCCGCAAGGAATCGCAGCCTTGCGGCCGTTTTTCGGCCAATAATAGAATGAGGCCCATAGTATTTACAAGTTTGTTACAGATAAAACTATACAAAGTTTACAGAATAAAAACTATTGCTTTTAACAAACAGGTACATTAATGATTACAATTTACAAATATAGTTCGGATATTTAGCTATGTTAATAACAAATTTAATGTAATAAAAAAATTTTTTTACAAAAATTCCATTAATTTTTGCAATTTTTCAACATTGTTATGATATTCATCTATATTAATAATAATTAAAAATGTTGTGTTTTCAAATATCATTGTGTTTAGTATTGTTTACAGGGGGGAAAAAATGAATGTATGAAACAATAGTTCTTCGTTTATGGCTTGATTGACTTATTCAATGTGTATAAAAAAAAAAATTGCTTTTCACAAAAGGTCCATTAATTATTTGAATTTTTAGACATTCTTACCATATTTACCTATGTTAAATTAATGGAAGTTGTTAAAACAATTATTTATTACATTCAATTTGTTATTGTGTTAATTTCGGCCATTTTTATGATATTCATATGATTTTTTTTACACAAACAGAAAACTTTTAATTATTATTAATATAAACACAAATATTTATTCACACAAAAAACACATGTAATAAAGAATATTTTACATTTTATACCTTCACTCACTTATAATTACTGGAAGCACTAAAAAGTTAATTATATGTTATTAAAAGCTGTTGGTATTTATGACATAGCACTTTAACAGTTTCAAACGAAAAAAAGTATTTTACATGTACAGTTATAGCACATAAACAGACAGAAAAAAATAATATATAACAATCTATCTTGCCGTCATTTTTGATAGGCAAGTAGCTAGTAAATATAGAATGCTTATTTATTGGGGGGGGGAACACTTATATTTTACAAACTGAAATTCCACTATCTTTCAAATTCAAAAATACTCATTTCACTAATTTTCATTATTATGAAAAACATTAAACATGCAGATATACAGGCTAAATCATAGATCTAAGACAAAATGATCAAACCCTGCTCTAATAATATTTAAAAAGAGCATACCCTGCTCTAATAATATTTAAAAAGAGCATGAGTATAGTGCTGCTCTGTTAGTTCATAAAATAAAAAGGAAATAAGGACATTTTATTTATATATATATATATATATATATATATATATATATATATATATATATATATATATATTTATATACACACACACACACACATAGAAATCTTTTTAGATTTTGCAAAGGCTTTTAAGACAGTGCCACATGTTAGACTATTGTGCAAACTAAAGGATACAGGAATTGCAGTAAATATATGCACATGGATTGAGAGCTGGCTAAAAGACAGGAAACAAAGGGTTGTTGTAAATGGAACATAATCGGGTTAGACTAATGTGGTAATTGGGGTTCCTCAGGGCTCAGTATTCGGTCTTCTCCTTTTTCACATATTTATTAACGACTTAGAAGTAGGATAGGAAAGTAGTCTCCATTTTTGCTGATGACACAAAGTTGTGCAAGGTAATTAAATCAGAAAATTACGTACTTTCCCTCCAAAGGGATTTGCATAAATTGGAGAAATGGGCAATTAAATGGCAGATGAGATTTAATATGAATAAATGTAAGGAAATATAACCATGCAATCTATAAACTTAATGAAGCAAATTTAGGGGTATCTGATATTAAAAGGGATTTGGGAGTGCTTGTGGACAACCACCTATGTAACAGTTCTCAATGCCAAGCAGCAGCAGCAAAGGCAAATAAACTGTTAGCATGTATTAAAAAGGGAATTAGAAGCAAGGGAGGCAGATATAAAATTCTGCCACTATACAAATCCCTAGTACGCCCTTATTTGGAATATGGAGAACAGTTTTGGGCACCAATTCATAAAAAGGACATTTTAGAACTGGAAAAAGTACAGAGAAGGGCTACAAAACTAATGAGGGGAACGGAGGGGCTAAGTTATGAAGAAAGACTATCCAAATTAGATGCCTTTTTTCTAGAGAAAATAAGTTTAAGATGGGATATGATTATCCTATATAAATACATACAGGCTCAGTATAAAAATTTGTCAAGGGAGCTTTTTCAACTGACAAGAGGACATACTTTGAGGTTAGAAATAAAAAGATTCCACCTTAAAGAAAGAAAAGGTTTCTTCACAGTAAGGGTGGTTAATCTGTTGAATTCTCTACCAAGGGAGGTGGTGACAGCGGATTCAATAGATAACTTTAAAAAGGGATTGGATATATTTTTAATTAAAAAGGGCATTCAGGGTTATCCTGGTTAATTAGAGAGGGAGTATAGGGACAGGAAGGAATTCATTTTTTCCCCCTTTTGAGACAATTGGCAAAGTTTCACTGTTTTTTTTTCTTCTTTCCTCTGGATCAATTAACAAATAATATGCATATTGCAGATCAGATGAGAGCTTAAAAGGTTGAACTTGATGAGCTAATAGTTTTTTTTCAACCTCAATTACTATGTAACTATGTAATATATACACATACACACACATAAAAAATACAAAAGCTGATGCGATTAAAAATATATAGTTGTGAGCATGAGGGACATTGCTAACTCTGCGGGCTTCCGACAAACAAATACGAGACGCAAGACTTAGAAAAAAAACATTACGACCTCGCAAAAATACGGCCTTACCGCCGAAACCCGCGCACATGAAAACATAAAAAAAACACAATAAATACACACAACAAATACATAAAAAGCTTACCTACAGCAAGAGGAGGCACCCAGGACCTCAAAAACTGAAGTTACACCTCAATTTCACTCAAAATAAGAGTTTAGACACCCGAAAATCCCCTAAGCAAGAGAAAAAATGTCCGCCCAAAAAAACAAAAACGAGGCTACAGGACCCTAAACACGCAAAACACCACCAAACACCTACGGATTTACCAAAAAAAGACGTTTGAGATCCGAAAACAAGGACGCAACTCGTGCGACCCGAAAAACATTAGAAACACAATAAATACACACAACAAACACATAAAAAGCTTACCCACAGCAAGTGGGGGGGGCACCCAGGACCTCAAGTGAAGTTACACCTCGATTTAGGTCCAAATTACAGAGTTTAGACCAAATGGCCGCCAAACAAAACGAAAATGAGGCTAAAGGACCCTAAACCCGCAAAATACCACCAAACACCTACGGATTTTCCCGGAAAAGTCTAACGAAATACGAAAACAAGTACGCAAAACCATCCACAGCCGCGTACCACACATTAGGCGCCACTTTAGAACACTAACTTACACAATCCGGAAGTACACAGCTACCCCGGATTTGGCTCGCGCACGCACACTATTTACACTACACACATTCATGACATTTACACAGCAGCTCCACAGCACTGATGCTGCAGCAACATGAAAACAGAATGCCAGCTCTTCAACACAAGGCTTCCTGCATATATTACATCACAATAGGTAAAGTATATCCATTTATTTTTTTAATTATTCATTGGCATACAAAAAAAAAAAAAAAAACACCAACGCTGCTCATAGCACACAAACAACCAAGAGCCTCGCAATGAGCGCAGAAGGATCTTGGAACACCAACAAAATTATTGTTGCACACACAAACAACATTACCTGCCTTACAATCTTATTGCCGTAATTTTTTGATGGGCAAGTCGCTAGTCCCTTATAAATACAATACAACATATGAATTAAGCATTCAAATATTTCATGACATGGTGGTCTTTTGAACCAAACATCTTAATATTTCCATATTCAATTACAAATTTTAATGTAGAACTAGAATGATAAGTCTGCGGATATTTTCAACATTCTAATTGTTTATAAACTTGTTTTTTTAGTAAGGTTTACCTATGTCAAGGATAAAGACCAGATCCAGACAGACCAAAAAAAAGAGAAAGAGGGAGGCAAAGGGACAGGTCAAAATTTCTATATATACCCGAGATAGAGAAATACCAATCTAAGAAGGATAAAGGTTCTCTCCCTTTCTAGCCCTATCCAATTCTTGTTTTATGCCCTCTAGTAGCACACCCTCCTGTTCTTTACAAGGAAAAATACAGAGCCTATTTCTGCACTATTCACTCTTGACGGAGTACAGACAGAAATTATCCCAAATTTTCCATTTAATTGTATTATTTTTAATCAATTCTGCAGCAGTAAAATCTTTCTCCAAAGCTCTATTTCGGTTTAATAGGATTTCAATCTCATTACTATTAGGAGTATTCTGTTTCCATCGACATGCTATCAACTATTTAGAGATCATGACAATCTGCAATATAAATGCTTGAATTGCTCGATTTAAATAAGGAGGCATTATATGTAATATTTGAGGAGTAAAAATAATTTGTTACCAAGAATGTCCAAGATTTTTTCAAAACATTTAACCCAAAAAAGTAAAAATCAACGGGAATTCCCACCATATATGCATTGGAGTAGCAACCTGACCTCTCTTAATCCAAAGTAGACTTCTCTTAATGCTGCATTTTTCCCAAACTTATTTGTTAAAACAAAAGCTTTTACATAGTAACATAGGGCCTCATTCAATTGCAATTTGGCCAATTAAATAGGGCTCCAAATAAGCACATAACATACTTTTTTAAAATAAGTTTTTAGTTAGTGAAAACCTTGCTTTTGGATAGATGTTTACTAACTAAAAACTTATTTAAAAAAAATATGTTATGTGCTTATTTAAAGCCCTATTCAATTGGCCAAATCGCAATTGAATGAGGGCCACAGGGCCTCATTCTATTATCGGCCGTAAATCGTCCGTAAGGCTGCGATTCCTTGCAGGGGTTCCGTTACCTCGCGATTCTATTATACGGCGCCGCAAGGATCTCCTTTTACGGCCGGCCGCATATCTTGGAACCGGCCGTAAGCTGTGAAATATAAAAACTGAAAAATAAATTCAAGCCTGCACTGTACAGCTCTGTAAATGCTAGGGATCATATTGGGGGACATGAGGATTAAAAGGAACCCACTCTCAAGCTTGCACATCTGCCCAAACCCGAGTTCAAATTAACTGTTTATTTTCCGGCTGCGGCGTGGGCGGGTCTGAGGTGCTCCAAGCACTCTGGACTTTTTACATGGATATTTTACGGATATTAAAAATAAAATATTTTACGGATTTGAGTACAGGATAATTATGTGCTATTTTTTCTAACACCTAAAATCCCTTTATAGTCTTCTCAAAGTGCAGGATGGCTTTATTTGAGCTATTTTATGTGCTTAATTGGTGCTAGCGAGACCTCTTTCCTGCAAGTAAGCTGCGGCTCGCTTTTAGCCTTGCAGAGAGGTTTCCCGGAGCAATTGAATTGCAAAACTCTTGCGGCCGTTTTAGATCAAAGGCTTTCCTCCGGCGCGAGCGGCCGCAAGAGATAGCAAGGCACCGGCCGCAAGCCTGCCGGAGCCTCCGGCCGTAAGGGAAAAGAATAGCCGAATAGCTTGCGGCCGGTCCTTGCGGCCCCGCAACGGCTGCGGCCGCTAATAGAATGAGGCCCATAGTATTTAAGGTGGAAAAAAGACTTTCAGTCCATCAAGTTCAACCTTTTAAGATCTCCTCTGATCTGCAATATGCGGATTAACTATTAATTCATTAGTTGTTAATTAATTATTAATCAATTATTTAATGTTTTTTTTTAATTATTAATTAGTCTAGAGGAAGGCAAATAGAAAAAAAAACAAAAAAAAACACAAGCGAGACATAGCCAATTGTCTCAAAGGGAAATGTAAAAAATTTGGATCAATACTGTCTAATTATCCATGATAACCCTGATTTCCCTTTTTAATTAGAAATAAATCTAGTCCCCTTTTAAAGTTATCTATCGAATCCGCTGTCACCACCTCCTCTGGTAAAGAATTCCACAGATTAACCACCCTTACTGTGAAGAACTCTTTTCTTTCTTTGAGGAGGAATCTTTTTACTTCTAACCTCAAGGGATGTCCTCTTGTCAGCTGAAAACCACTTGGTACAAAAAGCTCCCCTGACAAATCTTTATACTAAGCGTGGATGTATTTATATAAGGTAATCATATCTCCTCTTAGACGCCTTTTTTCTAGCGAAAATAAGTTTTATTTGGTTAGTCTTTTTTCATAATTTAGGCCCTCCATTCCCCTTATTAGTTTTGTTGCCCTTCTCTGTACCTTTTCCAGCTCTAAAATCTCCTTTTTATGAAGTGGTGCCCAAAATTGTACTCCATATTCCAAATGAGGGCGTACTAGAGATTTGTATAGTGGCAGAATTATATTTGCTTCCCTGGCTTCTATACCCTTCTTAATACATGCTAATATTTTATTTGCCTTTGCAGCTGCTGCTTGGCTTTGAGCACTGTTACCTAGGTGGTTGTCCACCAGCACTCCGAAATCCCTTTCAATATCTGATACACCTAGATTTTCTCCATTAAGATTATAAATTGCATGGCTATTTTTTCTTCCCAGATGCATTACTTTACATTTATTCGTATTAAATCTTATCTGCCATTTAGATGCCGATTCCTCAATTTTATGTAAATCCCTTTGGAGGGAAAGCACATCACTATCTGATTTAATTACCTTGCACAACTTCGTGTCATCAGCGCAAATGGAGACACCACACTCCAATCCTACCTCTAAGTCATTAATAAATATGTTAAAAAGGAGAGGACCTAATACTGAACCCTGAGGAACCCCACTTACCACATTAGTCCAATCGGAGTATGTTCCATTTACAACAATCCTTTGCTTCCTGTCTTTTAGTCAGCTCTCAATCCATGAGCAGATATTTACTGCAATTCCTGTATCTCTTACTTTGCACAATAGTCTCCCATGTGGCACTGTATCAAAAGCCTTTGCAAAATCCAAAAAGACTACATCCACTGAGTTGCCTTGATCCAGGTTCCTACTAACCTCCTCATAGAAACTAATTAGATTTGTTTGACATGACCTATCCCTCATAAATCCATGTTGACTCCTACTTATAATCCTGTTCAAATAGACATATTCTTGTATATTATCCCTTATTAACCCTTCTAAAAGCTTCCCCACTACAGAAGTGAGGCTCACTGGTTTATAATTCCCCAGATTTGCTCTTGCTCCTTTTTTAAATACAGGTATCACATCAGCTTTTCTCCAGTCATCTGGTAGAGACCCTGTGTTGAGTGAATCTTGAAAAATTAAATATAATGGTTTGGCTATTACAGAACCCAGTTCCCTTAGTACGCTTGAATGTATTCCATCAGGACCCGGGGCTTTATTAACATTTATTTTTTCCAACCTCTTTTGGATTACTTCTTGTGTTAACCAATTATTTGGCAAAGGTAGTGTAGCCCCATTATGTTGCAGTGTCCCAACCACTTGTACCTCCCTTGTGTATACCGAAGAAAAGAATCTATTTAGCTCACCTGCCTTTTTTTCTAGTCACTAATTTTCAGACAGCCTGTTTCACATTCTAATGTTCCTATAGCTTCCTTCCTCGCCTTCTTCCCATTAATATACTTAAAAAATATATTTTAGGGTTAGTCTTACTCTCTTTTGCAATAAATTTTTCATTTTCTATTTTAGCCAGTCTAATCGCGCTTTTGCAAGCCTTGTTGATTTCCTTGTATTCCCGTAAAGCAGTCTCTGTCCCCTCTTGTTTGTATAATTTAAATGCCTGTTTTTTATTCCGTATCTTGATCTTTAAATCATTGTTAAGCCACATGGGTTGTGATTTACTCCTTTTACTTTTATTCCCACGCGGTATATGCCGATGTGTATGTATATTTAGTAAGGATTTAAATGTTGTCCATTTATGTTCAGTGTTTTTACCTATCAGTTCTCTGTCCCAGTCTATACTTTGTATTGCTGCCCTTAGACCGTTAAAATCTGCCCTTTTAAAATTAAGAGTTTTTGTTGGCCCCTTAAAATGTTGTTTTTTTAATTCAATCTCAAATGAGACTGTGTTGTGATCACAGTTTCCCAAAGGTTGCCCTATTTCAACATTTGATACTATATCAATATTATTTGTGATGAGTAAATCTAAGAAAGCTTCATTTCTAGTAGGCTCCTGTATAACCTTTGGCCAGATAATGATCCCTGAGTGTACTCAAGAACCTGCTCCCCTTAGCTGAACTGCTGGTCTCATTTATCCAGTTTATTTCAGGGTAATTAAAGTCTCCCATTATTAGAACTTGCCCGTGCTTAGCTGAATTTTTTTGTCCAAGTTTCTACTAAGAAAATGTCTAGGTCTCTCCCATAGCTTTAACATTAGAAGTGTTATCATTTTGAGTGAACTTTCTGATAATGTCAAAGCATTTGGAAATCAAATGCTTTGTAATTTCAGATCCCAGCAGGATTTCAAGCGCAGATAAAATGGTCTCTCTTGAAGTTCAGGAGATTGGATTTTTCCAAAGCGACTTGAAGTCTCAAGTAATCTAGCCAATCATGTTTCTCTATATTATATGTTTTAACTAAATGGCCAAAAGAGGTGAGTTTTTTTTTTTTTAAAGAGCTTTTGAAGTGTCAATACCTTTATTAACCCATTTCTTCAAAAAAGTTAATTTTAACATTCTCGCTAATTCTTTAATTGGTATACATGGGCTTGGAAAAGACAATGTCCAACCACTTATTTATTTTATGCCAAAATGCTAAAGCTTTTTTTTTTTTTTTTTTTATAACAATGAGTTTTATTGTCACTACATGTCATATAACAATTTACACATTGCACCTTGGCTCGCAGGCCTTTCTGGTTTTCGTATATCCATGAATCCCAACATACATGTATTTATAATCAACACATAAAAGAAAAACTCTGTAATAACGCAGCATGTACAGTCAAGATGAGTGTTCACCTGTTGCAAATCGAGCCTTAAGGCTATGGTACATATAAAGTGACTATCTCCTTTTTTTTTTTTTTTCCATATTATTTTGAACATAAATCTTTTAACAACGTGTTTCAAAACTTCAAATTTAAACTACTTGCTGGCCTGTCCTGTCCCTTAGAAAATCCCCTAATACCGGTAATTTATGATGAGGGTGTCCCCCACTCCCTTCCCATACTACCTCCCTTGGCCCTCAGTCCGACCTATTTGGGGGAGAGATTCTACTTTTTAGCTAGACATTAGTCCTAACAGCCTAGGGCTAGGCCTATGTATACTATCCATGGGTCCCATATTATCCTGAAGTTGTCCATAGAGTCATCCAGTAGGTGGGTAATTCTTTCGTTGATGGCAATATAATTTATCTTATGTTTGATCAGCTGGAAGCTTAGGTTACTGGATTTCCAGGATTTAGCAATATGACTCTTGGTTGCCAGGGTTATGTATTGAAGCAGCCTGTTTTGGGGGGGTGTAAGGGTGTTAAGGGGGATCCCCAACAGCATGTTGTCTATAGACTTATCCACCTGGGTGCGGAATAGGTCCGAGGCTAGTTCCGAAACCAGGTCCCATATCTTTGCTACTTTGGGGCAGGACCACCATATATGGGGGAATGTCCCAACTACCTGGCATCCCCTAAAGCACAAGTGGTTTTCTGACTTTTTCCATTTAGCAAGTTTTTCCGGGGTTATGTATACTCTGTGTAACACCTTGATGGCTGTTTCTAAAATGCTATAGTTCAGGGAGCCCCTATATATGTTGGACCAAGCTATCCTCCATTTACCTAAATCCCAATTCGTATTCATGTCAGATTCCCAGTCTACCATGTGTTTAAATTTGAGACCTACCGGTCTAGCATTAAATGTTTTGTAGAGCATCCCTAGGGTGCCTTTCGTTAGAGGTGCCACTTGGCACGTTTTTGATAGCCAGTTCATTTCCGGAATTTTATGGTTCTCTAACAAGGTTAATACGAGATGTTTAAGCCTGCAGAAATTGTAGTGTTCTGTCAAGGGTAGATCGTGTTTGTCCCTTAATTTTTCAAACGAGATGATTTGCCCCTTCTCAATCCACTCTCCCAGCCTATCTAGTTTTTTGCTCCTCCACCAGTGTTGGGAAGCCGAGTTTAGGCCAACTGACATCTGAGGGTGATTAAGGAGAGAGATCATGTAAGAAGGTTTGGGAAATAATTTCGTATGCATGTGGGCCCATTTCCAACAAGTGAGCGTGTGTTTTATCATAGGATTGGGAATATTTCTCAGTTTTGGGGGAATATCTGGTAGCCACATAATTGTGTCCCAAGTCAATGGTCTCATTGACTGGTTTTCTATATAAACCCACGCTGGTTGATGTGATATTGAATGGGCGATTGGCAACCAGGATAATTGAGCGGCTTTGTAATAAAGTTTAAAGTTAGGGCAGGATAATCCTCCATCTAGTTTGTGCAAATACATGATTCTTTTCGCGATTCTTGATGGGCCCTGGTTCCAAATGAATCTAAAGATCTGCCTTTGGAAATTAGACAACTCTTTGTTTCTTACCGGGATCGGGAGGGTTCTAAACAAGTAAAGAAGTCTGGGTAAAATGTTCATTTTTATGGTGTTAATTCTCCCCACCCAGGAGAGGCGAAATTTCGTCCATCGACCTAAATCTGTAATCAATGTTTTTAGTAGCTTAGAATAGTTCTCAGCGTAAAGATCCCCCAGGTTTGCCGTTAACCTTATTCCTAGGTAGTTTATGTATTTTATGTACCAATTAAATTTATACTTATCGTGTAGACTATTTTTTTCTGTTGCAGGAACATCTATGGCCAGGGTCTCTGTTTTCTCTAAGTTTAGTTTTAGTCCCGATAGTCGGCCAAACTGTTCCAGTGTTTTAATGAGTTCCGGAATTGATTTAGTTGGGTTGGTTACTACGCATAGTAGATCGTCTGCGAACAGGCAGATCTTGAAGTGGTGATGTCCCACCTTAATTCCGGAGATCTCCGAGTTTGCCCTGATTTCCCTGGCTAGGGGTTCCATAGCCATAGCAAAAAGCAAAGGTGATAGCGGGCATCCCTGCCTAGTCCCCCTTCCTATTGTTATGTTCGGATTCACAGGACCTGGGAGTTTCAGTTTCGCCGAAGGGGAGCTATAGAAAGATTTCAGCAGGTTAATGAACTGTCCACTGATGCCAAATTTATTTAGGGTCGCGAATAGATATGGCCATTCTAGAGTATCGAAAGCCTTTTCTATATCAAAGGCCATAAGACATGCAGGGGTTTTGGAGATTTTGGCTTCGTGTATGAGGTTAAGGACTTTCCTAATATTATCTCCCGCTTGTCTGTGGGCTACAAAGCCCACCTGATCATTATGAATCAGTCTTGGCAAGAAAGAAGCTAGTCTGTCTGCCATGATTTTGGATAGAATTTTCATGTCACAATTTAGGAGTGAGATTGGCCTGTAGTTTTTCGTTTCTAGGGGATCCCTCCCTTCCTTGGGGAATAGAACAATTTCAGCAGTGTTAAGCTCTGCAGGTATTTTTTCTCCTGCTAAAATGTTGTTAAAGAGTGTAACTAGGTGTGGTCCCAACGTTTCTATAAATGTTTTATAATAGTTATTGGTAAAACCGTCTGGTCCCGGAGCTTTACCCTCTTTAAGTTTGTGAACCGTTTTGCGCACCTCATCTAGCGATATTGGGGCGTTAAGGGCTCCCAGTTCTTCCCCCGTTATGGTGGGGAGATCAATTGAATTGAGAAATGATTTCATCTCATTACGGTTGAGAGATGGGGATCCTTCATAGAGGGAATTAAAGTAATTGGTGAAGGTAGATTTAATTTTACTTGGGTTTGCTGTGAGTTCACCCTCCCGTGTTTTTATTTGGTGGATTTTATTCTGTGTATTTTTTGATTGTAATTTTTTGGCTAGGAGTGGGCCTGGTTTATTTGCTTTGTCAAAGAATTTTTGCTGAGTCCACCTTAGGGCTTTCTCAGTTTGGTCTGAGAGGACAGCGTCTAGATCCGTCCTAACCTTTTCAATTGCCTGTCTGTTTTTGGAGTCCGGTTTGGCTTGGTTTTGTTTTTCTAGTCTTGTTAGTTCTGCTTGTAGTTCAAATTCTTTAGCTTTTCTTTGTTTTTTGTGGTGAGAGGCAATTTTAATAAGGGATCCCCTGATATAGGCCTTGTGTGTGGCCCATACAATGCTTGCCCTTACTTCTGGGGTGAGATTAATCTGGAAGAAAAGATCTAACTCGTGGGAAATTTGGTTTTTGATCTCTGGGTTAGCTAGAATTCGTTCGTTTAGTCTCCAAGAGAATGTGGGCCTCCCCCCTGTAGCCCAGCTCAATGCCAACTTTACGGCGGCATGATCAGACCATGTACAGGGAGTATGTTCTGATCTTTTTACCTGGTCTAAAAGTGAGGAATCTGCCAATATGTAATCTATCCTGGAATAGGTATTATGTACTTGGGAGAAAAAGGAGTATTCCTTAGCTGTAGGGTGTGTTTCCCTCCAGACGTCTGTTAAATTTAACTTAAGGAGTAAGCGCTTAATTATCTTTATTTTCTTTGTGAACCTCTCTTGACCCCCCTTCCCCGTCCTATCTTGCGTCGGGTCCATCACCAGGTTCAGGTCCCCCCCTATTATTATTTTCCCGAGCCCTGGCTTGTCTAACATTTTTAGTACGTTTATTACCGTTTGATGTGGGTTAGATGTGGGGGCATAGATAGAAACAAGGGTTGTCTTAATGCCCTGTATTAGTCCTGTTATTATTACAAAACTACCTGCCGGATCTGTCTGTCTGTGTTCTAGCGTAAAAGGGAAGTTCCTGTGAAGGAGAATAGCCGCCCCTCCTTTTTTAGTTCTTTGGTTCGCTAGGAAAACCGTTGGGTAATTCTTGTGGAGAAAATTTGGGTGGTTATTGTGGACAAAGTGTGTTTCCTGCATGAATATGACAGAGGGGTTACTATCTTTATAGGATAGAAAGGCCTTGCGGCGTTTAAATGGTGAGTTAAAACCCTTGACATTGTGTGTTAGGATTATTATATCTAAATTATTCAGATTTTCTGCCATGTGTGTGGAGAAGTGCAGCGATATTTTGACTTACCCCAATCCAGAGGAGGAGTCCCTAAGGCCCTGAGGCCTGGAGAGATATGCTGGGAGAGTGGATCGCCCCCTGACCCGGCGGGTATAACCCCTGGGAGTCTATCGTCTGAGGGACGGCTGTTTTCTAACCTGATGGAATTACCTTTGGGTTGTTTTACATTCAGGAATGGAGAGTAAGGAACAGCCAGCAAGCTAGTGAAACAGTAAGGAAATAATAAGACATAACAAAGAAACAAATGAAAATAACATGAGAACATTTCAAAGACAGTGATCCTCATTAAATTTTACCGATTGCACCTAGATGCCTAGGGTGGAGAGGAAAAACAGTCCTCTCCCAGTCCCTAGTATGAGGAAGAAGTGTACCTTCGAGTAGTTCCTTAATAGGCAAGTAATAACTTTACCCTACCAAACAATAACCTTGGATTTGGCCTGTACCTGGGAAAACATTAGCAATGTAAGAAGAAAATATATCTAGATCTATATACTTTTTGACATGAACTCATTCTTCTCTAGGGTAATATCTAAGCGTATGAGTTTCGATTCACAATATGCAATGATATTTTTATACATTGTTAGGCTTACTAACTAATATTAAACCTTTTGTACTTTGATTTGATATTTCTCACATTTCTAGATATTGCTAAAGTTCACCCTTCCTCCACCGGTAAGGGGGGAGTGTTTGGGGTGAGCCTGCCGGAAGTCCCAGGCTCGGGTTGTAGCAAACATGCAGTCTCTCTTTGGTTTCTTTGTTTATTGTGAACCGGTATCTCTGTCCACTGCCTTGATGGTCTGTCTTTTGGCCTCTCTGCTCGTTGTATATGAAACTCTTCGCTGGTGGCCAGTTTGAGCTGGATCAAGTGTTTTTGGCAGTCTTCCAAAGAGAGAGCAGAATAAGTGGCTCCTCCGGCTTGGAACAGTAAGCGGAATGGGAAACCCCATTTGTACGGGATCTTGTTCTTTATAAGAACATTTAAAGCTGGTTTCATTTCCCTGCGTTTGAGCAAAGTGGATGGGGCAATATCCGCAAAGATCTGTAGTTGGGATCCATCTGGGCCAACCACTCGTGGAGAATTTCTGGCAGCAGAGAGGATATTGTCCCTTGTTCTTTGTCGGAGGAATCGGACTATAGTGTCTCTAGGTAGACTCTGGTTGACGGATGCTCCCAAGGCCCTATGAGCCCTTTCAATTTCAATCTCTTCATCTTCTCCTTCCGGCAGCAAATATCGAACTACCTCCTTGATGTAGGGTACCAGGTTAGTTACCCGTTTGTTGATCCCTCTAAAGCGAATGTTATTTCTGCGGGACCGATTTTCAATATCCTCCAGTTTGTTTTCCAGGAGGATGATTCTGGCAGAATTAGCCGAGATGTCTTTCCTGTCCTGCCCTTGAGTTGATACCAATTGGTCCGTGAGGTTCTCTAGCATATGGGTTCTCTGTCCCAGCTCTTGTATTTCTTTCTTAAAGTCCTGCACGGCCTGGGAAAGTTGGGTCTTTAGCAAGATTTCAAATCTTGTGATAATCTTGTCTATCATCTCTGGCTCCTGTAAAGTGCTCATCTGTCCTCCCTCCATGTCTGAATTGTCAGATAGATCTGCAGCGGGGCTCTGGAGCGAGGGTTGACGTTTTGGGAGCGTTTGGAAGTGTTCTGGAATTCCTTTGGCTGCCGAGCTCTTGCGTGATTTACCCTTCATTTTCCATGCAGGTTATCATTTGTAATTCACTGGGGCGCCGTTGTTGGTCCAGGTCCTGAGGAATGAGGTTTAGTAGTCTGTAGCGGGGTTTCCCATGTTCTGATCCCTTTCTTTTAGGTTAATACATTGCCGTACTGTATAGCTGTGCTGTGTTTTCCCTGGTAGGGCCTCCTCCTTCTTGTTAGTTTAACATTGCTATGGATATCCGTGGAGTCAGTTCAGTATGTATGCTCTGTGGAGGTTGTTGAACCTGCATTTATCCAGCTCCCATTTGAAGCCACAGGATACTGTAATAACTCTCCTTATGTTTTGCCAAGGGTGCTTAGCCTAGATCAGTCCAGGATCCTTTTAAATAGCCTTGCAAATTCCCGATGGACAAGGGGCCCTGCACCCCTCCAGGTTGGATAATGGTGCTCAGTTTCCCCCACTCTAGGGAACAAAATGGCCGCCACCTCCTGTATGTGGCATGAAAGGAAGGTTAGTTCATGTTCCCCCTCCTCAGATAAGATGGGTAGCTTGCCTGGATTTGTTTGGGCTCTGAGTTTCTCAGCTCCTTCAGGGCTTCTTGATAAGCGGGGAGAGAGCCCTGTTTACTGGCAGCAGCCTTTGCTGTTATTTTTAGGTGGATGCGTGGTCTAAAATGGCGTCCCTGTTATTTTTCGCGCCCTTCTCTCACTTTGACCCCTAGATGGTTCCTGGGGTCCCTTCTCCCGCTGCCCCTCTGGAGAATCACCCCTCTTCCTCTTTTTTTTTTTTATATTTCTCCCTTTTTTGCCCCCCAAGGGGTGGGATGCCGTTTCTGGTCGCCCTGTCTGGGCCCCTGCTTCTGCTAACTTGTTTGGCTTTCCCTTGTCAAAGCTTTTTTAATTACCCATAAATCAGCAATATTCTTTTGGCGAGTCTTCCAAAAAAAATAAAAAAATCTGTTGAATTGAATTACCTTCTTTCAAACCAGAGTTTTCTATCAGTGACCAAGGGCCTCATTCTATTATCGGCCGTAAAATGGCCGCAAGGCTGTGATTCCTTGCGGGGGTTCCGTTATCTTGCAATTCTATTAAACGGCCCGCAAGGATCTCCTCTTACGGCCGGCCGTATATCTTGCAACCGGCCGTAAGCTCAGAAATCTTTAAAGTCAAAAATAAATTCAAGACAGCACTGTACAGCTCTGTAAATGCTAGGGATCATATTGGGGGACATGAGGATTAATAGTAACCCACTCTCAAGCTTGCACATCAGCCCAAATCCGAGTTTACATTAACTGTTTATTTTCCGCCCGCAGCGTGGCCGGGTCTGAGGTGCTCCAAGCACTCTGGACTTTTTACATGGATATTTGACATATATATATATAAAAAAAAACTTTTTTACGGATTTGAGTATAGGGGAATGTTGTGCTATTTTTGCTAACACCTACAATCACTTTATAGTCTCCTCAGAGTGCAGGATGGCTTTATTTGGGCTATATTATGTGCTTAATTGGTGCTAGCGGGACCTTTTTGCTGCAAGTAAGCTGCGGCTCGCTTTTAGCCTTGCAGAGAGGGTTCCCGGAGCAATAGAATAGCAACCGGGATTTTCTTGCGGCCGAAACTCTTGCGGCCGTTTTAGATCAAAGGTGCGAGCGGCCGCAAGGGAAACAAGGCGCCGGCCGCAAGCCTGCCGGAATCCCCGGCCGGAGGGGAATAGAATAGCCGAATAGCTTGCGGCCGGTCCTCGCAGCCCCGCATCTCTTACGGCCGATAATAGAATGAGGCCCCAAGAATATGTTGTACTTGGATCAACCCATTTAACTATACGAGACAGCATGGTCGAGTCATGGTATATTGTAAGGTCTGGATAAGCTAAACCTCCATTTTCAATTTTTTTTTATCAAAAATCGATTTTGTAATTCTTCATTTTTTCCATTGAAAATATATTTGTCTATAATCAATTTAAATTTCTTAATCCAATAAGAAGGAAGGTTAATCGTAATACTTCTTATATAGTAGTTAAATCTATTTAGTAATGCCATTTGTACTGCCGCTACATTTTTAGTTTTCCAATCTAGAATAATGTTAAAAAAAAATTTTGGAATAAAAGTTTATAATTGAATGCAATCATTTTTTCAATATTATACATTATTCCCAAATGCGTGACAATTATTATTAAACCACTTAAAAAAGGGTATTTCAAATTCTCTAATATTTTGGTTTTCAGTAAGTTAAGTTTATAATTCAAAATTGATCCAAATTTACTCAGCAACTCCTGTAAATAAATCAAGGAGGTTTTAGGATTCGCCAAAATCAGAACAGCAGTGTCTGCGAATAAGACGATTTTGTGGTCTTTTTTTTATAGATTTCAATACCTGTAATTTTATCAGCTGCCTTTTATTGTGTCGGCCATTGGTTCCATTAATAAGGCGAATAAGAGAGGAGATAAAGGGCACGCCCTGTTTGTCCTGTTCTGAATAGAGAACTTATTAGACCTAAACCCTAGCCTCGAAACCACTGCTTCAGAATTTGAGTACAAGGCTAAATGTCCGAATTCCCCCAAGCCAAATTTATCCAATGTTCATTTCATATACTCCCACCCTATCCAATCAAAGGCTTTCTCAGCATCTAGAGAAAAGAATAGCGTGGGAGGTTCATTTTATTTTGGCATAATCAATCAGATTGATCAATTTACGGGAGTTGTCAGTGCCCTAACGACCCAGAATAAATCCGTTCTGGTCCACAGCAACAAGATCTTTCACTATTCCACTCAATCTGGTGGCCTAAATATTTGAGTAAAGCTTCAAGTCAGTATTCAATAATGATATAGGTCTATATCCACTACAGTCCAAAATATCTTGTTTTTATGGGGATTGGGACAATGGAAGATAATAGAAATTAATTTGATGCTTTACCTGTAATTTTCATTTAGTTGAAAAAATCTTTTAGATGCTCTGAAATAATAGGTTGAGAAACTTTATAAAAGAAGTTGGTGAAGCCATCTGGGCCTGGGGATGAATATAGTTTACGTTCTTTAATGGCTCTTGCATTTTTCCTAAAGGTCGCATTGTATACTGTATCAATTAAAATTCCAAATTTTTCAATGAACTTATCATGCTGCTACTGGGTTTCTTGTAAAAGTAGAATATCAACTTTTTCTGTTCTAGTTAAACTAGCTAAATGATTTCTTTTTACTGCATGATTAAGCCCCTGGCAATAAAGTTAGAATCTTCAAAACCATATTAATTTATAGAAATGGACAACCCATGACCTCTCCCCTTCCCCAAAGAACCCCTCAAGAGAAGGAAAGAAAAAAAAATCAGAGAGCAAAGGAAAAGAAAATGAAAGGGGAACAAAACAAAAACGAGATATACAATACATACAAACCAAACAAACCCTGTTCCTCAATGTATTTTTTACCACCTTAATCCCCCACTCCCCCCAGCTTCTACTAGCTGGGGTAAGAGACAGAGGACAAATGTGGGAACAGGCAAACTTAACACAAAAAAGTATGAATGTCTAGGTAGTCTTTGGATTTTGTCAACACATTGGCATAAAAATAGCATACTCCTTTCTGCCCTCTCAATCTTTCTATCTTATTCTCTTTTACTAGGCTAAGGTGTCTTTAAAGGTATATGTAAATGAGCTGGATTATGGATGCATCTGATAGAGAAGAATTAGTAGTGTATTAAAAACATGTGTTAAATAGAAAAGCTCACTTTACATACAGAGTTTATATATATATATATATATATATATATATAGATATATAGATATATATATATATATATATATATATATATATATATATATATATAGAAAGAAAAAAAGGGGTGGGTAGAGAAGCACATATACTCTTAATTGTAAAAAGATCCGTTAGTTGCTATAATAATTCAAAAAGAGAGAGAAAGAAAAAAGGCAACTATGGCTCGGATCTAATAAAGATATATCTGTATTGATAACATACATTAGGGAGACATAGTTCAAAGTTAGAAATCCACTCATAGAATGGCCCATGGAATATGCAAATGACAAAACCAAATGGCCAAACCATTCAAATCATTGCAGACTCCCAAAAGATGGCAATGTAGAAAAAGGGGTAAAAGTAATAATGCTTTATTCTAAAATTACATATCAGTAACCCAAAAAGAAAGGGAAGTAAAAGGAAAAAGAAGAAGAAAAAAACAGGAATATTAAGAAAGTAATAGAAAAAATATCAGGAGCTTGAGGCGGTGAAATTATTACCTATGTGAGCATCAGGCTGATACAGGGACCAGGTTTCCTGGACATCCCCCGATAATTAAATTGAGTCACTGTCACTCAATAATTGATTATAATAGTACCTATTTAAAGGAATTCCTACAGAAATATACTATTATATATTCTAGAGGAGATAGGGCACTAGATCTAGACAGCAATCTCTACACACAAACTAAAATTCAGGGGAGAAAGCCACGTCTGTATAAAATGGCAATAATACAAATTGTTGGCCAGAATAGTCATGGTTAAATAAGATTCTGGAGATAATATATAATTATCTACTCTAAAGAAAGTAAGCTATGTTGGTATATAGTATAAATGCTCATTTATATACTATTATATGCTCACTAGGTAGACAAACACAGGACATAAGGAGTACTATTATAAGTGCATTCCATCAGTTTGTATATTACAAACTTAATTGATGTGCATAAAACACCAATACAAATATATTAAAGTTTCTAATGCAGGCTAGTTTCTGTACTGGCAATATACTCCATATGCTGATAAGAGTCAATATAATGCCACTGTAGCTGTGTAGATATACATAGAGCTATCTATAATTACCATGAATTCATGGTGTGATATAAAGCCATAAATTCTGCTGCTCTGGTCAAGATGCTTATTATTGGCAAGCCTATGATAACACAAAAGGCTGCTATTGCAGCACAGCCATAAGCACAGGACTTACCTACACTGCAGCCTTACTTCCATCAGACCCGATGCTCACACATAATCAGCTGTTCGGCGTCTGACGTCACAGACGCTCCAACACCGCTCAGTACACTGAAAAGATGGCGCATGCGCTGTTCGAACCTTGCGCATGCGCACTAAAACCAACGCGCGTTTTGCGATGGAAATCGCTTCCTTAAATAAGTCTTTCAGATTACCTCCTACCATGTTAAAAAGTGACATATATCTTTTATATATAACTAGCGACTTGCCAGTCAAAAATGATAGCAATACAATTTGAAGCCTGGCAATAGTGTTTGCCACACATTGCGAGGCTCATCCCCCCCCCCCCGCACCCTAACATGCCTGCCTTGGGAGGTGCTCATTGCGAGCTTCCTCCCCCCATACTTCCTCATCTGTGTCTCTTTCCCCCCTCTCCCTCCCCTGTGTCTCTTCCCCACATCCCTCCTACTCCCCCGTGTCTCTTCCCCCATCCCTCCTCCTCCCCTGTGTCTCTTCCCCTCCCATCCATCATCCTCCCGTGTCTCTTCCCCTCCCATCCCTCATCCTCCCCTGTGTCTCTTCCTCCCCCCTGCGTCTCTTCCCCCCATCCCTCCTCCTACCATGTGTCTCTCCCCCCTCCTACCCTGTGTCTCTCCCCCCTCTCCCTCCTCCTACCATCTCTTCCCGCCCTTTCCCTCCTCCTACTCTGTTTCTCTTCCCCCCCTCTCCATCCTACTACCCTGTGTCTCTTCCCCCCTCTCCCTTCTCCTACCCTGTGTCTCTTCCCCCCTCTCCCTCCTCCTCCCCTGTGTCTCTTCCCCCCTCCCACCTCCTCCCCTGTGTCTCTTCCCCCCTCTTTCCTCCTCCCCTGTGTCTCTTCCCCCCCTCGCTCCTCCTCTTCTGTGACTCTTCCCCTCCCATCACTCCTCCTTCCCTGTGTCTCTTCCCCCATCCCTACTCCTACCCTGTGTCTCTCCCCCCTCCTCCTACCCTGGGTCTCTTCCCCCCTCTTGTAGGAAACCACAAGTGTTGCATGATATGTCCATTTATATGGGATTTATTTTTCCCTTGAAATATTTGTGGTTTCCCTAAAAGCTTTTCTCTTAATTATGTTGTCCCCTGAAATATCAGCATAGATTTGTATATTATAATATGGGGATCGACATTTTTTTCCCCTCAAATGAAATTCATAATTTTGTCCTTTATTGCAAAATGGTGAAGTTTAACGATCACATTTTTGTAGAAGAAGAATTTGGGCCATAAGCAGTCTAAGATGCGTTTCAATGTCATTCAGTTAACTTGAAATATGTTAAAGGTAATGAGGATCAAAGAATAACTTATTTCTGATCCTTATATTTTGCCAAGATTGGAATTGAAATGTTTTATAAGATCAATGTATCCTTTTCACCCAAGTCATTCTTACACAACTGCTTATATTCCTCCACATACTTAATTTCCTTAGAGGTATATTAAAGTTTTCTGGGTTTTAAATTATTCATAAAAACAGACACTGATTAGTAGAAAGATATGTATTATATTGAAAAGTTGAATGTACTCTCAGTTAACCAGAACTCAAGCAATCAGAAAAAATAATTGAATACTGCATTTTAAATAAAAAAATAAATTTACAGGGCTCAACAAATGCCAGGAGCCAGGTTGTCATGCCAAAAAGGCACCTAGATTTCATCCACTGTATGTCTCTGCAATTCATTGGAAGCAGACAGGCATGAGTGACTGAGACAGTGCAGTGTTGGCGTTACATTCCTTGGGGTCAGCACCGCACCCTCCAGCCGAACATACCTGTGTGTAAGTGAGAAGTGAAAGATGCTGCTGCTGGAACAGCCCTCACTGACAAATATACTTAGCAGAGCATCCTATGTACAGCTAATCTAGGCCTCTTAATAGCAACTCTCAAGCAACCAGAAACTACATTTTTCCGGCATCTACCAATCCCCATGGGTGCCGGTTAACTGAGAGTCTACTGTACTTTTTTATATGCTGGATACTTTTATCTGCATTTGAATACCCCTAGGAAGTGTACCCTACTGCATAGCATCTGGGTACAGGTTGTGACCTCTAACAGGAAGTGCTTTCAGTCACATGGTTGGTGGGGTCGCAGCTGAAATTCACCACAAGGAGACAGGCAGAGAGAAAAAACAGACAGACATCTGCAGTGATGCAGAGGACAGAAAACCTGCAGGGTTTTAATCTAGTATGAATTTTCTGCACAGATTGGCACATGTTAGAAAAGTACTTTTTATTTTCATACAAATCTGACTACATATCCTAGGCTGCTTTTCAGCACAGACCGTAACTCCCAGAATGTTTCAGCCTCTGCTTCTTCCTGATTGGACCAAACAATTTTGAATGTGATGCCAATTTGGCCTGGGTTTTGAGAGGGCGTTAACCCTGGTATTCAACTGTCAGAAATAAGAAGATATTTTGCTAACTTCATTTTCATGTCAGTTTTTTTCCCCCCATACACGACTGATCCTCCTCTATCAGATGGATTTATAATCCAGAAAACTTACATATCCTTTAAACTTCACACTAAGACTATTTACCCAGAAATGTCAGGGTTCGGTTAAAAGGATGGACCAGCACTACGGTTTAAGTCAGCACAATATCTATATTTTACTAGTGCATTTTATTAGTGCTCCAGCTTGAAAACTCACCAAAATGAAACCATGGAGACAGGTTGCTTACAGCCATTTGGTTTGGGTTGTTTCTATCAGAACTGAAACTCCTGAGTCGCTCCAATATAAAGTTCTGTAGGACACACATTGCAGCATCACTTCCAGGCTTTGCCCATTCCACTTCCCCAACTGTGCGATCTACTTCCAGGCTGTTATAACATTCTTCCCAGTCTATAGGCTGAAGAAAAAAAAAATACAAAATAAAAACCACCACAACACAGCAATAATGCACTTCATAAAGATACCCAGGACAATGAGATTTCTACAGGTGGTTTTGAGATATTAATATTTTAGGGCATTCACTAGGAAACATCCAAAACAGTTTATATGTGCTTATAGTCTCACTACAGCTTTAGAGCCAGATGTCTCATCAATGGCCAGGATACAATTATTGTACCATATGGCCAACGAAAGATATGCATAGTCATTAATGGCATAGGATGCATGGGAAATGAAAAAGAAAAATGGAGCCAATCAAATTACAGCTGTGAATGTCAGAGGAGGTTTGCTTTATTTCTTCAGATTTTTATGAATAATGATATTGTTTATGTCTAGTTATATAAATTATCTTTCCTATATACTGGGCTTTTGTTGACAATTTTCCGAAGGTCTGATGTAACATGATCCTTTCATTGTAGAAGACTGTAAACCACTGATATATATGCAAAACACTTTAAACCATGTAGATTTAACCATTAAAAATTACGATATACTCTGGCTGTTTCTGTAATGTACTTTTTTTTCCAGTCTTTCCTCACTACAAATCAAGAATCTAAGAAAGACAATTTGTACTTTCCACATTGAAAACTTGTTTGTATGTCTTTACTTCTTTAAAGTTTCTAACTATTCTGACTGACCTTAGTTGGGGTGCACTATTGCCCACTGGATGGGGAAAGTAATAAATGTGGATGGGAGGAGGTAAACAGAAAGGAGAGAACAAGCGGGTAAAAGAAGGGAGAGAGAGAACAGGCAGGGGCACAGGCAAGAGACAGAGGGCTTAGGGGGTTTAGTATAGGGATCTGCCAGTTAGAGTTGCCAGTGACAGATACAGAGGGAGAGAGAAGGGAAGCTGGTAGAAGTGCTATTGCGCACAAGCGCTTCTAGTCCAGCACACATTTGGGTGCTGCCCAATTGTCCGCGCCCATATGTCGGTGCGACTTCAGCATGCGGACTGAAGTCGCGCTACTGTTGTTTGACCATGGGGGAGGGGGTGAACAAAAAAAAAAAACACATGATGACAAGTGAAATGCACAAACCTCTGCTTCGAACTTGGGGTCATAAGGCTGCCTAACAACAGGAGGGAATTCAGTCAGGAAATGAGGTAGCTGGCTGTGGATTTTCCCTCGGATGGTTCTAGCTCCATATTCCTGCTTATTGGAGGCGACCCAGCAAGGGACAATGTTATGAGCGTCTACCTGCACCAGTGGTACATTCTGTGGTAAACTCTTACAGACATCTTCTACCCACTGCATAGGAACTCGAAGAGGGGCAAAGTCAGTCACAACCCCTCCAATACCATGCTCCTTCACAAAGCTTGGAAGAACATCCTTGGCGTATCCAATAAGTAAGTGAAAAGGGATGTTCAGATGTTTACACTCCTGGAGACAGAGAGTTGTTTTAGTGGCACATTACTTTGATTCTGGAACATTCTACTCCAGATAATATACATACCTCAGCAACTTCCTGTAACCCCTTCAGCATGAAGCCATAATGCCTAATGGTGGCGTCTAAGAATTTGGGCACTAGGCAGAAGGTAACGTGCAAGGGCAGCTTTTGCTTAAGAGCTAGACGCTGTGCATAGAGGAAGGCCCAGTTATCTACAAGAAATACACAGATTAACAGACGTATCCAAGGCACCAACATATAAGAAATTGTCTACATCTGCAATTAAGAACTGTATATTGTTAAATGTGTTTGTATAAAATACACAAGTTAACATTCTGTCAGTTTAGCCTATTATTCATATGTATTCTACGTATACATGGCTGCACTGCTAATAAAACCTATAGAACAAATAGGAAGCTTAAAGAGCACATGGACAGATGCCGAATATGGTTTACAAGAAAAGAAATCCACATTTTCCATTCATGGGGAAATAATGTTTTATCCACCCAGCCAACACATTACTCTCTTTGCTTTGAAACTATATTCTTGTGATATTTGGCATCTCTGATTATGGTTATTTATATTAATCTCAAATGGTTTTTAATTGCATTAACTTATCTACTTAAAAATCCTGTATTTAAGGGACATTGCAGGCATTTCACCTACTTCATCAGCATCCCTATGAAAGGCATTAAAGAAGAAAGGATTTAACTACTCTGCTACCCTAGAGTGATGAGAGAAAAGAAAAAGGGGAAAGAGTACAGAGAAAGGTGGGAAGGAGCAGACAGGAGAATGTGAAGTGATACCAGGAAATGATCAGCAAATACATTGGAAAGAGTGAGAAGAGATATGGAGAAGAGTGGAAGTAGAGTGAGCAGAAAAAGATGAAGAAATGCACAATTAATTGGTGGAAGTAATAAACAGAGAACAAATGTAATAGAGAAATAGCGGGGCAATGCAACAAAAGCAGAGATGAGAGATATGAGAGGAAATAAAGAGGAGGCATAGAAAGAAGATAGGAAGGAAAATATAGTCTGGAAAGTAAGGGTGCCACACTTTTGAACCAGTCAACTGACCAGTTAAGTATTTTTTGGCACCCACATTGTACCTTGTACTCTCTGATCCCGTGACATCCAGTACACAATCCCCTCAGCATCATATTTAAGATACGATTCCGTAGACATTAACCGCACCCTCTTCTTGTTGAATTTAAACTCTGAGACAGAGGAGGCTGCCGCCTGACGGTACTTTTTAACAGCATCCACGAGACCTACACCAACTCTCACTTCCTTCTGTTCCTTTTTCCTTTTCTTAATATCAACGTCAGACGTTTCCCCACTGCTTGATTCTGATAACATTTTTGTCTGACCCTTCCCCCCAGCTAGGGGCTTCCTCTTCCCAAGGCTTTTTGCACTTGCTGGTAACTTGGTTTTGGGCACTAGTCCCTGTCCATTTTGCTGGGTCTCAGACTTCTCACTGTCTGACCCCTCTTTTTTAGATTTAGAGATATTCCTCTTCGGAGGCATGATTACTGATGGCGTTTCACGGTGGACTTGACGAACACAGAACAGGATCAGCTTGCAAAAGATGGAAGTCTGATAGAAAAAGGAAATAAAAAACTAAAAATGTAGTGTTAAGATAAAGAAAAAATAAAAATTTACAACATTCCAAAATTGCTGTTTATGCACAAACATACCCATGCAAGAAAAAAAAAGAGAGAGATCCTATAAATCCCATGGCGCACTTATTTTAAGTGAGCAATCAAGGGTGCATTTAAAAAAATAAAATAGATTTCCTGTCTGCCAGCAGTGGTGTGCAGCATCCAGTAGGTGGAGCTACAGGGGCTCACCAAGACTTTGTTTAATTTGTTAGGGTTAGGATTAGATTTAGGAGTTAGGGTAGTGGCAGGTGATAAGATGTGCACACCACTATTTTACTATGTTAAAGATACAGTGGATATAAAAAGTCTACACACCCCTGTTAAAATGTCAGGTTTCTGTGCTGTAAAAAAATGAGACAAAGATAAATCATTTCAGAACTTTTTCCACCTTTAATGTGACCTATAAACTGTACAACTCAATTGAAAAACAAACTGAAATCTTTTAGGTAGAGGGAAGAAAAAAATAAAAAAATAAAATAATATGATTGACCCCCAAGATTTGCCCACTCGTCCTTGCAAAAACACTCCAAATCTGCCAGATTGCGAGGGCATCTCCTGTGCACAGCCCTCTTCAGATCACCCCACAGATTTTCAATTGGATTCAGGTCTGGGCTCTGGCTGGGCCATTCCAAAACTTTAATCTTCTTCTGGTGAAGCCATTCCTTTGTTGATTTGGATGTATGCTTTGGGTCGTTGTCATGCTGAAAGATGAAGTTCCTCTTCATGTTCAGCTTTCTAGCAGAAGCCTGAAGGTTTTGTGCCAATATTGACTGGTATTTGGAACTGTTCATAATTCCCTCTCTTAACTAAGGCCCCAGATCCAGTTGAAGAAAAACAGCCCCAAAGCATGAGGCTGCCACCACCATGCTTCCCTGTGGGTATGGTGTTCTTTTGGTGATGTGCAGTGTTGTTTTTGCACCAAACATATCGTTTGGAATTATGGCCAAAAAGTTACATCAGACCAAAACACCTTTTCCCACATGCTTTTGGGAGACTTCATATGGGTTTTTGCAAAATGTAGCCTGGCTTAGATGTTTTTCTTTGTAAGAAAAAGCTTTCGTCTTGCCACTCTACCCAATAGCCCAGACATATGAAGAATACCGGAGATTGTTGTCACATGTACCACACAGCCAGTACTTGCCAGATATTCCTGCAGCTCCTTTAATGTTGCTGTAGGCCTTTTGGTAGCCTCCCAGACCAGTTTTCTTCTCGTCTTTTCATCAGTTTTGGAGGGAGCTCCAGTTCTTGGTAATGTCACGGTCGTGCCATATTTTCTCCACTTGATGATGACTGTCTTCACTGTGTTCCATGGTATATATAATGCCTTGGAGATTCTTTTGTACCCTTCTACTGACTGATACCGTTTAACAATGAGATCCCCCTGATGCTTTGGAAGCTCTCTGTGGACCAAAGCTTTTGCTGTGGGATGCGACTAAGAACATTTCAGGAAAGACCAACTAGAGCAGCTGAACTTTATTTGGGGTGAATCAGAGGCACTTTAAATGATGGCAGGTGCATGCTGACTCCTATTTAACACAATTGGAATGTGATTGCTTAATTCAGAACACAGATACATCCCCAGTTATAAGAGGGTGTGCAGACTTATGCAACCACATTATTATTTTTTTTTTTTCTTCCCTCCACCTAAAAGATTTCAGTTTGTTTTTCAAATTGAGTTGTACAGTTTATAGGTCACATTAAAGGTGGAAAAAGGTCTGAAATTATTTATCTTTGTCTCTTTTTTTTACAGCACAGAAACCTGACATTTTAACAGCGGTGTATACTTTTTATATCCACTGTATGTTTCCCTGTTCGTACCTTTTTCTAATCTAACACATGCTGCTTATATCACAAATACACATTACATGGAGTCCGTCAGATGTATGTATTTTCCGGTTAGCTGACCACCACCAGCCACTTGGTGGCTCGGCTAAGATTTTAGTCAATTTCCTAGCTTTAGGGTACTGGAAGATAAGCTATACATAAAACAAGAAATGTAGTAAAATCTCGCCCACGCCACCTAGTAGCTGATGAACGCCATTGTTGAAGGTCAGCTAACCGGAAAGGTCCCATATATATTTTATGTAAAAATAAAATGTGTTTTCCACAACCCCAGAGCTGCTTGTATAGGCACAGTAAACTGCTCAATAGAAACACTGCACTTGGCTATGGATTTTAACATTTTACTAATCTTCAAGCCAGCAGCAGCTCAATAAAGATCTTACAGATCTGTGTCGGACTCCTTCTGCAGAGGACTACATATCCCACGATTCCTTCCTGCACAAACTGATATCGCAGATTGCTACAATGTATTAAAATGTATAAGCTGTCTGAGAGTGCCAAAAATGTATTATGAATTTGATGCTAATTTTAGCAGGAATATCACTTGGTGCTAACTCCCAAAAGCAACTGCTTGCAAACTCATGAGATTTAGCAAGCATCAGGGTTAGATTTTTTTATGTTTATTGTAGTGTTTTTTTAAGCACTACTAAGTCTCCTCCATCAGATGCATTTATAATCCAGGAAACTTAGATTCACCCTAACAGAAAATTGAAGAAAGTCTTGGCGAGCTACCTAGTGTCTTCTGCATGGACGAAACAAGAAATATCCACAAAAGGATGTACTATTGTGATGGAATGTTACAAATAGACAGACTTTAATGGCCACTGTAATTATCAAAAAAAAATATGATTTGAGATTACCTTTTCTAGGGATCATCAGGCTGGAGTACCTCCCATCTTTTCAAACTGTGGCTGAATGTGCAGCACATATTGCTGTATGAATTGATATAATAGGTGGAACTCCAGCACAAAGATGGAAGTAATTAAAGAGCACCCCAGTGACTGTTTACTATGTACAATACAGGCACAACTTGACTCATAGAAGACAGCAGGAGGAACAAGAGAGGAAGTGTAAACTGTGGCCAGCACTGGAGATGGACATTTGGGGCTTTGCATAGTACAGCAGGCTGTCTCTCCAATGAGGAGCTGTGGGGAGGTGTGATATAAAGGTAATATGAGGGCAGCCAGTGGGGTTCAGAGCTGCATCACAGGACAGATGATATAGATCAGCTCGGACATACCTGCAGGAGTTCCCAATAAGCACGCGGTTAGCTAGATCATGCACACTGACTCCCTGGCATGCACATTACTTCATGCCGCATCCATCACCGCTCCTGGTCCATGCATTATATTACCCTTATCGGTGCAGCTTTCTTACACTCACCGCGCGCGCCTCCCGCTTGTATAACATCACCAGGCGCGCGCACACTAGGCTGCAGCTACATTGCATAAGGCTGTGAATAGAGGGATTCCAGGATGACGTCACATCGCGCTCACCAGTGCAGTAGTTACAGTAGATCTGTGCTAAAAGTGTATGTTTTGCTATATTAATTATTGCCAGTGTTTATTACAATGATTAGGACTTCTAATAGCAATATGCATCTGTCATAAAAAGACCCCAAAACCAGCAGGGCGTCTCAGCTTCACTTTCAATGAGAGGTCACTTTTTAATACAATAAAAGGACTTAGTGTTTATGTGAATATTTGGTAACAGCTGTATTATTCAGTCACTTCCCGGCCTTGATGTTTCACTATAGAGATCAACTGCTGTATTGTTTTATTGTATATCAGTGTCATGCCCTCTGGCCATAGGTCACATGGATTTAGTTTCTTCCTGTTCAAAAAAGAATCAAAAGTTCTTCCCTACATCAAAGAAGAAGGAAACCAATGATTACAATGAGCATGTCTAACTGTGATGAGGCGCATGTAAGAAACCGTATATGAGCCAGGAATATTCTACTATCTTGTGTGACCGAAAGCCGCAGATTTTATTTCTTCTTGTTGCAGCTCCACCTTATATTCAAAATACCATCTTTGAAGACATTTCAGAGAATTCGCAATCTTGGGAGTAAAGGAAACACACACTGTTTTGCTCAAAATAAATTTATTAAAATGGCGCACGAAAGGAACATCTTTTTCCCCTCAAAAGTACCTGTTTTTTATGCCTTGACATTAAAGGGAATCTGGCCCCCAAAAAACAAGTAATTTTTTCTTGGTTATTCCTAAATGGCATGCAAAACTGGTTATACGTTGTGTTAGCCATTTTTTCTGAAGAGGAACCCTCCTGGGAAATTCCATGTTCTTGCTGCTGTATTTATATTCAAATGAGTTACTCATGCATATTAATTAGCTGTTTTTGTGTGCTAATTAGGATTACAGTCTTCTTGTCTGGCTATATAGTGTATCATAAAATGCTATCTATAATTGCCTAAGCTGTCTCTCTCTGTCCTGTCTCTTTGACTGTCCTGTCTCTCTCTCTGTCCTGTCTCTCTGTTGTGTCACTCTCTCTGTCCTGTCTCTCTCTGTCCTGTTTTTCTCTGTCTCTCTGTCCTGTCTCTCTCTTTCTCTCTGGCCTCTCTCTCTCTGGCCTGTCTTTCTCTTTCTTTCTTTCTTTCTGTCCGCTCTCTCTATGTCTTGTCTCTCTGTTCTGTCTGTCTCTCTCAGTCCTCTCTCTTTCTTTCTCTCTGTCCCGTCTTTCTCTTTCGCTCTGGCCTGTATTTCTCTATCTCTGTCCTGTCTCTCTCCTCTCTCTCTCTCTATTTGTCCTGTCTCTCTCTCTATTTGTCCTGTCTCTCTCTCTGTCCTGTCAGTGCTGCACTTCCCAATGGTTATGGTGAAGGTTAACAAAACACTAACAGTTCTGTGCATGTGTGGCTATTTTGCACCAACAATCATACATCTGCACAGAACACTCTGCAGACATGACAGACAAACTGGCAATTATATTATAGATTAGCCACTTGCCCGTCAAAAATGATGGCATATTATTTGCAAGCCTCGCAATGCTGTTGTTTGCCATACTATGCCCAGCTTCTCTCTCTCCTTCCCTCCTCCTGTGCTTTCTCCCTCCCTCTTCTCTCCTTCTCTCTCCTCTCTGCAAGCCTCACAATCATTGCAGACCTTGCAATGATTGCCCTTGGCGCCCATTGCAGGCCTCCCGTCACAAATACCAGGATAATATATAACTATACTCACCCCCCGTGTCTCTTCCCCACTCTCTCCCCTGAGTCTCTTCCCCCCTCTCCCTTCCCTGTGTATCTTTCCCGCTCATCCTCCCCTGTGTCTCTTTCACCCCTCTCCCTCCCCTGTGTCTCTTCCCTCTCTCTCCCTCCCGTGTCTCCTTCCCCGCTCCCTCCCCTGTCTCTTCCCCCCTATCTCTCTCCTCTGTCCCCCCATCTTTCTCCCCTGTGTCTCACTGCCCCCTCTCCTGTGTCCTTTCCCCCCTCCTTCCCCTGTGTCTCTTCTCCCCCTTTCCCTCCCCTGCCCCCCCCCCCACCACCTTGTGGGCCTATTGATTTTCTAAATTGATAAATTAATTAATTAGTAATTATACTTTCCCTATTATCTGTAATTTGCAGAATTCAAAATCCTACAGAGCTAACAATCTCTTACCCCAGCAGATAAATTTCCAGTCACACTGTTCATCAACTGTGTAGAAAGTGTTCAGTATATAGAAAACCGTTAGAAAACCGTTAGAAAAAAGAGCGAAACGCACTGCGCATGCGCCATTTGCAGCTTAGATGCAATTTGTGAGTCTCATAATGTGTGGCTAAGTTGAACTTTGCAGGCCTTGCAATCCGCGGGAAAACCGCAATTTGCGTTCCTCGCCTTGCCCTAAAAAGACTCTCATTGTGCGAGCCTTGCAATGAGCACCTTCAGCACACATGGTGGGCCTTGCAATGAGCGCCTTCAGCCTGTGGCCTTCGCAGCTCTTTACAGGCCTAGCAATGAGCGCTTTCGGCATGCGGTCTTTGCCGCTCATTGCGGCCCTCTCCCACGTGCCGTCCTTGCCCAAAGCGGGCCTCGGCATGCTCTATGCGCATGCGCAACCCTGCAACTTTGTGACCGTTACACACAAACTCGCAATTACCACAACTATATATGTGATGGTTATGCTGAAGTCTGAACATACTAGCTAATAATATAGAGTTGAAAAGAAAATGACTGTTTCCTAAAGCGAGGAAATCTAGAAAAACTTCTGCAGTCATAATAATCTAAAAACATTTGTTTATTACAGCCCATACAAATTAAAGGCATTGGAAAAGGGTTTTCCTTTGCACCAGATTCAGATACAGATGTATTTGATCTCTCCATTCACATCAATACATGTATTAGAAATATTGAGCCAAAGTGACACTTCAATCATGAAGAATCTAAAAGATTTATCCAATGAGTCTTCAGTGAAATTAGATGATGACTACAAAGTCCTATGCCACTTATTGAATTTATCATGAGAAAATGTGAGCTCTGGAACCAAGTAGTGCAGAATAGACAGGAGAGTGCTAACGTGGTGGGAGTAACAACACCCACACAAACACCAGACCATATAGAATGGTCAATGCTAGACCACCAGAGGAGTATGAGCAGAGGTTAAATAATTGCAGCTCTGCAACTAGACAACAGGTCTGATTAGATAAGAGGCAAAACAATGTTTCATAGACTGCCCCACTGCGAAGATTTTTGTCAAGAGAAACTGTTCTCTGCCTATGGTCACTGAAGATAATCATACCCATCTGATACAAGGACTTAACCTGTGGGAGTTCCAGAGCATGCTGGCCCTGTGTCGTGACAAACTGATGGCAACAGTGTCTTCCACAGTCTAGCCTTCCTGCTCTGTATAAGCTATGGCAGAGTATGATGAGCTCACAATGTGTGAACTCCGGGAGCTAGTCTGGATTCAAGGAATTGAGGTGACTGGGTTAAGGAATCGTCCAGCTATGGTCCAGACTCTCCGGAAGATGAAAGAGGTTGTACAGGAGTAGGGCCTACCTGTGGTTCAGCAGTGGACACTCATAGTTGCTGAACAGCAGTTACTTCTCTGGGTGAACTTGACTTGGGCAATGAGGTGTCCCAGAGATGTCAGGCCCATATAACCCTGCTTGGTGGATTGGTGTCTGCTGATGTTGGGAGACCCATCTCGATGACTATCATCCTAGCCTTCATGAAGAGAGAAGGTCATCCCCTGCTTCTCAGGGTAGTGCAAATTACAGTGGATCTAGTTGCCTGAAACTCTCCTATCACAGTTTTAAGATATTTTAGGAGTCCAATAGGGATATGGATGTGTTGTTACAGGACTTTGAGAGGCAATACAGACTCCATCACATCTATCGAGAGGAATGGGTTTGAATCTTGGTTGGGTTATTGTGCAGATGAGCCATCCCAGCCTAGCGGGACGTCCCAGCATAGAATTACAAGGAGGTGAAGCGGGTCCTGCTAGTCAGATATGCCATTACACCCAAGACCTAACGCAGACAATTCCAGCAGCTTACCAAGGGGGAAGGAGTCACCTTGTCAGAGGTGGTCTGGAAGATTAGGCAATCTCTCTGAATGGCTGGTGTAAAGGACAAGAAGTAAGGCCCAACTGGTAGTCATGGAGCAATTCCTCTGGTTTTTTTCTGCCACTATGCTTTCCTGGGTCTTGGATCACTACCCTGATAGACGTTTTGGTGACCGCTATCGGGAGACTAGCAGGGAGCTCCATGCTCCTTCCTCCTGGGGCTAACCCTTGGAAAACTCACCCTAGCCGTCCATTCAGTTTCTCCCCTCCAGTGCAGCCTATAAAGCCCCGGCTTGTAATGATGGAGGGGTCCATCAGGGCCTTGTAGCCCCAGCTTTGCCCTTGGCAAAAGTCAAGAAGGGAACTTCTCTGGTATGGCTGTCAATGCTCTGGACACATATAGAGATATTGTCTCAAGACCTCCGCCAGCCAGACCCATGCTCCTTTACTCCTGGTCTATTAATTGGGTAGAGGAAAACCAAGAGGACGATGATCAGTTCCACGATTGACCAGATGTTTGCAGCTGGACAGGGGACCTTCTTTTGTCCACACTGTTCAGTTACTAGTCAGGCATAATCGCAAATGGCATATTCAAACCGTCATTGTGGATGAAAAAGCAGCTGAAGGGTTTTGAGAATCTGGATCCTCTCCAATCCTTATTAAACCTTCTCTCATCAGCAAGAGCAGCCACTGGACTACTAACATCCAGCTTGTCAACCCAGTGAGTAGTCTGCCTTCTGGGGGGAATAAAGAGCCCTGGGCTAATCCCAATTAATTTAAGAGAAAGTAAGGTCAAGATGCTCCATTAGCTTAGGTCCCAGCAAAAATAGCTTCTGTGAAAGAGCAGAGAGGGTCGACAGATCCCCATCAGGAAGAAGGCTGTTAAACAGCTGTCCCCAATTTTTAGGGCCAGTTTACTGGCTATTGCCCATAACACACCCCTTGCTGGGAACCAAGGTACTCATGAACCCTCCGGCATCTGACTCAGGCCTTCTACTGGTCATGAGTAACTAAGTATGTTACCAACTACTGTAACACTTGCAGTGCTTGAATGAGCAGTGACTTGGCGTTGCTAGCCTCAACTTATTGGAGATCTCAGCTGACTTGGGCTGTTTAATGCGGGTAGTAATTTTGATGACAGCTTTGATTTGATAGGATAGGTTTTTGAGGTGAAAACAGTAATGTTCGTGGTTACCATGACAACTGTGACAGTTATAAAGGGAACTTTTGCTGTCTGCATGAGAGTAGTACTCTTTTGAGCTGAGAGCAGCTGGGAGCTCAGGAACCTGGTAGTACAGAATAGTCAGGCACCCTACCAGAAAACACATGAAAGGTTAATGTTAGACCACCAGAGGAGTATGAGCAGGAGTTGAGTAGTTGCAGTTCTACATCTAGACAACATTTCTTTTTAGTTTAGAAGCAAAATAAATGATTCATTGACTGCAGCAATAAGTTATTGCCAAGATAATCTCTGTACCCTGCCTGTGGTCACTGAGTATAGTCATACCCATCTGATACGAGGACCTAACCGATGGGAGTTCCAGAGTGTTCTGGTCTCTGTCATGACAAGTATATTCAATATACTAATTTGAAACAGAAGTCAATATTTTACTCTACACAGTCACAAGGAAACTCTATTTTGGTCTTTAACAGTTTAGTGTTCCAAGAGTTACTTAAGGAAATTTTCCAGTTGTAGTTAAAAAGATTCAGGTAATTAATTAAGGGACAACAATAAGGTTGTTTTAAAGCAAGGGAAAGGATAGTAGTCCAAGTCATAGTTAAAAAAAGCCTGCAGACTTCTGAATGACAATAAAACATGTGTTTCTATCACTATGTCAAATATTCATCATGGATGCTAAAAACAGGCTATATCTAGTTCTAAATAACTTAGATATCTTAATATTGAATCCTTGAAACATAAATATTTTATCACTTACCAAAAAATCCACAAAAATGAATTGACTTTTATGGTCACTTTATGATGTCAGACATATAGAGCCTCATTCAATTTGGTGCTCGCAACTCGATCGTAAACAGCCAAATGCCTGCAATTGAGTTGTGTGCTCCCGTTGCTCTACTTTTACGATGCTATTCAATTGGCCAGGCCCGCAAATCGGAAACCACTGCCATTGGATGTAGCATTTGCAGGCTTGAACATGTGACGGGAGCAAGCCCGTAACTCCCGATGCAGAAACAGCCAATGGAAACAGAGACTTTGTCATCATGACCAACCTCCAAGCACGTAACTCGTATGTGAAGGCCGTAGGGCTTTGAAATCCAACCTCCATTTTCGAACTCCTATGGTCTTCAACCTCCAAGCCCGTAGGAGGTTGGATTTCAAAGTCCTACGAACTTGGTGGTTGAAGCCCGTGGGACTTCACATTGATTGCCGTGCTCGATATCGCACAACAATTAAACATGAAATAAAGTATTGGAGAATGTTGTGCTATTAATTCTAAGACCTCCCTTCACTCTTCATAAAAGTACAGTATTGCTTTTTTATTAGCTTTTAAGGTGCTCCGATTTGTCATTAAGCACTTTGCAAGACCTCCTTGGTGCCAGTAACTTCTGGTTAGATATTTGCTATTTGTGGACATGACCAAGTGGTTAGTGAGGGGGAATTGGAGCAATTGAATAGCGATTTGCGATTTAAGCATTTGGGACTCTTGCGGCTGTGAAAAATAAGGCTTGGAGGGCATTAACTTGCGATTATACAAATAGCAATGAATTTGCAGGTCAGCAAGTAACTAGATCAGAGCCAATTGAATAGCAAAATAACTTGGGATTTCCACTTGCGAGCCCGGATCTGCCAAACGGCTCAATTGAATGAGGGTCATACAGCCCTATTAAATTCGAAGCCCGTAACTCCAACGTGAATCTCGCAGCGGCTGCAGGCTTTCAATTTGTCTGAGTCATGGTGCTATTAATATAGAATAGGCGCTTGAGATGCAAATCATAGCTTGTTCGTAGAACGTTGGATTTGCGGCCGTGCGGACAATCAATTAGTGAAGACCGTAGATACTGGTTTAGACTGGGGCCAATGGAAAAAGAGATCATCATCGTTACGTCACTGAAAAAGGGGAGGTTAAATTTCAAAGTCCTAAGGGCTACAATTACAGTTTGCGATCGGACCCGCGTTGCAGAATAATGCAATATTTATAAAGCCATAAATATGATATTCTATTATATGTGAGTTACAGTATATGTATTAACACATTGATTGCCGGGGTCGATATAGCACGGAAATCAAACATGAAATAAAGTATTTTTGTGGGGCGATTTGCGGGCTTGAGAATGTTGTGCTATTAATTCTAAGACCTAACATCACTTTCCATTTTATATAATGTACAGTAGTGTGTTTTTATTGGTATTGGTATTTACCCCCTTGCAAGTCCTCTCCAGCACACATTGAGCTTTGGACTCCATTTGCGTGTTATTGGCTGCTAGCTCGCAGGTGACTTTGGTCTATTTTTATAGCATGATTTGATTTGTGGTGGTTACGGGCTTGACAGATAAAGGATTTGTGAGCTGCGAAGTTCCACGTTCATGTCCCGTAGGCATTTTTCGGGCGTCATGTGTCTTTACCCGCAAGTCGGTGGCTGTCAGCTTTACGGGGCTAATTTAATAGCCTTAAGTCCTAATATCAACATTACTGTCTCCGTTTTAACACGTAGTCCCAATTTAACGAGGCAGATAGTCTTTAACAGAAATATTAGTTGTGGATATTTATCTAAAACTCATAGTGATAACATTGAAATCATATATACAGTAGGTTATTCACCTTATCTTTTAGAACATATGTCAAAATATATTATGAAACATAATTCTAAGTTGATTGGCGAACATGGCTCCGCCCAGGAAGGAGATTCCAAATGACTAACGTGGGAGTCAGAGCAAATGCTGAACCTCAGCAAGAGAGTTCTACACATGAGGTACCACGATATGCCCTTTATGCTTAAAAATATTCTGCGGGTAAGAATCTCCGGTTGAAAGAGCAGTGCTGCTGGAACTACCTGCTGTGGTCGGTGCTTGTCTGGGGAGATTCGGATCTGCCTAAAGAAGCTCTCAGGGGACGTTTAGAGATGTATAAGGTTGATCTGGATTGGCAGGGCTGATTGACGTGGGCTGAGCTCGTTTAGGGAGGAGCACAGTCTCCTAGTGTGGCTTATTTCTTTTGAATCGCAGAATAGACAAAAGTTGAAGCAGTAATGATCTATAAGCATATATTATTATTAAGCTGATGCTCAGAAGACCACATTTGACTGCTGAGGCTACTCACTTTTGGAGCCTGTTAAAATCTTGTTATAGTCACTGATAGACTTTGCAAATTGAGTATCTTTAAAGTGCATTTCCCACGGCCTGGGACACTCTTGCTATTTATGTGATCACCTGGCATAGGTGGCTAGTTTTATCCTTTACACTGTACTGTAACTCAAAGTTCAGGGAAAGGAGCTCTACAGTACTGTAAAAGTATAACTGTATTCTATAGTGACATGAGTACCTTTTAGAGAACTTATGAGTTATGTTAAGTCCCAATGTGAAAATACAGTGCCTTGCAAAAGTTTTCACCCCCCTTGGCATTTTTCGTGTTTTGTTGCCTCACAACCTGGATATAACATGGATTGTTTGAGGATTTGCATCATTTAATTTGCAGAACATGCCCACAACTTTGAAGATGTTTATCTTTTATTGTAAAGCAAACAACAAATAATTCACCCCCCTAAAGTCAATACTTTGTAGAGCCACCTTTTGCGGTAATCACAGCTCCAAGTGCTTTGGATAAGTCTCCATGAGCTTGCCACATCCTACCACTGGGATTTTTGCCCATTGTCCCTCAAAACTGCTCCAGCTCCTTCAAGTAGGATGGTTTGCGCTTGTGAACAGCAATCTTTAAGTCTGACCACAGATTTACTATTGTATTGAGGTTGGGGCTTTGACTAGGCCGTTCCAACACAATTACATGTTTCCCTTTGAACCACTTGCTTTAGCAGTGTGTTTGGTTGGGGTCATTGTCCTGCTGAAAGGTGAACCTCTGTCCAACCCTTAAATCACGCACAGAGTGGTACAGGTTTTGCTCAAGAATATCCCTGTATTTAGCATCATCCATCTTTCCCTCAACTCTGACCAATTTCCCAATCCCGGCTGCTGAAAAACATTTAAAAAAAGGGTGTGTATATGTAATGACAGATCATGTGACACTTACATTTTACACACATGGACATCATTTTACTAATTATGTGACTTCTGAAGGTAATTGGTTGCACCAGAGCTTTTTTATAAGCTTCATAACAAAGGGGGTGAACACATACGCACATGCCAATTTTCTGTTTTTTATTTCTAAAAAATAGTTATATGTATATTTTTCTCATTTCACTGCACCAACTTAGACTATTGTGTTCTGATCCACCACATAAAATTCAGATTAACAATACATTGAACTTCAGGCTGTAATGTAACAAAATAGGTAAAAAGTCAAGGGGGTGAATACTTTTGCAAGGCACTGTAGGTTGTATGTACAAGATTGGATAACTCCACTGCTGTTAATTTGAGAGTAGGTTTGACCATTTTCTTAAAAAAAAGGATCGCCAACTATTAATATCTAGAGATTGAAGTTTAGATTGTATTTTCTAAAGAGTTTGGTTCCTATGGAAAGATCCTTTTTTAATTTGTACTTGGTTAATAATAGCGAAAATAAAAGTAATTATTCTACGTTTATTGGGGTGGCTTTCATGCCTGGGGCTAGGTACTATGAAGCCTGATTATGTTAAATTAAAGTTGCTAATGGATTCTGAAAACTGGGCATCCTGAAAGGTGCTTTTCCCCCTACTTGGATATCACTTCCATGTTTAAAAAGGATAATTGTCATAGACCGTTATTAGTGATCCAATACATTTAACAGTAACTTTTTGTTCAAATTCGAAATTCATTAGCAGAAAATAAAAATTTCACAGCAGTGTAAAATTACAATTCTATTCTATAGTTACCTGGACAAACTTTGATTTTTGCTAAGACCTAAATATATATAATTGGATATTTTTTTAACTGCTGATAAATTGGGAATAAACTTGACCTTTAATTCAAGGAAAATAATTATTAAAAATGTTGGAAATGAGCCTTGCCTATATCTCTTAATAATTGGATATTTGATTTTAGCCTTTAAAGACTTTGAGCCTCATTCAATTATGATGCCGCAAGACTCGGGATATAGACTGTATGTCTGCAGGCCTCCTGCGGGCCTGCAGTGCGCTCGAGTTACGGTGCTATTCAATTCAGCAAGACGGCAAGTTAGGGGCCGATAGCGAAATTCGTAAACCATGCCATCGTATGTAGCATTTGCAAGCTTGAACATGATCAATTAAGCAAGACCTCCGGATGCTGAAACAGCCAATAGAAAAGGAGGCCGTCATCATGAAGGCCGTACAACATGGAATTGACATGTCAATCAACTAGAGATTCGGGGTCCAATATGCAATCGGCTCTGCAAACCCGCAATCTCAAAAAGAAATGAATGAGGCCAATGTTCGTGTGGGCGGTCTGATATGTATCAACTCATTGATTCCCCAAGATCGATCTAACCCCAAATTGAAACATAAAAATAAATGAATTTAGTTTGTTGATTTGCAGCCTTGAGACTGTTGTGTAATTAATTCTAATGTCTTTCATCACTTTCCCCGTCATTTACAGTGTAGTGTTGATTTTATATTTGCATTTACAGTGCTCTGGACATGTCATTAAGCCCTTGGAGAGACCTCCTTGGAACCAGTATCTTGTTCGCCTTTTGCCATTTGCGGCCTTGGCGGGGTGGTTAGCGAGGGGGAGTCGGAGCAATTGAATATCGATTTGTGATTTTATCGATCATAACTTTTGCGGCCGTGAAAGGTCAAAGGCTTGGAGGGGCCTTAACATGCAATGTTAACCATCGCAAGGAATCAGAGGCCAGAGCCCGTAACCCGATCGAAGCCCGCAAAAAGACGCTAATTGAATAGCAAAATAATTTACGGACGCCCGGATCTCTCGATGCCTCAACCGAATGAGGCTCTTTGGCTCCTACTGAAAGATCTTTTCCAAAATTATTATTTTTTAATAAAAGAAAATATAAATGTAATCATTCTTAAAACAGCTCTTAAAGTGTGTTATTATTCCTATTAGAATCAGATATTATCATAGATTATTAGACTTGTATCTTTAAACACCTTTAAATTGTAATAGCTTAAATAGGAAAAGGAATATGTTGGGAGGAGAGGGTAAGGAAAGGGAAGCAAGCTTTTCCTCTCCTCTATTGGTGCACACATTTATGAGTATAATTAGGAACCCTAAATAATCAGTAACAATCAAGACTATACAATACATGTAACTCTAAAAAGATTCCTAAATTAGAAGAGATAAACTGAAGAAAATGCTAATTAGAATAAAGTAACTGTACTTAAACTAAAGCTTAAATATGAAAAACAAAAAAACAGAACAACGATAAGGGGAAACGTAAAGAGAAAGTAAAACGTTTCTGAGAATAAATCGAAAATATGAAATTTTAGGAGGACATTTTGGGTGGCAGTGGATGGGAGATGGGGAGAGAAACCTTTTTTTTTCCTCTTTCATGTAAGGTTTGATATTTTCGACTACACTTAGCGACTTCCACAAACACATTGCAACTTATTATTCTATAAAATGTTTATGTTTTAATGATTTTTATATTCACAGGTGCATAGGCACTCATTGCCAGGCACATCGCGAGGCCAGCAAGACTTTGAAAAAGGCTCGACATGAGTGCCGAAGGAGCTCATGGCATTGCACGCGAGGCACGCAAGACTTTGAAAATATTACAGCTTTAACGGCCGCCATTTTTTTCAAGCCTGTAACTCGGAAGCCATCGGAAGACCGCCAAAAGACGACAATTAATTAAAAAAATAACTTACAACCTCCCACAGGGGTAGAGGCAGGGTGCCCTTTAAGTGAGGTTGCACGCTAATTTGGTGTTTAATTGGCATTTTTGAGAGGTCTGAAATAGGCTAAGCGAGGAAAAAAATGGCGGCCATAAAGATGTAATTAAAAAAAAAAAGTCTCACAATGAGGTCGAAGCCACAAGACTTTAAAAAAGGGAAGAGAGGGAAGGGGCTCACAATGGGCGACGAAGGCGCTCATTATGGACCTTGTGATGAAGGTCGAAGGCGCTCATCGCAAGGCTCACGATGAGTGTCAAAGGCGCTCAGCGCAAGGCACAAAAGTGACGTGTTGGACGACGCCTGCAATGAGCGCTCATTGCAAGTCCCTTAAAGTAGAGGGGGGGAGAGGCTTGCGAATTAAGCAGGAGAGAGGGCAAAGATATTGATAACAATCTACATAATAGCTTAAATAATAACGATACTGCAGTAGGTAAAGTAGTGGCCACAAACAGCGAGGCCACAAGGTAATATAGACGGAGCCATTAATAGCATGGTAATAGTAGTGGCCTAACATAATAGAGGTCATGGGGTAAAATTCTAATCTTCAAAAGCAACATTTAAGCTCATATACAATAAAAGGCACGTCTAGTGGATCCTATATTCAGGAGGTACAGAGAGATTGTTCACTACCACTGGTTAATTCACCAAGAATATTGTAGTTTAAGTTTGGTAAGATTGTTGTTGAGAAAGAGTTACATATAAGTAACAAAAAAATCACTTGTATCACCACATTCAAATGTAACACTATTTGCTACATATTGTAGCAATCTAGCACAACTATACAAATAGTGTTAGCTGCCAATAATAGCAGCATATTTACAAAGCAAGTTTGTTATAATTTGTATACTTATTCCACTAACAGTGACATAATAGAGGATTATCAAGTTAAGTAAAGGGGAAAGAAGATCACCTTTAGAATTCAAAATAAGAAAAGGATAAAAAAAAAAAATGAATGCCTAATAAGCTACTTGAGAAGTAGAAAGCTATTTACACAATAACTCTGACAAGTTATATATAAAAAAATTCAAGAGAAAATTACAGAAAACCAATACTAAGCGTACAAAGGAAAAACTCAGTACTTATATATATATATATATATATATATATATATATACAATTAACTTCCTAATATGGTCTAATTCTTAAAGAAATATGGTCAACAAGAAATAAGATTGAAGCATGAGAATATAGTGTGGGACTGAGAATATAATTATAACAAAGCCGTGATCTAAGTGGGAATATATCTATGTAACATAAGAAATAGAAGTATAAATTATAAGCTTTATAATACAAGTTCACATAAGACATCAGAAAATCCCTAAGAGAATGTAATCTAGGGATTTATAATTTTTAATCGTTCAGATTTTAAATACATTTGTTTTTAATAAAAGTTCACAATATAATATGGTGTTTTTATACTACTAATATGTGACAATTGATGACAATATAACAGCCACATAAAAGGTGTCTTTGTCAAAACGTTGACGTTATTTTGTTCACTTGATCTATCTCTTAGATCAAGAGGAAAATCTGTAGAAATGTTTATCTTTAACCCTGAAAGATCTCCAAAGTGTTTGAGAGTTTGAAAGAGGGCTGGAACCGAGGTGGCAGGTCTTGTAAGAGAGCATAGCATATCATCCTGCAAATAGACAACATTTAAAGTGATGGAGGCCAAATCTAATTCCATGTATATTTGAGTTAGATCTTATAGAATGAGCCAATCTATAGATTGAGCTAAATCTTGTACCCCTTTGGATCTGAATTTGGGCTGGTGAATCTCCTGGGTGTTTTAGTATGGCCTTAGGAGATTTATAATATGTCTTGATCAAATTAATAAATTTGCCAATGAAACCGAATTTTGATAAAACTGCTTTGAGATATGACTTTTTCTAAAGTATCAAAGGCTTTTTCTATGTCAATGGCCAATAAATAGAGTAGGGATTTTATTTTGAGATGCCCAAGAAAAAAAATATATATAATTTGTTTTGTTCTTCAATCAAATAACAATATTACAAACAGTCAAAAAAATTACATATGTCAACAAAATGAAATTAACCTAATATAATTTATACATTTTTAGACAAATTTATACATTGCTAAAATTTTAAGTATTACTTTACTGATTTTACGTATCCTAGACTTGCAAGAAAGAGACATTCATAGAAAACAAGCCCTAGTTTTACTCAATCAAAACTGTTTGAATTATTTACAATGTTTGTCCAATCAAATATTCTTGGGTAAATCTAACAATTTTGTCCCAAAAGAAAAATACAGGCAATGTCTTATTTACATTTTTAAACAATAAACAAAAGACAAAACAGAATTTCAAACATAAAACAAAAACAAACATCACGTCCAGTACAAGGAGGGTTGGGAGGAGACAGAGGGCAGTTTTTCTCCATGAAGTACAATCATTTAGGATACAAGTCTTACGTTGTACTATTCCCCAATGTTTCTAAGATCATATCTTGAGAGCTGTATTTTTCCCATAGGGACCATTTAGTTCTAATCTGTGGGCCTACCACTAAATCCTGGGTATTACATTCAAGCAAATGAGTTTTCCCCACCTTCTCTTTAAGTTCAAACCAAGATGGAACTTCAGCATTTTTCCATCTCGATACTATTACATTTTTTGCAACCATGAGGAACAATGTCACTGTTGTTTTGACTGCGGAAGACCAGTGCAATAATACTATTTCTGGTGTAGGCTCTATCTTAATGTTACATACTCTAGATCAGGGGTGTCCAAACTCGGTCCTGGTGGGCCGCGCCCAGGGCTGGATTTGAATATATCCTTTCTGTGCACAGGTGAGTCAATCAGAATGACTGAAGAAGTGATTGACTCACCTGTGCACAGCAGGGTTACCATCAAATCCAGGCATGTGTGTGGCCTCCAAGACCGAGTTTGGACAACCCTGCTTTAGATATATGTTTAAAGCTCTCCCGCCAAAATTTAGGTATGCATGTGCAGAGCCACAACATATGTATGTGGGTACCACTCTGCTTGCATCCTCTCCAACATAATTTTTGTTCTTCTGACTTGTTCCTCTGCCCTAGTTTTAGGGGTACTATATACCATCTATTGATGATTTTAAAATAGGTTTCCCTATGTGATGCATTCTTAATGTATTTAGCAGTTATAGAAAAGGCTGAGTGCCACTTATCTATAGGCCAGAAGATTTCTATCTCTTTTTCTCATAGCCTCCAATTAAAGGGTTTCTCATCTTGAAAATATTTCTTAAAGATCTTATAACAATTAGCGCCTAAATGAGATCTATCATTAGATATTAACAAGTTTTCGAAATCCGTCAATTTTCTTAACTCCTCCATATAGAAAGGAGAAGATATTAAATATTTTCGTAACTTGATATATTCAAACCAATAATGTTTGGGAATGGATAGTTTATTAGTAACAGCTCTTGAAAATCCATCAACGTATTCTCATCGTATAGGTCTTTTAGATACAGTAAGCCTTTTCTTACCAATAAATTGGGAAGTCTTGAGTCAAATATTTTGGCTAGCAAGGACAAGGGAGTGATAGAACTAGGAAGGGTCATAAGGGAAAAGAGAGTATTGATTTGCCCAAGAGATCATTTGAGATGCCTAAGAAATTGAATTCAATATGCATCTGACATTATCCCCTGTCTGCCTATAAGGAATAACTCTGTCAAGTGAGTCCCACCCCCCCCCCCCCCCTTTGGGAAGTAGACTATATTTGCCTGGTTTAGTTCTTGAGGCATCTGATGACAGTCTAACATTTTATTAAAGAGGTTTGTTAGATGAGGGGAAAGTAAGTCTGTATATTTCTTATAATAAAGATTTGTAAAACTGTCTGGACCTGGGGCGTAAAACTGGCCGGACCCCCCACCCTCAGGCTTTTAATTGTCGCTTTAACTTCAGCTTCTGTAGTCTTGGAATATAACAGGATGCATTCTTGAGTTCTGAGTGTGGGCAAATCACAAGAGTCTAGAAAAAACAATATCTGCTGATCCTGGTTATGTATAAGAGACAGGTATATTTTTTGAAAAAATCCAAAAATGTGTTTTAAAATATTATTCGGACTAGCAGTGATATCACCAACTGAAGTTCTAATGCTAAATATCTTTGAGAACTTTTATTTTTGAATTTTCGAGCTAGTAAAATATCAGGTTTATAAGCTTTAGCAGAAAACTTGTGATTTGCCCATATAATCTCGTTCTCAGTGCGATCCAACAATATCAGATCCAATTCTAGCCTAATTTTATCTCTGCATATTTTTTGGATGGGTTTTGATAGTTCAGTCTTTCTAGCTCCAAAAGGCCTCCTCTCAGAGACTCCTCTCTAAGCCACCTTTGTTTTTTATGTCTTGAAGCTCATTTTATAAGGGAGGCCCTTATAAAGGCCTTACGGGCCACCGAATTACATCCAATGTCTGATTCTTTCTTGATTAATATTGGCTGAAAAATATAGTTCAATATCTTGGGCAATTTGTTCCACAATCAGTGGATTGGATAGAATCCTTTCATTGAGCCTCTGTGAATATGGTGGCTTGCTTTTCTGGCCAAGTTTATGGAAAGATAGACCTGAGAGTGGTCGGACTACGAGCACGGCCGGATATCCACTTGATTTATATGGTCTGACATCTAGGAGTCAATTAAAATATAGTCAATTCTGAAATAAGATCCATGAACCGAGGAGTAGAAAGTATATGCCCTTTCATCCCGATGCAACTGCTTCTATGAATCAAGAGAGGCTGGTATTGAAATACGGACCAACACTTGGTTTTTAGAAGAGGGGCCTGGAGTGGCAGTTGGTTGGGAAGCATTTTGCTCCTCCTGTTTGTGCGGTCTTCTGGAATGTTGAGTTTCCGTCCTTTGTCTGGTTGGCCTTTGTGGTAAACCTAGTGCCTGCAAAGCCTCTCAATTGTCCTCTTTTGTAATAAGGTTCAAGCGAGAGAGGACCGAGCGAAACTCTTCTAGTGACTGGACTGTGTAATCTTACATTTCAACAAGGCACGAAAGTTCAAAGGGAAATCCCCATTTATATCTGATATTTTTTTATTAAAATTGAAAGGGCTGGTTTTAATTGTTTACGTTTGAAAAAAGTGTGGAAGGGGCCAGGCCTGGAAAAAATTTGTATGGATGCCCAATCTGGGCCAACTGAGGTCTGCCATTTCCTGGATGCTGTAAGGATTACATCTCTTGTTCCTTGACGTAAAAATCTAGTGATTACATCTTTAGGTAGTTCTGAAGATGTAAGACCTCCCAGGGCTCTATGAGCTTGTTCGATTTCCCAGGAATCCTGTGGATGATTATGTAAGCTATATGCATTCAGGTTAGGCTTTAAATCCGTTACTGACTTTGGGATCCCTCCAAATCTAATATTATTGTGCCGAGACCTATTCAAGATCTTCAAATTTGCTTTCTAAGGTGGCTATGTGGGAGGTATTTTTAGTTATTATGGAGCGGTCCTTTTGAGGAGTATCCAGGATTTGGTCCATTAGTCTTTCTAGCACATGGGTGCTTTGGCCAAGGTACTGAATGTCTTGATCAAAATGAGACCAGAGTAAATTGTTGAAATCTATTAAGGATATGTCAGAGGGCTTGACCGGATGTTGGGAAGATGGAGGATCCTCATCCGACCCTTCAGATGAACCCATTACCGAGGCTTGAGATTGTTGTTGGGATACTCTTTGCAGACAAGCTTTTCCAATTTTTATGTATAATCTATATTAAGCGTAATTAAATATGCAAAAGTTTTTATCCTCCAAAGGCTGTAAAACAAGATTCCAGACAGTGCGTTGCAATTATGGAATTCCCATATATCCAGATTAAACAATCTGTATCATTAAAGAGTCATGCAGACCAAACCCATTATAAAAAAGGTAGAGAGAACAAATTATCTGCTACTAGCCAGCAGTTTAAATTAATATACCAGCTCATTCATTCTGTTTTTAAGAACATGTTGTAAATATAAAAACTACAATGGTCCTTTATACTTGACAAAGTAGTCAATGGAGAAAAAAAAAAAAAGTGCATTTAACAGTTCAGTTTACTGTTGTAATGAGGACTACCATAACCTTGCTTTATTTCTGCACTATATAAAATTTAATTGCAAGATTATAGAATACTACCACATGTCCTCCAAGTCCCCAAAGCACAGCAGACACACAAAGACAAATTATGCTTTTTATTTATGGAAAAAATACAAACAAACACAAAAAACAAAGTGCCCTTCAAGGGCAGCAGTAGAAAAGTCAATGGCAAAAGTCTTTACACATCGCAGCAGGGAAATGTTAACCACGTAGGTTTCTTGTAAAATGGTTACAAATCATATCTTCTATACAATAGCCTACACCAATAGGGAAATAAGGCACAGCATTGCTTTATTTGCAGGGGGAAATGCAGTAAACCGAGAACACCCCAACAGCTTAAATGTACAAGTACAATCAAAAGTTAGGAAAATCCTACACTGAAGAGCTACAGACTCAAGTAGGAAAATGTGTGTGTAATTTATATATATATATATATATATATATATATATATATATATATATATATATATATATAAAAAATCTCAACAGACATGTTACTTTGATATGAAATAAATGCGCTGCCATCACAAATAAGTTATGATACCGGCTATCCATCTAATGCAGATAGATAATACATTAAGTGCTCTTCTTGAAGTGCTCCCTAGGGTATGTAAAAAAAAATTGTTCCTTTACACAAATAACGTTCAGGGCCCATGTAAATGGTGGACTCCTATTTTTGGCTGAGTTTCTTTGGGTGATAGCGTCGTTCAAACCGCTCCACATCAAACTTCCTCTTGCATCCTTGGTAATTCATGTAACGGATCTTTCCAAACACAGCCCGCTCAGCCCAACCCTGGTCGTGGATCCCACAGATTGACCACATACAACCTGTGGCAGAAGATATGTAAATGTCAATGTGAAATAACAATGAGAAAAACATGTCTTGTGATAAATACAGCGACACCATAACATGTGGAATAGCCTCTTTGTTTTAAAAAGAGTTGTTAGGGATTTCAGTAAAACCAAATTTTTTTTAGAATGCAATGCATTTGCTTTCAGGATTGATAATTATATCAAAAGATAAATAAAGGACCATTGCAATTCAAGAAAAATACCTTTGATTGTGAAGTATGTAACAAACTAACAATATTAGTAGCGGTGTAAGCCATTGACATGAAAAGAGAAAAAGGAGGGAAGAGGCAGAAGTCCAGAGTCTTTGTTTTGTTAACTGGGTGAGATGAAAATTAATACCACACTCCTTCTCACTCGCTGGTTCAGAAGGAGGACATTTTATCAAAGCTTGTAACCATAGCTCTGCAGAAATGTAAATGCCAACCAATCTATCATGGATCCTTCCAGGGTCCTGCAGATGCATAAAAAATAAAATCGAATTCAAAAAAATGTTTAGGAAGTTTAAATTACGCTTGTACCCAGACTCAAATTTTTCAAACATGTAGGTTTTTTTTTATTGTGCAATGGTCCTTTAAATAAATTAAACCCTGTATTTGATGACCTGATTATATATATATATATATATATATATATATATATATATATATATATAAACATAATAGTTGTCAAACTGCGAGACGTTGTCACGCTTGCGAGGAGAGCTGTTAAACCTTAGCACTTAGCCACTGCGAGGCGAGCCCTTAAAATACGAGATGCGGGATGCAAAAGTTTACAAGATTAGCACTTGAACCAAAAACCCGAAAGAAAAAACACTCAATACACCCAAAAAATTCTACAAACATCACAGACAGCATGGGGCAACAGACAGGACGTCTGTGAGTGAGGTGGAACGAGAGTTTTGCTCGATTTAGCTGATTTTCGCCATACGAAAATCAACTAAGTGAGGGGAAAAAATGGCAACCGAAAAAATGAAAACGAGGCTACACAACCCCGGCTCGAACAAAACACTGTAAACTGCGTAGCACTATACACATCACACTACGACCTACAAGATACACTATTACAAAAGCCAGAAAATACTCCTGAGACACGAATCACATTAATAACATTACGACTATACAATGCCGCTTTACACAATAAACCAACCTCGCGCACGTAGCCTATTTACAATGCACACTTCAAACATTCATTACACATTATAAGCAGGGCACCAACACTCACAGTGTATATTCTATGCAGATGCAAAATACAGACAGATTGTGAGCTCTTCTGCCTATTGCTCGCTGCATATATAAATTATAAATAATTAAACAATATTAATTTCATAAACCATTATTCATTAACTACATATACATAGAAATATGCACACACTTTATATATATTTATATATAAATATAATTTTGCAGAGCACCAAAAGTACACGACAGGAGAGGCTCGCAATGAGTGCCGAAGGTCCTCACTGTACAAAACGGTTTCAATTATGTCTCAAACAGCATTCCCATGGCTTCAAATTTTATTGCCGGGCAAGTCGCTACTGTGTGTGTATAAATATATATATATTTTAGTTGTGGACCAAGAACATTGGTCACGCAATGTTAAATATTGCAGGCCTCAAAGGCGCTCATGGCCGGCCCCTGGAACCAAACTACAGATTTAACATCCGAACCAAGGAAATGGAAAGACCAGCAAAAAAAAAAAAAAAAAAGCCTCAAATTAACTTGCACACTCAGCACAGGTGGAGAGACAGGGAGCCTGTAAGTGAGGTTGCAAGTTAATTTGAGGCATATTTTGGCATATCCCCCCCCCCCCCCCCCCCCCGATTGAAAAACCACCTAAGCGAAAAACAAAATGGCGACCAAAAAAAAAAAAAGACATAACAGGAAGGAAACGAGGCTGAAGGCAGTAAAAAAAGAACCCAAAACCAGTAACATGTAAACACAAGCCAGTAACATTTAACCCAAGACAGTAACACTCATCGCGAGGGCCCTAAACTACACGCGGGTAGGGGGGTGTTGCGAGAGGCTTGCAATGAGCGCAGAAGGTGCTCAAGCGCGAGTCCTTTGGATGACAAGAATGTCTTCCCACCTGAAGGCTTGCTGTGATACAAGGCCATCAAGGTTAATGAGAAAATCTACTTACTACTACAGGTGAGTTTAACGTCCTAACCCTTTCCCAAACATTTTTCATTAATGAACACTGCTACGAAGGGAGTAGAAGAAGAAGTATGGCACATGTCATTGTAGATATAAAAAAAGAAAGAAAAAAAAACCCGATGGAGAAGGATATCCAACAGTCATTGATTTTAATACGATTTGTAGCTCTAGGATTTTTTCTATAGCAAGGAACTGCAGATTTCAGGAGGGAAGGGAGAGTAAAGCTGCAACACATGTGCACAAAAACAACCCAAAAGCCACCACAAGGAGTTGGTAATAAATGATGGTTAGGTAGTTGCAGTATTTCATGCAGTTTAGTCTATCATACAGTGCAATCTTCTACTGATACATATATTTAGCCTTGAAATAATTATATATATTGGAGGATATGGAAGAGTGGTACAACCCCCCTCTATACTACGGATGACGAAGCCTCTTCCCTGAATTGCATCATGGATCTGATCAGCTGGAATGCAGGCTTGGACAGCAGAGATTCATCTGGTTGATGCTCTTTTGGTGATTAAAATAGGAGTTTTGTCACTCAGAAACAATAATAATGAACACATTTGCATAGACTTAGCTTTGTATGAGATATGTAAGTATCAACAAATTAAAATTGACATGCAAGCTTAAATCTCTCCTCACCTACATATCCATTTGGATCACGCCCATCCAGCTCAAACCTATCATTAAGGTAGATGGCAAACTGCAGAGCCTCTTCTGGGGACTTTGTCCATTCTAGGATTTTCTTGGCCCAGTACATCCGTAAGAAGCCATGCATCTTCCCTTCATGCACCATCTGCAGCTGTGTCCGGGGAAGAAATGTAGCTTGAATTACACACACACACACACACACTTTTAGCCAAACTTTGAGAAGCTTCAGTACCCAAGTAATGAAAAAAAAAAAACGTAACAGCCGCACTGTCTGACAAATAGAAGGGTCGCCATTTAAGTAATGGAGAAAGTTCATTTTTAGTATTAAAGTCTAAGCCGATCTCCTTGGTCAGAACCTCCAATATAATTCTCAATCAACAACCACTGCTCTCAGAAGTTGAAAGACTGAAAACAAAAATATCCAAAGACCTAACATTTACGTTTGATTATAAATAAAACTCTTATATGACAATCTATTCCAAGATCACTTCATAGCGGAGCTTGGTCCAGAATGCTTGAGGAAACAAAAGGTGTTACCTGGGCTGCGTTCCACAAAGGATCGTGTGTTTTTCCAGCTTCTAATTTCTCCAGGGAGTACAAATGAGTCCTTTTGTCCTTTGCATGGTCTTTTAGTGTATTTTTGGCCCAGTCATAGGCACCTTGCAGAAAACAAAAAGAATGTGGTAGAGGAGTTACAAAATCCATTATGAAATTTAAAGTACTCACTTTAGTTATAAAAATTTAATGTATTTGGTAAAACTATCAGTCTAATCTCCTTGCTCTTTTCAACACGTTTGAGCAAACTCTCTGAAACCAAAGGGATCAGTTACTGCAGAAATAAAGAAGTACACATAAATAAAATAGCAATTTAATAACATTTTTTGAATGAAAGTGGTAAGAAAAAAGGAGCTTGAAAAAGGTGACGAGTTGGGTCAGACTCCCCATGACTATGGCCCTCAGGACGGCAGGCACGTTTGTCAGCCACTGCCCCTCTGAGCTCCATCAAGATCATGTTCATTGCTTCAATTGCCTCATCTATCCATCTCCACTTTTGCCGTCCCCTTCTTCCCATGCCTTCAATTTTTTCCAGCACCAGAGTCTTCTTTTGGGAATCCTGTCTTATGATATGGCCAAAACACCATTAGTTTTAACTATATAGAACTTTATTGAAAATTCTAGATCTTTACTTTTTTATAGATTAACTAGACTTACCATAGCTTTCCTCCGCATATCAAACGTCTAACAGCCTTATTAAATTTCAATTCGGCCAATTGAATAGGGCTCTATTTAAGCATATTTTTTTTTACAGAAGTTTTTAGTTAGTGAAGACCTTGCTTTTGGATAGAAGTTCACAAACTAAAAACGGCTGTAAAAAAATAATGCTCTGTGCTTATATAGAGCCCTTTTCAAATGGCCGAATCGCAATTTAATAAGGCTGTTAATGTCACGGCTGCAGTCACCATCTGAAGAGATCTTGGAGCCCAGGAAAATAAATTCTGTCAGGGCCTCCACTTCTTGCTCATCTATTTCCCAGGAACAGAGATTGCAGTTTGCCACAGTCTTTTTAATGTTGACCAGCAGGCCACTTTTGCACTCATCCCAGCAATATTAATTCCGGTGTTGGATTCTTCCACGCCAACATTATGCATGACATATTTCGTATACAAGAATAAGTACTTTCATCATTGGTCCAACAACTTCATTAGATCTGGTTCTACTAGTACTTACCCTTTGCTCTTCCCCAGTAATGTGGGAGGCACCTTTTAACGAAGGGGCGCATCTTCCAGTGCCATATAGTTATGTCTCTGCTAAGAAAACTGTATGGTTAAGCACAGCCAAAGATAACGGAATAGGTTGCTAGTTCCTTGTCTAGTGTAGGACAAATTGTCTGATCTCTCTGCTATGACCGGCCCATTTTGGGTGATGCCCTACATGGCATAACCGACAGCTTCATTGAAGTAAACAAGCCCCTTCACCACAGCAAAGTAGTGATCAAAAAAGGGGATAAGTGTAAGTTACATTAAAAGATCCTCATTCTGTAAAACCCTTTACACAGTGCCTTGCAAAAGTATTCACCCCCCTTGACTTTTTACCTATTTTGTTACATTACAGCCTTAAGTTCAATGTTTTGTTAATCTGAATTATATGCGATGGATCAGAACACAATAGACTAAGTTGGTGAAGTGAGAAAAATATATACATAAAACTATTTTTTTGAAATAGAAAACAGAAAATTGGCATGTGCGTATGTATTCACCCCCTTTGTTATGAAGCCCATAAAACGCTCTGGTGCAACCAATTACCTCCAGAAGTCACGTAATTAGTGAAATGATGTCCACCTGTGTGCAATCTAAGTGTCACATGATCTGTCATTACACCTAAGCAAGAGCAACCAATATCCAAACACTGCCATGAAGACCAAGGAACTCTTCAAACAAGTAAGAGACAATGTTTTTGAGAAGTACAAGTCAGGTTTAGGTTATACAAAAATATCCAAATCTTTGTTGATCCCCAGGGAGCACCATCACATCTATCATAACCAAATGGAAAGAACATGGCACAACAGCAAACCTGCCAAGAGACGGCCGCCCACCAAAACTCACAAACCGGGCAAGGTGGACATTAATCAGACAGGCAGCACAGAGACCTAAGGTAGCCCTGGAGAAGCTGCAGAGCTTCACAGCAGAGACTGGAGTATCTGTACATAGGGCGACAATAAGCCGTACGCTCCATAGAGTTGGGCTTTTTGGCAGAGTGGCCAGAAGAAAGCCATTACTTTCAGCAAAACACAAAATGGCACGTTTTGAGTTTGTGAAAATGCATGTGGGAGACTCCCAAAATGTATGGAGGAAGGTGCTCTGGTCCGATGAGACTAAAATTTCTGTTTGGCCATCAAAGAAAACGTCACCTAAAGAACACCATCCCCACAGTGAAACATGGTGGTGGCAGCATCATGCTGTGGGGGTGTTGAGGGAAAGATGGATGGTGCTAAATACAGGGATATTCCTGAGCAAAACCTGTACCACTCTGTGCGTGATTTGAGGTTAGGACGGAGCTTCACCTTCCAGCAGGACAATGACCCCAAACACACTGCTAAAGCAACACTTGGGTGGTTTAAGGGGACACATGTAAATGTGTTGGAATGGCCTAGTCAAAGCCCAGACCTCAATCCAACAGAAAACCTGTGGTCAGTCTTAAATATTGCTGTTCACAAGTGCAAACCATCCAACTTGAAGGAGCTGGGGCAGTTTTGCAAGGAGGAATGGGCAAAAATCCCAGTGGTAAAATGTGGTAAACTCATAGAGACTTATCCAAAGCGACTTGGAGCTGTGATTGCCGCAAAAGGTGGCTCTACAAAGTATTGACTTTAGGGGGGTGAATAGTTATGCACATTGGCTTTTTCTGTTATTTTGTCCTATTTATTGTCTGCTTCACAATTAAAAAAAAAAAAAAAAATCTTCAAAGTTGTGGGCAAATTAAAATTATGCAAATCCTCAAAACAATCCATGTTAATTCCAGGTTGTGAGGCAACAAAACACGAAAAATGCCAAGGGGTGTGAATACTTTTGCAAGGCACTGTATATTAAGTGATTAACTCTAAGCAGAAAGATCATGTGCTATTTGTATAAATAAGATGAATGAAAATACGAACAGTTAAAAGTATCAATGATTCTTCTGATTTAATCTACAGCACATTTTCTTCCTGCTTAGGACTCTCAACGTGAGAGGATTTTTTCATATTATCTTTCTCCTGTTCAGGGTAGAATTGCCTGGTATTTCGGGGCTGGATCACTCTAGTAAGTGGGACCAGACTGATATTTGCAGGATATTTCTCCCTGTGAAGGGCACAAGCGAGCTCAAAAGAGGTTCTTCTCAGAGTGGGTTATCATGTCCATAGAACTAACCTCTGACTGTTTTGTTTCATGTATATTTAATCCACAAAATGTTGAGCTTCCATTCAAAATGTATTTAATAATCATAATCAAGTGCAATTCGATTTTTTTATATGTATACTTTAGTTTTTGCTGGGAAATTTGTTGGGTCACACCAAGTGCTCAGTTTAGACAATTCGGCACTGCATTAGACATAGCTGTTAAAACATTACTCATAAGATAAATTCTTAAGCTCTGAGCAACTTCCGTTATATAGTTCTAAAGAAATGGCTATCCATGATAATATTTTGGAAATCCAACACACTCTAGAAATAGCACTGTCAACATTGATGTCATTCTAAAGAATGTGTTTACCTTCCACCTTGTCGTAGTTCTTGTTGTAGAAGCAGAAGTTGTCAGCAAGCTCCCTCCTCACCACAGCCTCCTCTACAAAGCTGTCCACAGACTCCTTGAACTTGCTGCGATACTTCTGCACCTCCAGGATGGCACGCTGGACTGAGAGCTGCCCTAGTAAAAAAATAAATAAATAAAATAAAACAAACAAACACACCAATGAGAATTTTTTTTGATTTCTGAGCTCAATGAATTGACTGTGGCATTCAAGATATTAACCAAGAGGGGAGAAAGTGGAATTGGGAAGTTTTTAGAGTTTGGCACAGACTGTATATAAGATGTAGAATACATAACCTCAATAAATTAAAAAAATAAAAAATGGAAATAAATAGTATATAAAGTGAAAATATATACTGAAAGACCAAATATTGAAATATATTGCAAAACTGAAAAATCTCAGTAAATTATTCAAATAATAAAAAAAGCAAGCAGGTCATCTACATACCGTATATACTCGAGTATAAGCCGACCCAAGTATAAGCAGAGGCACCTATTTTACCACAAAATACTGGGGGGGGGGGGGGGGGGGGGGGGGGAAGAGTGACTCGAGTATAAGCCGAGGGTGGGAAATGTGCTGCCCCCTGTGCCCCCTCTCTCTCCCCTGTGTCTCTTCTCCCCTCTTCCTCCCCTGTGTCTCTTCCCCCCTCTCCCTTATCACCCTCCTCAACCCCCCCTCCTCATCCTAAACCACCCTCATCATCCCTCCTCATCCTCAACTGCCCTCCTCAACCTCAACTCCCCCATCCTCATCCTCCCTCCTCAACCCCCGCCCTCAGCCCCCCATCCTAAACCCTCCCCATCCTAAAACCTCCCCATCCTCATCCTAAAACCTCCCCATCCTCATCCTAAAACCTCCCCATCCTCATCCTAAAACTTCCCCATCCTCATCCTAAAACTTCCCCATCCTCATCCTAAACCCACCTCCTCACTTTACCCCTCTAAACACCTCTCCCTTTGCCCTCACTTACCTCAATCTGCAGCTTCTCCTCCGCTTCTCCACGTTCCTTCCTGCGTCTTGACCAGGCCAATGCTAATGACGTGGCGCGCATGTGATGTCACGTTATTAGCATATGCCGGGTCCCGACGCAGGAAGGAGCTTGGAGAGCGGAGGAGCAGATGGAGGTGAGGGGAAAGGGAGAGGGGGAGGTATTTAGAGGGTTAGAGAGACACGGGGGGAGAGTGACTCGAGTATAAACGGAGGGGGCCCTTTTCAGCCTTAAAAAAAAGGGCTGAAAAACTCTGCTTATACTCGAGTATATACGGTAAGTCAAAATGGCTCTAGTTACAAAAATATGTAACACTTCAGACTTCATGCAGGCTGAACCTGTAAGGAAGCCCATCACAGAGATACATTGTACTTTTGAACAATATCTGTGAGCCAGAAGCACAAATTTTAGGACCCTGGCTCCCAGGAAAACCTAGGTATGTGTTATAAAGCAATACAGATGTTGTATATTCACAAGTGAGAGCATTTAACACAAAAAACAAAACAAAAAAAACACAGGAATAAATGACAAAGAAATAAAACACATCTCACGGAAGGCCATGAATCCATACATGGGATAACAAAAATGCTGCAAAGAATAGGGTGGGTAGGGGAAAAAAATAAATAAAAGGTAATCTTGATTTATTTTATTTTTTTTGCATCAACCTACTGCATTCATAATTTAGTTCAAAATTCATCTTTATCATATGCATTCTACTACATTTTAATTTTTGAGGCTTTCCTTTCTCCATATGAAAATGTATTCTTGAATGTTATTTAGAATGTAATATTTTGGAATCAGATTGGAAGAGATCCAAATACTATGAGCCTGATTCAATTGCAAGCCCGCATCTCACAGGATCTAGGCCGTATGTCTGCAGGTGTGCTGCGGGCTCCCGTTCATCTCCGATTCCAGAGTTATTCAATTGATCAAGCCTGCAAGTTACTGGCCCAAAGCTGACTCCGTAAACCATTCACTGGTTCGTAGCAGTTCAGGGCGGGAACCTTAAGCAAGACCGTAATCTCCCATTTCGGAACAACCAATGGAAAAAGAGACCGTCATTATTACGGCCGTAAAGCATGGAGATTACATGTCAATCAATTAGGTCCGGGGTCCGATATGCCAGTGGACTAAATATAGAATTATGCAAATGAATGCCAATTCTGTTCTAGTCCATATGGGTGGCCTGATATGTATTAACTCATTGATACTGAAGATCGATTTAACCCTGAAATGAAACATAAAAATAAATAAAAATTTCCAGTCGATTTACGAGCTTGAGACTGTTGTGCAATTAATGCTAATGTCTTTCATCTCTTTACCTGTTATTTACAGTGCAGTATTGATTTTTTATTTACTTTTACAGTGCTACGAATAGGGGTTTAACCCCCTTGCCGGGCATCTCTAGCACTCATGGGATTTTCTCCTTTTGCCATTTACGCGTGTGAAAACATTTGTGGGCTTGGTGAAATTGAGCAATTTAATATCGATTTGCGGTTTTAGCCATCGTAACTCTTGCAAAAGATCAAAGGCTTCGAGAAGCTGTAAGTTATGGGTTTAACCATCTAAATTTTTTCAGGGCTGTAACTCGTAACCCACAAAAAAAAAAAAAATACGGAATCATACTCTACAAATCAGCAGAATTTGAGGTAATATTTTAATAGCAGAGAGTTTTCCTAGCCAAGAAGTGATCTGTCCATTTATCTAGTTGCTCTTTAGAGTTAGAAATCAAGGAAATAAAACATCTTCAGTTTGTCTTGAAATCTGGATACCCATTTTTTTATTTTTTATTCAATAACAGCTTTTCCAATTAAATGTATGGGGGGGGGGGGGGGCATACCAATGTAAGTCTATTTTATAGATAAAAATCCCTGTTGCTTTTTGTACAAGTCAAATTTATAGTAGGATTAAAAAAAAAAAAAAAAAAAAAAAGGATAATTTGATGTAATTTGTTATTGTAAGGAAAAATATGCAAACTTAGAAAGTTTATATTATTTAACCCTAATTCTAACTAATATACACATTATATATATATTAATGTGGTCGAACAAGTAGCAAAAAGGAGAAAAAAGGCACAACCTTGCATTGTTCCATTTGTTAAAAACGTGTCTGAACAAAATCCTGGTCCTCTTGTCCAAGCCACTAGGTTGCTGTGAAGTGCCATTACAGATTTCAAGAATTAGAAAATGTAAGTTATATCAGCATCTAATGATAGGATATCTTAGCCTTTTTACTTGTGAAACAATATCAATCAACTTCAGTGAACACTCTGTGTACTATGATGTGCAAAACCTGACTGAGCCAGGTTTTGAAGTAGATTTTCCTGTTTATTAGCAAATATTTTAGAATATTTAACATTAACATTTCAGCAAAAGAAAATAGGTCTATAATTACAACTGGCACTTCTATTTTTTGTAATGCTCGAAGAGATTGATGTTACTACTCTTGTTATTAAGAATATGAGTTTAGTTACATTAAACAATAATTCTGTGGATGGATTCATTTTTATAAGCTCTGAGTTACTCAATTTTACATATAATCCACCAACTGATTAAGCTCCCCCCCCCCCCCCTTTAAGTGGCTACTAACATTACTCTTTTGACCATCTGTTGGCTCTCCATAGGATGTTTGCTGAAATCTCATCTTTGTCTATTATGGTAAAAAAGTTATATTATTATAGTTTATTTATAACGCGCCAACATATTCCGTAGCGCTGTACATAAAAGTTAGGTTCAGACAAAGATAAATACAGATTAACATTTAGCAAAGGAAGGAGGGCCCAGTCTTTGAGCTAGGAATCCAATGTCCACAGTGCATTGCCAAAGTACTTAGGATAGAAACTTGCAGACTTACAATCTACGGTATAGTGAGTGGTAAAAGAGGGAGAGAGAGGTGATAAGCGTGTAAGGGTGGAAGGCGATATGCTTCTTTAAAGAGATGCGTTTTAAGTGAGGTTTTAAATGTTTTGAGGCAAGAGGATAATAATCTGTTGGAGCGAGGCAAGGAGTTCCAGAGACATTGGGCAGCACGAGAAAAGTCCTGGAGGCGGGAGTGAGAGGAGTTGACAAGAGTTGTAGAAAGAAGAAGGTCATTAGCAGAACGAAGAGGGCGGGTGGGGAAGTATTTGGAGATGAGAGCAGAGATGTATGGGGGAGCTTATTGTTGAGGGCTTTGTAAGTTAGGGTCATGATTTTAAAATGTTATTCCTGAGGCTCAGGGAAGCGAGTGGAGTGATTGACAGAGAGGTGATGCCGACACTGAACGTTGTATACGGAAGATGAGTCTAGCAGAGGCATTCATAATGGATTGAAGTGGAGATAGTCGGGTGGTGGGTAGGCCAACAAGAAGCGAGTTGCAGTAGTCTAGTCGAGAGATGATGAGAGAGTGTATTAGGATTTTAGTTGTGTCTTGTGTAAGATAGTGACGAATTCTGAAGATGTTTTTTAGATGGAGAGGACAAAATTTAGTTAGTGATTGTATGGGAGGGATGAAAGACAGAGCTGGGTCCAGTAGAACTCCAAGGCAACGGGCTTGGGAGGTGGGGGTGAAGATGTTGTTGTTGACAGTGAGAGAGATGTGAGGAATTGACGCTGTGGGAGAGGGAGGGAAGATTAGGAGTTCAGTTTTAGACGGTGGGTGGACATCCAAGAGGATATACTAGAGAGGCAGTTGGAGACGTGTGTTAGAAGAGAGGGGGATAGATCTGGTGCTGAGAGGTAGATTTGGGTGTCATCTGCATAGAGACGATAATGAAGCCCAAAAGAGTTTATTAGGGTACCAAGTGAGGATGTATATTATATTACATTTGTTATTGTAGGTTTAATCATAAAAACAGTCCTGCATCATTCACGTTCATGGGACAGGCAAAAAGGAAAGAGTCTCTTAAACAGGGAATTACTGGAGAGAGATAAGAATCGGGAACTGACCCTCTAGCAACTTTACAAACTCTCTCTAAAATATGGTCTTGACAATAAATTTAATCCAGCCTTCAGTACAATAAAGCTGATCTAGGGAAAGAACTTTAATAACTACCAAAGGAATGCTTAGTCCTTTAATTGTCATACAGTTTAGAAACTAAAATTGTCCAAAACCGTTTTTTTTTTAGAATAACTTGGGCTAGAATCAGTCTGACATGAGTTTCAATGTCATTCAGTTAAGTTGAAATAAGTTATAAGATCAAAGTATAAGAATTAGAAATATTTTAAAAGGTAATGAGTATCAAAGAATAAACTGTTTTAATTCCAAACTTGGCATTATATGCTTTTTACCCAAACCATTCCTACACAATTCCTTCAGATACTTAATTTCTTTAACTTCACACAAAGACTTTATTAACCCAGAAACGTCAGGGGTCAGTTAGTAGGAAGAACCAAGACAAAAGTTTAAGTCAGTGCAATATCTATATTTTACTAGTGCACAGCTTCAAAACTCACCAAAATGAAACCATGGAGACAGGTTGCTTAGAGCCATTTGGTTTGGGTTGTTTCTATCAGAATTGAAACTCCTGAGTCGCTCCAATATAAAGTTCTGTAGGACACCCATTGCAGCATCACTTCCAGGCTTTGCCCATTCTACTTCCCCAACTGTACGGTCTACTTCCAGGCTGTTGTAGCATCCTTCCCAGTCTATAGGCTGAGGGGAAAAAAAACAGAAAAAAACCACAATATAGAGCAGGAGTTTCAAAACGATGGCTTTAGAGCCACATCAATGTTCAGCATACAGTTCTTGTACCTTTTGGCCAACAAGCAGATATGCATAGTCATCAATGGAATATGATGCATGAAAAAAATATTGAGACAATCAAATTACATCTGTGAATTTCAATTGGCAGTTAGCTTTATTTCTCCTGACTTATGAAGAATTACATTGTTTATGTCTAGTTATATGAAATTATCTTTCCTATATACTGGGCTTTTGTTGATAATTTTCAATGAAATCTGATGTAACGTGATTCTTTAGTTGTAGAAGACTGTAAACCTCTGACATATTTTTAAAAATCAACCTAAACTTATAATATATTATAATATAAGTTGAATACATAATTACTTAGAATAAATAAAAATGCTACTAAATGTGAAAATAATGCTGGGGTCACATTATAAAGTGCAAGACTGTATAAAACATGTAGATTTAGCCATTACATTTATACTCTAGAAAAAAAAAGTACATTACAAAAACAACCAGTCTTTCCTCAAATCAGGAATCCAAGAAAGAATTTCTGTTCCAACTTTAAAACATCTTTGTATTTATCTTTACTACATAAAAGTTATCTTAGAATTGCAAGAAATATTTAGAGATAGGACCACTTTACTGTGAACAAGTACCTTTATAGGTAAAAAAAAAAAAAAAAAGACACACACATAATGTATAGACAAGTGAAATGCACAAACCTCTGCTTCGAACTTGGGGTCATAAGGCTGCCTAACAACAGGAGGGAATTCAGTCAGGAAATGAGGTAGCTGGTCGTGGATTTTCCTTCGGATGGTTCTAGCTCCATATTCCTGCTTATTGGAGGCGACCCAGCAAGGGACAATGTTATGAGCGTCTACCTGCACCAGTGGTACATTCTTTGGTAAACTCTTACAGACATCTTCTACCCACTGCATAGGAACTCGAAGAGGGGCAAAGTCAGTCACCACCCCTCCAATACCATGCTCCTTCACAAAGCTTGGAAGAACATCCTTGGCGTAGCCAATAAGTAAGTGAAAAGGGATGTTCAGATGTTTACACTCCTGGAGACAGAGAGTTGTTTTAGTGGCACATTACTTTGATTCTGGAACATTCTACTCCAGATAATATACATACCTTAGCAACTTCCTGTAACCCCTTCAGCATGAAGCCATAATGCCTAATGGTGGCGTCTAAGAATTTGGGCACTAGGCAGAAGGTAACGTGCAAGGGCAGCTTTTGCTTAAGAGCTAGACGCTGTGCATAGAGGAAGGCCCAGTTATCTACAAGAAATACACAGATTAACAGATGTATCCAAGGCTTCAACATATAAGAAATTGTCTACAACTGCAATTAAGAACTGTATATTGTTAAAGGTGTTAGTATAAAATAGACAAGTTAATATTCTCAATGTCAGTACCTATCAAGTTAACCTATTATTCATATGTATTTTAAATTAAAGTAAAGTACTCTACATGTACATGGCTACATTGCCAATAAAACCGATTAGATAAATAGGAAGCTTAAAGAAAGTGTTGGAAAGAGTGCCACACTTTTGAAACAGTCAGCTGACCAGTTAGTCTTTTTGGAACCCTCATTGTTAGGGTCTTTGTACCTTGTACTCTCTGATCCCGTGACATCCAGTACACAATCCCCTGAGCATCATCTTGAAGATCTGATTCCTTAGATATTAACCGCACCCTCTTCTTGTTGAATTTAAACTCTGAGACAGAGGAGGCTGCCGCCTGACGGTGCTTTTTAACAGTATCCACGAGACCTACACCAACATCCACTTCCTTCTGTTCCTTTTTCCTTTTCTTAATATCAACGTCAGACGTTTCCCCACTGCTTGATTCTGATAACATTTTTGTCTGACCCTTCCCCCCAGCCTGGGGCTTCCTCTTCCCAGGGCTTTTTGCACTAGCTGGTAACTTGGTTTTGGGATCTAGTCCCTGTCCATTTTGCTGTTTCTCATCCGACTTCTCACCGTCTGACCCCTCTTTTTTAGATTTAGAGATATCCCTCTTGGAAGACATGATTGCTGATTGTGTTTTACGGTGGCTTTGACGAACACAGAACAGGATCAGCTTGCAAAATATGGAAGTCTGATAGAAAAAGGAAATAAAAAGCTAAATGCACTGTAAACAATTTACCACATTCCCAAATTGCTGTCCACAAACACTCAGGTAAGAGAGAAAAAAAAGGAAATATATAAAAAAAAACACACACACAGTGGACCCTTGGTTCTCTAAACTTTCAATACTTCACGCATCTGCCTTGGCTCAGTACTCGACACTCTTGCACCACCCTGCCTCTCAGGAAGTGAAATATCGTTTAGTACTGCACTGTGGCGTAGTGTAGTTAATGCATACAAGCATCAAAGTGCAGCCTGTGCCTACAAGAGAGACAAAGTTCCAAGAAATAACCTCTCTTCTCCTTCTCTACATTGCCACCATCCCAAATCTTCTAATCATCAAATCCTCCAAGTACAGCTAAAGTGAAGTTAAATTCCATGTTTTATCCAATTATTTTTTTTATTTTTGTCGGTTTAGATTTAAGGTTGTGTATAAAAAAAAACAACACCATCAGTTGAACATAAAATGTGAAATTTCTGGGGCCCGGATTATTTAAATTTACAGTGATCCCTATGGGAAATGCTACCTTGGAACTAAACCTGCTGTCCAGAACGGATTAAAGTGGAGTTCCAAGGTACATGTGTGTGTTACACACACACACACGTAACTTGCCTGTCAAAAATGAAGGGATAATATTTAAAGTGTCTCTACCCCCCTCCCCTGTATCTCTCCCCCGCTTCTCTCTCCCCCCGCTTCTCTCTCCCACCCTCTCGCCATGTTGCTCACACCACACATTGCGCATGCACCCATCACAGCATGTTATGCGGTTGCAGCATCATCAGAGTACTCTTTATTGCTTCTGACTTGATAAAGAGAGGTTCTTGCTCAAAAGCTCATCACTATTACGATCATGTTTGTCCAGTAAAAAAGGTATTACTATATACTGCAATATAAACTGCGAGCCCGCCGCAAGCTGAAAACGAGGCTACATGACCAATAAACACGCAAAAACCCACCAGACACATAAGACTTCTACACAAGACCGTGCGGGGTATAAAATACACTATTAGGGAGGACGCTAAATGCTCCACAACAGCCTAACACATAGACAGCCACCGCCATTTAACAACACTAACATTATCTATCCAAAATGCAGAATTACACACCTAAACAAACACTTTGCGCTCGCACACGCAGCATACTTATCCTACACGGGCTACACGACCAATACACACACAAAAACACGAGACTTTTATACAAGACCGTATGAGGTATGAAATACACTATTAGGGAGGACGCAAACACAATCGCTGCCATTTTACAACACTAACTTACAACTAATAACATTACCATTACAAACTGCAAAATTACACAACTAAACAAACGGTTTGCGCTCACAGCCTACTTATATGCGGACACTTACATCTCAGTTCAGCAAGAGTGCAAATGTACATTATATGCTGCTGGAACATCAAAAAAGATTGTTAGCTCTTCAAGATATTGCTTGCTGCATATATTAATTACAAATCGGTATATTCATTTATGATTTAATTAATGAATCCATCTATCATCATTACAAAATACACAGACAAACATAAAAAAAGGACCAGACGATAGAATCGCAATAAATGCCCAAGGAGTTCAGTGCGTGGCTCACTATGAGTGCCAAGGGTGCTCAGAGGACCGAAAGTACAACAGGGTAGAGGCTCACAATGAGCGCGAAAAGGCGATCAACGCGGACCTTGCAATGAGCGCCAAAGGGGGCTCTGATCACCATAAATACACCAACCGAGAGCGCCAAAGGTACTGCTTCGACAAAAACACTTACTTTGTGTGGCAAACAGCATTACCTGTCTTACAATTTTATTGCAGTCATTTTTTGACAGGCAAGTGGCTAGTGTATGTATATATATATATATATATATATATATATATATATATATATATAAAAAATACTAAATAAATAGTGCTTCTGTCTTCACATTTGAACGTTTAAAACAAGTTTAAAAAAATAATATATTTTCTCTCAAGTGACTATGGAGGGGTGCATTAAAATAAAATGTACTAGCATGATTAGCATAGCATCTGAATGTCACAAATAGAGGCACTTTAATTGACACTCTAATTATCCAATTTTCATAGTTTTGAGATAGTAAGTAAAAATAAATAAAAGAAAACACAAACACACACTATGGATTAGGATTACAAAATACTTGCTCTTTTGTAAGAGCACATTCACTGAAAGGCTGGAGTACCGCTCATCTTTTTAACTGTGGCTGAATGTGCAGCACATATTGCTGTATGAATTGATAGAATGGGTGCAACTCCAGCACAAAGATGGTGGAGGGGGGAGTATCTTCACATGAAAGCTTACTCACAATGAAAAGTAATTAAAGAGCACCCCAGTGACTGTTTACTATATACAATACAGGCACAACTTGACTCATAGAAGACAGCAGGAGGAACAAGAGAGGGAGTGTAAACTGTGGCCAGCACTGGAGATGGACATTTGGGGCTTTGCATTGTACAGCAGGCTGTCTCTCCAATGAGGAGCTGTGGGGAGGTGTGAAATAAAGGTAATATGAGGGCAGCCAGTGGGGTTCAGAGCTGCATCACAGGGAGTGATGATATAGATCATGTAGCCTGGAGACACAGCTCGGACATACCTGCAGGAGTGCCCAATAAGCACGCGGTTAGCTAGATCATGCACACTAATTCCCTGGCATGCACACTGGCTCCCTGGCATGCACACTGGCTCCCTGGCATGCACATTACTTCATGCCCCATCCATCACCGCTCCTGGTCCATGCATTATATTACCCTTATCGGTGCAGCTTTCTTACACTCACCGCGCGCGCCTCCCGCTTGTATAACATCACCAGGCGCGCGCACACTAGGCTGCAGCTACATTGCATAAGGCTGTAAATAGAGGGATTCCAGGATGACGTCACATCGCGCTCACCAGTGCAGGCTTCCGGTTTCTGCAGTTACAGTAGATCTGTGCTGAACGTGTGTGTTTTGCTTTATCCCTTAGTTGCCAGTCTTTATAACAATGAATAGTAATTATAATAGCAATATGCATCGGTGAGAAAAAGACCCAGGCCCTCATTCAATTGCAATTTGGCCAATTGAATAGGGGTCTAAATAAGCACATAGCATATTTTTTTTAAAGAAGTTTTTAGTTCGTGAAAACCTTGCTTTTGGATACATGTTTACTAACTAAAAACTTCTTTAAAAAAAATATGCTATGTGCTTATTTAGACCCCTATTCAATTGGCCAAATCGCAATTGAATGAGGGCCCCAGAAACCAGCAGGGCGTCTCAGCTTCACTTTCAATGAGAGGTCACTTTTTAATACAATAAAAGGACTTAGTGTTTATGTGAATATTTGGTAACAGCTGTATTATTCAGTCACTTCCCCTCCTTGAAGATGTTTCACTATAGAGATCAACTGCTGTATTGTTTTATTGTATATCAGTGTCATGCCCTCTGGCCATAGGTCACATGGATTTAGTTTCTTCCTGTTCAAAAAAGAATCAAAAGTTCTTCCCTACATCAAAGAAGAAGGAAACCGATGATTACAATGAGCATGTCTAACTGTGATGAGGCGCATGTAAGAAACCGTATATGAGCCAGGAATATTCTACTATCTTGTGTGACCGAAAGCCGCAGATTTTATTTCTTCTTGTTGCAGTCAGCTCCACCTTATATTCAAAATACCATCTTTGAAGATATTTCAGAGAATTCGCAATCTCGGGAGTAAAGGAAACACACGCTGTTTTGCTCAAGGTAAATTTAAAAAATTGGTGCACAAAAGGAACATCTCTTTTGGCCTTGACATTAAAGGGACTCTATCACCCCAAAAACAAGTTCTTTTTAGTTGGTTATTCTTAAAAGGCATACAAAACTGGCTATACTTTGTGTTAGCCATTTTTTGTGTGACTTCTTGGTTCCCTGACTGGGATCAAATCCAGGTCACAGCGGTGAAAGCACCGAAGCCTAACCACTGGATCACCAGGGAACAAAAATGTTCAATGTTATCAGCCAGTTATCCCCTCTCCCACCCTTATCAAGTACTCTGAGTCGCATATTAGCATACAGAGACACACATTAGGAGCTGCAAAATAAATTCAAAATATTGCAGAAATTATTTACTGTAGAGAAGTTAGTATAATGTATAGTCAGTTTGGTATGTTCTTTAAAATGAAACCAACTTCCTGTTGGGGTGACTTGTCCCTTGACTGACTGACTTACCCACATGGAGCTTAGTGTATTAAGAATATGGACTAAGTAATTGAATTTGTGGTTTATCTGCCCCAGATAGGTAAAAGGAATTATTACCAAATCAACTTTTTGCTAGGGGCATTTATTAGGATGCCAAAGTAAAAACAAAGGGTTACCAACTCCTAGGATCAATAGATGCTATTTAAGTTATTAACATATATTATTTTCAAACAAAATATCTAAAAATCCACTAGTCAGTGTGGTAATGACCACAATTACTAGGGAAGATAAACCTTGAAACTAGTGAATAAGATCCAGAGGTTTGATACAGTTTCTGACTCAATCTAATATAGTTGTTAATAATGTCAATACCAAGTCTATGACTTATGATCAGGTTATTATAGGCATACAATATCTGACCAAAACATTATAAAATGTAACTTTTATTGTTCTTTATTGGATAAAACATCAAAATTGTTACTATCACAATGATTAAAAAAATATTTTTACAAAAGACAGCTATGGTACATCTTATATTTAGTGTGAAGGTTCACCACACACAAATGATTGTATCTATATAGAAAATGTAGATTATCTGATACTCATGACAATGCTTTGTTTATTCCAATACAGTCCTGTAGCATATCAGGTATTTAAAGTAACATTTTGCCAATAAAGAAAACATTTGTTTTTTTATTGTGACCCTGTGAATACAGAATGACCAGAATGCCAAAATATATAGCTGTAGGAGAAGGCTTAATTTAGGAGTCAACGACTGCTCCCTTTCCTTAGTCAGCTGATCCCCAATAACTTACTGGGGACAAAATGATATGCTAACTTTAGGGCTATCCAATCCTCATGTATTATAGAGGGGATGAGTAGGAGACAACAATACCAATTTCTGTTATAAAGCCCCAGTCTAAATCTGGAACAATTATCCACATATTTTGGAAGTCCCTATTTAAATCAGGGTACATTCTCTGAATAATGCAACCATATTATTTTATTTGTATATTTTTTCTTCCCTCTACCTAAAAGATTTCAGTTTGTTTTTCAATTGAGTTGTACAGTTTATAGGTCACATTAAAGGTGGAAAAAGTTCTGAAATTATTTATCTTTGTCTAATTTTTTTACAGCACAGAAGCCTGACATTTTAAGAGGGGTGTGTAGACTTTTTATATCCACTGTATAAGATTAAACAATAAGTCTTCAGTAAAATTAGGTCAAGATTACAGTCCTATGCCACTTATTCAATTTATAAGAAAACCATGAAATCTATGGAGGTTCTGCATTGGATCAAATTATAAAATCTAGAGCATCTAGAGAAAGAATCGCAAAATAATATTGTCACAACAGCTTTGCTTTGATGGGGAAGAATTTTGAGGTGGAGGGTGATGCTGCAGGTTGCCAGGGCAACATAATTTTGCTATCTGAATGGGACTAGTATTGTTTTGAGAGAGAGCAACCATGAGCTCTGGAACACGGTAGTGAAGAATAGACAGGAGAGGGCTACAGCAAAATTTTATTGTCAAGAGAATCTTTGTACTCTGCCTATGGTCACGGAGGATAATCATACTCATCCAATATGAGGACCTAACTGGTGGGAGTTCCAGAGCATGCTGGTCTGTATGTTCAATATACTAATTTGAAAAAGGAGTCAATATTTTACCCTGCACATTCACAAGGAAACTCTTTTAGTCTATATAAGTTTAGTATTAAAATAATTTAATCAAAACTGTTCTAAGAGTTACTTAATAAAATTCTCCAGTCATAGTCTAAAAGATAAAGGGACAACAATGTGGTTGTTTTATAGCAACAGGGAGGGATAGTAGTCCAAGTCCTATTTGAAGGAAGCCTTAATGAATGAATGACAATAAAGCGTGTATCAAACTAAGTGAGGACCCACTAGTGAGTTTCTATCACAATATTAAACACTCATAATGGATGCTAAAAACAGGTCATATCTAGTGTAATTAATTTAGATATTTCAATATTGAATCCTTGAAACAGCAATATTTTATCACCTACCGAAAAATCCACAAAAAAAGAATTGACCTTCCTGGTCACTTTATTATGTCAAAAATATAGGGGCACATTCAATGCGGAAGCTGCAACTCGATCAGAGTAGGACGTATGTCTGTGAGCCTGCTGCAGCCGCAACTTATGGTGCTATTCAATTGGCCAGGCTCGCAAGTCCCGGCCCGATAGCGCACATCGCAAACCATGCTATCGAAAGTAGCATTTGCGGGCCTGAACATGATCGCTGAAACAAGGCTGTAACCGGTGATTAGAAACAACCAATGTAATGTGGGTCCGATTGTGACTCGTGGTTCAAGCCTGTATGACTTTGAAATCCAACCTCCATTTTTTTTTTGTTTCAAAGATTTTTATTCAACAGCTTTTATGTTACATTACAAACAATTACATTGCAAACATCTGTTAACTGAAATTATTGAAATAATTGTATCTATTGTTATAAAAATATAGTATTCATGTCAATAAACAACCATTCAGCCAGTTATCTCGCAGTTTTTTCCTTTTTTGGTGATGATTTTAAGTAAATACACAATTAGAGTTCCACTCCTAAGTGTTCGTCCCTACATCCATTCCCGTGATCTCCCGTGCCACCCTCAGTACCTTTTTTCGTCTAGATGAGTTGTCTCTCCGCTTCCCAGCTCCACCCGTTCCAATCCGCTCCACACTCCGCTCCCTGGACAAGCCACCGTTGTTAACCAAAATGTAATGTTCTTTCCTGTCCAGACCCTACAATGTGCTATCTGGAGACTGAATCCAAGGTCCCCAAATTTCTAGGTATATGTGGTGAGTGTCCAACAAAGTGTGAGTCATTCTTTCGTTAATGCAAATATAATTTATTTTGTTTATGACTTCCTGAAATTGGATATGACTGCTCTTCCATCTTCTAGCAATTATATTTTTGGCGGCTAAAAAAATCATTTGGACCAATTTGTTCCCCTTATTACCCAGCCCCTGGTAATGAATTCCCAACAGACAAGTCGAGATTGATGGTTCTAGGGGAGATTTGAGAATTCGTGAAGCTAATTTGGTAGCTTCTATCCAAATTGTAGCCACTTTAGGGCATTTCCACCACGTATGAATAAAGTTTTCCCTTCCCTGGCACCCTCTAAAGCACCTATCTGAAGTTGTTTGAAATAGCTTATTGAGCCTGGCAGGAGTCATGTATGCCCGGTGTAAGATCTTTAATGAGGTTTCTAGCAAGCTATAGTTATATGAGCCCTTAGATAGGCTCAGAAAGGCTTCCGCCCATTTGTCCCCCTCCCAGTTTTGTTGCATATCTATCTCCCGTTTCAGTGTGTAAGCAGGCTTCCACGAAGCCTTTGGGGCATTAAACATAGTGTATAGTGATCCTAAGGTTCCTCTAGTTAAGTTTGTGTTTTTACATAATATTTACATCCACAATTCTTTGGGCGGGCCATGAATCCTATGTATCTCCTCAACCCAGTGTCTAGTTTTGATGTAGTTAAACATTTCTTGGTGAGGTATCCCTATTTTCCTGTTCATTTCTGCCCAAGAAATAATTCTGTCGTCCTCAAACCATGCTCCAAGTTTGTCTAAGTTGTGTGAGGTCCAAAATGCTTTGGAGTCAGCTGTGAGGGTGGTCGCTAGAGAGGTTGATGTAAAGATTGATGTAAGAGGTGATACAGGGTGAATCAGTTTATGTTCCTTCCTAGCCCATTTCCATATTTTCAGCGTAAATTTGGTTATAGTATTATGGATTTGTGAGTCGAACGTGTGCGAACTCGGAGCCCATAGAATGATTTCCCACTTTAGTGGAGCCATTTGTAGCTCTTCAATAAAAACCCAATTGGGTTGTAGGGTGGTAGAATGTACTAACGGTATAGAGGCAATTTGAGCTGCCTTAAAGTAGGTGCTAAAATTAGGGCAGGATAATCCTCCTCTAGACTTATGTTTATACATAATATGTCTGGCGATCCTAGGGGGTCTATTCCTCCAGACAAATCTAAAGACCTGGGCTTGAAACTGTGCCAATTCCCTATTATTAATCTGGATCGGCAGTGTCCTGGCCAGGTAAAGCAGCCTCAGCAAGATATTCATCTTGACCGTGGCTATTCGGCCCGTCCACGAGATCTGCCTTTTTGTCCAGTTTTCTAAGTCCCTTCAAAGAGTCTTATATAGGGGTGGGTAATTGGTTTTATAAATATCCGCTAGTGAATTAGTCAACTTTATCCCTAAATAGTTAATGTAAGAGGCAGGCCAAAGAAAGTTGTGAACCTTTTTCAGTTGGTCTAAGATGTCCTCAGGAATGCCCACGCTTAAGGCTTCTGTCTTGCTATGATTTAATCTCAGTCCAGAGAGAGTGCTATATTCATTAATTTTGCCCATTAGGGCGTCTATGGAGAAATATTGAAATCCTTTGAGAAAAGATCTTGGCAAGCAACTTGATATCCCCATTAAGCAGTGAGATAGGTCTATAGTTTCTGGCATCTCTCTGATCCCTACCCTCTTTAGGGAATATTGTTAATTTAGCATGGTTTAGTTCTGGGGGGGGGGGGGTAATCTCCCCTCTCAGTATCGAGTTAAAGAGATTACATAGATGGGGGGCCAGAAGTGTTGAGAACTTCCTTAATCGCTTCTAGAACTTCCTTGATAGTAACTTCCTTATTTAGAGATTGTAAATCAACTGGCGAGATCTGAGGAAGGTCTAGTGAGTTTAAGTAAGAGGCAATGTTATTTTCCGTGGCCACCTGTTTGGTGGAGTATATATTTTGGTAATATTCCCTAAAAACTTTTTGTATTTCGTTTTGGCTATATATGAGATCGCCCTCTTTATTCCTGATTTTGGAGATCCTGGATTGGGCGTACTTAGCTCTCAGGCTTCTGGCTAACAATTTATCTGGTTTGTTTGCTTTATTGTAAAATAAATTTTGCGTCCTTCTTAGTGCCTTGTCCGTTTTTATGGACAATACGCTATCTAGCTCCAGCCTCGTCTTGTCTACCTCTGTTCTCAGGGAGGGGGTGGGGGAGAGCTGATTTCGATGTTCTAGTCGTGCCAATTTGCTCGCAAGATCTCTCTCCCTTTGTAGATTTTGTTTTTTGAATTGAGAAGCCAATTTAATGCACACTCCTCTTATAAAGGCTTTATGGGCCATCCAAACCCACCCCGCTCTCGTCTCCCTGCCCGCATTGGGCCCAAAGAAATCTAGCAGCTCTCTCTCAATCTGCTCCTGGGTTGAAGGCAGTGAGATCTGGTATTCATTCAGCCTCCAGGTGTAAGGCATGCTGAATTGACTTCCCAAGTCCACTTCCAATAAAACTGCTGAATGGTCGGACCAAGTGCATGGCACTATGGTCGCTCTGTGTGAGCAGTCTAGAAGTGAGTTGCTTATGTAAATAGTGTCAATGCGCGAGTAGGAACCATGTGTGGGTGAGTAAAAAGTAAACTCTTTCCCTCTCAGGTGAAGTCCCCTCCAGGCATCTACCAGGCTAGCAGAGTGCAGGAGTTTCTTAATTTGTCTAATTTTGTTGGAGAATCGGTCACTCACTGGAACCCTAGATTTGTCCGCCTTTGGGTCCAAGACTAAATTGAAGTCCCCTCCTACCACTAATTTCCCCCAGTCCCCCCTTTCTATTGTCCTTAAGAATCTTATTAGAGCCTTATGTGGTGCCGTTGTGGGGGCAAAAAAGGAAGCCAGAGAAATCGTATTTCCCAAGATCGTACCTTTTATAATGATAAAGTACCCTTCGCGGTCTACCAGTTTGGATGTTAGCTGGAATTGGAGGTTCCTATGTAATAATATTGCTACTCCCTCTTTTTTTGAAGTGTGGGTAGAATGAAAGAATTGAGGGTAATCTTTGTTAAGATATGTAGGGGTCTTATGCCTGGCGAAGTGGGTCTCCTGTAGGAATATTACAGACGGTTTGTAAGTCTTGTAGTATAAAAAGGCCTTCCTCAGCTTAAAAGGAGAGTTAAAGCCCTTCACGTTGTGAGTGAGTACTGTTATGGGCATGGGTAAATTAATAAGGTGTCTGTCAGATGTGCTGAATTAGCCTTACCTTTCCGGCGAGCTGTCGAGGAGGGAGTGAGGAGCGGCTTCTCCTTCTGGAGGTATGGAAGTGGTCGAGCCCTGGGTGAGCGAGTTCTAGCAGACTTGATTCTAGTTAGAATATAAAAGCAAGAGTGCATAAATTTTAATGCTACCCCCTGGTGCCCTATCATAAAAAATAGCTGGCGTAATTTTGTCTTGGGTAATGTAATTGTGGATGAGAAGAGATTGTGCCCGTTGACCTGCAAACAGGCAGCCACTAGAGCCTCCACCAGATATAGGTCATTTCGCTCATGTCCTGGGACCCCGGGAATGCTAAAGGGGCAGAGGGGGCAAGGAGGCAGAGGTTGTAGGAAGTTTATATTATTTGGGTAGTGAGTGGCATTAGGAGGACGGTAAGCAGCGCAAGCAGCTGACCCCAGCTTAGATATGCTCTAAAAAGCTATGCTCTGGCAGGGATACAGTAATAAGAGAATGAATTGCTTAGTTCCAAACCCAGAAGAGGGCAGGTCAGCAAAGGTTGGTAAGTAAATGGTAGGAGAGCATAAATACTGAAAGATGAGAGAAGAACAAGTAGAGTGATTGCTGAAAAATCAAGCATTCTTAGGACCTCTAGCCCTATCCTATTCTTTTCAATCCGTTAAAGTACTAGCGGGTTCCGCTTCAGTTCCTGCCGGCAAGGACAGTTGTAAATAAGATAAAAGGAGTGTTACCGTAAAAAGAGTTGCCAGATCTATAAATAATTGGTGTAAACATTAATAATAAAACTCTTTATATTAATTATAAACAGTAGAAACAGCTAGACCGAGACCAGCAAAAGTGGGTCTCGACAGGCTAAGTATTATTCCCTCAATTAGCAACAGTAGGTGTATCTTTAACAGTCTACTACAACCTGCTAGGGAGGAAGGAAAAGCAAAACATGGGTTAATAACAGTTCAAGAGTCTTTTGTCAACTGGGTACAACTTGTAGCAAAAGTCCTGAATTCCTCCGGGAGCCAGCCCAAAAGGCAGGAAGTAGGAGGAAAAGGTAGTATAAAACAGTTAGTTCAGTTCTAAGCAACCTTCCTGAGAGTCTCCTCTAGGGAGCACAAAAAAAAAAAAAAAGGGCTTTCTGATAGCTTGGTGCCTCTTTAGTCGTACCCTCGGTTTGAACAGTCCTGAGGATAAAGACAATTGTGCTAGTGTGTTAGTGTGCCCATGATTTGGCTGGGGCGCCTGTTGGCAGTTTTTGAGACATGATCAGCAGGCCTCTTTTGTCTGTTCACTTCAGACCATTGTCTCTTTGGAAGAGGCAAAGTAGCTGAAGCAGATGCCATAGGGGCTGGGTCCCCCCCATTCAGTTCTAGACGCTTAAGAAGATCTTGGCAATCATCTAGGGAGCGTGTTGTATATTGGATACCTCCCACAGAAAAGATCAGGGCAAAGGGAAATCCCCAGCGATATCTGATGCCATGGCGGAGTAGTACTTCCAGGGCCGGCTTCATCAGCCTCCGTCTTTGTAGCGTAGATGGAGAAAGATCCGCAAAAAACTGGAGCTTGGCCCCATCTGGACCAGTGATCGAGGTCTTGTTGCGGGTGGCTGCAAGGATCAGGTCTCTGGATTGTTGGCGCAGAAGCCGGACAATAATGTCTTTAGGGAGGTCTTAATTGCGGCTCCCCCCAAGGGCTCTGTGCGCTCGCTCTACCTCCCACTCGTGGTCCGGGTGTCCTGAGAGGATCTCATCAATCGTGTCCTTAAGGTAGCGTGGAAGATCGACTATAGCCGTGGGGACGCCTCTAATCCTCAAATTAAATCGTCTGGATCTATTCTCCAAGTCCTCCATCTTATCTTCTATATCCGAGATACGGGAGGAATTGCCAGCAATGTTGGCCCTGTCCTTCTCCTGTGCCTCTACCACTTGGTCCATGGTTTCCTCAAGTGGATGGATCCTATTTCCGATTTCTTGTATGTCTTTTTGCAATGCCGTGACTGCTCTGTTAATATGGGAGGCCAGGAGAGCTTCAATTCTTGCCATTGAGACTCTATTGATGGATACCTCCGGCTGTGAGGTTACCTCTTGAGAGTCTAAATCTGAGACGTCCGATTGCTCTGAGGCGGGGTCTTGTGCCGGTGTTTCCAGTGTTTCTAGAGTTTTAAAATGTTCATAAATTTTTTTTGACGGTAAGGATTTTTTATTTTTCCCCATTTCTGCGCCGCTGATTGTCTCCGGGTTGGCTGTTGAATGCCTGGGCATTTGGCCAATTGTGCTGATAAGATCCCACCGCTTCAGCTATATCCTCTCAGTTAATTAGGTCTGCTGCGTTCGGTTCTGTCAGGATACACACCGTTCCTGTAATGTTGTCTTGGTGTTTTTTGGTCCTTGCCGGCTGGAACCATGTAGGGCCGCTTCAGTTACATCTCAATGTATTGTTGAGCTTTGTCAATCATGTGTTCTCAATAGGCCCAGGCTGCTTTCATCAATGTCCCACTAGATGGCGTCAATGCTCTATACAGTGCGGGTGATGTAGCTTGTTGAGTGCTGGACTGCACTATTTTCTGAGCACCAGTAGGTGGCAGTGCTGCTCCTTCTAGTGATGATAGTATGCTTGGCTTGTTGTTGTACCAATACTGTGCACAGGTCACGGCTGAAGCAGTTATATAAGGAGAGGTAAATCTTGTTACCGTTATTAATGAGGCAGTAGTAATTAAGATGAAAATAAAGAGGTTGGATGCCCCCTTCTGTAGTTTTATAAGCGGTGCAAAGTCCTTGTCCCCTTTGGGTCAGTATCTGGGCCTAGGAATCTTGAAGTCCTGAGCAAGTCCTTATGTTACTTGAGTCAGGGAGTAGTGAGGCCACCCCTTAGTGTCCGCAAGGCTACGGGGCTTTCAATGCCAGTAAAGTTGCAATATCTTCTGGCACAGTTGAGCACATAACCTCTGGGCTTGGTGTTGTCAGAGTCAGAGTGCAGATGTGGGTACTTGTTGCTGTGTGTCTTTGATGAGGCAGCCCCCTCTGTTAGTTGCTAGGGTCTCTGTGTCTGCCTTCTCTACTAGAGGGGAGCTTAGCAGGATTTTAGTGCAGGTATGATTGTGATCTCCCCCCAGCACAGGGTGTCTAGAGTAATTAGCTTGTTCTGAGCCTTCTAGGTGTTCAGATGCCTTACCAGGCTCAAGTCCGCCTCATGGCTTCACAAGATGGCCGCCGCCTCTTCGCAGGCTTTTTTCTTCCACCCAGCCTCTCCTTCTCTGACCCCTTGGCTCTCTGCCACAGGCCCTACAGGGCTCTCCGGTGCCCTCCTGGCTCCCCCCTGCAGCTGACCTGCTCCTCCGTGTGCTCCACGCACCCCACGCTCCTTGCAAAGCTCTATGTGCCTCCCCGCCAGCCTCACAAGATGGCGGCCTCCTCTGCGCCTCCTCCCAGTGCCCTCTCCTCTCTCACCTCCGTTGTTTCTGGGGTTCTGGGCACCTGGGGACTCCGGGCTCGTCTCTCCCACCTCCTGCAGCTCGTCCGGTGTCCCGTCCAGGCCGGCGCAGCCCCCAGCTGGGCAGCTTCTCCCTGCTCCAGGGCCTCTCAGCCAAGGGTGACGATAACTCCGTCTGCGTCTCTCCTCCGCAGGTTGGGGCGTCCTGGGAGGGTCGGGTCGGCTTCTCCTGATGCTCCCCGATGTTACTGGGGAGTCCTCAGACCCTTTTGGGGTTAAATTAACCCTAAACCCAGCCGAGTTCACGGAGCTCTTTCCTAGCACGTCCTGCTGCCTTGGACGCTAGCTCCGCCTCCCCCAACCTCCATTTTTCATTGAAGTCCTATGGGATCTCCTTGGTACCAGTTACTTGTGGTTTAACTTTTGCCATATGTGGGCTTGACGCAGTGCTTAGCGAGGGGGAATTTGAGCAATTGAATAGCGATTTGTGATTTTAGTGTTCGCAACTCTTGCCACCGTGAAAGATCAAAGGCTTGGAGGGGCATCAACTTGCCATTTTACAAATCTCAATGAATCGCAGCCCGGAGCCCGTAACTTTATCGGAGCCCGCAAAATGACGCCAATTGAATAACAAAGTAAATTGCGGACTCCATTTCCAAGCCCAGATCTCCCAAAAGCCTCAATTGAATGAGGCTCATAGTCTTTAATAGAAATACTATTTAAATATGTGGATTTTTATCTAAAACCCATAATGATGAAATTTAAATATATAGGTTATACACCTCATCTTTTAGAACATCTTTTAGACTATGTCAAAATATATTTTGAAAGAAAGCTATAGTTGGATGATCTTAGACATTATATACCACAAAACCTATGTGCAACTGCTATCAAATATCTTGATTTGTATATTGAACTAGAAGAAGTTTAAACATAATTCATAATACTCAGGATACTCTTCATTCTATGAAAAAAAAAACTTTCTTTTTGAAAAACTATTTTTTTTCCAACTACAGGTACCACAATTGGGGACAAAATTTGCCCCTAATTTCACAAATCTTTATATGGATCTTTGGAAGGACGTACAAAGACATATTACATTTCCAATGTAATATAGTTCCCTGACATAGATTTGTTGATGACATCATTTTTTGATACAATTGTAACAAATCATTAATGAGTTTATGGAATATGTGAACAAGAGCACCGTAAATCTTAAACTTACCATGATTAGTAACAAAAGTCAAATTCTACTTTTGGACATTTTTGTTATTAGTGCAGGAAATTACTTCTATATTCTTAGCAAACCCACCAATACAAGTTGCTGTTTACATCCCAGCAGCAGGCATGACCAAGGTGTAAAACACTTACATCCGAAATAAGAAAAAATTGTTGCAAAAAAGTTGCAAACTAACATTTTATTTTATGTTCACTTGTTTGCCTTACTAAAGACAAGTAAAATGGAGGGCTCTGAATGTGAAAATTAGATCCTTATCAATACATTTCTAGAGAAAGGAAATAATAAATATTTAATACTAGAGGCTTATAATAAGGAAAAAAACCTAGGTGAGAAGACAACATTACAATGTGGAAAAAAATCAAAAAGGGTAATCAGACTAAACCAACAATAACACATCAGGAAAGAATAGTGAAAATAAAAATACAGTTCGATTTATTATTGCCTTCAATAAAGCTGCTAATAAGATTACTAGATAGCTAAGGAAACTCTAGCACATAATGCAGCAGTCGGTTTCCCCCCGAAATGTTCTTCCAGGAAAACCTATAGTCACCTTTAGGAGAAACAGAAACCTGAAGAACTTATTAAACCTCTGTGAACTTAAAAAAAACAAAGAATAAGAAAACCAGCCTTGGAACAGTATCTGGGTATTTCAGATATAATACAAAGGGTTGAGCTTCACGTAAACCTCTAAAAAGCACAAGAGACATTTTAGCAATTCTTGTAACAGTAGTGATTTTAAATTTCAGTATGTTGCCTATGTTATAACCGGCTCCTGTCTGATTCAATATGATTCAATATGTGGGGTGCACAAAAAGATTCTTAAACGTAGGTTCAGAGAACACAAGAACAATGATTAAAAATAAGTTTTATACCATGGACTCTCAACTAATTGCTTCACACATCATAATAAGGATATCATAATAAGGATCTTAGTGGCCTCACCGTGCAGGCAACTGAACAAGTCAAAAGCAGTGTCAGAGAAGGGTGTTGATTATTAAAATTGAAAAAACTAGATACTATAAAGATTCACGGATATAATGCTCTAGAACCAAAAGGTTAAAACATGGACTGAATTGACAGCATTCATTTCAAAAAGTACTATGCTATTGAGAGCTATTATAATCACTTCCTGATACACAGATAAGATAATTGTTTATGTCCCACGTACAGTTTGTTCTCATGTATATGTCCCAGCAGCTGTAGCTATTAATATATCCATTCTGGTACCTGCTTCTCATTCTTTCCCAAAGGAGTCTAGTTCAGTCTTCCACAAGGGAATGCCCAGCACAAGATGGACATGACACCTCTGGACTTTGTTCCCATCCCGAGGCTAATCCTGTGATAACCACGGTTTCCTCTGATTGGACTATCTAGGGTCTGGAGATTCTCATCCCCAGTAAATATCCCTAGTGCCTTTGGGTTTAGGGCATTGTATGGCTAACTTCTTGATATTTTTGTAGTTTTTGTATAGTTTTGTATTTCATATATTTTGTAAAACTAACACAATGGTGCATCCTGCTGAGTGCCGTGGTAAGCTGGCCTTGCTATCTTAATTACATTACATTTTCTTATTCTGCACCCAGACTTATTGAATTGCTGGGACCTTTGTTCTACCGTGTATGTAAGTTCTGTGTGTTTCAATAAAAAACATTACCCTTTTTGAAAGTGTACTTGGGTCATTCCAGCTACCAGGGAAACCTGCATTTACCTTCCAGAACTGCATCCCTTCTCCCCACAGGTACTGACGCAAGCCCCCTTCCAGAGATATCCCTAGCATTGATACACAGAAAGGAGAGGACCTAACCGGTGGCATCCATTCATTGGCCAGTATAGCTTGTCCCTCCTGACAAAGGGATAAAACATTTTTAGACAAAAAATCTTTATAGTAGAGAATTCATGCTTTAGTTACTCTATATAATTTGCCCTCAAGTATTAATCCCCAAGGCTATATTTATTCTACCAACATGTCATGCCACCATGAATCAAATTTTCCTTGTGTACTTACTCATGCACTTAGCATTACACTCTTGAAGTTTGGTTATGTGCAGTTATTTAGGCTACACAACAGGTATAGTTCTATCATCAGTTCTAGTCCCACATGCTTTAGACTTTCATTTTTATTACCAATTATCTCTGTATATGGGAACCAAGGTGGTAATTTTCTATAACATGGTACAACATTACTTTCTCTTTTGGCCTTTTTGTTGTGTTATGTTATCTTGAATTACTGACTAAAGTTTTTTATTGTATCAACTTACAATAGTGTTTCAAATATGTGATAGTTTGTTTATTTCCATTCTCGTTTGGTTGGTTATGAAACATAAAAAAATATTGGATCATGTTTCTGTAAATATTTTACGAAAGCCATAAGATATGTTGTGTTTTAATATAATTGTTTGGCTATACATTAACATGTACAGACTTAAGCCCAGATTTATCAAATGCACTTTGGCATATTGATTCACCCCAATTCACCTCAATACACCATTAGCGTTCAGCAGTGAAATTGCAAATGTATCAATTGGCGTATGTGAATTCACCAGTAGCAAAGTTATTCATATTTAACTGTGTATTGCATGTTGTAATGGATGGTGTATGTGATGGGTGTGCAATACATAACGTATCTAGTAAAGGTTTTCAATTGGAGGCATATGACATACTATAAATCTAAATATATATTTATGTGTATGCCATTTTACATATACATGTATATTTATAGTAACTGGATAGTCATATAAAGTAATAATAATAACAATAAAAATAATATATTAGTGCTATTAAATAGTATTATGAATAACAACAAAATAATAATAATAACAATTTGATAATAGTATAACAAACAATATAATCCTAATTATATATATACGGTATATATATATATATATATATATATATATATATATATATATATATATATATTATTATTACTATATAATATACATATATTATTGCTACATTTTTAGCAAATTCTTTTAAATAATAATAATTATAATAATATCTATTCAATTAATGCCCATTGTTATTTATTTATTATATTATTGCTATCACAGAACTTTTGTACGAATTAAATCGAATTGTATATGGGCATTATAAGCTAATATAATATTGCTATTATAACCGTTCTCTTATATCCAATGTATTAATATTTTATATTGCTCTTTATTATATGCTCTATTTATATGCTCTATACATATATATATATATATATATATATATATATATATATTTATTTATTGCTATTAATATTATTATTGTTATTTTTATCTTTAAGATTATTTTTAAATGATTATCTCGGATCTGTCTCAAGAATCCCATGGCAAAGGGGATAATAAATGGTATATACAATCTATATAATTCCACGGATCCAAAATAACTACATGCAGGAGTGGGAGAAGAATCTGGCAGAGAATTGGGACATGGAAAAATGGGAAGTCTCCTGGGGAAGTATTTATAGTCTCTTAATCATAATATTCTTGAAACAGCTGTAAAGGTGCTACACCATACTTATCTCACCCCAGAAAAATTTGCAAAGTGGAAATGCTCGGCGGATCCAAAATGCTTTTGGGGCTGTAATTCCATTGGCTGATTTATTCATATGTGGTGGGACTGCCCGAGAGTGAGACTAATATGAGAAAGTATTTCTAAATTGGCATCTAAATTATTTAGTGTCCCCATGCGAGAGACTATGGAAACGTGTTTAGTGGGAATTCCGTTGACCTCGCTCTCACACACTCAAAATAAACTTTTCCAATTTTTGTATTTGGCTACCAAAATTCATATAGCTAAACAGTGGAAGCAGGGGGACCTAAATTTACAGGTAATCATAAATAAAATAGACTATATCGCTACAAACAAAATAATTACACATTCTCTGGAAGACTCTATGAATTGCTTTATGGAAGTATGGGGGCTTTGGTTAGATCACAGGGTACAGCGGGTCATTTAGGAATCTTCCCTATATACATACACAGAGGGGGGTAGGAAAGGGGACCCAAGTGGAGACCAGTTTCATCGGGAGGCGCAGAAGCACTGTAATTTGAAGTACTGGCAAGACTACTAAACACTGGAAAACTGTATTGATTGTCAGCCTTATTAAATTGCGATTCAGCCAATTGAATGAGGGCTCTATATAAGCACATAGCATACTTTTTAGTTTTTAGTTAGTGAAGACCTTGCTTTTGGATAGAAGTTCACAAACTAAAAACTTCTGTAAAAAGAGTATGCAATGTGCTTATATAGAGCCCTATTCAATTTGCCGAATCGCAATTTAATAGGGCTGTGTGATCTGTACTGTTTAATGTTTTTTGTTTCTTTTTTCTCTTTGTTATTACTGATTATTTGAAAAGTAAAAAAGAAAATAATTGACCTAAGATGGTTCCCATATAAACTAAGTAGGGACTCTAGATATGGGTAAATATATAGAGTCAATAATAAGATTCAAAAGATAACGACTGGCGACAATAGGTAACCATGTTGGTCAGGAGTTGAGAAACTGCGTTACCTAGTATTACAGCTTACTATAAATTAACAGATTATATATTTTGGAAATATATATATATTTCTGATTTTAATGAGATGTATGCTATGTCTTACCTGCTATGTTATCCAATTCCCATCTAATAAAAAAAAAATGACTAAAAATATATATATATATATTTTTACATTTAAAATTTTTGTTTTTCCCATTATTTTGCCATTATTTCTAACCTTTACACATATAAAAAGCTACATGTTAATTTCACTTAAGCACAGCATATGGATGGTCTTTTAGAGAAAATTACTTATGTACCCTGTTTACCAGTGTGGTTCTTATGCTTCGGAGACCCTTGAACTTGGATAGAGATATATGTTTTCCGGTGGATTAGTATAGAGCACTTATGTAGCTCTGTTACCTCAGTGCAAAGCTTTAGCATAGAATATTTTGTCCCAATCAGTAAGAATTGTGAATTTTTTACTCACTGCAACATTGTAAAAGGTAATGTTTCTGGGTGTAGATTTTTAATGGTGTAACAACCATTCCAATATTGAATTAAATATGAAAGGTAGTTATTTAGACTTTTTTAAATGCATCTTTATTAGTAACAAGTAAATTGAGATAATACAACCAGATACAACAGTGTAGATAATTATTGTACAGTGAAGTTAAGTAGACATTTAAAAATGGCAACAGAGGGGTTAAGGAGACTGATTTAAAAAAAAAACATCCAAATAGGGATTATTTAGAAATAGCTAGATAAATGTTAGTCAGATGACTTGGGAATGTCAGATAGAGGCTAGTAAAAAGACATGAGGAACAACCACACGTGTCAACCAGACTGGGGGGACTTGCAGACAGGAACTAAATAGATCGACTAGGGTAGATTGAAAAGCAGATGAGAGTAGAGACATTAAGAGTAGAATCTGCATATTATGCATATCTAATAGATAATTAATAGAAAATAAAAGTATATGTACAGCTAGTCAGTAGGATGTTTAATTGTTTGCTTTTAAAAGGACCGCATTCTGTTGAAACGAACAGCAGTGCAAGTACTGATATAGCTGACTATAGTCTAGGACAACTACATGGAAAGTACTCCATAAAGACTAAATTAAATTGTAATAGCCAACCCGCTCTTAATAAAGAATGATATAATGAAGAACCATTTAAACATCAATAGTTATCTTATGTTTCATTGAAAAGATCATCTATACAGTGGTTATAGTTTCTCATTTAATATTTAAATATCTACAAACTAATACAACAAAACACAAGCTATAATATATTATGGTGCTGCATTTCTCATTGACATCTGCCATTGTTCATGGCTCTTTTTAATACTAATTGTTTTGGTGTAAGATTGTGCAATTGCTACCTGTAAAACATTGCCTATAGCTATGAAACTTACAATAGAGATGTGTACAATAAAGTATACAATAAATATGTCATATGATACCACAAAATACAACATATCATACAATAGTTGACGTACACAGGATGTTTCTCATTGCTCTAGCATTGCTCTTATTTGTTCCGTAAGGAAAATGTATTTCATACCAATTTAGCTGCCCATCCAGGCACAACATGTGGCTAACACTGATGCTAAGCTTTGGTTTTATCTGTACAGTAAAGAGTCAGTTCACAGGTAAGGGATGCAACATCTGTCTCCATACCTTACATATTTATTGGGTTTGTTTTGACAAAACTCTGATGGTTGCTTTTTATGAAATATCTCCTATGAATGTAAATTAGATTGGTATAGTCTGTACAATGTGGAATGCTTATAAAAAACAGTAGATGCTGTGTTTTTCATGATTTTATTGTTAGCGCTATTGAATATGTTGGCGTATTACAGATAATTGTTTGATTTTGTTATATTTTTGTATGTTGTTAAAGAAACATACATTCATTGGAACTACTCTGCCCATTTCATCTACCTAAAAGCTTGGATAATAAATTCTCTGCATATGTTTAATCCAGGCATTTTAGATTTCCTTTACTGTGTATATAAAAATGCTGTTGTACTTTTGTACATTGCTTTAAATATTATTTATTTTGTTATTATTATACATTATTTGTAACACGCCAACATATTAAGTACAAGTCAAAAACTATTTGAATACAATGAAAAAGAATAGGGGGCCCGGGTTATTGAGCTTTCAATAAAACACACATAGTGCTTTCCCTAAAGAATCTAACAAGATTGAAAACTCACAAACTTATAGTCTAAAAGGGTTTGGGTGAGGTACAGGAGAGTGATAGACGCATTGCGCATATAAAGCTAAAGATAAAATATTCCATAACACAACATCAAATCGTGATTTCATGTTCTTTTTCAGATTAAACTTTAAAAAATAAATAATGTGTGGCTCTCAATTGTAGAATGCATTACTATTTCAGATCTATCAATGGTTGATCTCATGTGCAACATTTTAACAAATATTGATTAATATTCTGGCTACAGTTTGAAAAGTGAACACTATAATATCTTCCTAAATGTTTGGCTTAATTATGCCTCCAGAAAGTTTTATGCTTATGTTAGTCATGCTTAAATGCCTCATCTGTGTTTGGCCTACCACTTCCACTAGATGACAGTCTACTACTCTTTCTGTAAAGTAGTCATTCTTCCAGCTTGAAATTACCTCTTTCTCTTGTATTTCTCTTTTTCTCTTGAACTTTATTACATCTTATGATATATTTGAAGGTTTCTATGATATCACCCTTCTCCCTTCCTGTCTTCTAAGCTATATATGTATATTTAGGTTATGGAGTCTTTCTTTTTGTCTTTTAGACTATGCACCATTTTAGTTGCCCTTTAGTGGAGTTGTTTGGTCATAATGCACCATAACGTTAGGAAAAATCCAAACACTACACCACTAAAAGAACTTCATGTCAAACATGAAGCATAATACTGAAGGAGTGATTTGGGCCTGCTTTGCTGAGCCACGATAGAGACATCTCACAATCATTTAGCCCATCATGAATACTTCTCTACAACAGCCCATTCTAGAGCAGGGCTTCTCAACATTGTCAGTCCTTGAGAACATTTCTTGTAGGTTCTCAGGAGTAAAGTGAAGATGAGAGCTAAACATTTAAACATACCACTACCATTATTCAGAGAGATAACTGATTAACTTCAATTTAGGCAAAATATTCTCCATTCAAATTAGTGCAAAACTAAATGAAAATGTAGTGTGTCACATGTAATATCACTCTATTAAAAATGTTCTGGACCTCAGAGGTGGTGCCCATGAGTATTTTAAAGTGACCAGCTGGTCCCCAATTTAAAAAGGTTGAGAACCACTGTTCTAGATGATGATTTTTTGGATGTTTAAGAAATAATGAAAATGTAAGATTTACCGGTATATGTGTTTTTGTCATATGACATTGGATTAAACTGCTGTTAGGACTTCGTGAGGATTAAACAAGTGTGTTATATGTAAAAACACGGAACATCTATGAATGATCTTAGAGCTATTTAGAAAAATAATGCCATCTTATCTTTATTTATGCTTTCTATTATTTGATAAAATATTTAAATATAGTAATGTAATTCTGAACATTTACTGTAAGTCTTACTCTGTGGTAGATGCATTAATCTGGCCTACCACTTCCACTAGAGGACAGTCTACTACTCTTTCTGTAAAGTAGTCATTCTTCCAGCTTGAAATTACCTCTTTCTCTTGTATTTCTCTTTTTCTCTTAAACTTTATTACATCTTATGATATATTTGAAGGTTTCTATGATATCACCATTCTCCCTTCCTGTCTTCTAAGCTATATATGTATATTTAGGTTATGGAGTCTTTCTTTTTGTCTTTTAGACCATGCACCATTTAAATATAGTAATGTAATTCTGAACATTTACTGTAAGTCTTACTCTGTGGTAGATGCATTAATCATATATATATATATATATATATATATATATATATACACTGTTATATATATTGCTATGAGGTTGACATATTATGTGATTTTTTTGGCACCAATTCAACTAAAGTTTTAGTGCCCAATTACACAGTTGGCACATTTTACAAAATAATTACATTTAATCACATGGAGTGCGGTTTGTCAGAAGCAAGGACTATATTATTTATTCACTACACCATATCTTATTCCCTCCACGATGACGTTTCTTTCCTATCCTGGAAGAGGAAACAAATGGTTTTCCATAGCACTATATACGGTATAAATGAATGAAGTTCTGAATCTAATACAAATTTGTTCTGAAAATGTATGTGTTGACAAAGATGATGATATCAAATAAAACACATGATGATATTATTAAATGAAAGGCATTTGTATTTACTTTGTACAGGTCGCTGCACTGCCTTTCCCGCAGTGTGTTGTAAAGGAGTGAACAGTGGATGTAGGAGAGGAGACTGCTACTGTGATGACTACTGTACTGTAAACTCAGACTGCTGCCCGGATTTCAATGCTGCATGCAATGGTACAAATACAATAGCAACTGCTCATGAGTTATAGTTAGTACTCAGAGAACTCAGTGAGCATGGTCAGCCATTTGTTTCTCATATGCAGATTCAGGGTAATCATTAATTATTAATAATGATTAAAAAAATAATAATAAATATATATATACATATATATAGTAAATAAATAGTACATCTGTGTTCACATTTGAATGTCTAAAACCAGTTAAAAAAACCTGCTTCCAGCTCAGAATTTCCGAGAAAATCAGTTATTACACTGCACTCTGGGAAGCTAAGCCGGGACATGCAAATGTGCCCACAAATATATATACTAGCGACTTGCCCATCAAAAATTACAGCAATAAAATTTGAAGCGTGGCAATGCGGTTTGCCACACAATGTGAGTCTTTTGGCCCTCTGAGGACCTTCGACACTCATTGCGAGCCTCTCCCCTCGTGTACTTCAACTTTCCTGCTTTGCAATGATCACCTTCGGGGGTCATCGTGGGGCTTGCAATGAGCGCCTTCTGCATTTTTATGATTTTTTTACGGTTTTCATCTGCCATTTTTTTTCTCGCTTAGCCGATTTTTGAGTGACACAATCGCAGTTTGACAGCTATTATTTGTGATATACAGTATCTCACAAAAGTGAGTACACTGAAGCAATGACACTCTGCTACAATGTAAAGTAGTAAGTGTACAGCCTGTATAACAGTGCAAATGTGCTGTCCCCTCAAAATAACTCAACATACAGCCATTAATATCTAAACCATTGACAACAAAAATGAGTACAACCCTAAGTGGAAATGTCCAAATTTGGTGTCAATATTTTGTATGGCCACCATTATTTTTCAGCACTGCCTTAACCCTCCTGGGCATGGAGTTCACCAGAGCTTCATAGGTTGCCACTGGAGTCCTCTTCCACTCCTCCATGATGACATCACAGAGCTGGTGGATGTTAGAGACCTTGCCTTCTCCCACCTTCTGTTTGAGGATGCCCCACAGATGCTCAACAGGGTTTAGGTCTGGAGACATGCTTGGCCAGTCCATCAACTTTACCTTCAGCTTCTTTAACAAGGAAGTGGTTGTCTTGGAGGTGTGTTTGGGGTCGTTATCATGTTGGCCCTGCGGCCCAGTCTCAGCAGGGAGGGAATCATGCTTTGCTTCAGTATGTCACAGTACATGTTGGCATTCATGGTTCCCTCAATGAACTGTAGCTCCCCAGTGCCGACAGCACTCACGCAGGCCCAGACCATGACACTCCCACCACCATGCTTGACTGTAGGCTAGACACACTCCACAGCTGGTTGCCGCCACACACGCTTGACACCATCTGAACCAAATAAGGTTATCTTGGTCTCATCGGACCACAGGACATAGTTCCAGTAATCCATGTCCTTAATCTGCTTGTCTTCAGCAAACTGTTTGCAGGCTTTCTTGTGCATCATCTTTAGAAGAGGCTTCCTTCTGGGACGGCAGCCATGCAGACCAATTTGATTCAGTGTGCGGCGTATGGTCTGAGCTCTGACAGGCTGATCCCCCACCCCTTCAACCTCTGCAGCAATGCTGGCAGCACTCATACATCTATTTCCCAAAGACAATCTCTGCATATGACGCTGAGCACGTGCACTCAACTTCTCTGGTCGACCATGGCAAGGCCTGTTCGGAGTGGAACATGACCTGTGAAAGCGCTGTATGTCCTTGCCCATCATGCTGCAGCTCAGTTTCAGGGTCTTGGCAATCTTCTTATAGCCTAGGCCATATTTATGTAGAGCAGCAATTATTTTTTTCAGATCCTCAGAGAGTTCTTTGCCACGAGGTGCCATGTTGAACTTTCAGTGACCAATATGAGAGCATTTGAGAGCGATGACATCAAATTTTACACACCTGCTCCCCATTCACACCTGAGAACTTGTAACACTAACAAGTCACATGACACCGGGGAGGGCAAATGGCTAATTGCTCTCAATTTGGACATTTCCACTTTGGGGTGTACTAACTTTTGTTGCCAACGGTTTAGACATTAATGGCTGTGTGTTGAGTTATTTTGAGGGGACAGCACATTTACACTGTTATACAGGCTGTACACTTACTATTTTACATCGTAGCACAGTGTCATTTCTTCAGTGTTGTCACATGAAAAGATATAATAAAATATTTACAAAAATGTGAGGGGTGTACTCACTTTTGTGAGATACTGTATATATACACATAATAAGAATTGTCTATGCAGGAATCTCTTATTAGGTAAGCACAATTTATTCTGTGGTTCCAATATTATAATCTACAGAGCAAAACGTTGTTTGTATAACAGATAAACAAATATTAAATACCTTTTCTCGTACAAGTGAAAACTTGTATAGACAAATCCTGTGTGAGTAATTATAATAGTCAAAAAGTATAATGCTTTCTCAAATTTATTTTAAGAGTATCTTTTTTCATTTCATTAGAAATTAATAAGGGAAGCTATGCAGCACATTTGAGCTGTTTTTTATATTTTACTAAAGAGTATGCCAATATATTATTAAATATCTCCTTTTACATGCAAATTGAGCAGGACTATATATATAAACTCATATTCAGTAATTACTTTATACATGTGTAAATAAGAGCATATCAAATTGGTTCTGAAGCCTGACTATTTTAAATACCTAAATTACAGTGACATTTATCAAGCATTAACAAATTTCATTGATCTATTATATTTTTCAGACAGATAAAAGTAATTTAATCAGATCCTTTACTTTTGTAGGTGTAACTGCCACCACAACAAGAACTACAATCCTGTCTGCTACATCTCCCACTGTATCAACTGCAGTTAACATAACCACCAACAAAGTCAGCTCCTTATCAATCTTGTCTGCTACAAGTCCAAATACACCTAGCACTACTGTAGTCCCATTTCAGAGTACTACCACCCAAGTTACTAATACCACTGTAATTTCACCATCAACAGTCATACCCACTACAATTAGAACCACAATTTCTACACTTACTACCACGTCATCTGCAGCATCGTCTAAAGCAACATTTATTGGTATGGTAAGCATCAATTCATCTAGCACAGCTATAACTCAATCTTCTGGTGCAATCAGCAGTAGCACACTTAATATAATTAGTCCAAGTGTTAACACAACAGCACTCAAAATCACATCTCTTAACACCTCTAGCATTACAACATCACCAGCAATCACAAGCATCATCCAAAGCACAACAGGAATAACTACTAGTACAAGCAATCCCCCCACAACATCTCTCATCACAACATTCAATTCAAATGGCACCACTGCAATATCTGGAATAAACTATAATAACACCGGTACCTTCCCAACATCTCTGATTAATGTGACTTCCTCCATTAGAACATCTGTAGTGCCAACACCCAACACCATCACATCAACATCTGGACTAGTGTATAATACACTTAGCACCATCATAACAAAACCTAATGCACCAATCGCCATTACAACAGTATTGTCTAATAAACCCAACACTGAAATAACAGTTTTTCCAAATACTTCCAGTGCCATTTTAACATCTAATACACCCAGCACCGTAACTACAAATTCTATCAATGCAACTAGCACCACAACAAAACCTAATGCATATAGCACAATTGCAACGTCTACTAACACACCCAGCACCTTTACAATAACATTTACTAACATAGCCAGCACCATTACAACACCATCATCATCTACTAATACATCAAGCAACCTCACTACAATAGCTCCCAGTACATCACAAATTGGAACAACAGCATCTGCTAATTCAATGAGCAGCACCATAACACCAAGAGGTAATATATCAAGCACAACAACAGCATCTACTAATATCTCATTCAACTCCTCTACAATTTCTCCTAATATACCCAGGAACATCACAGGATCATCTACTATATCACAGATTAGCATTATTACAACAAAACCTAATACATCTAGCACTGTCATAACATCTATGAATGCATTAAGCAACATTACTACAATCTTTCCCAATACATCAAACACTGAAACAACATCATCTACCACTACATTGAGCAGCACCAATACAACAATAGCTAATACACCAAGCAAAGTCACAGCATCTACTAATATCTTATTATACTCCTCTGCAATCTCTCCTAATATACCCAGCAACATCACAGTATTATCTACTAAATCACTGAGCAGCACCATTACAACAAGACCTAATACATCCAGCACTGTCACAGCATCATCTAATACATTAAGCAGTCTCACTACAATCTATCCAAATACACCAAGCACTGAAACAACATTATCTACTACTACAATGAACAGCACCATAACAACAAGAGCTAATGCATCCAGCACAATCACAGCATCTACTAATATCTCATTCAACCCATCTACAATCTCTCCTAATATACCCAGCAACATCACAGCATCATCTACTAAATCACTGATCAGCACCATTACAACAAGACCTAATACATCCAGCACTGTCACCGCATCTACTAATACATTAAGCAACCTCACTACAATCTTTCTTGTTACACCAAGCACTGAAACAACATTATCTACTACTACAATGAACAGCACCATAACAACAAGAGCTAATACATCCAGCGCACTCACAGCATCTACTAATATCTCATTCAACCCATCTACAATGTCTCCTAATACATCCAGCAACATCACATCATCATCCACTAAATCACTGATCAGCACCATTACAACAAGACCTAATACATCCAGCACTGTCACAGCATCATCTAATACATTAAGCAGTCTCACTACAATCTATCCAAATACATCAAGCACTGAAACAACATTATCTGCTACTACAATGAACAGCACCATAACAACAAGAGCTAATACATCCAGCACTGTCACAGCATCATCTAATACATTAAGCAGTCTCACTACAATCTATCCAAATACATCAAGCACTGAAACAACATTATCTACTACTACAATGAACAGCACCATAACAACAAAAGCTAATACATCCAGCGCACTCACAGCATCTACTAATATCTCATTCAACCCATCTACAATGTCTCCTAATATATCCAGCAACATCACAGCATCATCCACTAAATCACTGATCAGCACCATTACAACAAGACCTAATACATCCAGCACTGTCACATATACTAATATATTAAGCAACCTCACTACAATCTCAATTAATACATCCTACAACATCACAACCTTTCCTAACACATCCAGTACTACAATGTTTTTTGCTACACAATCTCCAGATATGTTAAATACAACCACAGTATTAACTAGGATAACATCCTCTTCTTTATTGAGCACTGTTAGCTCAACACCTGGAAAACCGTATAATACAACTAGTTTGTTCACATCAATAACCGGAATGACATCTAGCACTACTAGCACTAATACATCATCTGGTTCTGACGCTTCTGTTATAGTTAGTGCTATTACATCTGGAACACAAGTACATTTTACTACTAATAAGACATTAGGGCTGACAGCAGTCACTACATCTGGAATAACAACCAGTGTGCCTAAACCTGTATCAGCATCTTTCCCTAACTCAACAGCGTATCTAACAACACTGCTTAATGTACAGAATTATTCAATTACCTCTGGTGCCACATCTTATAATACATCCAGCTTCACCAAGACAACAGTTACATCAGGTGCACTTCTGTCTCAAAATGTATCCAGTAAGTTACCATCTTTTCCTAATGTAACTGGCAGTCCCCAGGCAATGACAACAACATTTACAGTAGCCTTTAGCAATGCAAGCGGCACACCTTCCCCAAACTCCAGTTACACTCCAAAACAAGGCCAATATTCATCATCAACTAACAACACACCAACTAGTGTCAGCAATTTATCCCCTACAAGGAGTACATCTAGAATAGACTCATCAACACTTAGTTCTCCAGGAATATTCAGCACAACTTCAGTGGATCCTCTTGCATCCATTTCTACAACAACTGCAGGAATCATGTCCCAGTCTACAGTGAAGCAAAATGTCTCATATCCATTAAACTCAACAACATCCAGCTCCACAGTAGGTAAGAAATTCATGTAGAACTAGAAATGAAAGTAATCTGTCTGGTAATGTCCATGGATGAAGATGTGACCAGTATTCTTCTGAATATATTTCCATCAGCTTCCAATATACAAAAAATTGCTGCAGATGAGATGATGAATTCTCAGAATAAGCCAGCAGATTTTCTCCAGATGTCATCTACTACAGGAAGTGGTCTCTCATCACTCACCACTAGTAGGATTACCAGCACATCACATACCACAAGTGCTAATGGTCTAGTGGCTCAGTATTTACCTCAACAATCTCTGAGTATATCAGGTATATTATCCCCAAAATCATAGAGGTCCTCAATCTTTCGGGTAAGGGTTATCTCAGATGTTCAGCACTAATGGAATGGAAGCTTTTGTTAATCTCTGTATGTGAATATTATATTAACATTTCTCCATAACTTCCCTTGTAATGGACAATAGGTAACCTTTGATTTTCCTATGGGTTCTGGCATAAACAATGCATTCTTCTTTGCACAGTCTCAGACTAGTTCCCATAACTCTGTACATTTCTTACCCATGATTCATAAGAAAGTGTCACTTCCCTCCTTCTTGTACTATCGTTATGCTTTTCTACTGCTTTGTTTCAATACAGAGATACTTTTCTATGTTTTAATTTGTGCAGGCCAAGTACATTTTGATGTGATTATTTTTGGTTCTGGGACATTACATTTTAATTGTCTAACTCTTGTTAGACAATTGAAATATTAATTAGTTAATGAATCTAAACCAATGTATATATTTCTGTAAACATACAAATCAGATGTCATTTCCAAAGAAAATATATTATTTTATACAACAATGCATTAATATTGACTGTTCATGCTGTATTATCCATGGAGAACATTATCTAGGTGAATGTTCTTTATATTTTAGCAAAGGCTGGACCTACTACCCCTACTGACATAGCAGCAGGAGCTACACAAGCTTCTGGGACCAATCTAACAGCAAACAGCAGCATCTTATACACTCCTCTTTCAACAAGTACTTCAGGTATTGCCAATATATCAGCATATCTACTACAAGAAAACCAACCACATTAACACTTGGAGGCGCAATTAGTTATATATATATATTTACTACATTGATGACTGTTACATTCCAATCCAACATAATACCTTTCAATAAGTCACAGTATCTTCCAGTGAATGTTGCTCTCCTTATAGTTTTACCTTATGATGAAAGGAGGCAACTTCTTGCACACACACAGAATTCCACAAATACTAACCATACATATTGGGAGCTTTCTCACTAGTGAGGGAATGCTTATTTAATCCTTACATTAATCTATACAGTTTGAGATATAACTTCATATTTTAACACATAGGCTCCATAAAATAACATAGCAAATATGCTCTTAGTAGAAATAATGCAGCTTATTGGAATGAATTTCATGAGCATGTAAGATCATTCATTATAAGGTAGTTGCCCTTACTGGGAAATATTGTCAGTTTTAGTGCGATAAGTTATTGTATGACTTCTGAAAGCTTATGGTAAGGATAATATCAAAGTGCACAGTACTATACTGATCCAGAAGAAACAAGTTGGTAGAAGCAGGTATTGCCATTATAACAATTTGCCATTATAAAACCAACTTATAGTTCAGGTGATAGTGTCATTTTTAACATAGGTTTTGTCCCTTATGCATTTTTTGCTTTAGTTACCATCCTTTTGCTTATATAATTTTCTAGCTAAGCAATATACCTTTCATATAGAGTAATGTAAATGTAAATAAATAATGTAAGGTACAGTGCCTTGCAAAAGTATTCACCCCCCTTGGCATTTTTCGTTGCCTCACAACCTGGAATTAACATGGATTGTTTGATGATTTGCATCCTTTAATTTACAGAACATGCCCACAACTTTGAAGATGTTTTTTTTATTTTATTGTGAAGCTACAACAAATTGGACAAAATAACAGAAAAAGTCAACGTGCATAACTATTTACCCCCCTAAAGTCAATAATTTGTAGAGCCACCTTTTGTGGCAATCACAGCTCCAAGTGGCTTTGGTTAAGTCTCTATGAGCTTGCCACATCTTACCACTGGGATTTTTGCCCATTCCTCCTTGCAAAACTGCTCCAGCTCCTTCAAGTTGGATGGTTTGCGCTTGTGAACAGCAATCTTTAAGTCCAATTGAGGTCTGGGCTTTGACTAGGCCATTCCAACACATTTACATGTTTCCCCATAAACCACTCAAGTGTTGCTTTAGCAGTGTGTTTGGGGTCATTGTCCTGCTGGAAGGTGAACCTCCGTCCTAGCCTCACATCACGCACAGAGTGGTACATGTTTTGCTCACAAATATCCCTGTATTTAGCACCATCCATCTTTCCCTCAACTCTGACCAGTTTCCCAGTCCCAGCTGCTGAAAATCATCCCCACAGCATGATGCTGCCACCACCATGTTTCACTGTGGAGATGGTGTTCTTTGGGTGATGTGATGTGTTGGGTTTGCGCCAGACATAGCGTTTTCTTTGATGACCGAAAAGTTCAATTTTAGTCTCATCAGACCAGAGCACCTTCCTCCATACAATTTGGAAATCTCCCACATGCTTTTTCGCAAACTCAAAACATGCCATTTTGTTTTTTGCTAAAAGTAATGGCTTTCTTCTGGCCACTCTATGGAGCGTACAGTTCAGAACAGAGATTTCCTTGGTCTTCATGGCAGTGTTTGGTTAGTGGTGCCTCTTGCTTAGGTGTTTCAGCCTCTGGTGCCTTTAAAAAAAGGTGTGTATATGTAATGACAGATCATGTGACACTTAGATTGCACACAGGTGGACATCCTTTCACTAATTATGTGACTTCTGAAGGTAATTGGTTGCACCAGAGCATTTTATGGGCTTCATAACACTTAGATTGCACACAGGTGGACATCGATTCAGTAATTATGTTACTTCTGAAGGTAATTGGTTGCACCAGAGCATTTTATGGGCTTCATAACATAATTTCTAAAAAATATTTTTATGTATATATTTTTCTCATTTCACTTCACCAACTTAGACTATTGTGTTCTGATCCATCACATACAATTCAGATTAACAAAACATTGAACTTTAGGCTGTAATGTAACAAAATAGGTAAAAAGTCAAGGGGTGACTACTTTTGCAAGGCACTGTAACTTCTTCATTTAGGCTCTAGGAATTTTGAATGATTTATAACATATACAGTATAACAATATTTTCTCAATTGACCCTCTAGAAGGTATCACCTAACACTAGGTAACAATAAGGAAAGTATACATTTCACTTCTATTTTTGAGCATTACCATGTTACCGGTTACCATTCACTCACTAAGCATTTTATTTTCTGATGTGTATAGAAAAGTCAAGAATAGCAACAAATATAACATCAGCTGGAATTTTCCAAACTGAAGCATTCACTGAGCAGACACACTCAGGCAGCAGGACAAGCCATTCCCAGTTATCCATTGCAAGTTTGTTAGGGATACTTTTGCCTGGATTAATGATTTCACCAGCAATATCTTGTGCAGCTTCATCCACACCTAGTGTAACAAACCAGTCTGATGTAAGAGACAAGACTCAGCCAACAATGAGCAGCTCTGCCATGAAACCAGCTAACAGGAAGAAGAGAAAGAACTTTGGTGTATTCTGGTCTTTGATAATCTCCAAATTTTCTGGAATGGGTCATCTCTATAACCCAGCTTTACCGCCCAGTGAGAATGTTACAGATCAGCCTCCCTTGTTTGGACCAATGGAATGGAACAACTATAATCAATCAGGACCTATAGGTAAGATGACCAGATCTTTTTAAAATTAAATCCATTTTAGTGGTACTGGTTTAAGTGTAAAAACAGATTTTATTTTCATATGTTTTACATATATCTAGTTAAGGTAAATATGTTGTACTATACTATATTATTTGCTGAAATAATTGGTTTAGCAGTGTTTTAATCCACAATTCTCAATAATGATATCGTTTCAGAAGTACAAGTATTCCTCACAATATACATTTTTGTTTACTAACTTCAAAAAATACTGAATCTTTTTTTAAATTAACAATTTTAGTCCATTACATTACAAATAGATGTGTGTGTGTGTGTTCAGTCCTTCAGTTGTGTCTGACTCTTGGTGACCATAAAGACACAGCGTGCCAGACACATCTGTTTGTGTTTCTGGTTGTGCTTATCCATATGGTTTTCTAGACAAAGATATTGGAGTGAGTTGCCAATTCCTTATCCAGAGGACCACAATTTGTCTGAATTCTCTGCTATGACCTGTCCACCTTGGGTGACCCTACATGGTTTAGCTCACAGCTTCATTGAGGTACACAAGCTCCTTCACCACAACAAGGTAGAGATCCAGAAGGGGTACAGAGATTCATCCAAATGTCACAATATCAACCCACTGATCCATACAAAATGGTTTAGGTAGGAACCCCTCATACTGCTGAGGGGCTAATTTCACAAGTGCTGTTAAATTCAAAATCTGTAAGTGTGCATATCTGGAGAATATACTGTTGATATCGGAACTTGATGGGGAATTGTTTATTATGATTTTGTATATTATTATAGATAACAAGTACTAACCAATGATTCATTTTCTATCCAATCTGCCTTTCATTTCCTCAACTGGACAAGGCACACACATTGTACAGAGTAAGCTTATACACACAGTACATATACAATGTGGACAGAAGAGAGCACACCGTGGTCTAGACTGAGCAAACATACATAGACAGATCACATGCACTGGACACTTGTTTGGGAACACATGAAAAGTGGAAGCTTATGCCTAATATTATCAGTTTAAAATTAAATATTCACATACCCTCAGATTAAATCCTGATCAGTTATAATCGAATGCCCTTCTTGTCTGTCTATCCTGATATCAGGGTCATTTTCAGGGAGACGTTTTATCCGGGAACAGGGTCTGTTATCTGAAAAGAGGGTCATTTTGACACCGTTCCCATATAAATTAACATTAACACATTGCCAAACAAAATGATTGCTTTTGTCCCAGATTTGCAACTCAAAGCCTTCATCTTTAGTATTTGTAATTTTCTGCAAATATGATACCCACCACACCCTGCATAAATACAGTTGTTCTTGATATTGCCAAAGGTTAGAAGGCAAAGTGGAAAACTTTTCCAAACCTTGTCTTATCTGCATAAACAATTATCTTTGTCCTGACAAGAAATGTAATATTTCTTCCAGATCCTCCAAATAATGGCACTGAATATTTAGATTCCTCTTTGGAGCGACCTATAAAAGGTATAATACTGATCTCTCTGTGAAGTCTGGAAATGTGTGCATCATGTCACGTCAATAGACCAAGGTTTCTGAACATGCCCTTTGTCCTTTCAGATCCAGAGAATTCTCTGTTTTTTCTCCATTTAAATTACTTGAGGATGGGAATGGGAGAAAGTTCATCAGAAGAAGAAGGTTTTCTATTTCACAATGTAAGGAAGCCAGTGAAATAATTTGTGTACAAGAAGCAATAACTTTGTAATCCTAGAACATAGTGTGTTATTATCAAGTAACAAGTATCATATGCCCCAGGGTAATACTTTTTCAAAACTAATAATATTAGTATATATACTAATTCAAAACTATATATAGTAATGTTTATACTATGGTCATGCTTGAATGTGTGTGTGTAGAGAGTGGTCAATTAAGTACTACTATGCTGTGGGTGTATCCAGTGTCATTGAGTGGAAGAGAATATTAATAGATGTGTAAAGTGGTTGTTTTCATGAATTTAATACTAACATTTATCAATTTCCTCAGGTGCAGCAGCTGCTCCAGAAGGAGATCCAAGAACTGGACTTTATGACTAGACTGAGATACCTAAAGAAGAATTCGTCAGATTAGATTAGAGATTTGATACAGTACAGATTAAAGCTTCTCGGTACGGTGTAGCTAAGTTTTGCTAAATTCAGTATAACCCTGATATCATCATTATGCAGTCTTTTTATTCTATATTTGGAAAAACTTATATTTTAATTACCTGTACAGGTGAATTTTCTTTGTATGCTCTATTTTTCCACAATGTATCTATCGATAGAACTTTTCCTATTTTTAACAATTCTTCTCATCATTATATTAACAAATTCTTCTAATTATATTAACATAATTTATAGAAAATTAATGCCAGATTAGAATGTTAAATTATGTATACTTTTGTGTATTTACAATCATCAGACAAAAATTAAATTTAAAACAAGTTTCTTTTGTTTCTTTTTAAGTTTTACAAAGCAAAACTGTGATTTGATCAAAAGCAGACTAATAATAAAAAATAAAAAAAATCTGCTTCCTTTGCTACAAGAAAATAATTAGAAAAAAAATAGATGAAAGGGTTAGCACATGACGATTAATCTATATTTATTTTCTCATTTTAAAAAGATCTACCACTCTACCAGCACTGTGACAACTGTCCAACAAAGTCCATTCAGATGCACCACGTATGTAGGCCTCTGTGAAACCTTCACTAAGATCTCCACAACCAGAGGGATGTTGGTTTCTTTGCACATACAGCTGTATTTAGTGCACCCCTAGTTTGCTAGATGATGGGAGTAGTGCTTAATTACTCATGGTTATAACTGCTCCTTTTTGCTCATTATATCAAGCTGTGATGATATTGAGGGGTGCATTTTATACACTTGTATAATTCTAAAGGACCTTCTACCTTCTCTTAAACCCTCATACTGTATTACACTAAAAGTGTCCTAGAGCACAAATGAAGCACTCACCAAAGGTACACATTTTTATCTGATACAAGTCTTCTGACATCCATTCTTCATTTTTTACTGGCTTGCAATATTTGCATCTGAAACAGATGAAAAATAAGGGTAGATGAGCTTGAAAACAAAGCTTAATAGGCTTGTTCTTTAGGCATGAATCTATTCAGAGAAAAACAAACTTTTAGCTCGCTTGTACCATAGGAAAAATGTCATATAACCTATAAGTCTGGTCTCACCCAGAATAGTGATTCAGCCCAAAAAAGCCAGGCAATTCTCCTCTCAATAGGAGAAACAGCAATAGGAGAAAAAGCCAGACAATTCTCCTATCAATAGGAGAAACAGCAAACCCCAGACATATGTTTCAACCTGCTGTGCATCAGAAAAAAATGAACTGCAAAACATTTTAATAAATAAAAAAAAATAGCACTGGGCCCACCAGAGAAGGCTCGATAGTGAGGTGTAGTTGATCTTCCTATGGTATGGAAAGCAAGGAGCCCACACCTGACCTGTAGGGAGACCACACTCCAAGGGTCATTTACATAGGTTAAAAACAAGTTCAGAGATGCCCAGTATGAGAACCTTAAGACGTTTCTTCTATAGGCTTCAGAGAGCAGCTCACATGTGCATTCATGAGTGCTGAGAGACTCATATAAGATAACATATGAGTCTGGTCTCACTCAGAAGAGTAATCCAGCCCCCCAAAAACTGGCTACAATACAGAGTGCAGACCAAGATTTAGAGGCAATGAAGAAGAAGATGGGAATAAGGGTTAGCAGAACTGGGGCAGGATTCATGGGAATGGAAAACTAGAGGCTGTAGTGATGAAAGAACTGAGACCTAAAATGAGCTTTCAGCCCTCTAAAAAATAAGTACAAAGCTGCTCAACCAACTTGTAATTGTCATGTAGTCCACTGTTTGTATAAAATTCTAGTCACAGCTGAATTAGTAGATATCTGAAAGTATCCAAGTGGGCTGCTCTGGTAAGCTAAATTGTTGCTCATATAATGTAAGTTACCTAAATTATTTGCTTAGGATCTTGTTGCCTTCTACAAAGAAGAATATATTTTTAGACAGCTGAAGAATCACTTTTAAAACTGGTGGTGAATTTCAAGGGAAATTAAGGGATTATTCTTATTTGCACATTTTGGAGCAGTTTTGTACGCAATTATTCTTTAGCTTTTGCAACTTCACGAAGGGAAGCTACATTAATTAATGTATTACATATTTGTATAATAATGGAATATCAAATCTATAAATTCGACATACATTTTCATAATAAATGTAAAAAAATAACTGCATTTTGAATTTACGCTATTACATGGTTGAGCTTTCTCTTGTAGTACAAGCTCTATTGATATTTTAATCAGGAAGAAAGAAGTAATTTGTAGTTGATTTGTCTTCCTAATGCTGATATCCCAAACATCTGACACAAGGGATACCAGGGGGACAATTTTTATGACTGTGCCATAATAATTTACAAAAATTAAGATTTTAAAAAATAATGTGAAGATCTTTTTGCAACAGTGTAAGAAAACAGGCTGTTACAAAACAGTGATTGAAAAAAGATGCAAAAAGGCAAAACCAAAGTAGACATGCATCGTACAGTGGTAACAGACAAATGATTGAGGGCTTTATAAGTACACAATTGAAGAACTACATTTCTTTGTTACTAAGATCAGTGTATAGCAAAGAGGCATCCTATATAAACGACTTATAAAATAAGACTTAACATAAATCTATAAATGGTCTCTCCAGCTCCTGGATGGATGAATTTTACATTTTTCTGTAGTATTTTGCTAATGTATCATCCACACCACTTGATGCTTGCAGGCTTGTAGCTTCCAGCTTTGCTAGCACCTTCTGCACATTATTAGCATATTGAATAACCAAATATTTCAGTACAGCAGCAGTTGCAGCAAGGGGCTGCTAGATGGTGCTTCCGATATTTTACAGCGCTGCCGATATTTGTTCTTACCTTAGAATGTTATACTAACACCAACACAAACCCTCACCCTAACAGTCTACCTAAGCCTAATGCTCTGATATTAGCACTGAAATATTGGCAGCGCCATCCCGGCTCCAGAATTTTGGAACAATCTTTAAAGATGGAGATTTTGTGAGGAAATTGCTGAGGCTAAGAGAGGACGTTTGGCATCTAAGAAAAAGCATGGGCTGGCTGCATTTTAGAATAGAATTGCCAAAATTATCTTGAGTGTGAAAAGTTTGGCTCAATTCAAAGAACCTCTGTAATCCCCTAACAAGAGATAAAGGGACTCATTCAATTGAGCCCTCGGGAGATGCGGGTGTCCGTGATGCAGCCCCTAAGTTATTTTTCTATTCAATTGGCGTCTTTTTTGAGGACTCCGACTGAGGTACAATCTCCGGCCTCCGATGGTTAACATCACAAGTTACAGCCTCCCGAAGCTTTTGATCTTTCACAGCTGCAAGAGTTACAATCTCAGAAATCGCAAATTGCTCGGATTCTCCAAGCCCGCAAATGTTTTCACACCCGTAAACAGCAAATGTAGAAGATTATCCTACGAGTGCTAGAGAGGACCTGCAAAGGGGTTAAAGACATATCCGTAGCACTGTAAAAACAAATAAAAAATCACTACTGCACTGTAAATAACGGGCAAAGCGAAGAAAGACATTAGAACTAATCGCACAACAGTCCCAACCTCGCAAATCAGCGATAAAAAATATTTTTATTATATGTTTCATTTCGGGGTTCAATCGATCCCGGGAATCAATAAGTTAATACATATCGGGCCACCCACATGGACTAGAACAGTATCGAAATTAATTTTTATTATTATGCAGAGTTGTAAGTCTGATCGCATATCGGACCCGGGAACCTAATTGATTGACATGTAACCTCCATCTTAGACTTAATGATAGTGGTCTCAATTTCTATTGGCTGTTTCTAAATCGTGAGTTATGGGCTTGCTTAACTGATCATGTTCTCGCCCTGAAATGCTACATACGAGTCAATGGTTTACTGTTTCGGCTTTCGGCCTGTAAGTTGCGGGCTTGTTCATTTGAATAGCGCTGTAACTAGCGCGTGCTGCGCACCCACAGCAGACCTGCAGACATACAGCGTAGTTGGGGTACTTGAGGCCTCCGAATTGAATGAGGCCCAAATGATGTAGTTAGTGATTAAACATAGTATATAAAATACAGTATATATAGTAAAATATAGATATAAAATTAAAGTTACTTTCAATTATCAGATTCAGCTGTTCCTGATTGCAGACCATTATGGTTTTGTCTAACAGGTAGTGGTTCATTTTCTGGTACAAGTTATGTCGATACAAAAGTCTGCATTGGATAGAGACTTGCTGTGTTAAAGCATAAAGTGAAATAAAATTCATATTTTTCTTGTCACTATCTAGAGGTAACATTATCCTAAATGTGGTGTTTAACTAGTAACCTGTATATGATTTGTTCTTAGGGTTAGCGGTTAGGTTTAGGGCTACACTATCCTAAAGGTGGTGTTCAACTAGTAACCTGTATATGATTTGTTCTTAGGGTTAGGGGTTAGGTTTAGGGTTACACTATCCTAAAGGTGGTGTTCAACTAGTAACCTGTATATGATTTGTTCTTAGGGTTAGGGGTTAGGTTTAGGGTTACATTATCCTAAAGGTGGTGTTCAACTAGTAACCTGTATATGATTTGTTCTTAGGGTTAGGGGTTAGGTTTAGGGTTACATTATCCTAAAGGTGGTGTTCAACTAGTAACCTGTATATGATTTGTTCTTAGGGTTAGGGGTTAGGTTTAGGGTTACACTATCCTAAAGGTGGTGTTCAACTAGTAACCTGTATATGATTTGTTCTTAGGGTTAGGGGTTAGGTTTAGGGTTACACTATCCTAAAGGTGGTGTTCAACTAGTAACCTGTATATGATTTGTTCTTAGGGTTAGGGGTTAGGTTTAGGGTTACATTATCCTAAAGGTGGTGTTCAACTAGTAACCTGTATATGATTTGTTCTTAGGGTTAGGGGTTAGGTTTAGGGTTACATTATCCTAAAGGTGGTGTTCAACTAGTAACCTGTATATGATTTGTTCTTAGGGTTAGGGGTTAGGTTTAGGGTTACATTATCCTAAAGGTGGTGTTCAACTAGTAACCTGTATATGATTTGTTCTTAGGGTTCTTATTTCTTTTCTTCATGATAACAATAAATCCCAGGAAAAAAAATGTTAATTTTCAAACAACATTTGTTGTATACCGGAGGTCCCCGGGTTACAGACGACCTGACTTACAGACAACACGTACTTAAGAACGGGCTCCCTAGACTTTTTTTTATGGGTTTGCTTTTATGTTCTGTTTGAATTAAAAGAAAGATCTCAATAGTTTCTGTAACTTATTATTACAGTACAGGGGTATTATTATTATTATTACAGTATTACACTGTATTACAATTACCACATAGGAGTCATTATCAAATTATTTTTTTAAAGAAAAACACAGCATGACACTGCATTTCTTAATACATATCCCTCTAATCTGACAGTTATATGAATACAACACCTCCCCTTAAAGTGACATAGAAGGTTTTTGGATTCCACTTGAAATATCATCTAGCTAATGTCTGTATTAAGTACAGGGGGTGCAGTGTTTCATATTAACCAATCAGTGGCAACATTCCACAACATACTGCTGAGAGATGCTCACGACAGACTCAATAAAACCCTGCACTTTATAGTCTGTGTATTCATGAGCTGTATGAGCCACAGAGGGCAGACCCAAACCAGTAAAAAATTGTATGATTTTAGGCATACCGAGCTTATAAACAATTCTTAATAAAATAAAATACATAAGAGTAAATAATGCATAGATATATTCCAAGTAAAAATGCAGGAACCTTCCATGTCCTTTTAAGAGTTAATATATTGTACTATGTGTGTGTCCACTATAATAACTGACAAGAGTCTGTAATGTCTGTGCAGTGCTTACTGTGCAAGTGTCAGAAGTGTCAAAAAATAGGAGATGCGCTCTCTGCTGCTCGGCGGCCAAATGCGCAATGCTGGCTGGGATGCGCGCAAGAGAGAGACACAGCATCGGAAGAGAGGGAAACAGTATCAGGAGAGAGTCACAGCGCTGGGAGAGAGAGAAACAGGGCAGAGAGAGAGAGAGACAGGAAATAGAGAGAGGAGAGAGAGAAACAGGAACTAGAGAGAGGAGAGAAACAGGCGAGAGAGACCGGAGAGAGACACACACACAGGACAGAGAGAGACACACACACAGGACAGAGAGAGACACACACACACAGGACAAAGAGACAGGAGATAGAGAGAGCACAAAGAGAGAGTGCACAAAGACAGATAGCATACCGGCAAACAGCACAGAGAGAGACCGCATACTTGCCACATAACACACATACAGAGAGATATCACAGAGTCAGACAGCATACTTAAATAACAAACACTGTCTGAGACAGCACAGAGAGAGAGACAGCACAGACAATTCAACATAATATTCTATGATACCGTAATTTATAAATGGCAAATTACTAGCTTTAGTATTAGTTAGGAGTTTGCAGACAAGGTTTTATTTCTCTTTTTCTGGTCTTTGCATTACTTTGTGGAGTGGATACAATACATATTATTCTATTAGTTCTATCTATCTATCTATTTTTTATGTATTTGTTTGTTTCATCATGTAGATGTAGGTGAGACCATTCAGTACATATGAGATATATAAATGCAGAATTCTATTTTTTAACTATGTATTTTTAATTTTTACTAGTTCATTTTCATTTTGTTAATTATATTTATTGTAGAAACTGTTTATATTTTTTTACTGGCATCTACAATCATATATTTATATAAAATATCTATTTAATACTAGTGTATGCATGTGTATCTTATACACATTTTACTTATGTTATATATTAACTGGGCTCAACAGTCATTTTTATTTGATATACTATTTATATTTAATAGAAAGTGTACTTATTTACTTATATCATTATCCATATCTGTACTCAATACTTTTTAGGATTATTTAAACTGATTATTTAATTTTATAATAGTTCTTATTTTAGTTTTATAGTGTTTTATAACTGGCTATATGGAGTAAATATTTTATATTTATGTTAGCTTTTTAGAAAGATTTTTCTCATTTTGCTGCTGTAATCTTATTTGCCCACTAGATGTCACTCCAATTTAGTTCTCTCACTCAGGATACCCAATAATAATGTCATTATGTGATTAGTGGCGAGAGTGAAGATGAGAAACAGAGGAGTGAATCAGATATATAGAGACATGCGAAAGTGTGCACCTTCATGTATCATCATAATGACTAATTAGTTCAAGTTATTCTCCTATTTACATATAATATAGCTGAATAGTCTTTAACTCTTTCCTCGTGGTACATACTGATCATATTGGGCTAAAATTCATGTGGCAAAAGAGATTTCTGATTATATTTTATTCATAGTCATTTTTTAAATATAAATAAATAAGTAATAAGGTAATATCCATATTTGCATTAAATCAGATTTTTTGTAAATTATTTGTTTTTATAAGATGTGAAAAAGAAAGTCACACATATAATATTATCTGTACTTTAGCATTACCTTAAATGGCTAACAAGTGATTATGCAACTATGTAATAGACACTTGAAAAAAACTAAGGATTCTTTAGAAAGGGGTGCATGCTATACACTGAGCTATCCCTGAGGAAGTCTTGTCAGACGAAACACGAATTGATTTTTGTAACGTGTTTTGCAACTATATTTCTAACTTATAATAAACTGTATTTTTACTATTACTACTACAAGTGAGTTTTCTTAGCTCTGCTCCCATTCCCTGTATTTCTTTCAGGGTGCAGACAAGGCTTAGTTTATGGCATGGGGTCTGTGTCTATGGGTTGAGATGAAGTGGCTGAAGCAGAGAAGGTAATGTCCTCATCAACAGACAACAGCATATCATTTTTGCACACACCTGCTTTCAAGGTGGGCATTAGGATTGCTTCTGTCCCCCAACCACACAGTATATAGGTTGTATATGTCTTAGCATAAATATAAGTTAAGTACGTGTGTTCAGATATATTAATACAGAGTCTCTCATTAGTGAATGTTATTGAGATCTTTGATTGTTTAATTATGACTACACTAAATCCAAGGGAATGACTACAGATAAAAGATACAGATGCAATAGGATATAACTGCGAGTGTTTGATTTTTTTCAGAATAACCCCAGTAGCAGCACTTTGCTCTTAAATTTCTTACTTGAAATACAGTTACATGCCTAATTGTATGCATGGACCAGCGGTTCTCAACCTCTCTAGTGCTGCGACCCTTTGATAAAATGTCCCAAGTTGTGGCAACCCCTAACAGTAAAATTATTTTCGTTGCTCCTTATCGCTCTCATTTTACTACTGTTATGAATCGAAATATAAATATCTGATATGCAGGATGTATTTTCATTATTACAAATTTAACTTAATTAAAGCGTAGTGATTAATCCCAAAAACAATAACTCCCAAACTCATAGGAATTGAATACCTAGATGAAGTGGCAGAGCTATAGAATGGAGGGCCATGGTGCAAAAGAAAATTTGTGTTTAGCCCCACCCCGATACCAATTCACTTCCCCAAGACCCCTTCCAATACCCCTCTCCAAGGCGCTTTCCCATAACTGCTCCCCTTTCCTTCTGCCTGCGCAAAGCTACTCTGCCTGCAGCAATGCTCCAGGGTGCCAGTGCTCCACTTTGTGACGTCTTCTGCAGAATAGGATTGGAGGGCTGGTGCAGCTAAGGGGTTTATGTCGGCCCCTACACAGCACTACACTGCAGAAATATATATATATATACACACACGCACAGTATCTCACAAAAGTGAGTATACCCCTCACATTTTTGTAAATATTTTATTATTATTATTGTTTATTTGTGATGCGCCAACATATTCCGTAGCGCTATACATAAGTTAAGTTACAGGCAATGACAAGTTCAAGATTTACACGTTGCAAATAATGGATGGCCCTGTCTTTGAGCTTGGAATCCGGTGTCCATAGCGCTTTCCCTAAAGCACCGCGCAGGATTGAAACTCGCAGACTTACAATCTAACAGCCTTATTAAATTGCGATACCGTAAATTTAAAAGGGCTCTATTTAAGAGCACACCATTTTTTTTCCCCAGACGTTTTTAGTTTAGTTAACTTCTATCCAAAAGCAAGGTCTTCACTAACTAAAAACTTCTGTTAATAAAATATGCCATGTGCTTATATAGAGCCCTTTTAAATTTACCGAATCTCAATTTAATAAGGCTGTAAAGGTTGAAGTCTGTACGTGGTACAGTAGGGAGAAAGTAGTGCTGAGCATGTTAAGGAGGAAGGTTATAGGCTTCTTTAAAGAGGTGCCTTTTTATTGAAGTTTTGAAGGAGTTAAGGCAGGAGGATAGTCTGGTGAAGCGAGGCAAGGAGTTCCAGAGAATAGGGGCAGCGCAAGAAAAGTCCTGGAGGTGGGAGTGAGAGGAGGTGACAAGAGTGTATCTTTTCATGTGACAACACTGAATAAATGACCCTCTGTTACAATGTAAAGTAGTAACTGTACAGCCTGTATAACAGTGTAAATGTGCTGTCCCCTCAAAATAACTTAACACACAGCTATTAATGTGTAATACGTTGGCAACAAAAGTGAGTACACCCCTAAGTGGAAATGTCCAAATTGGGCCCAAAGTGTCAATATTTTGTGTGGCCACCATTATTTTCCAGCACTGCCTTAACCCTCATGGGCATGGAGTTCACCAGAGCTTCACAGGTTGCCACTGGAGTCCTCTTCCACTCCTCCATGATGACATCAAAGAGCTGGTGGATGTTAGAGACCTGAATGCCCTTTGTATTTAAAAATATATCAAATCTGCTGTCACCACCTTGTTTGGTAGATAATTCCACAGTTTAACCACCCTCACTGTGAAGAACCCTTTTCTTTCATTAAGGTGGAATCTTTTTACTTCTAACCTCGAAGGATGTCCTCTTGTGAGTTGAAAACATCTTGGCACAAAAAGTTAACTTGACAAAGCCTTGTATTGACCCTGCATATATTTATATAAGGTAATCATATCGACTTTTTTCTAGAGAAACTTTTTCCAGCTCTGAAATGTCCTTTTTATGAAGTGGTGCATAAATTGTACTCCATATTCCAAATGAAAGCGTATGAGGGATTTATAAGGTGGCAGAATTATATTTGCTTCTATATGCTTCTTAATACAGGCTAATATTATACTTGCCTTTGCAGCTGCTCCTTGACACTAAGCACTGTTACCTAGGTGGTTGTCCACAAGCACTCCCAAATGCTTTTTGCACCATTATGATTATAAATTTGCAAGGTCCAAGCATCCCATCAGGAATCCTATCACATATTATAATTGTCAAACTGCTATTTGTCGTCACACTTGCGAGCCTTGCAAAGCGAGGCGAGCCGTTTGCAACCCAGAGAGCCGCAATTGTGAGCCTCGCGAAGCGAGCCGTTGAGGCATTGAAGCCTTCCGAGCTTGCAGGACTTAGGCAATGAGCGCCAAAGGCGTTCATTGCCCTGTGAGCCTCGCGAAGTGAGGCGAGCAGTTGGGGCATTGAAGCACACAGGACTTAGGCTGAAATGAGCGTCAAAGGCACTCCTGCAAGCCTCGCAAAGCGAGGCCAGCAGTTGAGGCGCACAGGACTTAGGCTGCAAGCAGTTGAGGAACGCGGGACTTTAAAAAAAAATTCCGACCTCGGAATCTCGGGGCACAAAAATCGGACCTTGCAAAAATACAAATTTAATATCCGAACCGCCAAAATACAAAACCATGAAAAAAAAAGAAAATGAATTAAAAATCATAAAAACACACTCACACACAGCACAAGGGGGGAGCCAGGAAGCAAGGGAGTGAGGTTGCAAGCGGTTTTGAACCTTATTTCACATGTTTCATCACTCAAAAATAGGCTACCGAGAAAAAAAACATAAAAATTCCGGAAACTGGATGAAAACGAGGCAGAGCAAAGCCAGGCACGTTGGACTTCGAATATACACAACGGCAAAGACACTAATACTTACACCAACAATGCCAGGCATGCGGGACTTAGAAAATAAAACAAACGGCAGTCAGCACCCCCCACAAAAAGTCAGCAAACACGCAGAAGAGAAACACACAGGGAAGGCACAGGAGGTAGAGGATGAACCCTGAAATGAGCGGCCCATTCAGTAGGCGGGAGGAAAGGTTCGCAATGAGCGCCAAAGGCATACATAAATTATGCTTTTTGCATAAAGAGTGCAAAAATGTAATAACCCAGGAAACTTGGATATGCCTTTAAGCAATTGCCATACAAGGATGAGATTGAGAGTTGTAACTGGCTGTGGTGAGATACCATCTCATAATAGTTTTATAGGCATTCTCTCTCAAAATTACATTGAGGTAGGAATTTGCTGCGTTTCTGTAAATTTTGCTCCATTGCGAGCCATCTACGGTAATTCTAAGTTTGCCTTCTCAAGAAGTCTTGTAAGGAAGTTTAATAAATGTAGCCTGGTCAATTAAATAATTATAAAGGGTGTAATTATTTTTTGTACCATTTCAACTGTATATGCAACATTTTTCAAAAGTGGTTTTACTAGCTGACCTCTTATCTTTTAGGACATGAACTAAATTAGAGTTGAGCCACTCGTTGAGTGGTAGGTGTTGTTTCTCTCTAAAGTCTGTAGGAGGCAAGTGTTTGACTTCTACTAATATATCTGCAGCAATAGTTATGTTTTTGCTAATCCACCAAGATAACTGTGAATTTTTATCTGAAAGGAGTAACCCACGACCCTTTCTCTACTAAATGTAACTTTTTGATCAATTGTTTCCACAAAATGAGAGCATGTGACACACTATGGGGGAGTACATTTAGGTTCAATTTTTTTTAATGTAAACTTAGCCAAAGCACCATACCTCAACAGGTCCGGTTTAGAGAGGCCATCTTTGTTTTTAGGGGTTCTATATTATGACTAGCATATTGCCCGTCAAAAAATGACGGCAATGAGATGTGTATGTTTGGAAAGTTGTTTAGTTATTAATATACATATGGAATTGTAAGGTAGCTAATGTTGTTTTCTGTGTACTACTGAAATATCGAATTCAAATTAATAAATGAATTTACGTATTTTTATGCATTGTGTTGAAGAGCTGGCAATCTGTGTTGATGTTGCTGCAGCATTAGTGGTGTGGAGGTGCTGTGTAAGCGTGATGAACGTGTGCAGTGTAATAGTGTGCGTGCGCGAGACCAAACCGTTAGCGTAGTCGTGTACTTCCGCATTATCCTAAAATGGCGGATAATGTGTGGTATGCGTCTTAGCGGATCATCCGTACGTCGTTTAATGGTGGGTAATGTGTTGTATGCGTCTTAGCGGATTATCCGTATGTGTTTTCCATGGTTATAGTGCTGTAGCCTCGTTTTCGTTTTGTTTGGCCGCCATTTTTTCTGCGGCGCTCATTGCCAAAGTACTACGGTTTAACGGCTCGCCTCGCTGTGCGAGGCTCGCCGGGCGATGATCGCCTGCGGTGTTCATCGCTAAGCCCGCTAAAGTACTACGGTTTAACAGTAACTCGCCGGGCGATGATCGCCTGCGGCGCTCATCGCTAAGCCCGCTAAAGTACTACGGTTTATCAGTAAATATGGTAAAACGTTAAAATGACAATGTCAATAAAAATTAAATGTTGTGAAATTTGTTTGCCACACAAAATGACTCAGCTACATTTGTCCCTTTTTTTTTTTCTTAAAATAAAAACATATTTTTTTTTTTTGGAACTTTTAATTTTTTTAACTTTCAACTTATATTTCATCAAATGCGTTGTTTTAGGCGTGAAATCCGATGTTGCGCGAGACAAAGGTGTTAAATCTGTATTAATGCGTGAATCTGTAATTGCGTTTCGTAAAATGTACTCACTACTGTCTTTTTACTCATTGCGCGGTTAATCCGCATCCTTTATCTCGTTGTTTTTCAAAGACATACATCTGCGGCTGTGTTTTACGCAGTTCGTAGTAGTATAGCCTCGTTTTCATTTTTTCCGGCGGCCATTTTTTTCTCTCTTAGCCGATTTTTGATCTTTGTAACTCGTCAAAATGGATGTAAATTGGAGTTCCAACTCACTCCCAGACGCCCTGCCTGGTTCCCCATGCTGTAAGTGACCTTTTTTTTTATTTTTTAGTGTGTATTTAGTGTTTTTTTTATTGTTTTGGTTCCGCCGCTTATCTCGTAATTTTTTTCATCTCGTATTTTTTTTCTAAGTGCTACGGTTTAACGGCTCGCCTCGCTGCGCGAGGCTCGCCTGCAATAAGCGCCTGTGGCGCTCATTGCCAAAGTGCTACAGTTTAACGTAACGGCTCGCCTGCAATGAGCGCCTGTGGCGCTCATTGCCAAAGTGCTACGGTTTAACGGCGCTCTTTGCCAAAGTGCTACGGTTTTAACGGCTCGCCACGCTGCGCGAGGCTAGCCAGGCGCTCGCGCTCATCGCAAAGTCGTTCGATCGGCATAGTGGTACAGTTTAACGGCTCGCCTAGGTGGAGGACGGGGGTTTAGGTTGAGGAGGGGGGTTGAGAAGGGAGGTTGGGGTTGAGGGGGATTGACGGGGGAGGTTGAGGAGGTGGGTTGGGGTTGAGGGGGGTTGAGGTTGAGTAGGGGGGAAGAGGTTGAGGATAGGGGGTTGAGGAGGAAGGTTGAGGATGGGGGGGTTGAGGATGAGGAGGGAGGATGAGGAGTTAAGGATGGGGGGGTTGAGGAGGGGGTTGGGGTTGAGGAGGGTTGAGGTTGAGGTTGGGGGGGTTGAGGAGGTAGGATGAGGATGGGGGGCTTGAGGAGGAGGTTGAGTATGGGGGGGTTGAGGAGGGAGGTTGAGGATGGGGGGGGTTGAGGATGAGGAGGAGGAGGGGTTGAGGAGTGCGGTTGAGGAGAGAGGATGAGGATGGGGGGTTGAGGAGGGGGTTGAGGATGAGGAGGGAGGTTGAGGATGAGGAGGGAGGTTGAGGATGAGGAAGGAGGTTAAGGATGAGGAGGGAGGTTGAGGAGGGTGATAAGGGAGGGGGGAAGAGACACAGGGAAGGGAGAGAGGAGAAGAGACACGGAGAGAGAGGGGGACACAGAGGGCACAAGAGAGACAAAGGGGCAGCACATTTCCCACCCTCGGCTTATACTCGAGTCACTCATTTTACCCAGTATTTTGTGGTAAAATGGGTGCCTCGGCTTATACTCTGGTCTGCTTATACTCGAGTATATACGGTACCTTTTTTGTATGATGTCTTTTAACTTTTGTATGTGGTTAAGCTTTATCTAGTTGTGAATATTTCAACAATTTCACAGGATCCAGTTATCAGATGAACTTTAAATTATGTAATGTAAAGTAGGTAATAAACTATTATCAGTGATATAAGCCACAAACAAAATATTTTTTTCAGAGAAAACCTTAAATTAGGTTCACTCTGTTTCTGTCATGGGATATTTCAACTCGGACTGCTGGCCTCCTTATAGCCTGAAGTAGGGTTAGAACTACCGCCGGCGCATCCATTGTCAAGCACCTGGACATTGTTCTGGGGGCCCAGTGCTCTAATCCCCCCCCCCCCCCCCCAAATGCCTCTGGTGTCTCTGCACCCCATCCTGATCCCTCCTGTCGCCGTGCCCCCTCAACCTTAGCAGCTCCTGCATTTGTATGCCTCCACTGCCTGCTTGTTTTCTGGCCGGCAAGGGAATACCAAATGATGTGACATCATACAGGATTCCCTGCTTAGGACAGATGACGCAAATTCAGGAGCTGGTGAGATTTTGGGAAAAAAAATAAAAGTGTGTATATATATATATATCACATATTATAATTGTCTTACTGCGAGTTGTCGTCACGCTTTGCGTCCCTCGCAAAGGAAGGGCCGCAACTGACCACAACTCGCAGTTTCACCATGGCTCCCATCAGCCCTACTGCAGGCGTGCACGGGTAGCCGGCAAGCGTGCGCGTGCGCGCACTCGCGAAGACGTCGCGTGCGCGGGTACCCGGGCAGGCAAGCGTGCGCGCGCACGCGAAGACGTCACACAAGCGTGCGCGCGCACGCGAAGACGTCACACAAGCGCGCATCTACAGCAATGAGGTGAGGGAGAGAGACACGGGGAAGAGTGACAAGGAGGGGAGAAGCAGGGGAAGAGATACATGAGGGAGGGAGGGAGAGGAGGAGGGGAATAGAGACACGAGAGGAGGGGGGAAGAGAGACACAGGGGAAGTGAGATACAGGGGAGGGGAAGAGAGACACAGGGGACAGGGGAAGAGAGACACAGGGGACAGGGGGAAGTGAGATACAGGGAAGGGGGAAGAGAGGCACAGGGGAGCGAGAAGAGGAGGGGGAAGAGAAACACAGGGGAGGGAGAGGAGGGGGAAGAGAGACACAGGGGAGGGAGGGGAGGAAGAGAAACGGGAGGGAGAGGAGGGGAGGAATAGACATGGGGGAGGAGACACAGCGGAGGGGGGAAAAGATGAGGGTCAGGGGGTGGAGAGACACAGGGGAGGGATGAGGGGGGCAGAGACACAGGGGAGGGAGAGGGGGAAGGAGAAACAAGGAAGGGAGAGGGGGGAAAGAGACACAGGGGAGGGAGAGGGGGAAGGAGAAACAAGGAAGGGAGAGGGGGGAAAGACACAGGGGAGGGAGAGGGGGAAGGAGAAACAAGGAAGGGAGAGGGGGGAAAGACACAGGGGAGGGAGGAAAAGATGAGGGTCAGGGGGTGGAGAGACACAGGGGAGGGAGAGGGGGAAGGAGAAACAAGGAAGGGAGAGGGGGGAAAGAGACACAGGGGAGGGAGAGGGGGAAAGGGAAACAAGGAAGGGAGAGGGGGGAAAGACACAGGGGAGGGAGAGGGGGAAGGAGAAACAAGGAAGGGAGAGGGGGGAAAGAGACACAGGGGAGGGAGAGGGGGGAAAGAGACACAGGGGAGGGAGAGGGGGGAAAGAGACACAGGGGAGGGAGAGGGGGGAAAGAGACACAGGGGAGGGAGAGGGGAAAGAGACACAGGGGAGGGAGAGGAAGTAGAGGGCGGGAGAGGCTCACAATGAGTTCCAAAGCCACTCATTGCAAGGCCCGAGATGAGCGCTGAAGGAGCTTATCGCAAGGCCAGTAAAGTAGAGGGGGGAGAGGTTCGCAATGAGCCCCTCCCGTCAAGTAGAGGGGCTCGCAATGAGCGCCGAAGGCGCTCATTGCGAGGCCCGTGATTAGCGCCAAAGGCGCTCATCGCGAGGCCAATAAAGTAGAGGGGGGGGAGAGGCTCGCAGTGTGTGACAAACACCATTGCCAGGCTTCAATTTATTGCCGTCATTTTTGACGGGCAAGTCGCTAGTATATATATATATATATATATATATAACAATTAATAATAAATAGTCCACATTAAAAAGATCAATAGAGATCTAGAAAGGTTGAACTTGATGGACTAACTCTTTATTCATCCTCCAATACTATACTATTAATAATTATTTAATTAACAAATTAATTAATAACTAATCCGCATATTGCAGATCAGAGGAGATCTTAACAGGTTGAACTTGATGGACTGAAAGTCTTTTTTCAACCTTAATTACTATGTAACTATGTATATATGCACACAAGGCTTTGCAAAATTATTCACTATTCATTGGTTCTCAGCCAGCATATAAAAGAAACAAACACAAAATGTATGGCCTAGCTTCACTGAAGCTCTAACTAAACTATAACAGTCTAGTTTCAGGAGTTCAATGTTGCTATTCAGACTGCCTTCAGACTGCAGAGTAACTGTCTCTCTTTTTTTCTCCCAACCCAGTCCCAACTGTCTCTCTCAGTTGCTAAGACAGTTGTAGGAGTTCTAACCCTATCATCTTCTTAGAAAAAAAGGCCCTGCAGAGTCTGCCATTCACACATACTGTGTGTATAACCGTGTTAATATATATATTGTACATATTTTATTATATCTTTTCATGTGACAACACTAAAGAAATAACACTCTGATACAATGTAAAGTAGTAAGTGTACAGCCTGTATAACAGTGTAAACCGTTGGCAACAAAAGTGAGTATACCCCTATGTGAAAATGTCCATATTAGGCCCAAAGTCAATATTTTGTGTGGCCTCCATTATTTTCCAGCACCGCTTAAACCCTCATGTGCATGGAGTTCACCAGAGCCTCACAGGTTGCCACTGGAGTCCTCTTCCACTCCTCCATGATGACATCACAGAGCTAGTGGATCTTAAGGACCTTGCACTCCCCCACCTTCCATTTGAGGATACTGTATATATACCTTCTAGAAAAATGGTCTTATATTTGAGAATGAATAATCTACTTGGGAATCATTATATGATATGTTCTTAAATTAAAAGAATTTCCGGTAAACTAAACAAAAAGTGTCAGAGGCGCTCAATCTGAGAACGAACGACAGCTAAGTAGGTTTGCTCTATAGGTCTGGTTACCTACTCAAAAAGCAGCCTTGCCTGAAGAGTCCTACAGAGGCCAAAACGTACATCTGGTGTTTGCTGTTTCTCCTCATCAGGGTAGATTTGTCTGGTATTTTGGGGCTAGGTCACTCTTTCGAGTGAGACCAGACTGATATACTACAGGATATTTCTCCCTTTGAAGGGCATAAGTGAGCTAAAAGAGATCCATAGAACAAACCTACTTAAGTGTTGTTCATTCACAGAAGAGCGCCTCTGACTCTTTTTGTTTAATTTCCAGTAAAGTCACATTGTAACATGCTTAATTCTGTCATAATGTTATATATTCTTTATCAACATTATTTTCTCGCATCTTAGTGGAGAACACTTCTTAAAACCAAAATATATATATTACTATTACTATTATTTAAGTAAGTACCATTTTTTCCCTCTGAGTCTCTCATCAAAGTGATTCTGCTGTCATATCTTTATACATTTCAAGTGGCCAGAGTGATATTTTTGCAAGCAAATACAACATTTGCTAGTTTTATGGCCCTTCAAATTGTTCAAATATTAGAAAAATACTGTATATGCTCAATAATTGCACATTGCTTTAAAAAAAAGCCATATATAAGTCAAAAGGATTTTCTTTTTCTCTTAGAATCTTATAGAAGACAACAAGAAAGAAACAAAGGTGGAAAGTGTCAAAGTAGAATATAAGTATTAAAAGGACATGGAAAACAATTCTTGTTTTCATGTATTTAAAAGTGCATGCACCAAAAAAAAACTGTTAAAGGTATATGTAAGTGAGCTGGATCATGAATGCATCTGATAGAGGAGAATTTATAGTGTCTGAAAAAAAGAATTTTGCATGAAAAAATTCCAAAGTAAACAGTTACACTGTTAACCTGAATTTTGCTGATTATCTTGCTTTTGCAGAGTTTTCTCTCAATGTTGGCACCCCCAGAAATTTTCCAGGGATTATTAGCACATCTTATACATTGTTTCATTTTTGCCTGGGGATTTACAGTCACATGATCTCAGACACTTTCGTTTACTTTAGTGTAATTTCCTTCCTTTACTGAATATGTAAAGCTGTGATATAATTTTTTGAGCTCTGCAGTGAGCACTGTCTAATGCAGTGTTAATTCTTGTGTTCTGTCTGTGAGTATAGTGTAATGTTGTGTTATTTCTATAGTTCTGTCTATTGTGTAATGCTGTTATTTCTTGTGTTCTGTCTGTGAGTATTGTGTAATGTTGTGTTATATCTTGTGTTCTGTCTGTGAGATCTGTGTAATCCTATGATAGCATTTCTTTAGTTCAGTCTGAGTATTGTGTAATGCTGTGTTATAATTTCAATAGCTGTCTATGAGACTATTGTATAATTTATATTTTAGAGTCTGTTACAATCTCGGCTTATAAAAAGGTACATGATATACTTTGACTATCACATCAAATCAAAATATATATTTTTTGCTTAACTTTTCTTGCTTTATCATTGTTTTGTCTAAGCATAAGTTTATTTAGATATTTATGTGTGTTTATTCAGGTCAGACCTAACTACACTGCTTATCAATCCCTCCCTCAACTCTCTTTTGCTATCCAGTGTCACAGCTGATTGCTGATTGGCTGAAAAGCCAATCAGTATGCTCATGTGCTGCATAATGGATATCTCATTAAAAATTAGATATCCTTTATGAAAATCACAGTTGCTGAGGGTGTCTAAATCACCCCCAGCACATTTTTTATTATATTGCAAAAACGGTTTGCATGTTTTCGTGCAAACTTTTTTGCTAGGTGGGTTATGATCCATTCTACAGGATGCATTCATAACCCACCTCACTTACACATCCCTTTAAGTAAAACCTATTTCTTCTTATTTGAAACTAACAGGAAATGCACACTGAGGAGGCTGGAAAGTACAGAGTGATTTAAAAGAGCAGCAGCTTGGAAGTATGCGATATAATCTTTGTAAAAAATGTAAGTGAATAATTAGATTAGAATTTTCTATGTTTGCCAAATAATATACAAATACGGATGCAAATGTTGATTGATGAATATCTGCGTCTTTTCATATCCATCCCCCATTGTGTTACTGAACCGGTTTTGCCTGTTTTGTGGTTGTTGGCACAAAAGGGAGGATGGGCTCTAATACCAACTAGAGCATTGCACTGGTTATTTACTGAAAGATTTACAAGTCTTAGTGCATGTCTGCATTCCTTGGTGTTTACTAGAAAACAAAGTATTGAAATGTATGCTGAAGTCAAAGTGTTTGAACAATGTATAACCTGAATAAACCCTTACTTGGAATTCCGGAAGCTTTATATCCACAAGTAATGCAAGAACGCTTCAGTCGAGTGCACATAAAGAGGTTTTCACTCACATAGCTTGTGAGGACACACAATGGCCGCGTCTTGTATTGGATATTGCAGCCAATTTCTGTGGGTTATTCGAAATTGTAGAAGCGAGAAAAGAACAGAAAATATTTAAACTAGCTATAGACACAGTCTAGAGTGTAATTATTCTCACTCTTAATAAATTCTAATACTTGTTATAGAATAATTAGTAAATATCATTATAGATCATTTTGAGAAAGAAAGGCGCATAGTATTCAAATCAGTTTACAAATTAGTTTTTATTGGTTATACTTAAAATATACAGCATAAAATGTACACAGTGGTGAACTAAAAAATAGAATTCCTCGGCTCTGAATCAGGAGAATAGAATAATCAGTATGTATTCTGGTCATTTTTCTATATAAATGCAGATAGGGGGTATTGAAAATCAGTATCAAATTAGTTAATGTGAATCTGTACCCTACAACTAAGTCCATTAAGCCACAAGCTATGGTATCTAAATTCAATTAAAAAAGATGAAGATTTACCCCCAAAAAATTGGAATGCAATAATTTTTTGCGTTTACTATAATAGAATTAGCATCATAGTAGGTTTTGTAATTATAAGTCTCTAGATTCCCAGACTAAGTAGCTATATGAGCATATGTCTGGTGAGTTTTCTCTGATTCACCTGTTAGAGTAAATTCCAAAGAAAAAACCCTTAAAAAATAGAGACTAATTTGATTTTCCTAATGGGGTCCACAGTTTTAATCATAGCATTTCCCAGCCCCCATAGCTTGCACTACTTTCTAATCTTATCCATTTTTAATCTTTCATTATAATAGTTTGTTCTGAGCGAGTACTCATCTCCTAAGCCTTTTGCCTAGTATGTGACATCATAGACTTGTGATGCATACCAAAACTATAACCTGACGTACTTGTTTTGCATCACTAGCTTCTACGGAGGCTGCAAGGAGTGGTCTAATCTACTGCCTTAAGCGGAAAAAGATTGAAGCAAACTGTTAACGCTTTATCTGCATTATCTTCTGCATCGGGGTATATATGGAGAGAAGAGCATACCTATATACAGGAACATGACAGATAAGGTTTAAGACAATAAATTAACCACTTACTGTATATTATTATTCACAGGACTGGAGCGCTTGCAGAGGAGACACAGCTATTTCCCCTCTATGGATTGAGAGAAGATGGAAATCAACATACTTGTGTGCTCTATTTTATATATATATACTAGCGAATTGCCCGTCAAAAAATGACGGCAATGAAATTGTAAGGTAGCTAATGCTGTTTGGTGTATAATAATGAAATATATAATACATTAATAAATTAATATACTTTACCTATTTTGAAGCATTGTGTTGAAGAGCTGCAATCTGTTTTGATGTTGCTGCAGCATTAGTGGTGTGGAGCTGCTGTGTAAACGTGATGAATGTGTGCAGTGTAACACTGTGCGTGCGCGAGCCGAAACCGTTAGCGTAGTTGTGTACTTGCGCATTAGCGTAAAATGGCGGGTAATGTGTGGTATGCGTCTTAGTGGAATATCAGTAGGTCGTTTGTGGTGTTTTGCGAGTTTCTTGTGGTGTTTTGCGTTGTAGCCTTTTGCTGTAGCCTCATTTTCGTTTTGTTCGGCGGCCATTTTTTCTCTCGCTTAGCGATTTTTTTAGTGTCTAAACTCTTTTATTTTTAGTTAACTGAAGGTGGAAGTTGTTTTTTTGAGGTCCTGGATGCTCCCTCTTGCTGTAGGTAAGCTTTTTATGTATGTGCTGTATGTATTTATTGTGTTTTTAATTTTGTGATGTTCGTGTCTCGTATGTTTTTTGCGTTGCGAGGTAAAGTTTGCGAGGGTCGCGTCGTGTTGTTTGCGTTTTAATGTAAATTTTGCGAGAGTCGCATCTGCTGGCAAGGAGCGCCTTCGGCGTTCCATGCCAGCAACTGAGGCCCTCGCCCACAGCCCTCTCTACGCGAGGGCCGTGGCTCGCTGTGCGAGCCAGCAAGAGTTAGCAACAACTCGTACGCTCACAACTATATATGTGATATATATATATATATATATATACACACACACACAATAAATCAGCCAATTAAAGGGTTATAAATAAAAAATAAAATGGTGTCATTCAGATTGTATTACAATGATTGATCCCTGGAATCAAGGAATTAATACAGATCATGGAACCTACTTGGACCAGAACAGTTGCTTTAATGATTTTTATTAATTTCTATATTTCTGGATTGCGAGTCTGATTGCAAACCGTTCTTCTAAACACTAATTGATTGTAGTTTAAACTACATGTTTTACTGACATCATGATGACGGTCTCATTTACTATTGGCTCTGCCTAAAATTGTACTTATGGGCTTGCTTAATTGATCTTGATCATGCCCTGAAATGCTATGTGATTTTTCATGGTTTGTGTGTTGGGTCTGTGAGCATGTAATTGCGGGCTTGAATCAATTGAATACAACTATATATGTAACACATTTGGAACCGGCAGCCAAAAGTTCTCTTTGAAGGTAATTACGGCTTCTAATTGAATAGGAGCTACTATTTTTGTGAACCTTTGGGAAGAATGTAGAAATCCTATGGCTAAATACATTTAAAAAATGATACTCTTTTTTTTATTAATTAGCTGTGACTACTTGTCTTTCATTAGAATTGACTTTATGTTAAGAAGTGCATTAGAGAAACCATTGCCATTGACATATGTTCATTTGGTTACTTAGCATGTAATCTAAAGACTTAGGCTCTCATTCAATTGCAATTTTGCCAATTGAATAAGGCTCTAAATAAGCACATAACATATTTTTTTAAAGATGTTTTTGGGTAGTAAACATCTATCCAAAAGCAAGGTCTTCACTAACTAAAAGCTTCTTTAAAAAAATATGTTCTGTGCTTATTTAGAGCGCTATTCAATTGGCCAAATCGCAATTGAATGAGGCCCCTATAATGGTTAAAACTATGATGCTAACCCTATATTAAAGGTACATTAGAGGAATCATTACAAGACATATTCTCATATGGCTACTTAGGTGTCCATGCTAATTGGGCGGTGCAAACTGTGGCACAATCCTAAATCAGCTGCAGGAACTTTTTTTCCCTACATTACACCTTTACATAAATCGATATCTCGCACCACATTACAACACTTTATTTGAATTAAGATACCATAGCTTGTGGCTTAATGGTCTTAGTTGTAGGGTACAGATTCACATTAACTAATTTGTAACTGATTTTCAATAGCCATTGTCTGCATTTACGTGTAAGAATTATCAGATAACCTATCTTCTGCATACTGATTATTCTAATCTCCTGAGACAGTTAGGGCCTAGTATTTTTTTTATTTGCCTCTGTGTACATTTTATGCTATTATATTTTAAATATAACCAATAAAAACTCAGTTATAAACTGATTTAAAACTGTAGTGCTAAGGGCTATTGCCTTTCTTTCTCAAAATGATCTATAATTTTTGCTAATTATTCTCTAACAAATATGAGAATTAATTTAGAGTAAGAATAATTACACTCTTAACTGTGCCTATAGCTAGATATAAATATATGATGTTCTTTTCTCACTTCTGTGTACATTACATATTACTAGTTATCAGCCTTATTTAATTGTGAATCTGGCAATTGAATAGGGCTCTATATAAGCACATAGCATATCTTTTTTACAGATGTTTAGTTAGTGAACTTCTATGCAAAAGCAAGGTCTTCAGTAACTACGGTAAAAACGTATTTAAAAAAAATATGCTATGTGTTCATATAGAGCCCTATTCAATTGGGCGAATGGCATTTTAATAAGGCTGTACATCTATATTTAACAAGGGTATTTACTTGAGAGTTGAGGTCCTTGACTTTTTCTTTTTGAATTATTCTAATTTGTCTCATATGCACCAAGGAAACTCCAGTAATATATAAAGTATCTAAAACTTTGACCAGTGCAGTACTTTTTGAGCTACCCCACAAATCATAAGCGACACATTTACCTATTGTGCAAGAGGAAGTTATGGTTATACATTATTTTACATATATTCACATTTAATTTATATATTACTGGTTTCACTTGGACTTACCCAACCCATACCTACCTACCCTACAACCCCCAACCTAACACATAACCCACCCCTTATATACATAACCCTATTTAATCCAACACACATTGCATCCAACATATTGCATCCACATTTATGGATATGATGATCTTCTCAATGTTAGCCTTTTTTTTCTTTCTTCCTCTTTAACAGTTGGTTTCTGGCAGTAGTAGCTCTTTAATTGACAAAGATTTTAGCAATCAAGGCTTGCTGCATTTGTATGACATTACAGGTGCTTGAAGATACCCAGAGCCTTTTCGTAAATTACGGGCATTTTGAGAGACTTCCAGGGCTGCTGTGGAGGAAATGTGGGGGCCAGTGCTGTATATATATATATATATATATATATATATATATATATATATATATATAAATTAACTTTAGCTCAAATATCATACTTGTAATTAAGATTTTGAAAATATATATTTTGGACTTCCACTAGGCAAATAATAAAATTACAGGCATTACAAACATTCAGGTGACATTTCTCAGAGGTTATATTTTAGAGTGGGATGTGATTGATCGGTAGTGTTTTCCAAGTAAAATTCACTTTTAAATGGAGACCCACTACTTGCTTCCAAATGACATGTATGACATCACCCCCCCCCCCCCCACACACACACACACACACACAATTTTTGTGAAAACTATGGGTCTTCTTTATGTTGTTGGGACCTATACTATATACTGAATAACAGACACAATTCTGACATTTCTTTTTTTACACACACATATTACATAGAATACATATACTGGGTGTTATGTATATATATATATATATATATATATATATATATATATATATATATATATATATATATATATACTGTATATATGCATGTCCCAGCTCAGCTTCCCAGAATGCAGTGCAATAACGTTTTTTCTCAGCTGGATGTAGGTTTTTTCACTTGTTTTAGACATTCAAATGTGAACACAGGTGTACTATGAAGACACACTCCTTACCTTTTTCCAACATTCAGTCACAATATGTATTTTTGTAAACATGTCAAAATTATATCCTCTAAATGTTTATGTCCCTTTGGCTAATTATGGTATTTTAATATATATAAACCAAAATTGAATAGAAAAGCTAAAATATAAAGGCTGAGTTTATTTAATTTAAACTTTGTAAAACATTTTGCAGATTTTAGATGAAGTCCTTCCAATAAATTGTATAAATATGACCAGTGGTCATTTACTTTAAACAAAAATGAGATAAAATGAGCAGACAGTAGGATTATAGGTTATTACCAGGGTAGTAGAATATATTAGCATACTTTAAGTATAAGAATATTTTGTTGCTCAGTTCATCCTTCTAGTACCAGAGCGATACCTTGATTGATGGGCAATTAATATCTTGTAAACAACTTACCACATGGTCTATGAACTTTTTGACTTTCCTCAATCCAGCCTTATACTTTTAATATACATGAAGTTTTCAGCTGCTACTCACTTTAAGTCTCAATTTCACTGCCTCACATTTGCGGTCTCAAGTCTGTGTCCTTCTTCAGAAGACTGACTTTAATGTTAAATTTTGAAATGGTCCTGTTGGAACTGTGTTGCTTCCCAGCATGCTGTATATACAATTTAATCAACCAAAGGACTCTATCTTTATTTTACTTCTATTATTATTTTAATACTATTTTCAGTGAAAAAACACTGTTCCCCACAGACACTTACCTCCTCTGACTCAGGTCAGCCATTTCAGGCTTGTGCCAGGTGTGGAGGGGGATTGCCAATAGAAATTAAAATATTTGGCTTTACTAGGTTAGGAAGGACCTGCATTTCAGCTTTTGATTAATAGAAGATGTTGAAAGAGACCTCATTAAATTCCAAGCCTGTAATGGCAATGGGACACCCGCAAAGCCTACTGGCTTGAAATTCTCTGGAGTTAATGAGCTATTGCATTCAACCAGGCCCGTGAGTTACGGGCCTAGATGCAAACCCGTAATCCATTCTTGCGCATGTTGCATGTGTGGCCGAGAACATGATCAATTAGTCAAACCCGTATTTATGGGTTTAGAAGGAGCCAATGGTAAAAGAGATTGTAATCATTACGTCACTGAGAAATGGAAGTTAGATTTCAATCCCTTACGGGTTTGAAGTACGAGTTACAATCGCACCCGCATTCCAGAAAGAATACAATACAATATTAATAAATCCGTAAATATGATATTCAAGTTCCATTATATGTATTAACACATTGATTGCCGGGATTGATATAACACAGAAATTAAACATTAAAAAAGTATTTTATATTGCAGATTTGCGAGCTTGAGAATGTTGTGCTATTCATTTTAATACCTAACATCACTTTCCCTTTATTTTTAAGTACAGTAGTGTGTTGATATTTTCCTTTAGAGTGCTACGGATAGGACTTTAACCCCCTTGCGAGTCCTATCTAGTACCCCTAGGCTTTTTCGCTCCATTTGCGGTTTACGGGTGTGAAGGCCAGTGGATTCGTAGCAATTTAATAGCTATTTCCGACCGTAACATTTACGGCTTGACAGATCAAAGGTTTTGCAACAACGGATGTTCCGATTTCGACATCCTGTAGGGTTTTTCAGCATGTAACCTGTATTATTTGCAGGTAGCTTTACAAGGCCAACTTAATAGCCGTTAAGTCTTGCAGGCTACAATTTTACACGTTGGGGGAATTTAATAGTGCTTATGGTGTCCACTGATGTGCGCAGTTTCTTGTCTGCATGCGGCTCCAGAAAGAAAAATTACTCTCTGCACTCGTTACACATATATCAGTGCAAAAGAATGTGAGACGGTGGAACCATACAATCCCTCTTCATCTTCCATTCATCTAGGACCAACCCTGCTCTGCCTAATGGTAAATCCAGCCTCTGCTTATACTTCACAGCTCAACCCTTTCCTAAAAAAAAATCTATTAAAAGCCTACCAACTTGTTCCTCAATTTCCTGGCTCTGAGGACTTACAGAACAACTAAAAAGGAATCTCCTGCCATTTTGTCTCTAATGTCCTTACCTGCCCATTAGATTGCAAGCCTCCATTAAAGCAGGGCCATTCTGTACCACTATGTATACATGTGTTATGTGTGTCTTATGTATTGACTGCATCACCTGTACTTTGGACTACACCACAGCACTGTCCATACTTTTATCATCAATTCTCCAGAATAAAATCTCCAATATATGTTCCCTATGAAAACTTATGATAAATGTATGCACAACAATGTTATCTATTTTTTTAGTGTATGAGGAGAGTTTCTGTTTTAACTACTTTAAAGTTTATGTAATAGATAGGTTTTGCAAACAACATTCATTGATTGACTTCATATTCTCAACTATGCCACAAATTATATATAAGTCCTTCTAGAGAACTTTTAAAGCTGCAGTTCAAGAAAAAATATATACTTTTCTGGGAATTATGTTCCAAACTAACAACATTAGCAGCTCACACACAACTTCCACCAATGTATCATGGATTTCACCAAGATTCAACAGAGGCATCACAATTTGTTTTTTTTACTTTTTTCTGCTTAATTATGCTCTCAGTCAGACTCAACATTTTGTGCAGCCATGCTTTAAACTTTAAAATATTAACATGTTCTTCCTAAATAGTACCTACTAAACAAAGACTCCCAACTATCTGTGTTTGTATACACACAGCACAATAGCACAACTATTATAAAGGGAAATGACTCTGTATCCAGGCAGTTGGATACCACAAACAAAGCCCCACTACATATAGGACAGTAAAACAATTACATTCACACATAAGGTCAGATAAGCCTTTATTATAAAATAAACATTTTCCTTTCAATACTTCAGAAATGCAAACAAACACTCTCGAATTGGGATACCATTTAAACAAGTCAAAAAGATGGATGGAGACAGTCTTTAAATCATAATGGAATCCAAATGGAAATATGGTAATGTATGTAGGCCTAGGTCTATTAGACCTACATTTAAGACAGCATATTTAGAGGACCAGATGGAAAAGACTCACAAAAATGAGGGTTAAACAACCTAAGACAAATTGCTTTATTTATTTAGCCTTCAAAATCATCAAACAACTTATATATATATATATATATATATATATATATATATATATATAATTTTGGGGTGAAATCAGGGACATGGCTGCTAGTGAAAGTCACTGAATTGATCCTAAATCTCCTACCAAACCGGTATTTTCACTTGTGAAGTGTCCTGCCCATTAACATATTTCCAAGGCATTACAAGGATTTGGAGTGTCCTGTCACAGTTTTTTTTTTGTGACAAGAAGAACAAGTTTGGGAAAAAGGATAGGTCAAGAAAAGATACTGGTAAAACTGGAAGACATTCTACCACCTACCAGCATAGATGTCCAAATGTCACAATGTGTCTTGAATGGGGCGCCTTCCTAACAATAATAATCATATCCTATGTAGGGGAAAACTGTGTCCTAGGAGAAGGTAAGCAAGCATATGTTCTGTCTCTCGTTTAAATTAAGTTTACCCTTAGTGCTTTGTAAACAAAAAATATGAGAATAAGGAAAATATGTGGTAGTGGGACTGAACTGGAGTCACATCTGGGGTATTTTGTGCAGTAGGATTGCCATTTCTCACACTATTTGTTATGCATTATGTTAGGCACGAATACTACAGCACTATTTGAGCACAGTTGTTGAGATAATTTCATTAGTGTTTGAAAATCACATTTGTAGCTATGTATGTTGATAATATACCATCTGTTTAAACATGTTGGAGGAAAGAAAGCAGCATAGGATTTCTCTAATCACATGTTATAATTGTCAAACTGCGATTTGTTGTCACACTTGCAAGCCTCGCGAAGCAAGGTGAGCCGTTGAGGCATTGAAGCCTTCCGAGCTCAGTGGACTTAGGCAATAAGCGCCGAAGACGCTCATTGCCCGTGAGACTCGCGAAGGGAGGCGAGCAGTTGAGGCATTGAAGTACGCAGCACTTAGGCTGAAATGACCCTTGCAAAGCGAGGCAAGTAGTTGAGGCACCCTGGACTTAGGCTGCAAGCAGTTGAGGAACGCGGGACTTAGAAAAAAAAATTCTGACCTCGGAATCTCGGGGGCAAAAATAATCCGACCTCAGAAAAAACAAATGTAACGGCCAAACCGCAGAAATCGAAAAAAGCTTAAAACAAGAAAAAAATGTTTTTTTTTAAATTAAAACACATTCACACACAGCACAGGGGGAGAGCCAGGAAGCCTGGGAGTGAGGTTGCAAGCGAATTTGAGACGGATTTGCAGTGTTTGGTCATTTGTCTTAACAAAAAAAAAAAAGAAAATGGCAGACGAAAAACGCAAAAAAGTATGAAAATGGATGAAAATGAGGCTGAGCAAAGCCAGGCACATGAGACTTGGAAAATACACAACACCAAAGACAGTACAACACCAGGCACGCAGGACTTTGAAAATAAAACCAACGCCAGTCAGAGCGTGCCATACAAACATTCAGCAGACACACAGAGGAGAAACAGGGACGGAGGGAGATGCTGGAAAGAGACACATAGCATTCCCAAGCACAAAACTTGCAGGATAATGAACCCTGCAATGAGCGGCCCATACAGTGGCCGGGAGGAAACGTTCGCAATGAGCGCCGAAGGTGCTCAGCGAAGCAAAAGCCTCACATTGTGTGGCAAACAGCATTGCCAGCCTTACACTTTTATGCCCGTCATTTTTTGACAGGCAATTTGCTAGTATTTTTTATAATGATTGTATGTGTTACAGCAGAGAACAATATGTAGAGTTATCAGCTTTAATTTAAAGGACCACTATAGTTAAAAAAGTACATATTTGTCAAGTATGTATAACACTAACAACACCAACAGCTGCTTAAGTCATAAAAATAAAAAAATGTTTTGGGAAAATGTAAATGTTTATGAGGAATCCATTTTGTGTTTGTTACATCATATTCTGAGAACTGGATAATAAGGGTGTGTCTTTGTAGCTCTAAGTGGAAGGGGGGGGAGGAAGGAACAGTAAGATTTTATTTCTTAATAGGATAAGATTTAAAATGAGACACCACATCCCTCCTCCTCACTGGCCCAGAATCAGAAAACCTTGCATCATTCAAAGCAACCATAGCTAAACAGGAATGTATACACACTTCCCACATACACAACTTCCATCAAGTATTGTGGGTTCTTCCAGTGTCAGAGGCATTGATACTCTAATTAAAAACTAGCTGTATTACATTTCTTTTGCTTAATTATACTATGTCAGACTCATATTTGCCAAACATATATATTTTTTTAATTGTGCGGTGGTCCTTTAATTCTTCATATACACTCAGGGTAGATTCCTACCAGCTAATTTTTAATTACACTCCTGGCTGCTTATCCTGATATCCTGGGACAAATTTAACTATGGGACAGAGGTCTCAACCAAGGTAACTGTGACCTGAAAACAGGGATGTCCAGTCACCCTATTGTAAGTCTGTGTTTCAGATCTGTTTCTTGCCAGCAATATAAAAGCTTGTATAGATATCACCCTCTTCAAGGTATATCCATAATTCTTTTTTTCAACAAATATGTATGAGTTGTTTCAAGTGTACACAAATTACATCTGAAAATCCTGTTTTTAACATTATTATTCCCCACTAATCTTAGTATTCATCAGTATTTTTAATTTGAAACTGAGAAAAAGCTAAAGTTTATTTTTTTTCTGCATCTTCATGATATTTTTGTTCTAAAAAATGTGCCAACAGCTAAATATTTTCATTTTCAATGCAACGTGACTCATAGTTGGAATTATTTAATTTTGAACCTCACATGTTTGTTTTTTCAGGTTACACAAGGAAAAAAAACATACCTATATAACTCATAAATCTAGTTTTTCTAAGAAAAAGAATAGAACAAGTGATCACTGCTATAGCCCATTTTTAAAGGATTTATAGTTTGAGAAAAACTTAAAATCCCAGTGGAACTAATAATGTTAGCAGCTACATAAGACATAAGCACAAAAGCATTTTTAAAGAAAAGCTTACATTTATCTGCTTGTGTCATAAGGGTTTCATCTTGGACTGCTAGTCCGCCTGTAGCTTGAGGGGCATAGTTATCCTTCTGGGGTTTACTCTTCTATATGGTTCTATATTAAAGTGGCAAAAAGGGCAAAATATCTGGTTTCATTACGACAATATTTAATACAATAGTCAAACGATAAGGACGGTGTGTATTTGCACATTAGCAATTCATGTTCTCCATAAGGGCATACAATATTTAAAGGACCACTGTAATGACCTAAGTAAAGGAAGTCATTGTTTTATGCATTGATCAGTAATAAAATCATATTTAATAATTTAAATTGCAATGTTCAAAATTAACTTCACTTTCAAAGATCAGTATGAAGCCCCACTAAGCACTACTAGTCTTTTTTGTTCAGGTGACTTGCAGTCAAGACAGTGAAGCAGATGCCTCAGGGGCAAATCAGTAATTAATGTAATGATCCTCAATAAATGAAATCTTTGAATCCCTGTGGTGGATTAGGAAGGCAGACTGACAGCTCAACAATGGCAAAATGTGATGCTAACTTACCGGTATTCTAGGAAATACTACATTTTTAAAACATTTAGTTGACAAGGTATCAGATAACACTAGCAAATATGGTATAATATGCTAAGCTATAGGTAAAAATGTAAACAATGCTTATTAAAATCATTAGCAAAAAGCTTTGGAAAATAAATGTATTACTAGCTATTTCTATTCAGTTGTTGACTTGCAACTTTTTATCAAAGAAGCTCATATATTATAATTGTGTTATATCATATGTTAAAGCATTGTAGTGTACAATGCTGTACAATTGATCAGAAATAATCACCAGCTCATGTGATTTGTTTTACCTTTTTTGTTGACGCCTATGGGATCCTACCTTGTAGATAAGGGCCCCCAAATTATTTTGCACCAGGGCCTTACAATCACTAGCTCTGCCACTGAACATGTATTAATGCAAACATATACAAAAGTAGTGATACATTTGTCCTATGCAAAGTATGCTCCCTTCACATCTAACATACAAGAAATTATATGAAAACAGATACCGTAAATTAAATAGTGAGAATACTATCTTTAGCCCATATATTTGTAAGTAATCCATTACTTTCCAAAATACCCTTAAAATATTTTAGAGCAAAATATCTGTCTGATTGTAAATGTGATTGAAGGCTTCTCATTGTGTGCTATTCAATAAATGTGCACTACTGTAAATATTATACACTAGCGACTTGCCCGTCAAGAATGACGGGATGATATAGTGTTATACATTATGTTTTCTGTCCATTTATGTACTATTTGTTGTTTGTCTCTGACCCTCCCTCTCCCTCCCCTGTGTTTCTTTCCACCGTATCCCTTCCCTGTGTCTCCCCCCCCATTTCCTTCCCTGTGTCTCTTTGCCACGCTCTCCCTCCCCTGTGTGTCATTCCACCCTCTCTCACCCCTGTGTCTCTTTCCACCCTCTTCCCCATTTCTCGCCTGTGTCTCATCCCCCCTCCCCTGTGTTGCTTTCACCCCTCTCCCTCCTGTGTTGCTTTCACCCCTCTCCCTCCCCTGTGTCTTTGCCCTCTCCCTCTCCTATGTTTTTCCCCCCCACTCCCTCCCCTGTGTCTCTTTGCCCTGCTCTCCTTTCCCTATGTCTCTTCCCCCCTCTCTCCCTCCCATGCCTCTTTCCCCCCTCTCCCCTATTTCTCACCCCTGTGTCTCTTTCCCTCCCTCTCCCTCCCCGGTGTCTCTTCCCCCTCCCCTGTGTCTCTTCCCCCCTCTCCCTCCCCTGTGTCTCTTTCCCCCCTTCCCATCCTGTGTCTCTTTCCCCCTCTACTTCCACCCCTGTGTCTCTTTGCCCTGCTCTCTATCCCCTGTGTCTCTTCCCCCTCTCTCACCCCTGTTCCTCTTTCCCCCACTCCCTCCCCTGTGTCTCTTCCCCCCTCTCCCTCCCCTGTGTCTCTTTCCCTCCTCTCCCTCCCGTGTCTTTCTCCCCCCTCCCTTCCCTGTGCTCATTTTGCCATTTAGGGGTGTAAAAACATTTACAGGCTTTGGGAAATTGCTCTCTCCCCTCTACCTTGCGGGAGCTCATTGCGCGACCCTCCCCCCTCTAACTTGTGGGCCTAGAGATGAGTGCCTTTGCCACTCATTGCAGGCCGCGACATGCTATAACCACCATATATAAGGTTGTAATGTAAATGCAATTTTAACACAGAAACATCACATCTGTTTGAGTTGTATGTATATTATTTGAAATTGGGCAATGCTATCAAAACTGTTCCTTCTCTAGTGTCCATTGTTACTGATAGCAGAGATAGACAGTACACTGCATGGACACTTATGTTCATACATTTATGTCACGGTTTCTTGAAATTACAGCATTCCAAGTTCTAGATCTTATTGGTCTGGAAAAAATAAATTGCAAGTTTACCGGAAAGGAAGATCAACATACTGCATTGGTATTCCTTTCCGGGAAGAAACTGCAGGTAAATGTTTATAGGCCAATATTTATTTTTTAACATATATTTTTGGACTTACCACTTTAAATGCAAAGTAACTTTTGACACTTTCACTAAGAGTTTGTACAAGTTCAATAAAAAAATAATTAAATTTGATTTACAACTAACAAATATATTTGTATCTGACAGGGCTGTTTTATAGCCAGATCTCAGAGCAAAAAACTCATCAGCAAACATAGACTTGTGCATTAAATGTTAAACATTGAGAGCTAGCTTCATACATTGCAACGGGTGATGTGAATATATAGACTATTCTGGAATACAATAAAATCCTAGATAATAAATTAATCCCATGCTGCCCAACCAAAACATCTGCATGAAGTATTATATTAAATACTATATCAGTGGTAAAAATGCATTCTTAAAAAAAAAAGATACATGTAACCTCTCTACCATACAGATTTCCATCAAATAAATTGTGACAATTAGACACCTAGTTTTATGATTTATACTATTATTATTATTGTTTTATTTGCGCCAACATATTCCATAGCGCTATACATACGTTGTGATCAAGGCAAAACAAGATTAACACATTACAAAGATGGAGGGCCCTGACTTTGAGCTTAGAATCCGGTGTCCATAGTGCTTTCCCTAAAGCAACATACAAGATTGAAAACTGGCAGATTTACAATCTAAATGAATTTATATACCTCTGTTTTATTGGTGGCTGTATGACTGGTGACTTGTGGTCAGAATAATCTTCTCTGCTTTTTAAGTTAGTGTTTGTGCACTCTGTGGATGTCTCCTATTTTCTGCCCACCAGCAGTGTTGTCCAGCGACCACTAGGTGGCACGGCAAATATTTTCTTCAATTTCTTGTTAGTGCTTAGATTTGTTAGATTTAGGATAAGAGTTTAGGGTTAGGGCAGTGTCAAGTTTATCATATGCCAGTACCTGAACCCAATACCCTAAACCCTAAAAACAGGAAAGGTCCCACTCTACATATGTTCAATAAAGATAAGTTTTGGAAAGCAAAATCAAGGGACACCAAAGTCACCATATGTTCTGTGGTTGACTTAGATGTTGTATAGCCCCTAAAGCCCTCCCCCAAAGAACTTTAATATAAAAGTTCAGGCTGTGACTGTTATGCTAATTTATATACTAAAAAAAAGTATAAGGTTGCGGTGCAACTTGAACACACATCTGCAACTTCACAGTCCAGGCTCATAACCCCTGTGTTATGTGTCTACATGCTTTGTCATGGGTGGAAAAGGATAATATTGCAAATGGAACAGTTCCTTCCACAACCTGCACACCTATTTCTTATTAGTACTACTGACCGTGCAGTTGATAGAGCAAAGGCAGGTGGAAGCAGCTTAAAACCACTGCTGTCCAAGACTCATAACTCAATTAAATTAGCAGCAATTTTAAAAAGGAAGGCACTTTTCCCACATGCGTTTATCTTTAAGTTTTAGAAAACCTTTGCACATTTGTCCCTTTACGTTTTAAAAATCATTAACTCCAATAATTTGTATTATATTTTCAGGAAGTTGTTCTGAACCTTCAGTTCTTTGCTGTGTTGCGAGGAAAGATAAATGTAAAAGGAAAAGCTGCTACTGTGATACGTACTGCTCCCGTCCCAATCATTACGACTGCTGTCCAGACTACAGCAAGACATGTGGAACAGGTAATAACCAAAATGCAGCCGATATATGTTTAAAATGTTTTAAAGGGGACTGTGGCATATTCCCTGGAGGGGGATTTCAAATGTGTTCAGTTTGTGAATCTGATCCAATTTCCCCATATTCTATATTTATGTAAATTATCAAATAATATGCAACATTTCTAAACAACAACACAACTAGAAACCTCACCAATGTGTCATTCTTTCCTTTTGCAAAGCAGTACATGTAAATCTTGGTATATCAGTTGAGATATCAGTTGATTTCTTGTTTCAGATTCTTATCTGATGTTCTTTGTATGACTACATGGAAACATATTTCAGATTTGTAGGTTACTATAATTAATTTTTAAATAAACACAAATTCACTAGGTAGAGGATGGTGTTTTATTTTATTGTAATGTTCTTAGAAAACTACCAACCAACTGTGACTGTCTCATATGTAGATGGTGTGAAAGAATTTTTCTCTGATCTATTGGCAGAAGGTCAGACACTGATAATGTCATTGTGTGTGGCGACATCAGTATTTAGCTTTAGAGCTTATCTGCCTCTTCTGTCTGCATTTAGCTAGGCGCCTGTGTAATATGTTGTGCTGTGAAATGCTGAGAATGGCAACATCTCGCTACCTTCATTTTGATGTTTGGATATTGATGCACTGTTAGTCCTATTAAATTCCCTCAACGTTTTAAACCGAAGCCCATAACATAGGCCACAAGCCTTGCGGCTATTGAATTAGCCCTTTAAAGCAACCCGTCAACTACTTGCGGGGTGAGGGCAAGAAAAGGCTATGGAACTCGAAAAGTTGAACTGAGCGCCCGCAAATCCTTTGATCTGTCAAGCCCGTAGCTGTTACATTTCCAATCGCGCTATTAAATTGCAACTTATTCACTGGCGTTCAACCCTGTAACCCGCAAATGGAGCCAAAATGCCAACAGGTACCAGAGAGGACCCACTAGTGGGTTAAAGTCCTAACTGTAGCACAGTAAATGCAAATATACACCCACTACTGTACTTATATGTGAGGGGGAAAGTGATGTTAGGTATTAAAATAAATAGCACAACATTCTGAAGCTCGCAAATCTGCAATATAAAATTATTTTTTTTATGTTTAAATTCCGTGTTATATCGATACCGGCAATCAATGTGTTAATACATATACTGGAACTTGCCTCGACTTGAATATCACATTTATGGCTTTGTGAATATTGCATTATATCTGGAATGTGGGTCCGATCGTAACTCGTAATTGAAGCCCGTAAGACTTTGAAATTCAACCTCCATTTTTCCGTGACATAATAATGACGATCTCTGTTGCCATTGGCTCCATCTAAACCCGTAACTACGGGTTTGCCTCATTGATCATGTTCACGGCCACGCATCCAGCATTCAAAAAATGGTTTACGGGTTTGCGTCTCAAGTTACTTGCGGCATTGTTCTAATGTAATAGCTATGTAATACAGCCTAATTTCAAGCCTGCAGCCCTTGCGGGCTTGCAGATGCAGCTACGGGCTTCTAATGTAATAGGGCTGTGTGTCAGCAAAAGCATCTGGTACAATTTACCTGCACAGTTGCATTAAATCTGTCTTTTTTGTATTACATCAATCCAAATGGAAAATGTATCTGTCCTGGACCAATGCAACTATAGCAGAACAAGTATTATTTTTTATACAATTAATCTCACCTGTAGAGTGTTTATATGTCATTTATCAAAGGAACAGGTAATCAAAATGTTCAATTGTACAATTTTTTTCGTTATTCTTTTTTTTTAAATTTTGCATACAAAATTAAAAATAACACAATACATCTTATATTTAACATCCATACATACAATAACTCACATAATACATACAGCGGAAGAATGCTACCAAGAAAACAGCACATTTCATTACAACTGCTGAGAATTTCAATAATTACCCATATTATTTCAACATGTAGAGATCTCATTTTATCCACTTATTTATATCATTGATAGAATCCTTAACGGCTCTCTAAGTGAAATCTCTCTCAAACAATCTATTCCTTTGAAGAACCGTTACAATAGTCTTCCATATCGGGATTTTACCCTCTTTCAATTTCAGGGAAACCAACCACTTAGCAACCATTAATGCATTAATAACCACTGGTTTACTAGTAGGATTAAAATCCTGGGGAAAAATATTAAATAAGGCCAGCTCAGGTATAGAATGAATATTCAAATTGCAGATGTTTGACAATTTGGAAATACATTCCCTCCAGAGCGTTTTGATTTTTGGCAAAGACCACCACATATGGGCCGAATTGGATCCTGGATCTAGATCATGTGACATAACGGGAACCCAGTACCACCTCTGTAATATCTTGAAATTAATTTCCCTGAGGGGAATGCAGAGTAAATTTTTATATATCAAAGACAAAGCACCCTACCATTCTTCCATTTCTTTTGAGAAACCAAAGTCGGATTCCCACTTCTGCATAGTGATTGACTTCTCAGGGGGAGGTACCAAATCTAAAATTTTACTACAATTTGAGATACTGAAGACATGATCTCCTTTACTCAGTTTTTGCTCAAAATTTGTTAACTCACGCACGGAAACTTGATTCCCAAAAACCTTAGTCACTTCTGTTTTCAAAGCGATATAATGTAGCCAGAACACCTTTATTTACTTACTAAATGTTTTCAGCGTCTCATCAGCATAAAGATCTCAAATACATACAAGATTCAATTTTTCCCACTTAATTGGAGATCCTTGGGGACTATAGTTCCCAAAAAGGGAAATTGGGGTCACTGGTGACAGTAAGGGAATTAGATTACATTTCTTGTTTTTTTAGACCATTTTTTAGACAGTGCAAAACAACCACTGGCTGGCCCTTTACTGCTTTCTTATCCAGAGGTTTGTTCCATATAACTTTAGTCAAGTCGCTTCTCTTCACGAGTCTATTTTCTATCTCTATAAATTTCAATTTCCAACTACCTTGGACAAGTCTTAAAATGTGATAGAGTTACTGCTTCAAAATAACTTTCTAAGCATGGGCTACCAAGACTACCCTTATCATACGTTCTCCTCAGGACTACCTTTCTAATCCTAAATGATCTCCGTTTATTAATAAACTTATCTATCAACACTTGAAATCTCCCAAGTAATGGCTTGGGTTATTTGAAGTGGAATACACCTCATCAGATAAAGAATTTTCGGCAATATGAACATTTTAATTGCAGTAACCCTGCCTAACTAGGAAAAATTAAATTTTCCCCAATTTCCCAAAGACAATCTAATTTTGGCCAATAAAGCTTCTTAGTTTAGTCTAACTAATCGATTAGGTCATGTCAAACAAATCTAATTAATTGCTATGAGGAGGTTAGTAGGAACCTGGATCAAGGCAACTCAGTGAATGTAGTCTTTTTGGATTTTGCAAAGGCTTTTGATACAGCGCCACATGGCAGACTATTGTGCAAACTATTGAGCTACAGGAATTGCAGTAAATATCCGCTCATGGATTGAGAGCTGGCTAAAAGACAGGAAGCAAAGGGTTGTTGTAAATGGAACATACTCCGATTGGACTAATGTGGTAAGTGGAGTTCCTCAGGGTTCAGTATTAGGTCATCTCCTTTTTAACATATTTATTAATGACTTAGAGGTGGGACTGGAAAGTAGTGTCTCCATTTTCGCTCATGACACGAAGTTGCAAGGTAATTAAATCAGATAATGATGTGCTTTCCCTACAAAGGGATTTACATAAAATTGAGAATGGGCATCTAGGGGATATGATTACCTTATATAAATACATCCAGAGTCAGTATAAAGATTTGTCAAGGGAACTTTTTGTGCCAAGAGGTTTTTAACTGACAAGAGGACATCCCTTGAGGTTAGAAGTAAAAAGATTCCACCTTAAAGAAAGACAAGGGTTCTTCACAGTAAGGGTGGTTAATCTGTGGAATTATCTACCAGAGGAGGTGGTGACAGCGGATTCAATAGATAACTTTAAAAGGGGACTGGATTTATTTCTAATTAAAAAGGGAATTCAGGGTTATCCTGGATAATTAGAGAAAGAGTATTGATCCAGGGAGAAATCCGATTGCCAGGGTCTGAGGTCAAGAAGGAATTTTTATTTTTTTTCCCTTTGAGACGATTGGCCAAGTTTTACTTGTTTTTTTTTTTTTATGTTTGCCTTCCTCTGGATTAATTAATATTGAAAAAAATAAAATAAAAAATAATTAAATTGTTAATTAATAATTAATTAACAACTAATTAATTAATAACTAATCCGCATATTGCAGATCAGAGGAGATCTTAAAAGGTTGAACTTGATGGAATGAAAGTCTTTTTTCAACCTTAATTAACTTTGTAACTATGATTTAAATCAGCTACAAAATGTATGCCCACATGAGTAATCAAGTTGCTTCTCCAATTAAAATTATACCTAGATGTTAATTCCTTTTTTGTTAAATTATCCAGATGTAGACTGATTGTTTGTGTTTTAGTATGGTTGATCTTAGACCTCTCCATATTGCTGAATTATCTCCATCAAGCCACTAAGAGACGTAAGCGGGTCGGTAATAGTAAGTATAACGTAATAAGCAAAAAGAGTAATTTTAGTATTTATTTCTTAAATTACTACCCCTTTAACTTTCGACTTGTTTCTAATTCTTTCCGCAAGGGGCTCAATAATCAGGGAAAAGATAAGGGGAGACAATGGACAACCTTGTCTAGTTCCACTATTAATCATAAAACTGTCCCAGGACCTACAACAAATGCTGAGGTATTAGACTATAAGGCCATTATGGCCTTGATTAATCCGGCACCAAAGCCAAACTTTTGCAAAGTAAAAACGAAGAAATCGCGATTAAAGCCATCAAAGGCCTTCTCTGCGTCAATTGCTAGGGCTAGCATAGGGATATTCTTAGTTTTACAATAATCTAAAACATTAATTACTTTATGCGTATTGTCCAGATCCTGTCTGGACTTTCTGAAACCTGATTGATCAAAATGAATAAGATCTTTTATAATCAAATTCAATCTATTAGCCAAAATTCTGGCATGAATTTTAATATCCAGATTTAGGAGTGATATAGGCCTACAACTAGCACAATCCTCAATGGGTTTTCCCTCCATGTGGATCGTCCTAATAGAGGCCTGTAACATCTCCTGAGGAGCGATACCACCCTCTTTGATTTGATTAAATGTATCCTTGAGAAGCCTGTTGACTTAGTTCTTGTATATCTTATAGAAACAACCAACAAACCCATCAGGGCCTGGGGCCTTATTTGGTTTGATGGAACTAATTCCCTCATCAAGTTCCTCCAGGGATATTTCCTCCTCTAATTTTTCTCTTTGAGAGTCTGACATTTTAGGTAGGTTCACCGTTTTTAAGAAATTGGAAATTTGTGCTATTGAGGGTTTGCTTACATCATGCTTTAGTTCCAAATTGTACAAACCCTCATACAATTTATAAAACACTTTCCCAATTTGTACCGGCTTATTAAAGGATGTCCCATCCTTATCCAATATCTTCGAAATTCTCTGTGGCCTATTTTTGTTCTTACATTTATTAGCAATATTGTGTTTGCTTTATTACTGAGATGGTATTGCTTTTGTTGTGTCTCCCATATAGTATTATCAATTCTCAGTTGATGTATTTTCTTTTTCTGATTCTACATATTTTCAATTTGGCCTTTCTTCTCCCTATCAGGGCCCATTTTGTTTGCCAAAGAAGAGGGAGATACACTGGGGAGGGGAGAGGAAGGGGGGAGAGACACTAGGGAGGGGAGAGGAAAGGGGAGAGAAACTAGGAAGGGGGAGAGACACTTGGTAGGAGAGCGGAAGGGGGAGACACTGGGAGGGGAAGGGGGGAGAGACACTGGGGAGGAAAGGGGGAAAGAGACCATGGGAAGGGAAGTGGGAAAAGAGACACTGGGAAGGGAAGTGGGGAAAGAGACACTGGGAAGGGAAGTGGGGAAAGAGACCCTGGGAAGGGAAGGGGGTAGTGACACAGGGGAGGGAAGGGGGGGGGGGAGACGTGCGCGAAAGAGTCACAGGGAGGGCAGTGTAATGCAACAAAAAAACATAATTACCTTGCCAGTGTCTTCTACAGGCTATTCTTCCTCCTCCTCACCTCTGCTGCATCGCTAAATGAGGTGGGTGGTTACAGCATTTCAGTGCTGTACCGCGCGGAATATGCACTGGTATGGGAAGAGCTCTTCGCTCTTCCCCAAATGGCCAAGATAGCCACACCCCGATGACGTCACACGCGACATCACAAAACCACACCTCCTTCATGCAGCCGGGGAGTCCTGCATAGGCACAGACAGGATGCACTTGGGCTGTTACAGGCAGAAACATGCTGTGTATGTAAGTACCCAAGTGCAGCCTGTCTGTGCCTCCAAGATCCCATCTACATCCTCTGCCATGAAGTACCCACCTACTGGGGGCGGGAAAGGAAGGGGGGAGACACTGCGGAGGGGAGAGGAATGGGGAAAGAGACACTGGGGAGGGAAGGGGGAAAAAGACACAGAGGAAGGGGGGGAGAGACTGGGGAGGGAAGGGGGAAAAAGACACTGAGGAGGGGAGAGGAAGGGGGCAAAAAGACACTGAGGAGGGGAGAGGAAGGGGGAGAGACACTGGGGAGGGGAGATGAAGGAGGAAAAAGACACTGAGGAGGGAAGGGAGCAAAAGGGCACTCAGGAGGGGAGAGACACTGGGGAGGGGAGAAGAGGGGGAATGAGACACTGGGGAGGGGACAGAAGGGGGGAGAGACACTGGGGAGGGGAGAGGAATGGGGGGAAAAGACACTGGTTGTGGAAGGGGGGAAAAGACAGAGCGGAGAGGGACACTGGGGAGGGGAGAGGAATTGGGGAGAGACACTGGGGAGGGGAAGGGGAACAGACACTGGAGAGGGAAGGGAAAAGACACTGGGAAGGGGAGAGGAATGGTGGAAAGAGACACTGGGGAGGGAGGGGGGAAGACACTGTGGAGGGAGAGGAAGGGGGAGAGAAGCTAGGGAGGGGAAAGGATGGGGGAGAGCAACTAGGAAGGGGGAAACACTGGGGAGGAGAGAGGAAGAGGGAGACGCTGGGAGGGGGAGGGGGAGAGACTCTTGAAGCGGAAGAGACACTGGGGAAGTGAGAGGAAGAAGGAGACACTGGGGGGGAGAGACACTGGGGAGGGAAGAGGAAGGGGGGAGCGACACTGGGAGGGGAGGGGGGAGAGACACTTGGAGGGGAAGGGGGAGAGACACTGGGGAGGTGAGAGGAAGGAGTAGACACTGGGCAGGTGACAGGAAGGAGTAGACACTGGGCAGGTGAGAGGAAGGAGTAGACACTGGGAGGGGAAAGGGGGAGAGACACTGGGAAGTGAAGGGGGAAAAGACACTGGGAAGGGAAGGGGGAAAGACACAGGGGAGGGAAGGGCAGAAAGAGACATTGGGAAGGTAAGGGGGAAGTGACACAGGGGAGAGACGGGGGGAAGAGACACTGGGAAAGGAAGGGGGAAGTGACACAGGGGAAGGAAGGGGGGAGAGGCACAGAAAGGAAGGGGGGTATAGACACGGAAAGGAAGGGGGGGTAGAGACACGGTAGGGAAGGGGGGGGGGGAGAGACCCGGGGGAAAGAGACACACGGAGGGCAGTGGGAGAGAGAGACGGGAGGGAAAGGGTGGTAGAAGAGACATAGGGGAGGGAACAGTGGGAGAGAGAGACACAGGGGAGGGGGGAGAAACATAAGGGGGAGAGAGAAGAAGGAGGGGAGGGGGAGAGAGAAGAAGGAGGGGAGGGGGGGGAGAGAAGAAGGAGGGCATGGGGAAGAGAGAGCAAGGAGGGAGGGGTGCACAGAGAGGGAGGGAGAAGGAGCTCAGAGAGAGAGGGCACAGAGAGAGAGACAAAGCAGATCATATATCACACCGTCATTTTTGACAAGCAATTTACTAGTATATTTATTATATATATATTTATATAAATATCTCTATATATAGATAGAGATTTAAACACACACACACAGTGTATATATATATATATATATATATATATATATATATATATATATATATATATATATATATATATGAATAATCACACTATTGCAGTATATAGTGATACCTGTTTTATTGGACAAAGATTTCAGTTAGTCTTCTTACTAAAATGTTTGTCAAATAACAAAAGGTATCACTATATACCTGTAATAGTGGGATTATTAATCTGTATATACTGTGCAGCCTCACTCTCTCTGCTGCCCCTGTCACACACATGCTCTGTGTGTAAAGGAAAAGGGGAGTGAACTTGCTACAATTGCAAGCTGCTAATTGGTCCTGGATGGGACACATACCACTGCATCCTGATTGGTTGAGGCACCACGCCCCCTGGCTTTTGACTGCAAGAGTCCAAGGGCGGGCAATCAGGCAAATAAGCACACTTTTTTTTTATTTCATATCTAAGTGAAAAAGGAAGTATTTAAAGAATTGAAAAAGTTTTTCACCATGTTTATAGGAGATCTTTCATGTGATGTGGTCCAAACTGTTCTCAATTAAATGGCCCTTTAACACTCAAGGCTATCATAAAACCTCTCAAATAGGCTTTCAATGAATTCCATAAAACAATTTTCGATGTAACAGATTTTTCATTCAACACAACAAATTCTTCATTTAATTTGCCAATATAATCCCTGTCTTTGACTGATCTTAACAAAGAGACATCCATTCTATAATTCTTGGACCTAATGTTATTGATGTTCCTATGAATACATAAAGTGACATTTGCATGGTCCGAATGAGAAATCAAACCAATCTTTACCGTATCGACTTTAGTAATTACGTTTTGATCAACTAAACAGTAGTCAATTCTCGTGTATCTGACCCATAGCTCTTAGAGAGAAACGTAAAGTCTCTCTCTTTTGGATGGAAAGTGTGCCATGCATCATACAGATTATATTTAAGTAGTGTTGCCTGAAACCTACGAGAAGTCGAGGATAATTATTTTAAGGCTCCATTTCGCTACTTAGATTTATGAAAAAAACTTAGATAAAATACCTCTCTAATAGGGGGAATTTAACCCTCTCACATTTAATGTAATTACTTTAATAGGCTGTTCCATTAAATATGGACAAAAAAAACCTCTTAAAACAGCAGTTAATTGTTTCACATATCTCTTTCTGGACATACCAGGAGATAAATACCTTGTGAGTCTCCTCCATATATGCAATTCTTCCTCAAACATAACCCACTCTAAAACAACCCACACAAAAACATCCCATCAACATTCCAGTCCTCTAGACGGTTGAACAATACTAAAAATCATTGTTAGCTATAACTCTGGACAGTAAGAGGACTACCTACCAGAGCCTCGGAGTGACCCTAGACTACACAATATACATTTTTACTAGCTCATAATCATATGTTATAATATTTACTTAAATACCACCCTACTCTTGTAGGACAGAGAGGGACAACCCCTCACATCCCCAGCCTAGCTCCTAGATTTTGTCCATTCGGACCGATTAGTCTCTGTGGGAGGTTCTCCATCATCCCAACTACATTGAATGTTTTCTTTTATTAAAACCTGTTTACCTTCCCTCAGAGAATTAATAACTGTTTTATGTCCATCTTTAAACAGTATAATTTTGGCCGGATAGCCCCACTTATAGGACATCTTTTCTTCCCTGAGTGTTTTTGTAAACTCTCTAAAACTTCTCCTTTTTTGTAGCACTTCACTAGAAAGATCCACAAAAATGGAAACTTGTTTAAAGGGCGAAGGGAGTTTATTTAGTTCTCTACTAGCAGACAATATTTTTTGCTTATATGAATACTTTTGGAGTTTAACAATAATGTGGGACATCTCTATATAGTTTTGGCGGCAATGGAATTCTATATAACATCTATATAACATCTCAATTTGACTATTTTCAGTCTCCATAGGAAAACCCATAGAGCTGAATAGTTTTGTAACATGGTCATGCAGGTCTTTGGCCTCAACGCTTTCGGGGATTCACCTTAACCTTAAGTTATTCCTTCTAAAACTTTCATCCAATTTAACCTATTTGTGTTTCATAAACATCACCTCCTTCTAAATTCTGAACCTGGGATTTTAGTTCCATATTTCTTCATTCCTCTTTTTGACCTCTGTACACCTTATACCTATTGCCACCATAGCTTTGGCTTTATTTGCCATTTCTATTGCAAAATCTGGTTATGTAGTGAGATCTGGAATTCACTCAACAGGTTCTTTAGGAGTGATACCGTCAATACGTCCTCCCCCTCTAATACAGGGGATTTTATCTCCTTAATAACAGCAGAATTGTCCAAACTAGAAGTATTGAAGAAAGATAGCTCCTCGGCTAAAGAGAGCCCAGATTGGGATATGATTTTAGTAAGTTTTTTTATCTATAACTTTCTGAATAGGCAATGACAAATTAACTGTGTAAATTTTATTAGGACATGTCAAAAGTTTTTTTTGCTGCATGTAAACATATTATTTAAATGTGTTTCAACTGGCCTAAAACATGCATAAAATTACTTGTCATACCACTTTATATTATTTAATTGGACAAAGCACATCATTCCATTATGGATCATTGGCTGACAAGGGCACACACCTTCATGAGTAATGTCACTTGGCCTCATACCATCCTCTCAGCAGAATCACTCCACAACTGAATTTTCCCAGTTCCATTTACCATGGTTTCCTTTGACCTGAACTCATATAATATGCCCTCCCACACACCTAAAATTTGTGTTAAGTTATAGTTTAATTTTAGCGCTATCACATCCATTTTTCACAGCTGATACACCCCCAATTACTTGCCAAGCCCTTGTTTCTACCTTTTAAATGACTCTGTAAATTTTGGAGTTTTCAATCTTGTCAGGTGTTTTGATAAAAGCACCATGTATATAAGATTTTAATCTCAAATAGAGGCCTTTCATTTGTTGCAATGTGTATTTTTTTTAGTACTTATCCCCTGCATAGCACTACAGAATATTTTGGTGTGTTACAAAAAGCTTTAATAATAATAATTATACTTTCAAAGCAATATATTCAACTATGAGGGCTTCATGTTCAAAAAATAAATCCCATGTATAGCATAAACACTCTCCTTCCGATGCAACAAAGAAAAAGGTGCTGTTCATGTCCATAAACATTTTATTTTAACAAGGTTTATTCATAACAATCAACATAAAAGTTATGTTTAAGCTTTTTTGGTTTCCCATTTAGAGATTATAACTTTTATCAAATTTATTTACATATATATATATATAGAAACAAAAAACAAAGTTAGAGGTGCTCAATCACAGAATGAACTAACCTTAATAGGTTAGTTATATGGAAGTGATAAACCACTCTGAGAACAACCTCTTTTAGCTCATTTGTGCCCTTCACAGGGAGAAATATCCTGTAGTATATCTGTCTGGTTCCTCTCACTAGAGTGACCCAGCCCCGAAATACCAGGCAATTCTACCCTGAACAGGAGAAACAGCAAACCCCAGACGTACGTTTTGGCCTCTCTGGACCTCGTCAGTGAGGTGTAGCTGAACTCCCTAAGGCACAGTGAGCACGGGGTCCATGCAGAGCGTAGCTAGAGCTTTTGCCGCCTCCCCCAGTGCAAATATTGCAGTGAATAGTGATACCTTTTTTATTGGACAAACGTATTTATAATAAAGCGACAAGCTTTTGAGAGATAATGCCTCTCTTTATCAGTATCAGTATCGCTTTTTGACTTGATAAAGAGAGGCATTATTATGAATACGTTTGTCCAATAAAAAAGGTATCACTATTCACTGCAATACTCTGATTAATCAACTATATATATATTTATATATATATATATATATACACATACATACATGTATGTATGTATATATATATATATATATATATATATATATATTTATATAAATATAAGTATATATATATATATATATATATATATATATATATATCACCTTTTCTCTCACACTCCCCCTTCTCCCTATTCCCCTCCCTTCTCTCTCCCCTCTATTTCACTCCACTCTCCCAACGCCATCTCAATCTATCCCTCTCTCTTTCCTCTCCCCCTCACTTTCTCTCCCTCTCTCTCAGTCTCCCCCCTCCCTCACCCTGTCTCTCTCCCCCTCTCTCTCCCCTCACACTCTGTGCTTTCTCTTTCTCTCCCTATCCCCCACTCTCTCTCTCCCATCCCTCTCCCCCTTTCTTTTTCTCCTCTCACCTCTCTTTTCTTCACTCTCTCTCTTTCCACTCTCATTCTATCCCTCTCTCTTTCTTTCACTCCCCCTCTTTCTCTCTCTCCCTCTCTGTTCATCTTGGTCTTCCGCTTGCCCTATGTATCCCCCTCTCCCCTCATGCCTCTCCCTCCACGTGTCACCCTCTTTCCCCTTGCCTATCTACCTCATTCCTCTCACGCCCCCCCATGCATCAGTCTGGCCCATGTCTCCTACTCTCCCTCCATGTTTCCCCTTGCCTCTCCCTCCCTCCATGTGTCTCCCTCTTTCCCCATGCCTCTCCCCCATGTCTCCCTTTCTCCCCCATGCCTCCCTCTCCTCCATGTTTCCCACTCTCCCTCCATGTCTCCACCTTTCCCTTCTCCCTCTCCCCAATGTCTTCCCTCTCCCTCCATGCCCCCCTTATCTCTTGCTCCCCCATGTGTCTCCCCCTTTCCTCTTGCCTTTCTCCCTCTCCCCCAATATCTCCCCTTACCTCTCTCTCCCTCCATGTGTCTCCCCCTTTCCCCTTTTATCTCTCCCCATGCCTCTCCCTCTCTCCCCATGTCACCCTCTCCCCCATGTTCCCCCTCCCACTCCATGTCTCCCCCTTACCTCCATCTCCCTCCATGTGTCTCCCTCTTTCCCCTTGCCTCTCTCCCACATGTCTCTCCCTTTACATCCATGTCTCCATCTTCCCCATGTCCCCCTCTCCCCCATGTTTCCCCATGTTTCCCCCTCTCCCTCCATGTCTCCCCCTTCCCTTTCTCCCTCCATGTGTCTTCCCTTTTCCCGTTTGCCTTTCTTCCCCATGCTCTCCCTCTCTCCATGTCTCCTTCTCTCCCCCCATGCTTCCCTCTCCTTCCATGTCTACCCCTCTCCCCCATGTCTCCTTCTCTCCCTATCCCTCTCCCCGTCTCTTACCTCCTGCTCTGTGCTGCTGGTCTGCCAGCTCTTCCCTCTGCTTTCTCCTCCCCTGCCAGCAGACAGCAGGGAGCAGGAGCAATGTATCAGGGGAAGGGGAATGAGTCACGTGCGGTGGAAGGCAGGTGGGGGCATTTTTGCCACCCCCAAAGAGGTGACACCCAGGGCGATCCGCCCCTCACGCACCCCCTTCCTATGCTACTGAGTCTACGTCTGGAGTCCCCCATACCCTTAGGGATGGGAGACTAGTCCCTAAGGGTCATTTGCATAAATAAAAAACAAAGTTGGCGGTGTTCAATCAGAGAACAAACTAACCTTAATAGATTAGTTCTATGGACATGATAACCCACTCTGCTGCACCTCACTGATGAGGCCCACAGAGGCCAAAACATGTCTGGGGTTTGCTGTTTCTCCTGTTCAGGGTAGAATTGCCTGGTATTTTGGGGCTGGGTCACTCTAGTGAGTGGGACCAGACTGATATACTACAGGATATTTCTCCTTGTGAAGGGCACAAGTGAGCTAAAAGAGGTTGCTCTCAGAGTAGGTAACCAGACCTATAGGAAAACCCTTCTTCAGGTATTGTCATTCTCAGATTGAGCACCTCTAATTTTGTTGGTGTATATATATAGAAATAGCAATAGTGTAACTAGTAACACTGGTTGATTTTTTTCCATCTACTATCTCTGTCTCAGAATTTCAGCATTTATTTCATAACAATGGAGTCATTACAGGTAAGATAGATCAACACAGTGCATCTCATTTCACATTTTCAGTAATATGCAGTGTTTGTATCAACTATAATATCTATCTATATATATATATATTTACATAAAACAAATATTTTACAGTCAATACATACAAGAGAAGGCAATAATACATATCTTGAGAAGTAAATAGCTTTAAATCAATATGATAACATAAAGCCTTCAAAACATGTTAAACTCACACTTTATTATATTTAAAATGAGAATAAACTCCAAATGGTAACCCAACCCCCTCAAGAAAATTAAGGTAGGCCTTTAAGGCACATACTGTTTGTATGTATACCTTACATATTACATGTTTTAAAAGTTTCTTAATCAACAAGAATAATAGTGCTATAACCCGAAATAAATATTAGATATAAAAAACAAACAAAAGCAAACATGCAAAAAAATAACAGGATGATGGATTCACAAATAAATACCTTTGTTAGTCTGTAAAAAAATATCAGCAGTAACAGTCCAAGCTCACCAACTCTACTTGATTCCTATATCCCTATGGACCTAAATTGTCACTATATCAAAATCATCTGGAGACAGCCCCAATAGTTGTTTTTTTGCCACCCATTTAGTAGCTTGGAAAGGTTTTCGTATTTGTATTTGTGCTGAGACTATAAAGTCTTAATGGTATGGGACTCCACCACACATTTTGTTTGCGTGTTATGTTTCTCATCTCAATTCCTTGTCTGCTTCTGACATCAAATGAGATTTCCCAGCATACCACCTGCTAACAATGTAATCCATGACCTACTGGGGCACATAGCAGGTCTACTAAGCCTCAGATATTATTCGGCCTTCAATGTGGTGCGGTAATGCTCAATAAAGCCCAATGTAGCATTATGTACAGGATCGGATTTACCATTTTGGAGCCTCTAGTCAGTGAAATGCAGGAGCCCCTGTGTGTGCGCCAGTTTTTGCTTTTCAGTGCGTGTGTATAACTCTTCACTGATTTTAACGGCTATGTACGCACAGCACTGACACATCCCCGTAACCTTAAAGGGACATGGAAGATTTTCGGGTTTCACTAGGAATATAATATACCTCTTTTCTTGTGCTTACTTTATTTCATTAAGAAGTGCTTAAAAGCTCATTTTTTTTCTGCCTAAAATCATACAATTTGTACCTGTTTAGGTCTGCCCTCTGTAGCTCATGAATACACAGAGTGTGAAGTGCAGTGTTTCAAATCAGCCTGTCAGTGACTTTTCTTAAGGAGCATGTTGCAGAATGATGCCACTGATTGGTTGCTATGATATAGTGCTACCCCTGTTCATAGAAGTACACTGTCTTGATAAGCTGCAGGGGGGAGAAACCAGTTAGTAGCCATTTGGAAGATTTTAGGCAGTAAATGCAGCGTTTATCAGCACTTCTTTATAAAATAAAGTGCACAAAAGTAAAGAGATACATAAGTATATTACATTCTTATTGAAATCCAGGCACATTCCATGTCCCTTTAAGCTATGTTGTAAAAGTCCGCAAGTTACTTAAGCAAGCCCGTAACCCCCCATTTCGAATCAGCCAATAGAAAATGGGACTGTCATTATTACGGTAGTAAAACATGGAGGTTACATGTCAATCAATTAGGTTTGGGGGTCTGATATGCGATCAGACTCGCAAACCCGTAAAATAAAGAATTATAAAAACTAATGCCAATACTGTTTTAGTCCATATGGGTGGCGTGATATATATTAACTCATGGATACCCGAGATCGTTTTAACCCCAAAGTGAAACATAACAATAAATCTCATATACTGCCGATTTGCGAGCTTGAGACTGTTGAATAGCAAATTAAATAACCTCACTTACGGACTACAGGAACACGCGAAAGCTCAAATGAATCACACTCAGAGTTTTTAATTGCTTCTTAATGAAACAAAGTACATACACGTAAAATCCCAAAACCTTCCATATCCCTTTAAGCATTTTGGTTCTTTCCTGGCTTGAGAATGCCAGCAGTGGCAGCAACAGTTGCAGCAAGGAGCTAGATGGCGCTGCCAAAATTGTACACAGTTTGTAAGCGTTGCTGAGATCGTACACAATTTAAAGCTATGAGATCGGCAGCAAAATCCTGGCATGGACATCTAGCGGATGCTCGCCACCACTGCTGCCGTCTGTGCTGGCTCTGTGTCGGTGTTCTCATAGCAGGAAAGGACCAGTATTTTTTTAATATTGACCCACACATATCTCTGTTTCACTAAGATTTTGTTTACATACAAGTGTTTCTTTTCTCTTGTATTAGAAATGTGTTACTTGTTCAGCATTGTTTGCAATACGGACCCATACCTACTTACAGATTCACTAAACATCACTGAATTTGTGAAGCATATTGCTGAAGGCTGCAAAGTCTTTAAGCTATGGGGACAACTGCTACAGAAGGACTTTCAGAGTCTCTTTAGTAGCTTGCTGAAAACACATCATAGACTGGAGAAGCAGTTAATAGATGTTCAGCTATAGAAATGTCTGCTTGGGCAGTGTATGTTCTAAATGTAGAGGTAAACTGATTTTAAGAACTAACAGCCTTATTAAATTGTGATTCGGCCAACGGAAAAGGGCTCAATATAAGCACAGAGCATATATTTTTTACAGAAGTTTTTAGTTAGTAAAGACCTTGTTTTTGGATAGAAGTTCACTAACTAAAAACTTCTGTAAAAAAATATGATGTGTGCTTATATAGAGCCCTATTCAATTGGCCGAAACGCAATTTAATAAGGCTGTATGTCATTAGATGTGACGCTGTAATGTTATATCATGAAGGATTTGGGGGACTTTTCAGTGCAAAATTATGAAAGAAATAAACCCTTTATATTATCTAATTCAAAACATTTTTTACATTTTATGTTTTACTGGAAATAATAGAATGTGACTGTAATATACCCTACAGGTTCACATGTGCAGGAACATGCAAATAATTAGCATACTATCAAGGTCATTGACTAAAACAGGATTTTCTTGTTTTTCCTGACATTTACCAGTTGCGTAAAACACATTTCATAAATAGTCAGAGTAGACATTCTACCAAGCATAGTTAAAAAAATATGAATTATTATAAATATTATTTCATGGTCCATTGATAACTAATTGCACTAGTTTTGGACAATGTTGTGTTTTTTTCTTATTATATTTGGAAACCGAAATCTCAAATAGACTTTAATATATTTGAAACTCAAAGCCCTTTTTCTCCACTTAAAAAAAAAAAAAAATCCACAATGTGAAAAAACACCTAATTTGAAACTTGCTGGAGAGCAGATACTGGATAAGTCTTCACATGTCAAAGTTTTTATAATGTGGCTATTTATGCCCCATTTTCCTCAGAAGATTATATCTCCATGTCACCCAAAATAAATCTTGGTATGTGTTGCTGCCAGATGGTTGGTTCTCCTATATGTATTTTTTTTTTTAAAGAAGAGGAGAAATATTAAGGTAACTTAAAACCTCAGGCCTCACAGTAATAAGACACATGGAGGCTTCCCTGAGTAACAAAAGTAGAGGTGAGAGGGGAAAATATGAACCTAGAATAAAGAAGGAGCATGAAAAGAGAAAGATATGGGAAACAAACAGCAGAGCTGAAACAGAGAATTAATGGGGAAGATAGAGGGGAAAGGAAGGGGAGAAGGAGAAAAAAAAATAGAACAAAATATAAAGACATAGGAAGACGAAGGAAAATCCACAACGCAGAGCTCAACAGCCTTCAATATAAAGAAAAATGAAAATTAACGCCCTTTTAGCCCTGACAAAGTCCTTTGAGTAAGGGAAGAACACATGTCTGTGTCTGTTATTACCTACAAAATCCCCTCACCGTGACTGGGAAGGAACTAATGGCAAGTCAAGTCTCTTGTGGCTTTGTGCACAGGTTTCAGACACTGTGATAGAGGAGCACACAATAACAGGGCTTTATATATTTTCCAGGCTTTAATAAATATCCAGTGAAAATTTGAATAACAAAACAAAATAAAGAAAATAATAAGCCTAGTTGCCACTGAAGCTACTGTCTCTCTTTCTCTGGGCCTCACTCACAGGTATGTAACAACTGCATCCCCTACTCCAGAAACTGGCTTAAATTGAGGTTACGCAGGTGCAGCTAATTGAGAGGGTAATTCCTCCAGCCTACCTTGTATGACATATATGACATATATATCGTTTTATATGAAATGTATTCTTTGTTTTCAGCAGTGCTCAGGACAAAGAGAGAGGTGGGGAGGGTTAAAGAATTATATTTTCTGACTATAGTTTTGCATTGTTGCTGTTTGTACATGTATTTATTGTTGCTGTTTGTACATGTATTTTTAATGTTAAAGTAAAACTAAAAAATAGATTTAACATGAAAAGCACTTACATGTGCCCTTTAAGGACCTAATGAATGCAAGATGCTTACAAGATAATATATTTATCTTTGTGATATATCTTAGTGCATCCAGCAAGGCTTGCAAAGGCATAGAACTGCAAAATTCTTCTTCATTTTGCTCTTTAGTGAAATTTGACCCACAATTTTAATTGGCAAGGGCTTGGATAAACTATTCTGAAAATGCGGATATTATTTATTTAATTTCTTCCTCGAATACAACAGACAGTATCAGCCAAATGCTTGCGATTGAGTTGCATGCTCCCGTTGCTCTACTTTTGTGATGCTATTCAATTGGCCGGGCTCGCAAGTTAGGCACCGGTCGCGAAAATCGGAAACCATGCTATCGACAGTAGCATTTGCGGGCTTGAACATGATCGTGGAAGCAAGCCCGTAACTTGTGGTTCAAGTCTGTATGACTTTGAAATCCAACCTCCATATTTCATTGAAGTCCTACTGGCTTGAACCACGAGTTACGGTCTTGTGTTAGCGATCATGTTCAAGCCCGTAGGACTATAAAATCGAGGTTGGATTTCAAAGTCCTACGGGCTTCTAGGTTGAAGCCCGTAGGACTTCACATTAATTGGTGTGATCGATATAACACGAAAATTGAACATGAAATAGAGTATTGGAGAATGTTGTGCTATTAATTCTAAGACCTAACAGTACAGTATTGCATTTTTTATTTGCTCTTAAAGTTCTCCAATTTGTCATTAAGCCCTTTACAAGACCTCCTTGTTACCATTAACTTGTGGTTAGATATTTGCCATTTGCAGGCTTGACGAAATGGTTAGCAAGGGGGAATCGGATCAATTGACTAGCAATCTGCGATTTTAGCCTTGCGATTTTGAAAGATCAAAGGTTTGGAGGGCATTAACTTGCGATTTAAAAAAATCCCTATGAATTGCAGCTCATAGCCAGTAACTCGGAGTCCACAAGAAGCTGCCCATTGAATAGCAAAATAACTTGCAACATCTACTTGCGAGCCCGGATCTAAAAAACGGAGCAATTGAATGAGGCTCTATGGCCCTCATTCAATTGCGATTTGGTCAATTGAATAGGGCTCTAAATAAGCACATAGCATATTTTTTTTAAAGAAGTTTTTAGTTAGGGAAAACCTTGCTTTTGGATAGATGCTTACTAACTAAAAACTTATTTAAAACAAATATGTTATGTGCTGATTTAGACCCCTATTCAACTGGCCAAATAGCAATTGAATGAGGGCCTATGAGTGTATGCTAAATGCTGACAGGTATCAGAGGAGTGTGAGATATGTTATAAACTTACAAAATATATTGATAATGGGCAAATATTTTTAAAAAGTGATAATTCAGCCATCAGTTTTTGTAATATTATATTGAATTATGCTACTGTGTTTCTATCGATCTACGGCTAAAGCTTGAAAAAGACCTTTAACAAAGAAAAGCAAATAACTATCTTTAGTGCAAGTATTTTAGTGGCATTAATTAGTTTACAATGCCACTCACTGAGAAAGAAACTCAAACAAATAAGGTGATGGCTGTTTACAGTAAATAATAATTTTGTATAATAGTTAATTTTTGCTTTTTAAAAACATTTTCTTTAAAAAAACGTCAAGGATTTAATTATTTTAGTGAGTGAAACACTTGTAGATCTACTTTAAATAACTTTCAATAGTAAAATATGTTAATTGTATTATGCGGTAGTAAATGACACATTCTCCATGCCTGGGTAATTACATATTGTATGTTGAACCATGTACATCATTGCATGCAATGATGGTCAATGGAGACACGGTTGAGTGAGACAATGCTCAAAGCCGCAGCTCCACCCTAAAGCTTCAGTGACACAGGGACATACTCTAATAGTAAATGTCAGTGAAACTGCAAACAAAAGCACATATCTCTCATCTGCCCATTGCAACACGAGGATTTTCAGCTCAAGGAAGAAAGAAAGAAAGCAGGTTCTCCATGAGTCTGCTTGGGCGGTCTAGCTATGGGTCTATCAGCAATAACTGTGAGTATGGTCAGCTTTGGCCAATGATAGTATGATTACTTCGGTATGTTTATCCAGGATATGAGTCAGGTTTATTGTGAATTTAAAGCCTACGATACCAATCTGTTGCAACTTAAATACCCTGTCACTACAAACTCAAGGTTTTCTTAGGTTATTCTTAAATAGCATGAAAACTGACTGTATGCTTTGTTATCTGTTTTTTTCTAAAGTTAATTAATATGGTGCAATTCTATATTGCTGTTGCTGCACTTATATGCAAATTAGCAGCTCCCACATATTAATTAGCTGCATTGATGTGCTAATTACTATTATAGTTGCTTGTCTGTCTGTGTAGTGGCCAATATTAAAACCTCCATTGTCATCAGGTAGTTAGACCCTTCTCCCACTTTTATCAAAAACTATGCACATTAATATACTGAGCTGCACATTAATATACAGTGCCGCACATTAGCATACTAATCTGCACATTATCCTACAGGATTTACTTTAGAGAAATGCTGCAAGTACAAGTTGTACTCAGTGTTAATGCTGATAAGAATTAAATCAACCTTCTGTTGGGATGACAGAGTCCCTTTAATCATAAAGGGAGTATAACAGCAAAGACAATTTATAAAATGTATGGACTTTCATTAATTGCATTACAGCTACTGAAATATTGAACTAAACGACACGTACAATTTGTTGTTCTTTGTTTCATCTATGAGGGCATTTGCAAATGTTTCACAGTGCGTTTTTGATTTTTCAAATTATGCTCTCAGCACACAATAAACTGATTCAACTATTTATTTGCTCTGGGCAGTTGTCCCTGTCAGCTAATGAGACGCAAAACAGATTTGTAAGTAAAACTTGTCTGCCAATGAGCTCAGCATGTCTTGTGATTTTAAACTAACTTTACTTAATATATAGGTACAATTTTGTAATATGTAAAGCATGCTCTTTGAAATGCACAAACAATTAATTTATTGTAAGTAAGTTGATCACGACTTTTATATGGCCCTTTTGTATTTATTGCTTGTATGGCCCTAGTAGCCCTAATTATAGAATCTGCATAGATAATGAAGACTGAGGCTATGACTACATAATACTTTAGCTTTATTGATTTCTATACTATTTTATAATGCTGAGAAAAAGCTCAGATGTAAGAGTAATTGCTTTTGACATAAGTGGTTGTGAGCTCAAGTGCTAGTTGCTCCGTTTATAATTAACACATTTTAGTTCAAAGCATACAAAAAAGCAGATTATAAGTAGGCACTGTAACTGTAGTATCTGTAGTGCATTGACAGTCACAGACACTCATTCCCCTGGTACATTCATTCAGTATCACTCTATCCACAACTTGCTCTATAGAGGCTGTATGCAGTTTAAACCTCATTAGAAGAACCTCTTGTTCTTTCTATCTGTTTGATCCTATGACATAAGTGAAAATATTATACAAATAAAATTGATTGGAATCAACCTCACAAGCAGTAGCTTTACCTATGGAGCCATCCCTCTATACAACAAGCAATGTGTTCAAAATGATATAGAAATATGGGATAAGCACCGCATCTTCTTTTAGCTTGCACACATGGTTTAATTACTGCCAAAGCTCTCTAATACCCCTAACTGATTGTAAAGCAATCTGATAGCTCCAAGCAAATTCAGTGACTTCAGTGATCCCTTAAAATATAGGCTGTCCCTCCAAAAGAGAAACAGTTGGGGTGTAGGATTAGGACCTAATTCTGTATCTATATAGAATATATATTCTGAGAATTTCACCCAAGCTGTCACCTTTAGCAGGACTTTGCCAGACATTCAGAATTTGGAATATATTAGAATTAGTCAGGAACCATACATATCCAACGTGATAGAAACAATTAAGTACTGAAATATATTGGCACTCATGGGATTGGTGCTCGGCATAAATTGACTAGCCTTTCTAAGCTTTGATGTATCTCTTTCCATGTTCTTACCATTAATGTCTGTTGAACATAGGCTGTTAAATATAATGCTGCTGTAAAGGGACTTTTCTCATATTTTCTTTATACCACATAAAGTTTTTCTTCCTTGGTGTAATTATCCTATAATATTTAAAATGTTCTTACTTTAACAAGACATCAATCTAACAGATTACCAGATTTTAGAAACACCCCCTTACCTGTATGCTCATCGTGTGCATGTATTAGGCTGTGTTTATCATGATATTAACAGTTAAAGGAACACTGATTTCCAGAATGTATCATCAACCAATATATTTTAAAAGTGACAAAAGATAGAACATAATTCTTTTTTTCATGCATTTAAAAGAACATGCTTTAAAAATTACCAAATATATGTTTTGCTTGAGTAAGACATGTTTAAAATTCACTGAAACTAACAAGAAGTGCACAGAGTATGCCGATATCATTGGCAAACAAGTATGACTTATACATCTATATTAACACATTTATATTAACACTTATAGGCTGACAGGGACAAGACCAGTTACACATTTAAATCAGCTTTTTTTGCTTTGAGAAATGCATCTAAAAAAAGAAAACACAGTTGTACAATATCAAATATTAGTAAAAAATCTGAATAATTTGGAGTTCTGACAGCTTGATTTGAAAAATATTAAGCAAAACCTGTTTAACCTTGATGGATACTGACAGCAAATGCAGTGAGCATACTTTAGTCTGTAGATATCATTGGCTGACAGAGTGAAAGCACCAAAAGCAGTTAAAAAGCTCTGACACCTTAATAAAAAAAAAAAAAAAAAAAAACATTATGAAATATCCTTTTTCTGATGTAACAGAGAAAAAAGGGGAGGGAGAGGAGGGGGAGAGACAAAGAGGAGGGGGAGGAGGGGGGAAGAGACAAAGAGGAGGGGGGAAGAGATACAGGGGAGGGGGGAAGAGACACATGGGAGGGAGAGGAAGTGGAGGGGGCAGAGGCTCGCAAGGCCAGTAAAGTAGAGGGGGGAAGAGGTAAAGGGGGGTGGAAGGATTGCAATGAGCACCACAGGCGCTCATCAAAAGGCCAGTAAAGTAGAGGGGGGAGAGGCTCGCAATTAGCGTCAAAGGCGCTCATTGCGAGGCCCGTGATAAGCGCCATAGGCGCTCATTGCAAGGCCAGTAAAATAGGGGGTGGAGTCTCGCATTGAGCGCCAAAGGCACCCATCGCAAGGCCAGTAAAGTAGAGCGGGGAGAGGCTGACAATGAGTACCAAAGGCGCTCATTGCGAGGCCCGTGATGAGCACCAAAGGCGCTCATCGCAAGGCCTGTAAAGTAGAAGCGGGGAGAGGTGGGGGGGCGGGGGGGGGGGAGGCTAGCAAAGATCCAGTTTGATGTAAAGTGGGTTTTTAAGGTCCGGTTTGGACCAAAGGCGCTCATCACAAGGCCAGTAAAGTGGAGGCGGGGAGAGGTAGAGGGGGGGGGGGGGAGAGGCACGCAATGAGCGCCAAATGCGCTCATCGCAAGGCCTGTAAAGGGGGGGGAGAGGAGTAGAGGGGGGGGGGGAGAGGATTGCAAAGGTCCCGCTTGGTGTAATGTGGGTTTTTAAGGTCTGGTTGGGGCCTATATGGTCCTGTTTGGTGTAATGTGGGTTTTTAAGGTCCGGTTGGGGTCTATATGGTACTGCTTGGTGTAATGTGGGTTTTTAAGGTCCAGTTGGGGCCTATATAGTACTGCTTGGTGTAATGTGGGTTTTTAAGGTCCGGTTGGGGTCTATATAGTACCGCTTGGTATTTTATGGTTTTAAAGGTCCGGTTTGGGCCTATATGGTCCCACTTGGTGTAATGTGGGGTTTTAAGGTCCTGTTGGGGCCTATATAGTCCTGCTTGGTATTTTAATGTTCTAAGCTTTGATGTATCTCTTTCAAGGTTCTTACCATTAATGCCTGTTGAACATAGGCTGTTAAATATAACCAGTAGTTATCAAATGCTGCTGTAAAGGGACTTTTCTCATATTTTTTTTATTCCACATAAAGTTTTTCTTCCTTGGTGTAATTATCCTATAATATTTACAATTTTCTTACTTTAACACAACATCAAACTAACAGATTACCAGATTTTAGAAACACCTCCTTACTCCATGTATGCTCATCTATGTGCTGCCATCTTTCACATCTGTAATCTGCAGTTGTGCATTCTGCCAGTTAAGGGTACCCCATACCAATAATTTAAGACTCTAAAGTATACATAAAATTGTACTCCAAACTGTACGTTAATTACTTTATCTGTAGTACATTTTTAAAGACTCAGTCCCTCTCCCTCCATTTCACAATATTTTGATACTATGGATCTCATGTCATAAATTATTGTCACAACTGGCAATGTCCGCCATATAGCTCTTGTCAATCCTTGAGCATGTTATTTACTGTGAGATATAATTGTGGTGTCACTAGAAAACCGTGTGCATGTATTAGGCTGTGTTTATCATGATGTTAACAGTTAAAGGAACACTGATTTCCAGAATGTATCATCAACTAATATGTTTTAAAAGTGACAAAAGATTTTTCTATGAAAAATCTGCTGTCTGAAAAAAATATTTTTATTTTATGAGAATAAGCAGACTGGGGAATTCCCCACATGAATGCAGAGACAACTCATCGAGTTGGAATGAGCCTGGCCTGTATTCGCTACCAAGTGTTTGGTATTTTCTTGATGTTGTGCACAGTTGTTCACAGCTCAGTTGGTTTCAGCACATGAAATGTTACTCTGTGCTGATTCAATGGAACTATATCCCATGATTTTCAAGTGGCAAAAAGCACTAAAACTATATAATTTTTTTAGGTTACTATCTATCTATCTAATAACATACTGCAATTATCTTGCCATCAATTTTCACAGGATTCCCTGTGCCTTTAGAACTCCCCCCCCCCCAAAAAAAAAAAAAAAAACATCAGTGAGCCACCACCATGCTTCACAGTGCAGATAGTATTCTTTTCACTATAAGCCTTGTTGACCCCTCTCCAAACATAGCGCTTATGGTTGTGATCATAAAGCTCTATTTTGGTCTCGTCACTTGAAATTACAGTGTGCCAGAAGTGTAAAGGTGTTATCAGCATATTGTAACCAGGCTTTTTTGTGGCATTGGCATAGTAAAGGCTTCTTTCTGGCAAATTGACCATTCAGCTCATTTTTGTTCAAGTTACTTCGTATTGTGGTCCTTGAAACAACCACACCACCTTTTTCCAGAGCAGCCTATATTTCTCCGGAGGTTACCTGTGGCAGTTGTGGCTGAAATCTTTCTTGGTCTACCTTACCTTGGCTTGGTATGAAGAGATCCCAGAATTTTCCACTTCTTGTGATTGAACAGTACTGACTGGCATTTTCAAGACTTTTGATATCTTTTGATATCCTTTTCTATCTTTATGAAGCTCTATTACCTTGTTACGTAGGTTTTTTGACAGTTCTTTTCTGCTCCCCATGGCTCAGTATCTAGCCTGCTCAGTGCATCCACATGAGAGCTAACAAACTAATTGACTATTTATACACAGACACTAATTGCAATGTAAAAAGCCACATGTGTGGGAAATGAACCTTTAACTACCATTTTAACCTATTTGTGTCACCTTGTGTGTCTGTAAGAAGGCCAAACATTCAAGGTTATTTAAACTTTTGATCAGGGGCATTTGGGTGATTTCTGTTATCATTATGATTTAAAAAAGAGCCAAACCACTACGTGATAATAAATGGCTTCATATGATCACAATCCTTCAATAAAATATTTTTTTTTTTGCATAATCAGTCATATTTTTAAATGTAATGCCCAAATTTTACAATTTCTGCCAGGGTATGCAAACTTTTGAGCACAACTGTAAATATATTCATACACGTATAAATATATATATATAGTAAATAAATCGTATATTTGTGTTCACATTTGATTGTCTAAAACAGTGTCCCTACAATGGCTTCACTCTTGTAATCCTTTACAGTTTTAAACATTGCTTCCTTATATGCATATGCCCGCTGTATCACACAGCTTTGAGCAAAACTTAGGATGGATTATACACAAGCCAAGAATCCCATCCACGTACAGCTGTTTCAAGGTTACTGCCTCTCATCAGCGTGGGGTCGGCTTCTAGCTTGTGTAGTAGATTTTATGAGGAGGTAGTTTACCACAACAATACTTTAATATATGGTGGTTAAAAGAGCGATAGAAGCCCTCCACTGTACAGTAAATAAATAGTTCATTTGTCTTCACATTTGAATGTCTAAAACAAGTTAATAAAACTTGTTTCATGCCCAGAATTCCTAGAAATACACACTGTATTCTGTGAAGCTTGGCAGGGACAGGCAAATGTGCCCACAAAGGCTTCACTCTAGGTAATACATTGTCATTTTAAACATGGCTTCCTTTAAGCATATGCCAGATCGATATAGATAGATATAGATTGACATATATGTATATACATATATATATACTGTATACAGTAAACACAGTGCAGATACTGCATTTATCTGGCCTAAATAAAAATGACTATAAATAAATTAGTTAAAGTAGGATTTAATCCCACACCTGCAATTTCACAGTACATGCAATGTGCCACTGGATGTGTTTCTATGTTAAGTAAAGTAGGGGTAATTGGAATAATAATAAAAAAATAATGGATCTGTTCTCATACTGAGTGATACTGTAATTCTGTCCAGAAATGTGTTACTATTTAGTGGATATATTTTGATATAATATGTTACTATTGTTAAATAACCTGACTTTATGATTCTTTATACTAGGGTCTCCGCATTAAACCCAAATTTGTATTGTAGGGACTGAATGGAATTTCAGTTCCCTCTAAAGCTTGAATATAGTGTTGGTAAACATAATAAATAAAAACAACAACAAATACTATTTATACATTAAAGAGTTACAAGAGTTAACTCAGGACACAGATTAATACTGTCAGGTTACTAGAAGGGCAAAAGAATATTACTCAATTAGCAAATGGCATGCACACTTGGCAGATTAGATGGGCCTTTTTGGATCTGCTAAATATAGGGACATAGAACATAATTCTTTTTTTTCATGCATTTAAAAGAACATGCTTTAAAAAATACCAAAGATATGTTTTGCATGAGTAAGACATGTTTAAAGTTCACTGAAACTAACAAGAAGTGCACAGAGTATGCCGATACCATTGACAAACAAGTATGACTTATACATCTATATTAACATTTATATTAACACTTATAGGCTGACAGGGACAAGACCGGTTATATATTTAAATAATTTTTTTGCTTTGAGAAATTCATCTGAAAAAAACACAGTTGTACAATATCAAATAATAGTAAAAAAATCTGAATAATTTGGAATTCTCACAGCTTGATTTGAAAAATATTAAGCAAAACTTGTTTAACCTTGATGGATACTGACAGCAAATGCAGTGAGCATACTTTAGTCTGTAGATATCATTAGCTGACAGAGTGAAAGCACCAAAAGCAGTTAAAAAGCTCTGACACCTTAATTTAAAAAAAAAAAAAAAAAACAACAAAAAACATGATGAAATATTCTCTTTCTGATGCAATGGAGAAAAAAGGGGAGGGAGATGTATTGTAAGGTTTTAAAGGTATGGTTGGTGCCTATATGGTCCAGCTTGGTGTAATGTGGGGTTTTAAGTTCCTGTTGGGGACTATATAGTCCTGCTTGGCATTTTAAGGTTTTTTAGGTACGGTTTTGGCCTATATTGTCCTGCTTGGTATTTTAAGGTTCTAAAGGTACGGTTGGGGCCTATATGGTCCTGCTTGGTGTAATGTGGGTTTTTAATCACCAGTTTGGGCCTATGTAGTCCTTCTTGGTGTAATGTGGGTTTTTAAGGTCCGGTTGGGGCCTATACAGTCCCGCTTGGTATTTTAAGTTTTTATAGGTACATTTGGGGCTATATAGTCTTGATTAGTGAAATATGGGTTTTTAAGGTTCAATTGGGGCCTATATAGTCCCACTTTGTATAATATTAGTTTTATAGGTATGGTTGGGGCCTAGATAGTCTCGTTTGGTTTCATGAGTGTTTTTAAATACGGTTAGGGTCTTGCACTCTCAGATTTGTTTGCTTGTTTTATATCACACCCAGGTCCAAACACTCTGCGGCTGCAGAATATTTTGGACTACTACACTTGAAGACACCCCTAGAAGAAGAGTCAGCTGTTGGCGAGTATCATTGCATTCATGCAGAAGAGAAATGTTATTATTTGCCTGAATCCCAAGATTCTAGAATTTTTAAACAGTATTAAAAAATCAGTAGGTGGAGTCTATTTCAATGGGCGGGGCAAGTATAAGGTCCTTGAGCGGGGCATATAAAGGTCAATATGATAATAAGGGGAGGAGTTAAAAATGGGTGGGGTCTGTGTAAAGGGAAGAGCCAGGTCTTGATCTGGCGCCCCTCCAACTTCACCAGCCGCCACTGATAGCAATATTCAATATTAATTTAATTTTCACAGATTAAACTATCTGCCTCTATCGTGTCTGTCTGTCCTAATAAGGTCATTAAGGGTAGGGTGGGGGAGTTGATTGAGAGAATAGTTTAAAGCAAGGGTTCTTAACTCTTTTAGTCTCATACCTCCTCCGAAAGTAAACTTAAAAATCACACCTCTCCTCCTTTCTAAAAGCAATAATTAATGGATAAATCATGTAATTGACATGAAAATTTTATTTTAATACTTGTATATACTTTTCTTATAGTCATTGAGGGGGATACATATGTATATATCTTAAACGTCAGTTTTTTATATATTGTTTTTGTACATTTTTTTGTTAATAAAGTATTGAATTTCAGCCTGAGACCTACAGTCTTATATCATACATTTGATTTGAATGTTATCATTGGTTCCAATATTCTAGGATTGTTGTAAGCAAGTGTTGTGTGAGTCATTTTCAGCACTAGGATTTGGTACAAGATACTAATCTAAACTAAACAGACAGTCTTTTTTTTACACAACTGTACACAATAACAACAGTCTCCATTTTACAGAACACTTAGATTATAAGATTTTTCATTATCCAGATGCCCTCAACATTTATTTTAATCCGTATATTGCGGCTCGACTGTAACTAAACTAAATTCTAAAAAAAAAGTAATCACAAAAATGTTAATAAGGAATGTCACACCTCCGCACTAACACCTCTTTGCACCTCCCCAGAGGAGGCATACCTCACAAGTTAAAACCCCCTGGTTTAAGAAAAATCAGATATTATATGATAATAGATATTAAATCATTAATATGCTGTCCCAACAGAAAAGGCTTGTTGCCAAGGGAAACATCTAACCCAAGTCTACAGCCAGTGGAGATCATGTTGTTGGTACACATTGTGTCTGAAAATTTAGCAGCGACCAGTATATAAAACAACCTCTTCTTATTAACCTAATAGTGTTTGGATACCAACAGCTGCTTGATCCATACTTTGAATATTGTTTTTTTATATCATTGACTATGAGTTTCTATTAATGATCAACGTATAATTAAAACATCTAGCTTATGTTTGTAGGGCACTACAGGGGTCATCAACCTTGCAATGTGTTGCAAAAGACCAATGCACATGTTTCATGGGTCAGAGAGGGGTGTCAGATAAATACAGAGGAAGTAAATGCAGGCATGTAGAGAAGTGCTGATTTATGGTATGTGTCAGCCTAGAGCAGTGTGTTGAAGAGCATACTCAGCCAGTAGCAATGTGGTTTCTGAAATGTTAACTATCAGGTGTCTATGGAGGAAACAAAAACAAAACAGGATATCTGATATTTGGAATAGTTCTTTCTAATTGAATTTACTGGTGGATGGGTGCCTGTACATAAAAGAAACTGAAATAATGTTCCAATCATCTCAACAGATCACAAATGTCTAGTCCTTGCCTCTTACCACCACAATCCAACACTATGTTCCTCTGCACTTGTATCATCTATATCAGTGGGTCCAAACCCGCTCCTTAAAACCCACCAGACTAGCCATGATTTAGGTAAAACACAGGTGAAGCAATTTGAGGCTCCACAGTCTGTTAAGTATTAGTTTCCTCACCTTTGTTCAAAGTATGTTTAGCGTTTAACCTAAATCATGACCTGTCTGGTGGGTCTTGAGGAGCTTTTTGGATTTCATTTCAGAGCTTCTTATACCACCAATAGGACCACAGTAATTACTCTTTTACTCTTACTACTGAGCCATTCCATGCTTACTTGATAAAATGCTCTTTGTAGTACATTTACAAGCAAAGTTAACACATTTTTGTTAGCTTTTAACCAGTCTGTTTTCTCCTCCAGCAGAGGTGCATATCTCCTCCTAGCTGTGTCTATCAGGGTTGTGGCAGCTCGTTCTGTTTGCTGACCAATGTAGGCTCTGACTGAGCATGCTTATGGGGTGGGAAGAGCCTATGTTACTAAAGAGCTGTTAACTCTGTATAGGCAGTGGGGTTGTAGCTAATTATGGCATGGAGCAGGGCAACACCCCTGAAAGACACAGAGGAAATATGCAGCTCTGCTTGAGGAAAAAACTGACATTTTAGAAGCTAAGAAGAATGCTTTATTTGTAAATGCAGGACAATGGTGCTTTAAGTGTGACAATGGAAATCAGTTAAGACAATATTTAAAGAATGTAATATTGTGATATTCGTCAATATATATTCAGTTTATTGTGTGAATATTTCAAGGACAGTACAAGCAGTAACTAAGGATGCCAATATCCAAGCCAGTTCTTGATAATTAAAAAAAAAAACGAATAGCTTTTAAGTCAAGTATTTATCTGATGATGTACAGTAGTTTTGGTGACTTCCATGCTCCTTTAAAGCAACATCAGAAGTATTTACTGTACCACTCATTCAATGTGGAATATGTTAGAACACATGTGGGGTACAGAGATGTTGGAAATTAGCTATTTCAAGTATTGCAATCCCTTCTGAAACCCACATGTTGCTCTTGAGAAATAATGTGAATGACATTCCTCTTTTACGTTAATAATGTAAATTCATATTTTGGTATATTTTCAATATTTTTTTAATTTAATAATATTAGGTTAAAGGGACATAAAAACATGCCATCACTAAGCTGTCATGCAGTGCTAGCATAATTAATAGGCAAAGTTTTTTCAGATATTATTCCAAATGCAATTCCTTCTCTATTTTTGTCACTTAGTTTACTTTCTTTCCCAATATTTTAAATTATTTCTGTTTGTTGCATGGATTACAACAAAATGTGTTGTCAATATTTCTCTTGTATTAGGAACGTCTTTAATATTTGACCTGAAACACAAGGAACATAAATGCAACTTCCTCTACATACCCTATGAGTAGTACCTCAAGGTATTACTGTATATCTAAATATTGGTAGTTTCATAGAGTACTGAAGGGCCACCACAATGCTATAAAAAGTGGATTTGGTTGTATTAATTATACATCAGTCATTAATAATAATATTCATATTTAATGATTTTAATAGTAATATGAAATATTTATAACATTACTGGGCCTCATACCAACCACTTGAGCAGAAGCAATTCCCAACTGACACATTTCCCCTTTTTTATTCAACATCAGGACTGAAGAATTCACTTCTGTATGGGCTCCCAATGCCGTCTAGCTAAACAGAAGCACTCACCAACTGACATCTTCCCAGCTTCATTAATCCAAAATTTCTATTACCTCCAGACCTAGAGACTTCTATCTCTGAACTCATTTACCACACCCACTCACCTATAACTTGTGTTACTTATAGTTTCTTTGCTGCCACCTACATTTTTTATTTGCTATACCAACAAACTTAGGGTCCATAAAATCCACATAAGTAAGTGCACAGAAAAAGCTTCTAGTAACTGCGGGAGCTTTGTTTGGGCAATTTAAGCTGTGACCGAAATCTCTGTTCCCCAAACCGAACCTTAATTTGGGACCATGCATTGGGACTGTTTGACTTCAGCCCTGATGCTGCTACGATCCCCCGTCAACACTGATGCGAGGTTATGGTGCTATCAGCTTCCTAGTCTGTGCAACAGTGCTTAAAGGTAAAATCACCTTCCCTTCCCCCATACAAGTGATTGTCAGAGGTTTAACAATCAACTGCAGATCACCCCTACAATTACTGAGAGACGCCGGGGAATCCCCTCTCCCACGCGGTGGTAAAGGGAACCCTGGGTATTCCCTTCCACGCTCACACCCAATCCCTACTAAGTATGACCAAGTGATGGCATTGAAAACAGTGAAAGATGTGTGAGCAGTGGAAGCTGAGGAAGAGGGAGGGAAGATTAAGAGCTCAGTCTTTGACTTGTTGAGTTAGAGTTGATGGGCAGACATCCAGGTGTATATGCTGGAAAGGCAATTAGAAACTTGAGCAAGAAGAGAGGGAGAAAGTTCTAGTGCTGAGAGGCATATTGCATATTGATGATACTGAAATCCAAAGGATTTAATTAGGGTAGTAAGGTGAGATGTATAGATGGAGACAGAGGGTGTGGTGAAGAAGAGGAGCCAAAGAAGAAGACACTTTGCTTTTCTAGATAGGATGTGAACCATGAGAGAGCAGTGTCACTGATGCCAAGAAAGCAGATAATTTGGATTAGGAGGTTTGGTTAACAGTGTCAAAGGCAGCAGAGAGGTCCAGGAGAATTAATAAAGACTTGGTAGACCCTTTGACTTGGTGGTGAGTAGTCATTAATGACTTTTGTGAGAGCTGTCCCTGTGGAGTGTAGGGTCCGGAAGCCACATTGGAAGGGGTCAAGGAGGGAGTCGGTGGGAATACATTTGGTAAGACAATTGTAAATGATACGCTCAAGCAGTTTACAAACCAACAGTCTCTTTCAATTTGAGATCGTAAGTCGAAAAAAGTAAGACTTACGTTTGCGGGCCTGCTGCGAGCCCGGTTTAAGGTGCTATTCAATTGGCTGGGCCTGTAAGTTTGGTGCTGGTCACGAGAATCTGAAACCATGCTATTGACAGTAGCATTTGCGGGCATGAACTTGATCGTGGACGCAAGCCCGTAACTCGTAGTTCAAGCCCGTAAAATCTGAGAACTTTAAATGCAAATATAAAATCAATACAGCACTGTAAATGATGGGGGACATCATTTACAGTGCTGTATTAAATTTATATTTGCATTGAAAGTGCTCCAATTTGCCAGTAAGCCCCTTGCAAGACTTCCTTGGTCCCAGTAACCTGCAGTTCGATTTTTGCCATTTGGGGGCTTGAATGAGTGGTTAGTGCGGAAAAATCAGAGGAATTGAATAGCGATTTGCGTTTTTTGCGATCGCAATTCTTATGGCCATGAAAGATCAAAAGCTTTGAGGGAAGTAAGTTGTGATTTAACAAATCGCTAGGAATCGCAGCTTGTAGGCCGTAACTCGAGGTCGCAAGTCCTTGCCAATTGAATAGCAAAGTAATCTGCGACCTCCATTTGTGAGCCTGGGTCCCAAAAATGGAGCAATTGAATGAGGCTGCAAGGAAAGTAGAGTGATTTTGTGATAGTTAATGTAGATGCAGAAGCGGGATCAGATGAGGGTTTCTTAAGATTGTGGCTTGATTTAAAGATGATGGGAACTTGCCAGTCTTAATCTCCTTTTCAATGTGTTATTTTTGATATTTTGTCCAATACCCAGTACGTGTACTATGAAACAAAGTCATTGGTATTTACTACATTATTTATTTAATTAAATCCCTGTCGATGCAAAATATTTATAGGTACATATAATTCTATTTCTAGCAGACCTTCCAAAATGGTTAGAGGATTGTTAGAGAAGGTAATTTTGGACAGTTGAGATTGAGGCAGATTAGTAGCTATGCGCAAAGATAGTTATAATTCCAAAGTGGGGGACCAACATCTTTGACCAGTTGGGAATCACTGCTTAAAAATATATACATTGCCAAACATTCTAATAATCATTATCAACTCCTAATTAAAAATCAATTATAATAAAAACATAAAAAGCTATAACGTCAGAGTTAGTTGGGTTACATATGGGGTAATTTTTCAAAAATTTAGCTTCTTATATTTTTAGTGTTAAGTCGCCTGAAATTATTTTTTTTACTCATGTCAATGGTAAGAATTTAGGATTGGAGACCGTCCTGCTTTATTTCACTGGAGTGGAATCAGGAACAGTTGGCAAGTCTACCACTATAGATCTCTTCCCACCTTAAAGAAAGCTAGCAGATGCGATCATGACAGACATTGTACCACATCTGATGAAGGACCTCAGTACAATACGCACAACATTTATCCATGTCACACACAATAATCTCCATTGCGGAGTATCAAAAGACTCCTTGATACCTCTGAATCAAGAATGGGGGGGAAATACACCACACCCCGTCCTGTGCAGGAAAATACCAAAATAAATTATGGACAGACAACTTTCCAGCTTGCTGTTGCTGAAGAACTGAGGGAAAGTATTATTTTGGACTGATCACTGGACTGATCACCTCTCAACCTCCAAGATGATCGCTCTCACACCATTTACATATGCTGTGAGCATTTGCTTCATCTATGCTGACCAACAGAAAGCAGGAATACCACATTGCACAAGATTAATGAGGTGCCTCAATAGCAAAACCTAAACTCCTAACATGGTTTAGGATATTCTGATGTTCTCCTCCCATTTCTTGCCATGCTAGACAAAATTCTCAGCAGTTTGTGTGATGCTAATGCAGTGGGGGCACCTGTGACTTTTATGCACTTACCACGTGGCCCCAAGTTTTCCTCTGGAGTGAGAGAGCATATCCCTCTTTAACAATAGACAGTCCACTATATCGCTCTAAAACTAGTAAATAACGCCAAACTCCTAAATACTTCTACTTGCTATACTGTACCTCTATTACCAATTAATCCACCTCTACCCGTTTCTGTTACCTTTTGATTTTAACATTTTGCTTTGAGAAAAGTAAAACGTTTTAAAGCACTATGAGGCCCTTTGTAGGGCTCAGGAGACACATATGGGGCCATTCAAGTCAAATAAGTTACCTGTTACTGTGCTAGTTATGCAGTTGGAGCAAAAATATTCAAAGTTCAAAAAGAGCGGGAGGGAATCTCAAGTTAAGCGTAACTTTCCTAAAACCAGGACTGCACTATCTTGCTGATGACTGTTTCGATATACTATTGCGATTCGGCAAATTTAAAAGGGCTCTATATAAGCACACAGCGTATTTTTTTTACAGAAGTTTTTAGTTAGAACTTCTATCCAAAAGCAAGGTCTTCACTAACTAAAAACTTCTGTAAAAAAATATGCTCTGTGCTTATATAGAGCCCTATTCAATTTGCAGAATCACAATTTAATAAGGCGGTTAATATGCCCTGTTTTCAAGGCATGCTTTATTTAATTCCCTTAATAGATCAAAACGTTCTATAAGAAAGTATACCAGCCTCTAGTAACATCAAATTCTCTCACAGCAGCTCTCATACATATTTCACATGTGTTGCTTCTAACACTTTAACCAAGCTGACACATCGGTCCTGCATAATCAGGTAATTAATTACCTACATGGTACCAATGTCAGGGCTTGTGATTTTCAGTGAGAGAACAGTAAGGCACTAAATAAATGTTATTAGGCTTGATATCATTTAATTATTTGTGTTTACATTTCAGATTAATGAATATTAAACTGGTAGTGCCTTTGTCTATTACTACCCAGCTATTTTGAAATTCCTTTATAATACATGTCAGCAATGTTGTTGTATTCTAATTAACTTGCTTTTTATTGTTTAAATAACAAATCTGAATGGAAATCAAAGGTGTATCCTGAATTCTTCAATTGTTCTACTACATGTCCCCCTTTCCCCCCTATTTGCCCCTCTTCCCTTCTCCTCCCTCCCACACCTTTCTTCTCTAGTTATATTTCTTCCCAAGAAAAAACAAACAAAATATAATGATGGCTTTTTTGTGATGGCTATAGAATAATGTATATATCTAGTGACAATTGTGTAAATCCTATATCAGACAATAATGTACTATTGGTATAATAACTTATGAAACTTAAAGAGGTATAGAGCACAATTTTTTATATTAAAAGATCGCTGTACATAGGCTATTATGCAGTATGAATAAACTGCATATTGTATGACATTCAAAATAAATAAAAGTAAAAAATAATTCTTAGCTTTAAAATTGCTCTAAAGCAGAGCTTTGTATCTCCTCCCTTAGGGGCATGGACAGCTATCCATGTGTGCTGAGTTTATAATTACGTCTAAACATTGGTTCAGACTGAGCATGCTCAGCAAGGAGGGCAGGGCTATGATGGCTCATACACTGACACTGGTGGGGTCTATAGAGCAGCTTCATGTTACAATAGAACTGTTAGGCAGTGGGGGTGGAGCTAATTATGTCATGGGGCAGGGCCAATGACATGAGCCCAGCCTGCTTCCAAACTCAATGATAGTCCAGCTCACAGGCACATCTGGCCACCCCCAAAAGACCCCGCTAGAAGAGATATGCAGACCTGCTTGAGGTGAAAGCTGACACTTTAAAAGTTAAGACAAAAGTTTTAACTTATTTTAAGCTGCTTACTATTTTTAATAGCATATACCAAGCAAACAAACATTTGAGCTTTACTTGTAAATGCAGATGTCATTTAAGTAAAACCTGTTTAAATTACCTTGAAACTAACAAGAAGTTTGTAGATGTCATTGCAGACAAGTATGACTTATACATATATGTCACAACCACTACTTTAATTGGGCTCACCCAGAACCTGGTTCTGACCTACCCAGCTGCTTGTGTGTGTTGTCGTAGATACCCCTTAAACCACACAGGACCAAGGAACCACAGGAACCAAGATAGCAGGACTGCAGAGTCACCGACTGTAACTCTAGTCAATCAGATGCAGCATCAATAAGCCCAATCTATAGGATTATTCCTCCCCAAGAATAAATAATACATGTAAATTATGTATATCTAAACTGCCAAAATGTTCATTAGCAAAGACAACTCATGTTTATGTACATGGTCACAAAAAGCAAACATTCTCTTAGCCAAGCTCTATTTTTCCCATCTCTATCAAGGATAAAAGCGTCTCTAATGACCCCCAGGCCCATATTACGAATTTCCTTTGTCCAACAGTTCCCAAAAGTCCAGTGGGCCCTCCTGAACATGACAATATATATTATTGTTTATTAGCTGATTAGCAAACTCACATATTTGAATCAGTTATTTTTTCTGCTTCAAGAGCATCATTTAAAAAAATAGAGAACATAGTAATGCATTATTAAATACCCTCTTTCAGATGCAACGTAGAATAATAAAAGCATACCATGCAGCAACACTGAATTTAATTATTTACTATATTTAATATCCTTTTGGTTATAGTCTAAACAAGGGAATTCCCAGTCATTGTTCAATCTTAATGTACCATGTTGCATTAATAACTATGCAATCAAACATACCAATAATTACCTGAATTACTAGCTTAACATATGCTGAAAATAAACATAAATTGTTCACCAAAATCATAGTAAACAAGTAAAAATGGTAAATATTTATCTGGCTTTTGGGATCTTAAAAACTCACCAAACCATGTAATTCAAAGAGCATTAATGCTTGTTTTGAACTTTATATGCAGGAAGTTTCATTCATGCTGATATTAATTATTTTTGTCATAAAATACATCTCAAGTACTTCTTGTGTCTCTACTCAAAAAGACAAAACATCCATGGATATCTATTGTTACTGATACATAAAATGGAGGAATATGCAAAGAAGCACAATGGAAAACAATCAAAATAAGGGGCAAAACATGCTTTTTAAAGTATTGCAATTAGTTATATTTTTACGATTTTTTATGTGGAAAATTATAAATGTTTTCACTCTGATTAAGACATTCACCAGTGTTGAAGGAGAAACACTTAAATGGACATGGAACAACTGTTTTGTTCAAGCATTTAAAAGAACATGCATAAAACATAAGAAAAGAAAAGTAAAACCTGTTTAAACTTCATTCAAAATAACAGGAAGTGCAGAGAACATACCTTAGACTTTATATCTCACTGTCTGGCAGACGGCAAGCCCACAGAGCAGTTAAACTTCTCAATAGATTTGTGACCTCTGAAACCTTTGGAAAAAAAACATATGACACATTATCAGATAACATCTTTCAGATACAGCAAATAAAAAAAAAATGTCCATGTCCCTTAAAAGGAGCACTGTACTTATTTTTTTCCAAACGGTCTTTCAAATAATGCAGGCTTATTTTGCTTTCTTCTGTTGCTGCATGATACTTTTTTCTGGACAGTGTGTCCTTGTAAACTAATGAGCTTCCCTATAATCCTGCTAAGAGCACTGGCTGTTGTTACTGCCGCCTTCCCATTGTACAGATACAAACTTCAAGCACTATTTTATTAGAAGCCATCAAATCCCTTTAACCTGTAATTTTTGCTGTAGGTGTTTTTTTTCTCTAAATGTTCAGATATATTCTATTGACTCAAGCTCCTTAAGCCTAAATTTGTAAACCTTTTTAAATAGGATTTCAGGGGGCGTGATCATATGATCTGAAAATATATAATCAAGCCTGTACTTTACTTGTTAGACACAGCCAATAGTAATTGAGTCTATCATCATGGTGTCAGTAAAACATGGAAGTTACACGTAATCTGCAATCGGAGGCTACAGAATAATTTGTGCCAATAAGTAGTATTTGCACTCGCAATCAAGCAATCTATAAAATGCATTAGAGCATCTGCTTTAGTCCATGTGGGTTTCATGATATGTATTAACCCCTTGAGTCCTGGGATTGGTAGTACTCATTAGCGCTATTGAATATGTTGGTGCATTACAAATAAAGTTTAAGTTTAATAATAATAATAAATAAATAATTAATTATAAATAATTATACTCAGAAATAACAGTTAAAAATATTTTTTTTGAATTGCATATATGTGGGATTGAGACTGTTATACAATCATGCTAATGTGTTTCCATGCCTTCCCGTGCTTTTAATGTACAGTATTGTGTGTTGAATTGCTGCTACAGTGTTTGAAAGAGCCCTTTGTGAGTCTATTAAGTACTCATAACATTTTTGACAGAAAACTTGATACTTTTTTCAGTTGCGGGTCAGACTTTATTTGTGAGCTAGAGCTGCGGGTCTAATAGAATATTGATATTGTGTAACTTTAGTTAGAGCTTGTAATATGAAGCTATGCTAAAACCAATGGAGTTCTAAGCTAGACTTTGCTGCTTTGGCTGGCCCGTAGTTATTGTGGGCGGGAAACTTGTAATCGTATTGCGAGTAGCTAATAGAATAAGTGGCAATATTAAGATTGATTTAAAGTGTGTATCATTTTATGAAAAGGGCAATAGAATAGGGCCCTTCCTCTGCATTCAAAGTCCAATCTCAAGAAATTTACCTGCTAAAGACAAAATTGTAGTTTACACAGCAGCATAACTACATATGAAAAGCTAAAAAGATGTTGCATATTTTCAAGTGTAGTTCTTAAATATAGTACATTTTAAAAATATGAAAAGTGGTCCCTTAAGACTTGAAATAATCACTGCAAATTTGTCATGTAATGTCTTCAAATTACTTGGCAGTGTACTAGATTCACTATGGTGCTAGACTTCCAGCTTATGTTACTTACTAAGAATATTTATTCTGGTCTAATCTTTGCATTCACAGTGATTTTGCAATTATGTTAGAGGTAATATATATGCATCCCACTGTACTGAAATCCAAGTCCCAAGTGTAACACATATTTCCTAAATGATGAAAATAATAGAAGCTTCATGTTAATATTTTTTTTAAAGCATTTCATTTTATTTTCTAGTTTAGTGGCACAGTGGAAGTCACAAATATGATAGGTAATAGCAAAAACTTTACAAATTGCATTTTAAAATGCATTTTCCTACAGAATACTATTGAAGTTTGCAACATTTAGCCGTCAGTTAGCCTTTCTCCACCCACTAAAGACTCAGTCTTACTGACTATTTCAGTCAGGGAAACATAATATCACACCACCATGAAGCGAAGCAGGGTTGGGCTTGGTAAATACTGGGATGGGATACCACCTAGGAATACGAGGAGTTGTATGCTGTGGCCCACTGGAGAAGGATTTGGCAACCCACTCAGCTATCTCTGCCATGAAATTATTATTATCTTTATTTGTAACGTGCCAACATATATACAGGGGTTAAGTATATGGCAAAGACAAAATTAACACCTTATAAAGAATGGAGAACCCTGTTTTTGAGCTTAATATCAAACGTACATAGCACCTACACAAGATTGAAAACTTGCAAACTTACAATCTAAATGGTCGCCAAGTGGGTTACGGTGCATGAGCTCATGGAAAGTAGGAAACAACTGAACAACGAAAAAATAACCCTATGACTTCATTATCTTCACTGTAACATATGTGAAAACAAAACACTGGTTTTGCTCCTTGGGATCTGAGAATGCCCAGTCTTTTGTTTGCATATGGCTTATACTGAAGACAAGTTTTAATAACATCCCATTGATAAATTACTTGTTATTACCTAGAGCTTTAAATCATGTTCTGTTTCGAACCTACAGTCAGGTCCATAAATATTGGGACATCGACACAATTCTAATCTTTTTGGCTCTATACACCACCACAATGGATTTGAAATGAAACCAACAAGATGTGCTGTAACTGCAGACTTTCAGCTTTAATTTGAGGGTATTTACATCCAAATCAGGTGAACGGTGTAGGAATTACAACAGTTTGTATATGTGCCTCCCACTTTTTAAGGGACCAAAAGTAATGGGACAATTGGCTGCTCAGCTGTTTCATGGCCAGGTGTGTGTTATTCCCTCATTATCCCATTTACAAAGAGCAGATAAAAGGTCCAGAGTTCATTTTTAAGTGTGCTATTTGCATTTGTTGCTGTTAACTCTCAATATGAGATCCAAAGAGCTGTCACTATCAGTGAAGCAAGCCATCATTAGGCTGAAAAAAACAAAACAAACCCATCAGAGAGATAGCAAAAACATTAGGTGTGGCCAAATCAACTGTTTGGAGCATCCTTAAAAAGAAAGAACGCACCGGTGAGCTCAGCAACACCAAAAGGCCCGGAAGACCACGGAAAACAACTGTGATGGATGAATTATTTCCCTGGTGAAGAAAACACCCTTCACAACAGTTGGCCAGATCAAGAACACTCTCCAGGAGGTAGGTGTATGTGTGTCAAAGTCAACAATCAAGAGAAGACTTCACCAAAGTGAATACAGAGGGTTCACCACAAGATGTAAACCATTGGTGAAATGCCAGATTAGAGTTTGCCAAACAACATCTATAAAAGCCTTCACAGTTCTGGAACAACATCCTATGCACAGATGAGACTAAGATCAACTTGTACCAGAGTGATGGGAAGAGAAGAGTATGGAGAAGGAAAGGAACTGCTCATGATCCAAAGCGTACCACTTCATCAGTGAAGCATGGTGGTGATAGTGTCATGGCGTGGGCATGTATGGCTGCCAATGGAACTGGTTCTCTTGTATTTATTGATGATGTGACTGCTGACAAAAGCAGCAGGATGAATTCCGAAGTTTTTCCGGCAATATATATCTGCTCATATTCAGCCAAATGCTTCAGAACTCATTGGATGGCGCTTCACTGTGCAGATGGACAATGACCCGAAGCATACTGCAAAAGCAACCAAAGAGTTTTTTTTAAGGGAAATAAGTGGAATATTGTGTAATGGTCAAGTCAATCACCTGACCTGAATCCGATTGAGCATGCATTTCACTTGCTGAAGAAAAAACTGAAGGGAAAATGCCCCAAGAACAAACAGGAACTGAAGACAGTTGCAGTAGAGGTCTGTCAGAGCATCACCAGGGATGAAACCCAGCGTCTGGTCATGTCTATGCGTTCCAGACTTCAGGCTGTAATTGACTGCACAGGATTTGCAACCAAGTATTAAAAAGTGAAAGTTTGTTTTATGACTGTTAATCTGTCCCATTACTTTTGGTCCCTTAAAAAGTGGGAGGCACATATACAAACTGTTGTAATTCCTACACCGTTCACCTGACTTGGATGTAAACACCCTCAAATTAAAGCTGAAAGTCTGCAGTTAAAGCACATCTTGTTTGTTTCATTTCAAATCCATTGTGGTGGTGTATAGAGCCAAAAAGATTAGAATTGTGCCATGTCCCAATATTTATGGACCTAACTGTATGTTGTGTCAGCAGTGTATGTGCCAAGGATATGACAATGATGAGTATTATTATTATAACTTATTTGTAACATGCCAATTTATTCCACAGGTAAAAAATTTTTTTAACACATTGTATCTAACTCACCACTTGTTAGTTTAAAAACCTGTGGGCTTATAAAGTGTATAATAGAGCCATTTGTAATTAAAATAATTTCAGAATGAATCTGCTTGAGTTACTGTGGCTTCTTTGCCTTTCTGCACATGTTTTATAGATACATATAGAAGCGATATTGATAGGCATTATTTTCATTTAGCCTCACTGGAGGCATTCAAAACAACACTTTTCTTGAACTAACAAGTGGTGGACTATGGGCCTCATTCAATTGTGAATTGGGCAATTGGATAGGGCTCGATATAAGCACACAGCATATTTTTTCTACAGAAGTATTTAGTTAGTGAACTTATATCCAAAAGCAAGGTATTCACTAACTAGAAACTTCTGTAAAAAAAATATGCTATGTGCTTATTTAGAGCCCTATTCAATAGTCAAAATCTCAATAGAATGAGGCCCTATGTTCTCTACCTGACAATTATACTGGCAAGTGAAATGACAGAATTATTAGCAGGACCAGTGAACAGTGGGTAGAGAGGTGTAGATAATGAGAAGGGTTTCCTAGTTTTACAGAGATGTAATGGACAGCACATTGTTGAAGTGGGGTATGTTACCTCACTCAAGAGAACAGTCTGTAGGCCGCTTGGTAAGTAGAGGTGGGCCACATGTGACCCCTGACTGAGGTAGAGAGATTATTAAGAACATTGTTTTATGAATGCAGAGTCGCGCCACTCCACAGCTTGCAGTGGAAATGGTCCTTAATACAATTTGTACAAAGTACATTTGATCCATTTAAATTGAAGGGGCTATGCTTCATTTTAAAGGACCACAGTATGTAAACCCTGGGCATAAAAGCATTTTTAGAGAAAATCTTAATTTTTGAAGACTGTTTCATTATAGAAAGTTTCCCCACTCTGAAATAATGATTCGATGTGCTTCAATCACATTATACAATATTTCAAATATCTGAAATATTATGTTTGGATATAATATTACATCACATTTTTTCCTAGAATAATCTCAGTTGTTCAGAGGTGGTCAAGGGCTGCATCATACATGGACAGTGTTTTTCTTTGGATAGAGAACATCAATCACACTGATGCACATCTCAGCTCCTGCCATTCTTAGCAAATTATCCACAGTATACGTTGAATTTAAATAGAATATCATGGGGATTATGTATCAAAGTGGTTTTATGCCATCCTATAGAGCTTGGATATCAAAGGCTTTACATTTGTTTTGTAAATAGAACCCACTGAATGACATGGGAAGTAGACCTATTAACCCCACATGTTAAACTGTGCTTACATATTCACTGTGTTTTCTGCTACAGAAGTTATTTTGTAAACATGACACGGAAATCAGTATTTTGTAAGCATGACAATTTTTGTACTTAATGTATTTTACAGGTGGAAAACTGTTTATCTAAATGAAACTCTTTGGTCCCATGAATACAGAATCTACAGGTCCCTCTGGATTTCTGTCTAGGTAATGTCCTACATGGTGATACACAGAGTGATAGGGCAGTGTAAGACCTGTCAGCAGTAGCATAGGAAGGGGGTTGCACTGGTGTCACCTCTTTGGGGGTGGCAAAAATGCCCCCACCGGCCTTCCACCACAAGTGGCTTTTATTCCCCTTCCTCTGGTCCCCTGTTCCTGCTCCCTGCTCTCTGCTTGTGTCTGCTGGCAGGGGGAGGAGCCAGCAGAGGGAGGAGCCAGCAGACCGGCAGCACGGAGCAGGAGGTAAGAGATGGGGGAGAGAGAGGCATGGGGCAAGAGAAGGAGACATGGAGGGAGGGAGAGGCGTAGGGAAGATAGGCAAAGGGGGGAAAGGTAGACACATAGAGGGAGAGAAAGGGAAGGTGGAGACTTGGAGGGAGAGGGGGAAACATGGGGGATAAGGGGAGAGGGAGGCCGCTTGGTAAGTAGCGGTGGGCCACATGTGATCCCTGACTGAGGTAGAGAGATTATTGAGAACATTGTTTTATGGCATAGGGAAGAGAGGGAAGGGGGGGGGGGAAGACACATGGAGGGAGAGAAAGGGAAGGTGAAGACTTGGAGGAAGAGGGGGAGAGGGAGGCATGGAGGGAGAGACATGGAGGGAGAGGGGGAGAGGGAGGCATGGAGGGAGAGGGGGAGACGGAGGGGGACAGAAGGAGACATAGAAGGAGGGAGAGGCATGGGGAAGAGAGGCAATGGGGGAGAGAAGGAGATATGGAGGGAGGGAGAGGCATGAGGAAGAGAGACAAATGGGAAAAAGGGAGATACATGGAAGGAGAGAAAGGGAAGGGGCAGACATGGAGTGAGAGGGGAAACATGGGGAAGAGGGGGAGAGGGAGGCATGGGGGAGAGGGGGAGAGGGAGACATGGAGGGAGAGGGGGAGACATGGAGGGAGAGGGATGCATGGGGGAGAGACAGAGACATGGAGGGAGGGAGAGGCAAAGGGGAGAGAAGGAGACATGGAGGGAGAGGCATGGGGGAGAGAAGGAGACATGGAGGGAGGGAGAGACATGGGGGAGAGAAGCAGACATGGAGGGAGAGCCATGGGGAAAAGGGAGACACATAGAGGGAGAAACATGGAGGGAGAGGGGGAAACATGGGGGAAGAGGGAGAGACATGGGGAAGAGGGAGACATGGATTTAAAGAGAGAGGCCGGGGGGAGAGAGGCAAGGGAAAAGATGGAGACACGTGGAGGGAGAAAAGGGAAGAGGGGGAAACATGGGGGAAGAGGGGTAGAAATGGGGAAGAGTGAGAGAAATGGGGAAGAGTGAGAGGCCTGGGGGAGAGAGGCAAGGGGAAAGAGGAAGACACATGGAGGGAGTGAGAGGTAAGGGGGAAGAGGGGGATACATGGGGGAGAGGGAGAAAGGCAAGGGGAAAGGGGGAGACACATGGGGGAGACATGGAGGTAGAGAAGGAAACATGGAGGAGCGGGATTCATGGGGAGAGAGGGAGAGGACTGTGGTAGAGAGGCAAGGGGAAAGAGGGAGGCACATGGAGGGAGTGAGAGGTAAGGGGGAGACAGGTAGGGAGAGGGGGAAACATGGGAGAAGAGGGGGAGACATGGGGAAGAGGGAGACATGGATTTAAAGAGAGAAGCCTGGGGGAGAGAGGCAAGGGGAAAGAGGGAGACACGTGGAGGGAGAAAGGGAAGAGGGAAACATGGGGTGAGAGGGGGAAACATGGGGGAAGAGGGGGATACATGGGGAAGAGGGAGAGGCCTGGGGGAGAGAGGCAAGGGGAAAGAGGAAAACACATGGAGGGAGTGAGAGGTAAGGGGGAGGCAGGTAGGGAGAGGGGAGACATTGGGGGGAGAGGGGGAGACATGGGGGAGAGGGAGCAAGGCAAGAGGAAAGGGGGTGACATATGGGGGAGACATGGAGGGAAAGAGGGAAACATGGAGGAGCAGGATGCATGGGAGAGAGAGGGAGAGGAATGGGGTAGAGAGGCAAGGGGAAAGAGGGAGGCACATGGAGGGAGTGAGAGGTAAGGGGGAGACAGGTAGGGAGAGGGGAGACATTGGGGGAGAGAGGGATACATGGGGAGAGGGAGAAAGGCAAGGGGAAAGGGGGAGACATGGAGGGAGAGAGAGAAACATGGAGGAGTGGGATGCATGGGGGAGAGAGGGAGAGGAATGGGGTAGAGAGGCAATGGGAAAGAGGGAGGCACATGGAGGGAGTGAGAGGTAAGGGGGAGACAGGTAGGGAGAGGGGAGACATTGGGGGAGAGGGGTATACATGGGGGAGAGGGAGAAAGGCAAGGGGAAAGGGGGAGACACATGGGGAGACATGGAGGGAGAGAGGGTAACACGGAGGAGAGGGATGCATGGGGAGAGGGAGAGGAATGGGGTAGAGAGGCAAGGGGAGACACATGAAGAGAAGCACGAGGGGAGAGGGGGATACATAGGGCAAGGGGGAGAGTGAGATTAAGACAGAGGGAGAGATAGAGGGGGTGGCAAAAGAGAGAGGGAAATAATGAGAGGGGATGAGAGAGGGAGGGATGGGAGAGAGAGAGTGGGGGATATGGAGAGAAAGAGAAAGCAGAGAGAATGAGGGGAGAGAGAGGGGGCTTGAGAGAGGGGAGTTTATTGAAACGTTTGGATAATTGCCTTTTATGTTGAGGAATGTTCATAGAGGAGAATCATCTTCCTCTCTTCCTGCTACATGTGTCTGTGCCTTTTTTTGCCCTCATTGCCTCTGTACATGTGCTCACATTTTACTCTTTTTTTCTCCTCACTTTTTTTAATGTTTTTTTTTTCTTCTTCATATTCTTGATTTCTTTTGCTACTTCTCTGTCTCATGCTATTGCCCTTCTTCTGTCTTTTTCCCATGTTTCTAACTTTTCTCCTATTTATTTGATTTTTCTATACCATCCTCTATGAAATCAATTAACTTCCCACTTTACCACTGGGTCTATTAGCAGAATACACGCTTCTCCCTTTGCATTTTACTGCATGATGATGGCAAATTGTTCAAGTTTTTGTACTGATAACACGTTTTTCCTCTTACAGGAATGGGGATATGATGGAAGATCAGGATGCAGTGGAACAACAGGATTTTTTGATTTGATTTACTGAGTTCTAAATCTATAAAGAACATTAAAGGGCATAATATTTGCTATGTTTACAAAAACAAAAACACATAAAACATATCTATACATTCTCAAACCTATTGTGAGCACATCTTTCAGCCTCAGTATTATGCACCAGATTTAGGGGATTGATCATGGACCCAGATCTGTTTAAAAGCTTGTTGGTTGTGGTAGATCATTAGTAATCATATCCAGTCCACCAATAGTCTTAACAAAAAAAATACCAAATGTATTTCATCATCTTGCAATAAAGGTAAGTCTCTACATTATCATATTAAATAGAATGTAAAAATGTATTTACAATATTATGGATATAATGATTTGCTTGATTTCCAGAACTATACTGAAAAGGAATCCAGAAAACACCTGCCCCTGACAATGCACACCATTTGCTTAATTTGCATTGCTTAAATTACTATTTATTACTATTCGGTTATGTGGTACTACTGGTGTCTGAGTAGTTCTCCTTGTGCTGGATTATTAATTACATTAAAAATGTCTATTGCTAAATTTACAAAAAAATGCATGTTTATTTATGTACTACTCATCTCCTGATTTAATTTTTCTTTCTATTCCAGAATTGAGGGTTATACCATGCAGGAAGCACAAACGTTGAAGAAATAAAAATAAACTGTGTTTTCACATGTAACATAGCTATTAGCACAAATTAAAAGGTTACCGGTATATGTTGGTTCTCTGTACACAGTTTCCTGCTAGTGCTAGTGGTAGTCTTCATGTGTGAATTTGTAATAATTTGCTTACTTTATGTATCCATCGCAGGTACTTAGAGTAATATATATATATATATATATATATATATATATATATATATATAGTGACAAGTCAACAGTTTGTGCACAGGTATCAGGGACTTTAATTGAGGAACACACAATACTGGCTAGTATATATATATATTTTTTTCAGGGTTTAATAAATATCCAGTGAAAATATGAATAACAAAACATATCAGAGAAATTTATAGTAATGGCTGCAACTGAGGAACTACCTAATTGAGTAAGCGATTCCTTATTATCGGCTCCCACCCAGCTAACCCAGGGGTGGAGAAAAATCAAAACATTTCAAAGGTACATATATTCAATGGCCTGTATATTTTCCCCGATTTCCAGGTGTTCCACTGTTTTTCCAAGTGGTCATAAGCGGCAAGCTATTGTCTCATTGACTCTCTCTCTCTCTCTCTCTCTCTCTCTTTCACAGCTAACAACTGTAAACAATCCAGTCCATCAACTTTCCCTTGGTAATTCCAGGAGCTGGCTTAAATTGGAGTTACACAGGTGCAGCTAATTAACTTCACAGAGAGGTTAACACCTATAGTCCTCCCGAAGAAGTCTGTGGCTCACATAAACACCTTGTATTGGAATATAGTCTGTGGATTTATAAACCATTGCATCTAGTATCGAAGAACTTCTTAATACTTTTCTTGATTTTGTTTCATAATTTTTATTGTAAACCCTGTTGTACTGTGGACCACCTGAATGGAGCTGGTACCATAGTTTAGGAACCTATGATTTCTACCATTCCACTCTTGCACATCCTGTCTTCTTTCTCTCTCTCTTATTATATATATATATATATATATATATATATATACACTGTTATGTCTTTGTGGTTCAATACGTGGCTCAGTTAGTGACGCATTGTGCTAATTTGTTTCTGCAGTGGCAAAAATGTCCACAGCATTTAAATACCAACAATAAGTGTGCACAGCAAGCACGATATTGATATTATTAGTACAAGGACAAGCTTAGTTTTGGTCTGACAGTGTGATCACTTGATTTTAACTCTTCCTCACAATCTTATTTTCAGTGGTTGATATATATACAGAGAGGACTGGCTCCATTGTTTGTGTTCTCTGTTTGTGTTCATGTCACCTATGTATTTGCATGTTTGGATAACAACAAATAAAAACTGTAAAAACACGTAAAGTTATTCTTTCTTCTGTGACATATTTCTACATTTCATGCAAGAAAAATTGAGGATGCTATGGTCAACGTTTCGCACTGATGTGGATACACTAAAAATTACAGGTACAGTGGCTCTTCTGCATTTTTGTCAAAACATATAATTGAATTTATCTAAATATATTGTTTAAACTTATTTTTCTTTTCTTTTTCGAGCTACCTGCAATACATATATTACATTGGTCAACCAACTCAAAAGTGCTGCATAATGGACACTGAAATTTACTCATCGGATTGGACAAATAGGTAAAATGACACTATCATAAAAATTGTTATGATGCAAAATAAAAATGGCATATTTTCATTAAATCATTATTATTTAAGTCCAAGTTAATAAATTGTGAAATTTGTATTCTTAAAATTTATATATTCATGTATTTAAATTAAATTAATGGGTTAATAGACTGTTTTGGCAAACAATGAAACTAGCCCATTTGAGACCCAATCTTTTTCTTTACAGAAACTCTTTGAGAAACAACATAGACAATAGCTCAGAATCAAGCAAAATGCAAGTCTAATTGAATGTAGAATAGACATGAAAAGAAGTAGTTTGTCTAATTTTCATTAGCTAATCTAATTAAAATATTTTTATTGATTCTTCTTTATGAAATATTCTGGTAAGTGGGTTCACATTTAGTTTCGAAAGTGTTTGCGTTTGCAAAATGTTGATAATTTTAAGTAAGTGCATTAATTATCTTTAAATTACTTCTGTATCGGGACAGAATTGAAATGCATATGTGTCCTTTACCAATGTATTGTATTAACCTCAGATTTGTCCTACAGCTTGCAAAGATCTTCCATATCCTTAATTTGCATCAGTTACAATTCTATATAGAAACTTCATTCTTAAATGTACTTGCTACTGGAAGTAATAGCACGTCATATTAAAGCATTTTTATGTAATATCTGTACAAATAGTACACCTAAGCCTGTTTGCAAACTGAGGATATTAGCATTATTGGAGAAACTCAGAAGCTTAATGTAGGACATTAATGTATAAGGTTATAGCTATGTTTATTGCTATATCATTGCATGCTAGTGCTACACTGTTTGAGTTTGACTTCAATTAATTTTCAGTTACTAACCTTTATTAAACTGTATAAGCCTTATTTTGGATTATTTTTAATTATGTTTTCTTTTGTAGATGCAGACACATGGCTATCGCTTAAGTGATCCAGTAATCCATTCTCACTACAGTCATGATCAATATTAACATTGTATAAGACCATTATTTGTAATACCAATAAAATTATAATTATACCCCTATGTGTCTTGTTGTGTAATTGTTTCAAGTGGAAAAAATCAAGTATTAAATGCGTTATCGTAATCAATTTGTCATATGTGACAAATGTTTATAAGTGCGTCTCATGGTCAGCCTTAGAAAGGATACAATCACTTATATGACCGAACAGGAGAATTTACTTAAAGAGCCCAAATCGCGCTGTCGGCTTCTTTCAGATGTCATGAATAGCATGATAAACTATGTCTTTTTTTGCAATGGCCAATATTTTTAAGAGGATCTCTGTATGGAAAAACTTTACTATTATTAAAAAGACTTCAAATACTACAAGTTACAAAAGGAGGTGAGTATTGCAAAAATCCAAAATGTCTTTCTAAAACAGATTGAATGTAATTTACACATCTTTTTCGACTAGTTGCTTTGGTAAATATTGTGTTTCTTACAAGCTTATATATGAGCAAAAGTGTTACTGTCTACAATTTGTGTTTAAAAATTGCTGTTTTTATTTATTTTCTGTTTTGCTTGACTTTCCTGAAAGTATTGTTTTTGATTTTTTTTTCTTCACAGTTTTTCCCCAGTCACAGTGCTATAATTCTATTTTGTTATGTTTCTTATAGAAATTGTTAAACAAGATAACATGTTGACTCTTTTTAAAGCATTTCTGCTAATGAATGCTGCTCTAGATGTTTCCCCTATAGAAGCTTTTGTTTATATAGGTACCAGGTGTAAAATACTGATGTAACAAGTGACTAATTTGTGGTCACATAGGTATACTTTACTGCTCAGTCTATTAATCTTTGCTCCACATAAGATAATTTCCCTGTTTTATGTTAGGAGCACATTAATCTTGAAAGGTGGCGCAGGGGAAAGTTACAGTCTATTTATGAGCCCTGATCTCTGTATAACTCTCCCTTTGACATCTGAGGAAGCATTTTGCACATGGATTTTACTTGAATAAATGCCATCTATGGAAAGGGGCAAGTAGTAAGCATTCATTTGCAGATTTGAACATATTTAAGAAACAGCCAATGCAAATCCATAGACACAAATGAATCTGTCTTCCTTTCATGTTGCTGGACTTAATATATCCTTACTTTACTTAATTTTCTAATAATAATGTTGTTTATAATATTACATATTATTCACTATCCTTTCAATTGCAGAATATTCTGAACAATGCTCATTTACATGATATCTGATGATATTGCTGATATTACTGATTTCTACTGTTGATTGATTTCAGATCCTTCTGTTATCTCTAACACATTTCTAACGGAGGTCTCAACATCAGCTGCACTTATACAGTGGAGCCCCCCATTAAGCCCAGTTACCAGTTATTTAGTGTCAGTGGTTGGAGTACCCTCATCAGAACAGAATGTCACATCAGAAATTTTTAATTTGAAAAATCTGATACCTGGAAACTACTACACAGTCTTCATATCAGCCAATGGAGCATTTGGTAACATATCATTTAATACAGGTAAGAGTTTGTGGATTTGAACAGTATTAACAGGTATCTGTGAGTGATTAATATACTAGGGCAACATTTTCCGAAAATATTTTTGTTTGAAAAATATTTGGACACACTCCTAAGGAGATATACTATGTTTATATAACATTTTGTGTCCTGTTCAATAAGTAGTTGTGACTTATAAATATAGTCGTATTTCAGTTTATTAAGTAGAAATCCTGTTTAGGCAAGCCCAGTAAAATATTTAGCATTCTAACAGATGCTAAAAACACTTTCTCCTCACATGATTTTGAATTTTATTAGGTAAAATAAGAGTGGGCTCAATTATGTTGGCAAGTGGGCAAATCCTGATTGAATTGTATTAGTGAAGGTACTGGGCGCAATAAATCCTGGAGATGGAGAAAGACAGATTATGATGGCAATACTGAGAATGACAGAGGATGCATAGATTGGAAACAGTTGATCCTTTTTTTTTTTTTTATTCATTTTTATTTTGATATATATATTTTTTAACAATACAGTACATTACCATTCAGTCTTTTTTTTATATAATCCAATAAAATTATCAACCTAGACATTCTACATAGAAAACATAAGTCATAAAGTGAGGGGGAGGAGCAACTTATCTTCTACTTCCACTCAGCTTAGTTCTTAATCACATTGTATGTATGCATCCCACATTACTCATTTTAAATTTATTTCATTATTTGTTACTTCCAAATCTCGGAATTCTCTCTAGATCTGTCAATTCCTATTAACCACCTCTACCACTTCCAGGTAGGGAGTGCTTTTGTTTCCATTTTGTAACCACTAGACCTTTTTGCAGCTGACAATGGCCCCTATTTAATTGTCCAAAACGCAATTACTTGAACCCGTAATGAAGCTTTTAACTACTTGCAATCCATTTGCGAGTTACAGGCTCAAAAGCACTGCAGTTGTCAAAAATTTACCTTCATCATATCTCCTCTTTTTATGTTTCACACCAGCAAATGTTACCAGTGCTTAAGATACAACATCCATATTTAATTTACAACAATTCAACAAGTCTGCAATTGCCTTCAAACCCGTAAATGGCATATGTATAAAAAAATTAAACAACTACTAGATAGAACTCCAAGTGTGTTAAACACCTGTTCGTAACACTGCAAAAGCAAATAAAAACAAACTACTGTACTTAAAAATGCTGGGAAAGCAATGAAAGGCATTAGAATGAATTGCACATCAGTCTCAAGATTGCAAATCTGCAAAAAACATTTCTTTTAAATGTTTTATTTCTATGTTATATTGATCCCGGGATTTCTACATTTCTGGATTGCGAGTTTGATTGCAAATTTTACTTCTAAACACTAATTGATTGTAGTTTAAACTTCATGTTTTACTGACGTCATGATGACAGTCTCCTTTACTATTGGCTGTGTCTAAAATGTTGCCCATTCCTCCTTTCAAAACTGCTCCAGCTCCATCAAGTTGGATGGTTTGCGCTTGTGAACAGCAATCTTTAAGTCTGACCACATATTTTCTATTGGATTGAGGTCTGGGCTTTGACTAAGCCATTCCAACACATTTACATGTTTCCCCTTAAACCACTCAAGTGTTTCTTTAGCAGTGTGTTTGGGGTCATTGTCCTGCTGGAAGGTGAACCTCCATCCTAGCCTCAAATCACACACAGAGTGGTACAGGTTTTGCTCAAGAATATCCCTGTATTTAGCACCATTCATCTTTTCCTCAACTCTGACCAGTTTCCCAGCTGAAAAACATCCGCACAGCATGATGCTGCCACCACCATGTTTCCCTGTGGGGATGTTGTTCTTTGGGTGATGTAATATGTTGGGTTTGCGCCGAAAAGTTTAATTTTAGTCTCATCAGACCAGAGCACCTTCCTCCATACATTTTGGGAGACTCCCACATGCCTTATCGCAAACTCAAAACGTGCCATTTTGTTTTTTGCTGAAAGTAATGGCTTTCTTCTGACCACTCTGACATAAAGCCCAACTCTATGGAGCGTACGGCTTATTGTTGTCCTATGTACAGATAATCCAGTCTCTGCTGTGGAACTCTGCAGCTCCTCCAGGGTTACCTTAGGTCTCTGTGCTCCCTCTCTGATTAATGCCCTCCTTGCCCGGTCCGTGAGTTTTGGTGGGCAGCCATCTCTTGGCAGGTTTGCTGTTGTTCCATGTTCTTTCCATTTGGTTATGATAGATTTGATGGTGCTCCTGGGGATCATCAAATATTTGGATATTTTTTTAAAACCTAACCCTGACTTATACATTTCAACAACATTGTCCCTTACTTGTTTGAAGAGTTCATTGGTCTTCATGGCAGTGTTTGGTTAGTGGTGCCTCTTGCTTAGGTGTTGCAGCCTCTGGGGCCTTTCAAAAAGTATATATGTAATGACAAATCATGTGACACTTTGATTTCATACAGGTGGACACCATTTCACTAATTATGTGACTTCTGAAGGTAATTGGTTGCACGAGAGCTTTTTATGGGCTTTATAACAAAGGAAGTGAATACATACGCACATGCCAATTTTATGTTTTCTATTTCTAAAAAATAGTTTTATGTACCGTATATATTTTTCTCATTTCACTTCACCAACTTAGAATATTGTGTTCTGAACCATCACATACAATTCAGATTATAAAAACATTGAACTTAAGGCTTTAATGTATAAAATAGTTAAAAAGTCAAGGGGGTGAATACTTTTGCAAGGCACTGTATAGGCTTGCTTAATTGATCATGATCATGTCCTGAAATGCTACGTACTGGTTCATGGATTGACTGTTGGGTCTGTGAGCATGTAATTACGGGCTTGGATCAATTAAATATATCTATATATGTAAAAAAAATGTGTCACTCGCACAGGGGCAGATTTAAGAGCTTTGACGCCCTGGGCTATATTGATTTGCCGCCCTGTGGAAATCAAAGGGTTAATCATAATAATCATAATAATAAATGAATTAACTTACATCGTACTGATGGCATCTTTATTCTGCAATTATTAAATTTTGGACATTAATATATATATTACATGGGCTGGGTGCAGTGGAGAAGCTAGTGAATGGAGGGCCCTGGTGAAAACATTTTTTTTGCCCCCACAGGGAGGTGGGCAAACATTATTTGACCCACCGGGCCACCCTCCAGTGCCATATATGTACACACATACACACATATATATATATATATATATATATATATATAAAAATATTATATATATACCCACAGGTCCCCCTTCAGCAGCACCATTCACCCTCCAACCCCCTCAGCAGCAATATTCACCCCCAGACACCCCTCAGCAGCACCATTCACCCCCAACCCCATCAGCAGCCATATTCACTGCCACGGCCCCCTTAGCAGCAAAATTCACCACCCAACCCACAGGGCCCCTCGGAAGCACCATTCTCCCCCCAAAAAACCCAGTTCCCCCTCACCCAAAAAACAGGGCCACTTGTTGCACCATTCACCCCCCCCCCCAAAAAAAACCTCTCAGATGCCATATTAACCCCACAACTTCTCCAGGGCCCCCTTAGCAGCAATATTCACTCCCCAACCCTCCAGGACCCCCTCAGGAGCACCATTCGACCAGGCCCCTTTAGCAGCAATATTCACTCCCCAACCCCCCACGGCCCCCTCAGGAGCACCATTCACCCCCCCCCCCGCAAAAAAAACAGGGCCCCTACAGCAGCATCATTAACCCCCCCCCCCAAAAAAAAACCCAGGGCCCCATTGTCGAACCACTCACTCCCCCAAGTCCCTATGCAGCCATATTCACCCCCAGGGCCCCCTCAGCAGCACCATTCACCCCCCCCCAAAGAAAACAGCCCTCCTCAGGAGCATCATTTAGCCCCTCAAAAACAACAGGGCCCCTGTCACACTATTCACCTCCCCTCAAGCCCCCTGCACTTCATGCACGCCTTGGGTGCCTCATTATAGTAAGACATCTTGGTGAATACAGTGAAGCTCACTACAGCTTGATACTCCCCACACGTTATCTTTAGCTTTTAGTCAGTCTACTGCGCTGTCTCCCAGTCTACTGCCACTGTGAAAAACTAATGTATGGCTTACTTCCATCCATGAAAATTCTGTGTTATTTTTATCCTGTTTTGTTAATATGAGTAAAGTATTTTTTACTCTAGTGTTTATATCATTTTTTTTAGAACCCGGGGAAGTCAAGAACTTAATTGTACTCTATAGCACCACCAGTTCTGTGTCTCTGAGCTGGGAATCACCTGAGGGAAACACAAGTTTTTATCTGATCCAAATCCAGGGAAGTTCAACTTTTAATACAACTGCGACTTCAACTTCTGTTAGAATCGAAGATCTGACACCTGGGAATTACTACACCTTCCTGGTGTCTGCTCTGGTTGGTGAAAATAATATCCAGGGAAAGAGCAAAGAAATATCAGGTTACACAAGTAAGTGTCAGTAAGAAGTATGAAGTATACAGGGAGTGCAGAATTATTAGGCAAGTTGTATTTTTGAGGATTAATTTTATTATTGAACAACAACCATGTTCTCAATGAACCCAAAAAACTTATTAATATCAAAGCTGAATATTTTTGGAAGTAGTTTTTAGTTTGTTTTTAGTTTTAGCTATTTTAGGGGGATATCTGTGTGTGCAGGTGACTATTACTGTGCATAATTATTAGGCAACTTAACAAAAAACAAATATATACCCATTTCATTTATTTATTTTTACCAGTGAAACCAATATAACATCTCAACATTCACAAATATACATTTCTGACATTCAAAAACAAAACAAAAACAAATCAGTGACCAATATAGCCACCTTTCTTTGCAAGGACACTCAAAAGCCTGCCATCCATGGATTCTGTCAGTGTTTTGATCTGTTCACCATCAACATTGCGTGCAGCAGCAACCAGAGCCTCCCAGACACTGTTCAGAGAGGTGTACTGTTTTCCCTCCTTGTAAATCTCACATTTGATGATGGACCACAGGTTCTCAATGGGGTTCAGATCACGTGAACAAGGAGGCCATGTCATTAGATTTTCTTCTTTTATACCCTTTCTTGCCAGCCACGCTGTGGAGTACTTGGACGCGTGTGATGGAGCATTGTCCTGCATGAAAATCATGTTTTTCTTGAAGGATGCAGACTTCTTCCTGTACCACTGCTTGAAGAAGGTGTCTTCCAGGAACTGGCAGTAGGACTGGGAGTTGAGCTTGACTCCATCCTCAACCCGAAAAGGCCCCACAAGCTCATCTTTGATGATACCAGCCCAAACCAGTACTCCACCTCCACCTTGCTGGCGTCTGAGTCGGACTGGAGCTCTCTGCCCTATACCAATCCAGCCACGGGCCCATCCATCTGGCCCATCAAGACTCACTCTCATTTCATCAGTCCATAAAACCTTAGAAAAATCAGTCTTGAGATATTTCTTGGCCCATTCTTGACGTTTCAGCTTGTGTGTCTTGTTCAGTGGTGGTCGTCTTTCAGCCTTTCTTACCTTGGCCATCTCTCTGAGTATTCCACACCTTGTGCTTTTGGGCACTCCAGTGATGTTGCAGCTCTGAAATATGGCCAAACTGGTGGCAAGTGGCATCGTGGCAGCTGCACGCTTGACTTTTCTCAGTTCATGGGCAGTTATTTTACGCCTTGGTTTTTCCACACGCTTCTTGCGACCCTGTTGACTATTTTGAATGAAACGCTTGATTGTTCGATGATCACGCTTCAGAAGCTTTGCAATTTTAAGAGTGCTGCATCCCTCTGCAAGATATCTCTCTATTTTTGACTTTTCTGAGCCTGTCAAGTCCTTCTTTTGACCCATTTTGCCAAAGGAAAGGAAGTTGCCTAATAATTATGCACACCTGATATAGGGTGTTGATGTCATTAGACCACACCCCTTCTCATTACAGAGATGCACATCACCTAATATGCTTAATTGGTAGTAGGCTTTCGAGCCTATACAGCTTGGAGTAAGACAACATGCATAAAGAGGATGATGTGGTCAAAATACTCATTTGCCTAATAATTCTGCACTCCCTGTATTGTATTGTAAAATCAGGCCAAAAGAACATGATATAGTTATAATCCTTTTAAGGCAACTTGTGGCCATTGTAATCTTCTATGGTGGCTCCCGTCCTGTTCTCTGGAACAAGAAATCATATTCCTCTCCCACAGCTCTCTACCCATTTTCACAACTAAAATAACACTCTCATGAGAGATATAAAGCACTGCTCATCACCTTCTGTTCCTATGTTGCCTCTTTTTTTCCTCAATAACTCAGTGAATAAGTTAAATTATGTATGCTATATAATCAAGAAAAAATATATAATTTGCTGTGTGATTGTTTTGATGATACAGGGGTTGTATGTGTAGCCGTTTAATTGAAGTATGTTAAGTATTACTGTGCAGTAGAGTTCTGGGTACAGTATGCTGCAATGTGATTTTTATTCTCCTTTTATTCTTCCAGATCCTCTGGAAGTCAAGAACCTAAGTGTAGACCAGACCACCACTACTAGTGTGTCTCTAAAGTGGGAACCGCCCGAAGGAAACACAAGTTCTTACCTAATCCAAATCCAGGGAAATTCAACTTTCAATACAAGTGTGACTTCAACTTCTGTTACAATTGAGGATCTGACACCTGGGAATTACTACACCTTCCTGGTGTCTGCTCTGGTTGGTGAAATTAATGTCCAAGGGAATAGCACAGACGTGTCAGCTTACACAAGTAAGTGTGTGCAAGAAGTATGAATAACAATATATGAAGTAATGTAAGGGAATGTATGTAATATAAAATACCTATCACTGGATTATAATCTCATATTACATTTAAATATACAGTAATACCCCGCACAAAGCTTCCCTGCGCAGCAAGGATTCGCTATAGCTTTGTCTCAGGGGCCAGACCCCGGACATCGCTAAATCTCACAGTATTGCATCACAGGCATTTAAATTCCTGTCTAGAAAGCTTTTTTTCGCCATATCGAAGTTCATCGATATGCCGATAAAATGCCCTGTTTAGTGCAGTTGTTGGATAGCCCACCTGCATGCAATAACACATATACCGCGCTAAACAGGGTATGCCTGTAATGGAAAATTCGTTATTTGTACCTCAGAAGTTTATTACCGTTATATGTTTTATTATGACAAATAAAAGTTGTAATGTAACATTTGGCCAAATAATGCAATGATGCACAATTTGTAGCCATTGAAGTCTTACAATGTGGCTCCCATCCTATTCTCTGGAATAGGAAATCATATCCCTCTCCTAGAGAACAGGATGGCCATATTCATTTCAGAACTAAAATATCACTCTTATGAGAGACACAAAGCACTGCTCATTTTCTGTTTCTATATTCCCTCTTATACTACCTCAAGTTGTCAGCGAGTACGGTATTTTATTTATTTTTTGCTATGTAATCACAAAAAACATTATAATATATGATGAAGCGTTGCATGTGTGGCCAATTAAATTGAAGTATGTTATGTGTTACTGTGCTATAGGATTATGGGTAGAGAATGTTGCAATGTAATTGTAATCTCCTGTTTCTCCTCCAGAACCTGGAGAAGTCAAGAACCTAAGTGTAGTCCATACAACCACCAGTTCTGTGTCTCTGATCTGGGAATCACCTGAGGGAAACTCAAGTTCCTATTTGGTCCAAATTCAAGGAAATTCGACTTTTAATAACACTGTGACTTCAACTTCTGTTACAATTGAAGATCTTATAGCTGGGAATTATTACACTTTCTTGGTGTCTGCTCTGGTTGGTGAAACTAATATCCAAGGGAACAGCACAGACATATCAGATTACACAAGTTAGTATCTGTAAGAATCATGTATAATAATATGTGAAATAATGCAAGGGAATGTATGTGATATACAAACCTAACAGTGGACATTCCTAGTCTTTGCTCTTGGAGGTGAAACTAATGTACATCGGAACAGCAAAAACATGTCCCCCTACACAAGTGAAGCTTTTCCCTCTTTAAGGAGATATAAAAAAATCAGGCTAGATATTGGAACATTTCTGTGTTTCATTGCTAAACACAATAAGTAAATATATCAATATAACTGTACATCTACATTTTCTCCAACTGGTACCGCATGATCGCTTGGTAGTTGACTTATATTTTGACAACCCTTTCTAAGGTTATTATTTTTTAGAATGTAGATAAGAACACAATGAAAGGGTATACATTAATAACAGTAACATATAATACAATAATGTTATCCATTAACTCTATATATGCAATTGATATATGAAAACGTATATCTATTTTATTACTAGCGACTTGCCCGTCAAAAAATGACGGCAATAAGATACTTAGGCAGGTAATGTTGTTTGGCTACAAAATTAATTTTGTTGGTGTTTGAGTGCGAGCCTGCAAGCTTTAGCAACAGCCCGCATGCTCACAACTAAATATGTGATTTTAATTCATAATAGATAAGACCAGAAAAAAAAGCTAATGGAATCCCTCATATTATGTAGGGTTATATGGTATGATAACATTCTGTCATTTGTAAATATATAACACACTATATATATATATATATATATATATATATATATATATATTCAAGGTCCTCTTAGATAACTAGCGAAGGAATATTGATCCAGGGAAGAAATTCGATTGCCAGTCTCTAGGGTCAGGAAGTAATTTTGCTTTTTTTTTTCCTTATGGGACAATTAGCAAAGTTTCATTGTTTTTTTTCTGCTTGCCTTCCTCTGGATCAATTAACAATTATTAACAAATAGTCCACAAATTTAAAAGGATCAGAAGAGATCGAAAAAGGTTGAACTTGATGGACTAACAGTCTTTATTCAACCTCAAATACCATGGCCCTCATTCAATTGCAATTTGGCCAATTGAATAGGGGTCTAAATAAGCACATAACACATTTTTTTAAAGAAGTTTTTAGTTAGTATACATCTATCCAAAAGCAAGGTTTTCACTAACTAAAAACTTCTTTAAAAAAATATGTTATGTGCATATTTAGACCCCTATTCAATTGGCCAAATCTCAATTGAATGAGGGCCTATGTAACTATATGACATTTTAGTCATTTTCTATGGGGATAAAATATACCCTGTCCCTGACACAAATTAGGATAGTTTGCTTTGTATTTGCATATCTGGTCACACATATAATGACGCATTTGTCAAAATGATTTACTGTTGAGAAACATGGCTAGTACAAATACTCTTTAGGGTGAAGACAACTTGTTTTGGGGTTTACAGGGTCCCTCTAACATTGGTATTAGTGATTGCATTTAAAGGGCCAGTGTACATACTTTTCATGTTAAACCTATATTTAAGATCAATATTCATTAACTTAAAAATGAATGTGCAAACATCAGTAAAGCAACTCTTTAACCAGAAAATTTAATTTAAAAACATAGTTTACCTAATTAATGGGTTCTGCTGTACCCTTCCCCATCTCTTTCATTGTCCTAAGTACTACTGAAAGGAATGGAAGATTTCAACTGTTCTAACATTTGTTAACATTAATGCAGTGTAAATCTTCCATTTTTTTCAGTAAGGCTTAGGACAATGAAATCAGGAAGGCGGGGTACGACACTGTAGATTAATGACTCAAACTGTGTTTTTAAATGATATATTATGGGTAAACATTTTATTTGATGCCACCTGCACATGCAGTATTAATGGTAATTGGGATTAGGATAGGATTAACTTTTTTACATTGCATATAAATATATTTTAATATGTTTTTATAGTATTTGTGAATTATTGGTTATTATTAAATGTATTGGCTTATTGACAATGCTATAGCAAAATGCATGTAGGCTTAATGTCCTTTTCACAACCGTAGTACAATATGTACATCTTACTATACATTGCAAAGCTTGAGACTGCAAAGAGCAGTGAACTATACAATTACTTCTCTCGCCATCACTTAATATTCAGTACATTTGCTGTAACATTTTCTTATATAATGAATAAGTTGAGTTTTTCGAAGTGATATGTAAGCAGGGAGTATATAGCTACATGTAGGGCCATTACCAACACAACATAACACATTTGCTGGGGTAGTTCTTTACTCTGAGTAATTAGATTTTAATTTTTTTATTTATGCACATAAAGGCTTATTACCGAAACGTACTAAAGTTTTTAAAGTTTACTTGCAACTTGCACAAAAATGCATCAGTTTGCTCAGCTTGGAAATTTTTCTCTGTCAGCCAGTCTGATTGAATATAGATTACAGACAGTGAAAATGTATTGAAGAAGGACAGAAATGGAGTTAAATACTTACCTTGCGGAAGGAACACAATGATATGTGGTGGAGCAATGTGGTTTTATGGTCTGATCTAAACATGCTTTTGTTCTTTCAGTACCCGGAGAGGTCAGGAATATCACTCCTGTCACTATCACTACCACATCTGTATTTCTGATATGGCAGCCGCCAGAAGGAAACGTCGATTCATATGTGATAGAAATAATAGAAATTCCAGACTTCAATAAAACAGCCTCCTCACCATCAATTACAATTACAGATCTGATTCCTGGAAATTATTACACATTCCTGGTTACTGCCCAGCTTCTAGACAAGTTGGGAAAAAGTGTTCCTGTTTCTGAGTATACTAGTGAGTATTGTTATCAGAGAAATAGCTTCATAAAGTGAAAACTGATAATGCGCTATGGGGGAAAATCTTTCCACTTAAAGAACACTGAAATGTAGACAATAAGCTCACCACTGGTATTTATTTAACTACAACATGAAAACTATAGATAACCCTGCATATTCAGAATACACAATTATTAAAATCATTTAAAGGGCCTGCTTTACTGCACTTCTATGAAGTTGTTCTTGTGCACATCATGCCAATATGTATATAAATTATCTGTTTCTAGGACCTGCCAATGTGACCATCGTTGATGTCTCCAAAGTAAACAGCAGCTCATTAAATGTGAGCTGGCTGCTCTCAGAAGGCAACACAAGTTCTTATCTGGTTGAGGTTCTAGGAGATCCACCTCAGAGTTTCAATGTGTATACCGAATCAGTGACTATCACTAACCTGACCAGTGGGAACCAGTATACAGTGAGGATCTCTTCAGTGGCTGGAGAGAATGACCTGAGAGGAAGCAGTAGTGATGTATTAGTCCTCTGTGAGTATAATAATTAACTTACTAAAAACACAAACTTAACGGCCGAAGCACGCACAGCGAAAAAGACAAATAAAAACCAAAATACAAACAAACAAACAAAAAAAAATCACACACAGCAAGGCGGGACAGCCAGAACGTCTGGGAGTGAGGTTACACACAAATTAAGTCCAATATCAAGACTTTCGTCACTCGAAGATCCCCTAAGCAAGAGAAAAAATAGCCAACGAAAAACGAAAACGAGGCTACACGACCCCTAAGCACGCAAAACACCGCCAGGCACATACTACTTTTACACAGAACCATACGAGTTACAAAATACACTATTTATTAGGAAGGACGCAAAACACATACACAATCGCAGTCCTTTTTCAACATTAACTGCAAACTAATAACATTACCATTACAAAATGCGGAACTACACAGCTAAACAAACGGTTTCCCCTCGCGCACGCAGCCTATTTACACTACGCACTTCACACATTGCTGACACTTACACAGCTCAACAACAGTGCAAACCTACATTGTATGCTGCAGGAACATCAAAACAGATTGTTAGCTCTTCAGCATATTGCTTCCTGCATATATTACATTATATTACAAATATTACAAATAGGTAAAGTATATTAATTTATGATTTAATTAATTAATTAATTAATTACCATTACAAAATACATAGACAAAAAAAAAATAAACATACGACAGGATCACATGAAACACTAAAGGCGCTCAGTGCACACCTCACAAGGAGCGCCAACGCTGTGTAGAGGACCAGGGGAGAAGCTTGCAATTCGTGCCAAAAGGTGATAACTGAAAACCTTGCAATGAGTGCCAAAGGAGCTCTGATAACTAAAAATCCACCAACGACGAGGCTCGCAATGAGCTCTGAACGCGCTCATTGCGGGTCCACCCGATGAGTGCCAAAGCGCTCAGCGCGAGACTCGCATTCAGCGCCGAAGGTACTCACACAACCAAAAGACTTACTTTGTGTGGCAAACCGCATTACCTGCCTTACAATTGTATTGCCGTCATTTTTGACAGGCAAGTCGCTAGTGGAAATATATTATTGAACTGCAGACACTAGTAATAAACTACACCGGCTAAATATGTAAGAGAACAAAATGATCCTCAGATCTAAAGTAGTCACAGCCAAACCTGAAAACTGTCTCTTCATGGGGAACAAAATAAACTAACATTACTGGTATAAATAACATATAACATATATACATATATATACTTTGTTCACAGTAGGCTCAGTTATCTGTATTTAGTGATACATTTAAATGGACAGATAATAATTTATTAATATATGAGATAAAGTAAAATGTTTCTAACAGAAGAAGTTACCTGTACAAAAGAAGATAAATAATTATTTAGGATTTCAAAATGTATCTTATCTATGACAAAGTTTCTGTTAATCCACTGAAAGAAATGAATCATTTATTCAGGAACTTTATCATGTCTTTTTCAGTGTCAGAAATCATCAGCTCTACAGATATTTCTACCACAAGTATATATTTGGTTTGGAAACCCTCGCCAGTGCAGAATTATTCCTACATTATATCTGTGTACGGCTCTCCTTCAAGCAACGTGACAGTGAATTCCACAGAAGCACTAATTAGCAATTTGGTACCTGGGAATATTTATAGGATTCAGATTTCAGCTTACAGTGGAATCATTTTCTTGAATGGATATGGGGATGAGATCACCTTATATACAAGTAAGTATGAAGTAGTACTTTATAGTTTTCATTGCTTTTTCTTTGTGTTAGTAGATCATTTTATAGCACCAAACAAAATACAGATCTTTGCAGTTTACATAAATAAGAATAAAAAAAATGCAAGTGAAATATTTTATAGTTTTAGCAATTAAGTTTTTCCTATTATTTTGAAATAAGATAAATACATTGAACTAGAATGTAGAGCAGTGATGGGCAGACAATTTCACTTGAAGGATTTCCTATGTACCCACTGAGTCATTAAAAGGGCCTTACAGTGTTTTAAAGCTTTTCATTTTACCTAATGCAAGATGGTATACTCACTGTAGGAAAGGATTTAATGGATGAAAATAAGTGTTTTTGAGTATCACTGAGTATTTTTGTTAGTTTTTAAGATATATAATGGATTTTTTATTGTTAAAGAGAGACATTCTTCTCTCCCACTTCAGAGAATAGGTTGGGCATTTAGTGTTTGAGAGCCACATGTGTCAGGGTCGCCTGCTGTCCACCACTGGTGTAGAGTTTGGTAATAGTATATCTCATCTGAGTTTTTCTTGTTGCACACTGAAGATATTGTTGTTACTGAAATGATGTGTAGCACAAGCGATGGTTACCAAAGTCAATGTGTATCAGAGAGTAGAGAATGTGTAGCAGTATAGCTCTAGATTAAAAATGAAAGTAGGAGCTTTCCAGCAACACCAATCCATTTCCATCATCAATACTGGTACCTGGAACATTATATTAATTACATGTATTAAGCTATCATTGGTATGGATAACATAAGGGTATACGAGGAGATAGGTAAAGGCCCCATAGGGTCCATAGGGACCCCTTGTGTTAAAGTATATATGAGGGTTAATGGGCCCTCGACCTCAAAGCACAAGGGTATGTGGTAAGGGGGGTTGTGATGGCCTCACTAGATGTTGGGGTCACCAGGCTCTTACAGTTAGTGGGGCATTGGCGAAGGGAGAGTCGCCTACAGGTATGCATGCTGGCATAGCTAGATAGTTGCAGATAACCCCCTGGGAGTCAGTACATTTTACAAGCTTTTTCCGGTTGGAGATATATAAGAGCTCCACAAACTTGCTTCTAAAATTTCTCGAAGCTATAAATCAGCCTTGTTGATGTTTCTATGGGAGAAAGGTTATTGAGCTCAAAGACATGAAGAAATGGCCTACACCAGTGTTTTACAGATGTGAGAGATACTGCCAGTAAACTGCTGAAATAGCAAATTTTCAACTACATACCAACTTACATGCCATGCCAAAATGTTGGCTAGCAGACTTGATGATTACAGCTTACACCATGTAGATGTATAACATCTAGTGTCTGCTTTATCTTGCAGTTATATTATGAGTGAGTTTTATATTTTTTTTTTCCATCCAGGACCTGGAGAGGTCAAGAACCTGTCTGTATTCAACATCACGACCAGTTCTGTGTCTCTGAGCTGGGAACCACCTGAGGGAAACACAAGTTCTTATCTGATCCAAATCCTGGGAAATTCAGCTTTTAATACAACTGCGACTTCAACTTCAGTTACAATTGAGGATCTGACACCTGGGAATTACTACACCTTCCTGGTATCTGCTTTGGTTGGTGAAAATAATATCCAGGGGAATAGCACAGACATATCAGCTTACACAAGTAAGTGTCTGTATGAAGTATGAATAATAATATGTGACACAATGCAAGGGAATATATATAATATAAAATACCTAAGATTGTATATTAACCCCATATTACATTCAAATATAATGGACTGATGCCAATTACAATTCTAAATATGTTTGTAGTTTATTACATTTAAAATATATATGATTATGGCAAATATACATTTTATTGTAACATTTGTATAAAACAACACAATGTATTTAAGATCTTGTTATGGCCGTGATGGAGCAATTGCTGTCATTGGCATCTACCAAGATGTGTCCCAAACTTTTCTTTGGTATAGGAAATCATATCCCTCTCCCACAGCGCACTCATTTTCCTTTCACAACTAAAATATCACTCTCATTAGTGACACAAAGCACTGCTCCTCACCTTCTGTTTCCATGTTCCCTCTTATTTTACCTAAAGTTGTCAGAGAGTATTTTTAATTATGTTTACTTTGTAATCAAGAAAAGTGAGAATATTGTGTGTGTGGTTATTTTGATGATGTGGGGGTGGCAGATGTGATTGTTAAATTGAAATACCTTATGTGTTACTGTGCTATAGAGTTATGGGTACAGAGTGTTACAATGTAACTATGATCTCCTGTTTCTCTTCCAGAACCCGGGGAAGTCAAGAACTTAACTGTACTCCAGACCACCACCAGTTCTGTGTCTCTGATCTGGGAATCACCTGAGGGAAGCACAAGTTCTTATCTGATCCAAATTCAGGGAAACTCAACTTTTAATAAAACTGTGACTTCAGCTTCTGTTACAATTGAAGATCTGACACCTGGGAATTACTACACCTTCCTGGTGTCTGCTCTGGTTGGTGAAAATAATGTCCAAGGGAGAAGCATAGATGTATCAGCTTACACAAGTAAGTGTCTGTAAGAAGTATGAATAATAATATGTGAAATAAATGAAGGGAATATACATGTACATTATATACTTACGATCATGTTATGTCAGGGATGGACAACTTGTAGCCATTGGAGTCTTCCAATGTGGCTCCCATTCTGTTCTCTGGAATGAGAAATCCTATCCCTCTCCCACAGCTCTCTGCCCATTTTCCTTTCACAATTAAAGTATCACTCTCAGGAGAGACACAAAGTTCCTCACTTTCTGTTTCTATTTTACCTCTTTTTTTCCTCAATAACTCAGCGAATAAGTAAGATTATGTATGCTATATAATCAAGAAAAAATATATAATTTGCTGTGTGGTTGTTTTGATGATGCAGGGGTTGTATATGTAGAAGTTTAATTGAAGTATGTTAAGTATTACTGTGCAGTAGAGTTCTGGGTAGAGTATGTTGCAATGTCATTTTTATTCTCCTTTTATTCTTCCAGATCCTGGAGAAGTCAAGAACCTAAGTGTAGACCAGACCACCACTACTAGTGTGTCTCTAAAGTGGGAACCGCCCGAAGGAAACACAAGTTCTTACCTAATCCAAATCCAGGGAAATTCAACTTTCAATACAAGTGTGACTTCAACTTCTGTTACAATTGAAGATCTGACACCTGGGAATTACTACACCTTCCTGGTGTCTGCTCTGGTTGGTGAAAATAATATCCAAGGGAATAGCACAGACTTATCAGCTTACACAAGTAAGTGTCTGTAAGAAGTATGAATAATAATATGTGACACAATGCAAGGGAATATATGTAATATAAAATACCTGAGACAGGATATTAACCTCATATTAGATTTGAATATAATGGACTGATGCCATTAAAAAATCTTAATGATAGGGAAGTAGTTTCATACATTTAAAATATGCCTGATTATAAGAAATATAGATTTAACTGTTACATCTGTCTAGCAGAACAATACATACTTATGATCCTATTATGGAAGTGATGGACAAGTTGTAGCCATTGGAGTCCTCCAAGATGGCTCCCAACCTTTTCTCTGGAATTGGAAACCATATCCCTCTCCCACAGCGCACTCATTTCCCTTTCAAAACTAAAATATGACTCTCATTAGTGACACAAAGCACTGCTCCTCACCTTCTGTTTCCATGTTCCCTGTTATTTTACCTAAAGTTGTCAGAGAGTATTTTTAATGATGTTTACTTTGTAATCAAGAACTAGTGAGAATATTGTGTGTGTGGTTATTTTGATGATGTGGGGGTGGCAGATGTGATTGTTAAATTGAAATACCTTATTTGTTACTGTGCTATAGAATTATGGGTACAGAGTGTTACAATGTAACTTTGATCTCCTGTTTCTCTTCCAGAACCCGGGGAAGTCAAGAACTTAACTGTACTCCAGACCACCACCAGTTCTGTGTCTCTGATCTGGGAATCACCTGAGGGAAGCACAAGTTCTTATCTGATCCAAATTCAGGGAAACTCAACTTTTAATAAAACTGTGACTTCAGCTTCTGTTACAATTGAAGATCTGACACCTGGGAATTACTACACCTTCCTGGTGTCTGCTCTGGTTGGTGAAAATAATGTCCAGGGGAGAAGCATAGATGTATCAGCTTACACAAGTAAGTGTCTGTATGAAATATCAGTAATAATATGTGAAATAAATGAAGGGAATATACATGTACATTATATACTTACAATCATGTTATGTCAGGGATGTACAACTTGAAGCCATTGGAGTCTTCCAATGTGGCTCCCATTCTGTTCTCTGGAATGAGAAATCCTATCCCTCTCCCACAGCTCTCTGCCCATTTTCCTTTCACAATTAAAGTATCACTCTCATGAGAGACACAAAGTTCCTCACTTTCTGTTTCTATTTTACCTCTTTTTTTCCTCAATAACTCAGCGAATAAGTAAAATTATGTATGCTATATAATCAAGAAAAAATATATAGTTTGCTGTGTGGTTCTTTTGATGAAGCAGGGGTTGTATGTGTAGCCTTTTAATTGAAGTATGTTAAGTATTACTGTGCAGTAGAGTTCTGGGTACAGTATGTTGCAATGTGATTTTTATTCTCCTTTTATTCTTCCAGATCCTGGAGAAGTCAAGAACCTAAGTGTAGACCAGACCACCACTACTAGTGTGTCTCTAAAGTGGGAACCGCCCGAAGGAAACACAAGTTCTTACCTAATCCAAATCCAGGGAAATTCAACTTTCAATACAAGTGTGACTTCAACTTCTGTTACAATTGAAGATCTGACACCTGGGAATTACTACACCTTCCTGGTGTCTGCTCTGGTTGGTGAAAATAATATCCAGGGGAACAGCACAGACATATCAGCTTACACAAGTAAGTGTCTGTAAGAAGTATGAATAATAATATGTGACACAATGCAAGGGAATATATGTAATATAAAATACCTGAGACAGGATATTAACCTCATATTAGATTTGAATATAATGGACTGATGCCATTAAAAAATCTTAATGATAGGGAAGTAGTTTCATACATTTAAAATATGCCTGATTATAAGAAATATAGATTTAACTGTTACATCTGTCTAGCAGAACAATACATACTTATGATCCTATTATGGAAGTGATGGACAAGTTGTAGCCATTGGAGTCCTCCAAGATGGCTCCCAACCTTTTCTCTGGAATTGGAAACCATATCCCTCTCCCACAGCGCACTCATTTCCCTTTCAAAACTAAAATATGACTCTCATTAGTGACACAAAGCACTGCTCCTCACCTTCTGTTTCCATGTTCCCTGTTATTTTACCTAAAGTTATCAGAGAGTATTTTTAATGATGTTTACTTTGTAATCAAGAACAAGTGAGAATATTGTGTGTGTGGTTATTTTGATGATGTGGGGGTGGCAGATGTGATTGTTAAATTGAAATACCTTATGTATTGCTATGCTATAGAGTTATGGGTACAGAGTGTTACAATGTAACTATGATCTCCTGTTTCTCTTCCAGAACCCGGGGAAGTCAAGAACTTAACTGTACTCCAGACCACCACCAGTTCTGTGTCTCTGATCTGGGAATCACCTGAGGGAAGCACAAGTTCTTATCTGATCCAAATTCAGGGAAACTCAACTTTTAATAAAACTGTGACTTCAGCTTCTGTTACAATTGAAGATCTGACACCTGGGAATTACTACACCTTCCTGGTGTCTGCTCTGGTTGGTGAAAATAATGTCCAGGGGAGAAGCATAGATGTATCAGCTTACACAAGTAAGTGTCTGTATGAAATATCAGTAATAATATGTGAAATAAATGAAGGGAATATACATGTACATTATATACTTACAATCATGTTATGTCAGGGATGGACAACTTGTAGCCATTGGAGTCTTCCAATGTGGCTCCCATTCTGTTCTCTGGAATGAGAAATCCTATCCCTCTCCCACAGCTCTCTACCCATTTTCCTTTCACAATTAAAGTATCACTCTCATGAGAGACACAAAGTTCCTCACTTTCTGTTTCTATTTTACCTCTTTTTTTCCTCAATAACTCAGCGAATAAGTAAAATTATGTATGCTATATAATCAAGAAAAAATATATAATTTGCTGTGTGGTTCTTTTGGTGATGCAGGGGTTGTATGTGTAGCCTTTTAATTGAAGTATGTTAAGTATTACTGTGCAGTAGAGTTCTGGGTACAGTATGTTGCAATGTGATTTTTATTCTCCTTTTATTCTTCCAGATCCTGGAGAAGTCAAGAACCTAAGTGTAGACCAGACCACCACTACTAGTGTGTCTCTAAAGTGGGAACCGCCCGAAGGAAACACAAGTTCTTACCTAATCCAAATCCAGGGAAATTCAACTTTCAATACAAGTGTGACTTCAACTTCTGTTACAATTGAGGATCTGACACTTGGGAATTACTACACCTTCCTGGTGTCTGCTCTGGTTGGTGAAAATAATATCCAGGGGAACAGCACAGACATATCAGCTTACACAAGTAAGTGTCTGTAAGAAGTATGAATAATAATATGTGACACAATGCAAGGGAATATATGTAATATAAAATACCTGAGACAGGATATTAACCTCATATTAGATTTGAATATAATGGACTGATGCCATTAAAAAATCTTAATGATAGGGAAGTAGTTTCATACATTTAAAATATGCCTGATTATAAGAAATATAGATTTAACTGTTACATCTGTCTAGCAGAACAATACATACTTATGATCCTATTATGGAAGTGATGGACAAGTTGTAGCCATTGGAGTCCTCCAAGATGGCTCCCAACCTTTTCTCTGGAATTGGAAACCATATCCCTCTCCCACAGCGCACTCATTTCCCTTTCAAAACTAAAATATGACTCTCATTAGTGACACAAAGCACTGCTCCTCACCTTCTGTTTCCATGTTCCCTGTTATTTTACCTAAAGTTATCAGAGAGTATTTTTAATGATGTTTACTTTGTAATCAAGAACAAGTGAGAATATTGTGTGTGTGGTTATTTTGATGATGTGGGGGTGGCAGATGTGATTGTTAAATTGAAATACCTTATGTGTTACTGTGCTATAGAATTATGGGTACAGAGTGTTACAATGTAACTATGATCTCCTGTTTCTCTTCCAGAACCCGGGGAAGTCAAGAACTTAACTGTACTCCAGACCACCACCAGTTCTGTGTCTCTGATCTGGGAATCACCTGAGGGAAGCACAAGTTCTTATCTGATCCAAATTCAGGGAAACTCAACTTTTAATAAAACTGTGACTTCAGCTTCTGTTACAATTGAAGATCTGACACCTGGGAATTACTACACCTTCCTGGTGTCTGCTCTGGTTGGTGAAAATAATGTCCAGGGGAGAAGCATAGATGTATCAGCTTACACAAGTAAGTGTCTGTATGAAATATCAGTAATAATATGTGAAATAAATGAAGGGAATATACATGTACATTATATACTTACAATCATGTTATGTCAGTGTTGGGGCTTCCTAATCAGTAGTTGGCGGCTTGGAAACACTGGGCCCAACCAGAATTCTGTAGAACTCGTACTGGATGTAAGACACACACACAATCAGTCTCAGTACTAATTCCGTTTATTGCTACGTCATTGCATATAATTTATACTTGCAAAAGAAGGCGGATATTAGAGCGATTTTCACAGTTCACGTTAGTCGGTACAAGGACATATAATCAGGTGTTTTCTGTTTCTTAGAACAACTAGAAATGTTTTGTGTTTTAGTAAGGTCGACAAACATCTCAAGGATAGGCACATGATATTATGGTTAGGCTATGTGTCAGCAAAATATGTTAACCCCTTCATTGGCAGAATATGTTAACCCCTTCATTCCCCTCTTAGATCACAACGTGATCTTTATTTTGGATGTAAGCAGTGGTATATATATATAATAGGAAGTGAACTGAGACACTGGAAGGCTATAGACCCTCAAGGGTATCAGTACATGAGATATACCTGTGACCGGGTGGAGTTAAGTCACAGTATTTAGCTGAAATTTCTTAGGAATAAAGCCTTGCAGTATGTAATAAAAACACAAATTAATACAAGGGAAGTAATGACTGAGTAAACAGAATTATCATCAATATAAGAACAACATTCTTTACCTATTAAAGCACACACGCTACCTTTGGAAGCTAAAACATAATCTAAAGTCATTGTCACGTAATGGAAGGGACGTTAGCCCAATTCCATCCTGACTCTGTATCAGAGTCTAAAAGTCTGTATAAGAAGTCTGATTCATGGTGTCCTTGACACATTCACTTCAGATACATCATATATGTAGAAGGATTAATTCGGGCGTTAAGGGCTGCCTGTTTTCTCTTTCCGTATTTACTATTTGCAATTTATTCAAAAACAAACTCCATTTTGGATCAAATTCACATACAAAATCTCTCTTCCAAATCACTTACTATAACATTCTAGGAACTATTCGCTTCAGTCCCGTACTTAACTTACAATAATTCTCAACTAACACTCCACTTCTTCCTGAGACATCTCCACAAACATTTAACCACAAATACTGGAATCCACCTTAAAAAGTTCAGCAACAACATTCCATACACATCTTATCCAAACTAAATACGACCTTAAGAATTTTCTGCAAGGAGACAGAAATTCACAGCCCCCTTTTTTTTTTTTTTTGGGACGCAGAGATAAGTGTTAGCAAGCTTTAAAATAGAATAAACACACTGTCTTACACTTACAAACAAGATAGACCATAAATCCTCCACTGTTACATATTTCTGGAAAAAGATTTCCTTTTTTTACATATATGCCGGCTTTAGAAATATATTTCAGTGGTGGACACGATCTCTACAGCCTTTAAAGACACAGACAAAAATTCTCTAACCTGCATTTCTCAATTGTATTGCAAAGAAAATAAAGTACAGCTAACACTCACAAATTTATTTGCAGCAAAACACAAGACAATCCATCTACTTTATAAACAAAAGCAATCAGAATATTATATAAATGTATGTAAAGAAAAAGTTCCTTAATATTTCTGTGTTCTTATCTCATTTGCTCTTTCACGGGACCTGATGTTACGCTGTATATATAATTACATATGACAGCTTTGGGAGGTTTAGACTGGGAAGTAACCATTAACAACTATCCTTCTAAAAAAACTTTAGGTGGTTGTCTCAATAGACAACGTAACCTTATTTGCTATCACGTTTTTTTAAACCGAGAACAGGATTTGTCTGTACTGGGCTGAAATAGCTCGGGCAGTACAGAAAGATATTCTCGAGTTAACGGGTTGCCCCTAGACACAGAGACGGTGCGTCTTACAGTGTCCAGAGACCTTACTTACTTCCTGGTTTTTACACAGAATAAAAAAACATTTCTTATCTTAAACAGCATAGCAATACAGCAAAATTAATGAGCAAGCAAAAGCGGATTTTGGGCACTGTAAACCAAGCCGTCAAGTATATATTTATATCAATTTTATCCTTTCTATTCCCACCTTAGGAATAATATATATATATATATATATCTATCCTTGATATATATGGCCTTCCAGAGGCCTAATTTTACACTCTCTTCCTTAGAGAGTCTCCCTACCTTTAGGGATTATACCTACAGTCTACCAAAGACTTAATTCTTAATTCTTAATTCTCCCTACCACAGGGAGTGTGTGCCCAACTTATATACTTATATACAGTTTACAAAGGACGACGAGAGTGGGAGCAAAGGAAGGTGCAAATAGACACAATTCACTCTACTCACCCACTCCGTCGTACTTCGATATCTGTATCCCACTTCTGACACCAGTTTGTTGGGGCTTCCTAATCAGTAGTTGGCGGCTTGGAAACACTGGGCCCAACCAGAATTCTGTAGAACTCGTACTGGATGTAAGACACACACACAATCAGTCTCAGTACTAATTCCGTTTATTGCTACGTCATTGCATATAATTTATACTTGCAAAAGAAGGCGGATATTAGAGCGATTTTCACAGTTCACGTTAGTCGGTACAAGGACATATAATCAGGTGTTTTCTGTTTCTTAGAACAACTAGAAATGTTTTGTGTTTTAGTAAGGTCGACAAACATCTCAAGGATAGGCACATGATATTATGGTTAGGCTATGTGTCAGCAAAATATGTTAACCCCTTCATTGGCAGAATATGTTAACCCCTTCAGTCAGGGATGGACAACTTGTAGCCATTGGAGTCTTCCAATGTGGCTCCCATTCTGTTCTCTGGAATGAGAAATCCTATCCCTCTCCCACAGCTCTCTACCCATTTTCCTTTCACAATTAAAGTATCACTCTCATGAGAGACACAAAGTTCCTCACTTTCTGATTCTATTTTACCTCTTTTTTTCCTCAATAACTCAGCGAATAAGTAAAATTATGTATGCTATATAATCAAGAAAAAATATATAATTTGCTGTGTGGTTCTTTTGATGATGCAGGGGTTGTATGTGTAGCCTTTTAATTGAAGTATGTTAAGTATTACTGTGCAGTAGAGTTCTGGGTACAGTATGTTGCAATGTGATTTTTATTCTCCTTTTATTCTTCCAGATCCTGGAGAAGTCAAGAACCTAAGTGTAGACCAGACCACCACTACTAGTGTGTCTCTAAAGTGGGAACCGCCCGAAGGAAACACAAGTTCTTACCTAATCCAAATCCAGGGAAATTCAACTTTCAATACAAGTGTGACTTCAACTTCTGTTACAATTGAAGATCTGACACCTGGGAATTACTACACCTTCCTGGTGTCTGCTCTGGTTGGTGAAAATAATATCCAGGGGAACAGCACAGACATATCAGCTTACACAAGTAAGTGTCTGTAAGAAGTATGAATAATAATATGTGACACAATGCAAGGGAATATATGTAATATAAAATACCTGAGACAGGATATTAACCTCATATTAGATTTGAATATAATGGACTGATGCCATTAAAAAATCTTAATGATAGGGAAGTAGTTTCATACATTTAAAATATGCCTGATTATAAGAAATATAGATTTAACTGTTACATCTGTCTAGCAGAACAATACATACTTATGATCCTATTATGGAAGTAATGGACAAGTTGTAGCCATTGGAGTCCTCCAAGATGGCTCCCAACCTTTTCTCTGGAATCGGAAATCATATCCCTCTCCCACAGCGCACTCATTTCCCTTTCAAAACTAAAATATGACTCTCATTAATGACACAAAGCACTGCTCCTCACCTTCTGTTTCCATGTTCCCTGTTATTTTACCTAAAGTTATCAGAGAGTATTTTTAATGATGTTTACTTTGTAATCAAGAACAAGTGAGAATATTGTGTGTGTGGTTATTTTGATGATGTGGGGGTGGCAGATGTGATTGTTAAATTGAAATACCTTATGTGTTACTGTGCTATAGAATTATGGGTACAGAGTGTTACAATGTAACTATGATCTCCTGTTTCTCTTCCAGAACCCGGGGAAGTCAAGAACTTAACTGTACTCCAGACCACCACCAGTTCTGTGTCTCTGATCTGGGAATCACCTGAGGGAAGCACAAGTTCTTATCTGATCCAAATTCAGGGAAACTCAACTTTTAATAAAACTGTGACTTCAGCTTCTGTTACAATTGAGGATCTGACACCTGGGAATTACTACACCTTCCTGGTGTCTGCTCTGGTTGGTGAAAATAATGTCCAGGGGAGAAGCATAGATGTATCAGCTTACACAAGTAAGTGTCCCTATGAAATATCAGTAATAATATGTGAAATAAATGAAGGGAATATACATGTACATTATGTACTTACGATCATGTTATGGCAGGGATGGACAATTTGTAGCCATTGGAGTCTTCCAATGTGGCTCCCATTCTGTTCTCTGGAATGAGAAATCCTATCCCTCTCCCACAGCTCTCTGCCTTATGCAAGGGAATGCTGTAATATAAAATACTTATCACTGGATATTAATCTCATATTACATTAAAATACTGTAATACCCCGCAAAAATGCTACCAGGCGCAGCGCTGATTCGCTGTAGCTTTGTTTTAGGGGCCAGACCCCGAACAGCGCTAAATCTCACGGTATTGCATCGCGAGCATTGAAATCCCCATTTAGCGTGCTTTTTTCGTCATATCGATGTTCATCGCTATGCCGATAAAATGCCCTGTTTAGTGCAGTTCTTGGATAGCGCACCTGCATGCAGTAACACATATACCGCTCTAAACAGGGTATGCCTGTAATGGATTTATGCCACTGAAAATTCGTATTTGTACCTCAGAAGTTTATTACCGTTATAATATGTTTTATTTTGATAAATAAAAATTGTAATGTAACATTTGGCCAAATAATGAATACATACTTATGATCCTGTTATGCAATGATGGACAATTTGTAGCCATTGGGGTCTTCCAATGTGGCTCCCATCCTGTTCTCTGGAATAGGAAATCATATCCCTCTCCTAGAGAACAGGATGTCCATATTCATTTCAGAACTAAAATATCACTCTTATGAGACACAAAGCACTGCTCTTATACTACCTCAAGTTGTCAGCGAGTATTTTTTGTTGTTGCTATGTAATCACAAAAAAATGATAATATATGATGAAGCGTTGCATGTGTGGCCAATTAAATTGAAGTATGTTATGTGTTACTGTGCTATAGAATTATGGGTAGAGAATGTTGCAATGTAATTTTAATCTCCTGTTTTTCCTCCAGAACCTGGAGAAGTCAAGAACCTAAGTGTAGTCCATACAACCACCAGTTCTGTGTCTCTGAGCTGGGAATCACCTGAGGGAAACACAAGTTCCTATTTAGTCCAAATTCAAGGAAATTCTACTTTTAATAACACTGTGACTTCAACTTCTATTACAATTGAAGATCTGACACCTGGGAATTACTACACTTTCTTGGTGTCTGCTCTGGTTGGTGAAACTAATATCCAGGGGAAAAGCAAGGACATATCAGATTACACAAGTAAGTGTCTTTACGAAGTTTAAAGAACAATATGTGAAATAATGCAAGGGAATCTATGTAATATAAAATACCTATCATTGGATATTAACATTATATTACATTTAAACATAATGGACTTATGCCCCAGAAAATTCTGAATGATAGATAAGTAGTTTATTACATTTAAAATATGTATGACAAATATAAATTGTATGGTAACATTTTGCTAAAAGAAGACTATGTACCTGTGATCTTGTTAATGCAGTAATGGACAATTTGTAGCCATTGGAGTCTTCCAATGTGGCTCTCATCCTGATCTCTGGAATAGGAAATCATATCCCTCTCCCACAGCTCACGTCCCATTTTACTTTCACAACTAAAATATCACTTTTTATGAGAGGCACAAAGCGCTGCTCCCACTTTTCTGTTCCCATTATGGGTAGAAAATGTTGCAATGTAATTTTAATCTTCTGTTTCTCTCCCAGAACCTGGAGAAGTCAAAAACCTACGTGTAGTCCAGACCACCACCAGTAGTGCGTTTTTGAAGTGGGAATCACCTGAGGGAAACACAAGTTCCTATTTGGTCCAAATTCAGGGAAACTCAACTTTTAATAAAACTGCGATTTCAACTTCTGTTACAATTGAAGATCTGACACCTGGGAATTACTACACCTTCCTGGTGTCTGCTCTGGTTGGTGAAAATAATGTCCAGGGGAGAAGCATAGATGTATCAGTTTTCACAAGTAAGTGTCTGTATGAAATATCAATAATAATATGTGAAATAAATCAAGGGAATATACATGTACATTATATACTTACAATCATGTTATGGCAGGGATGGACAACTTGTAGCCATTGGAGTCTTCCAATGTGGCTCCCATCCTGTTCTCTGGAATGAGAAATCATATCCTTCTCCCACAGCTCGCTGCCTATTTTCCTTTCACAATTAAAATATCACTCTCATGAGAGACACAAAGTTCCTCACTTTCTATTGTTCCTATTTTACATCTTCTTTTCCTCAATAACTCAGTGAATAAGTTAAATTATTTATGCTAGATAACCAAGAAAACATATATAATTTGGTGTGTGGTTGTTTTGATGATACAGGGTTTGCATGTGTATAAGTTTAATTGAAGTATGTTAAGTATTACTGTGCAGTAGAGTTCTGGGTACAGGATGCTGCAATGTCATTTTTATTCTCCTATTATTCTTCCAGATCCTGGAGAAGTCAAGAACCTAAGTGTACACCAGACCACCACTACTAGTGTGTCTCTAAGGTGGGAACCGCCCGAAGGAGACACAAGTTCTTACCTAATCCAAATCCAGGGAAATTCAACTTTCAATACAAGTGTGACTTCAACTTCTGTTACAATTGAAGATCTGACACCTGGGAATTACTACACCTTCCTGGTGTCTGCTCTGGTTGGTGAAATTAATGTCCAAGGGAATAGCACAGACGTATCAGCTTACACAAGTAAGTGTGTGCAAGAATTATGAATAACAATATATGAAAGAATGCAAGGGAATGTATATAATATAAAATACTTATCACTGGATATTAATCGAATATTACATTTAAATACTGTAATACCCCGCACAACGTTACCCCGCACAGCGCTGATTCGCTACAGCTTTGTTTTAGGGGCCAGACCCCGAACAGCGCTAAATTTCACGGTATCGTATTGCGGGCATTGAATCCCCATTTAGCGTGCTTTTTTTCGCCATTTCGATGTTGATCGCTATGTCGATAAAATTCCCTGTTTAGCACAGTTTTTCCATAGCGCTCCTGCATGCAGGATCAAATATACCGCGCTGAACTGGTATTCCTGTAATGGGTTTATGCCTCTGAAAATTCTTAATTGTGCATCAGAAGTTTATTTATAATATGTTTTATTATGACAAATAAGAGTTGTATTGTAACATTTGGCCAAAAGATGATTACCGTATATACTTATGATCCTGTTATGCAATGATGGACAATTTGTAGCCATTAGAGTCTTCCAATGTGGCTCCCATCCTGTTCTCTGGAATAGGAAATCCTATCCCTCTCCCACAGCTCTCTGCCCATTTTAATTTCTCAACTAAAATAACAGTCTCATGAGAGACACAAAGTTCCTCACTTTCTGTTCCTATGTTACCTCTTTTTTTCCTCAATAGGTCAGCGAATACGTTAAATTATTTATGTTTTATTATCAAGAAAACATATATAATTTGGTGTGTGGTTGTTTTGATGATGCAGGGGTTGCATATGTAGAAGTTTAATTGAAGTATGTTAAGTATTACTGTGCAGTAGAGTTCTGGGTACATTATGTTGCAATGTCATTTTTATTCTCCTTTTATTTTTCCAGATCCTGGAGAAGTCAAGAACCTAAGTGTAGACCAGACCACCACTACTAGTGTGTCTCTAAAGTGGGAACCGCCCGAAGGAGACACAAGTTCTTACCTAATCCAAATCCAGGGAAATTCAAATTTCAATGCAAGTGTGACTTCAACTTCTGTTACAATTGAAGATCTGACACCTGGGAATTACTACACCTTCCTGGTGTCTGCTCTGGTTGGTGAAAATAATGTCCAAGGGAATAGCACAGACGTATCAGCTTACACAAGTAAGTGTCTGTAATAGTATGAATAATAATATATAAATTAATGCAAGTGAATGTTTGTAATAAAAAATACCTATCACTGGATAATAATCTCATATTACATTTAAATATAAAATAATACCCTATAGAACGCTTCCCCACGCAGCGAAGATTCACTAGAGCTTAGTTGCCGATAAAATGCCCTGTTTATCTGAGTTTTTGGGATAGTGCTCCTGCATGCAGTATTACATATACCGCGCTAAACGGGGTATGCCTGTAATGGATTTATGCCACTGAAAATTCATATTTGTACCTCAGAAGTTTATTACCCTTATAATATGTTTATGACAAATAAAAATTGTAATGTAACATTTGGCCAAATGATGAATACATACTTATGATCCTGTTATTCAATGATGCACAACTTGTAGCCATTGGAGTCTTCCAATGTGGCTCCCATCCTGTTCTCTGGAATAGGAAATCATATCCCTCTCCCAGAGACCCGGATGGCCATATTCATTTCAGAACTAAAATATCACTCTTATGAGAGACACAAAGCACTGCTCATTTTCTGTTTCTATATTCCCTCTTATACTACCTCAAGTTGTCAGCGAGTATTTTATTTATTTTTTTGCTATGCAATCACAAAAAAATTATAATATGTGATGAAGCGTTGCATGTGTGGCCAATTAAATTGAAGTATGTTATGTGTTACTGTGCTATAGGATTATGGGTAGAGAATGTTGCAATGTAATTTTAATCTCCTGTTTTTCCTCCAGAACCTGGAGAAGTCAAGAACCTAAGTGTAGTCCATACAACCACCAGTTCTGTGTCTCTGAGCTGGGAATCACCTGAGGGAAACACAAGTTCCTATTTGGTTCAAATTCAGGGAAATTATACTTTTAATAACACTGTGACTTCAACTTCTGTTACAATTGAAGATCTGAAACCTGGGAATTACTACACTTTCCTGGTGTCTGCTCTGGTTGGTGAAAATAATATCCAGGGGAACAGCACCGAAATATCAGCTTACACAAGTAAGTGTCTGTAAGAAGTATAAATAATAATATGTGACACAATGCAAGGGAATATATGTAATATAAAATACTTATCATTGGATATTGACCTCATATTACATTTAAACATAATGGACTTATGCCACAGAAAATTCTGAATGATAAATAAGTAGTTTATTACATTTAATATATGTATAAGTATGACAAATATAAATTGTATGGTAACATTTTGCTATAAGAAGACTATGTACCTATGATCCTGTTAAGACAGTAATTTAAAATTTGTAGCCATTGGAGTCTTCCAATGTGGCTCTCATCCTGATCTCTGGAATAGTAAATCATATCCCTCTCCCACAGCTCACGCTTCATTTTCCTTTCACAACTAAAATATCACTTTTTATGAGAGGCACAAAGCGCTGCTCCCACTTTTCTGTTCCAATTATGGGTAGAGAATGATGCAATGTAATTTTAATCTTTTGTTTCTCCTCTAGAACCTGGAGAAGTCAAAAACCTACGTGTAGTCCAGACCACCACCAGTAGTGTGTTTTTGAAGTGGGAACCACCTGAGGGAAACACAAGTTTTTATCTAATCCAAATACGGGGAAATACAATTGTTAATACAACTGTGATTTCAACTTCTGTTACAATTGAAGATCTGACACCTGGGAATTACTACACCTTCCTGGTGTCTGCTCTGGTTGGTGAAAATAATGTCCAGGGGAGAAGCATAGATGTATCAGCTTACACAAGTAAGTGTCTGTATGAAGTATGAATAATAATACGCTAATTAAATCAAGAGAATATATTTAATGTAAAATACCCATCACTGGATATTGATTTCAGATTATATTTTAATATAATGGATTTATTACATTTATAATATGTTTTTAGTAGTTTATTACATTTATAATATGTTTTATAATGACAAATATACATTTTCTTGTAACATTTGGGCAAAAGATGATTTATATGCCGTATTTTTCCATGTATAAGACGACCCTATGTATAAGACAAACCCGACTTTTTCAAACCCAACATTAAGAAATAAATATTTTAAAAATAAAACAGAACACAATTGATATTTTTTAAACTGTTTAAAGTATATTTAGTAGTCAGTTAATATATTAGGATACATATTAAGAAATTACTCATCACGCTCAGTTCCGGGCATATCACTTAACTCATAAGCTTGTGGAATTTTCTGGGCTAACTTGGTTCATGTTCTCATGGTTCACCCTTCTCTCCTCATGAAGTTGAAGCACCATTTTGCTGTTCCTGCGAAATCATTTCCCTTCACAAACCTTTTTCCCTCACATTGAATAATCTTGGTTGACACACATATATATTCTGACATTGTTCAATAATCCAAGTCTTAAGCCTCTGCTCCACGTTTGCCAATTTTACTGGTTTTCCTCTTAAGGCCCTCTTCTTTTTTTGGCATCTTGAGTAGTTCTTCCTGTCTGTTTTATCCATTGTCTGATCATACACTCAGCGATCCAAACAGTCTGAAGCTTTATTTCCATGATCTTTTGCATAATTGAGGACTTTTTACTTGAATTCTGAAAAATGGGAATAATTTTTTATTTTCGGAAATGTTTATGGGCTAGTGCTCAAAATATTGTTAATGCTTCACCGAAACTTTTTGGGGAGTATTGATCCAGTGCAATAACACCAAAACTCTACCCCGCCTAAAAGTAGCAGACATGTAGATGCTTTCAGAGTTCTGATTGGTTTATTCAGAATCTAGCTAATAATTGGTAGAAGCCTGTTAGCAGAGAAAAGGTATCAGCAGTTTCACCTCGGCAACCTGTAGATGACATATCAGATTACACAAGTGAGTGTGTGCAAGAAGTATGAATAATAATATGTGAAATAATGCAAGGGAATGTATGTGATATACAAACCTAACAGTGGACATTCCTAGTCTTTGCTCTTGGAGGTGAAACTAATGTACATTGGAACAGCAAAAACATGTCCCCCTACACAAGTGAAGCTTTTCCCTCTTTAAGGAGATATAAAAAAACCAGGCTAGATATTGGAACATTTCTGTGTTTCATTGCTAAACACAATAAGTAAATATATCAATATAACTGTACATCTACATTTTCTCCAACTGGTACCGCATGATCGCTTGGTAGTTGACTTATATTTTGACAACCCTTTCTAAGGTTATTTATTTTTTAGAATGCAGATAAGAACGCAATGAAAGGATATACATTAAGAACAGTAACATATAATCCAGTGCAATAACACCAAAACTCTACCCCGCCTAAAAGTAGCAGACATGTAGATGCTTTCAGAGTTCTGATTGGTTTATTCAGAATCTAGCTAATAATTGGTAGAAGCCTGTTAGCAGAGAAAAGGTATCAGCAGTTTCACCTCGGCAACCTGTGGGGTCTATCAACCTGTTACTCCCATGTATAAAATGACTCCGAATTTTTTATGTAAACATTTTAGAAAAAAATTTAGTCTTATACACAGAAAAATATGGTACTCATAATCCTTTTATGGCAGCGGTGAACAATTTGTAGCCATTGTAGTCTTCTAATGTGTCTCCCATACTGTTCTCTGGAATACGAAATCATATATCTTTCCAACAGGTCACTGGCCATATTCTTTTCAGAACTCAAATATGACTCTTATGAGAGACACAATGCACTGCACACTTTCTGTTTCCATATTCCCTTTTATTTACTTCAAGTTGCCAGCAAATATGTTTAAGTTTTTTGCTATGTAATCAAGAAAAAATTATAATATTGTGTTTGTGTAAGTATGTTATGTATTACTGTGCTATAGAATTATGGGTAGAGAATGTTGCAATGTAATTTAAATCTCCTGTTTCTCCTCCAGAACCTGGAGAAGTCAAGAACCTAAGTGTAGTCAATACAACCACCAGTTCTGTGTCTCTGATCTGGGAACCACCTGAGGGAAACACAAGTTCTTATTTGGTCCAAATTCAGGGCAATTCAACTTTTAATACCACTGTGATGTCAACTTTTATTACAATTGAAGATCTGACACCTGGGAATTACTACACCATCCTTGTGTCTGCTCTGGTTGGTGAAAATAATATCCAGGGGAACAGCACCGACATATCAGCTTACACAAGTAAGTGTCTTTACAAAGTATAGATAAAAATATGTGAAATAATGCAAGGGAATATATTTAATATAATATACCTATCATTAGATATTAACCTCATATTAAATTGAAATATAATAGACTTATGCCATTGAAAATTATTAATGGTAGATAAGTAGTTTATTACATTTAAAATATGTATGAGTATGTCAAATTTAAATTATATTGTAACATTTGGCCAAAAGAAGATTATGTACTTATGATCCTCGCACTCTAACTATCGGTGTACCCCAAGGCTCTGTCCTAGGCTCCCTCCTTTTCTCTATCTATACATCCTCCCTTGGTGCCCTTATACAATCTTTTGGATTTCAGTATCATCTATATGCTGATGACACCCAAATCTATATTTCTGCATCTGAACTTTCCCCCTCTCTGCTAGCTATCATGACCCTAACATATAAAGCCCCCCACAATAGTGCACCCTCCTACATCTCTGCTCTCATCCCAAAATACACTCCCACCCGCCCTCTTCGCTCTGCTAATGACCTTCTTCTCTCCTCCTCTCTCTTCACCTCCTCTCACTCCTGTCTACAAGACTTTTCTCTTGCTGCCCCTATTCTTTGGAACTCCTTACCTTGCTCCACCAGACTATGTTCCTGCCTCATATCCTTCAAAATCTCTTTAAAAACACATTTATTCAAAAAAGCCTCTTCATTCACTATGCATCTTTCACTCTCCTGTACCTCACCCACACTCACCATAGAATATAAGTTTGTGAGTTTCAATCTTGTGAGGTGCTTTAGGGAAAGCACGGTATATATCTGATTGAAAGCTGAATAACAGGGTCTTCCATTATTTTTTAATGTAGGGTTATTGTTTATACTTGTACCTAACCCCTGTATTGCGCTGTGGAATATGTTGGCGCATTGTAAATAAAGGATGATAATAATAATAATAATAATAATAATAATGGACCATTTGTAGCCATTGGAGTCTTCCAATGTGGCTCCCATTCTGTTCTCTGGGATGAGAAATCACATCCCTATCCCACAGCTCACTGACCATTTTCCTTTCACAACTAAAATATCACTCTCATTCATGACAGACACAAAGCACTGCTCCTTACTTGGATCACGGGTACAGAATGTTGCAATGTAACTTTGATCTCCTGTTTCTCCTCCAGAACCTGGAGAAGTCAAGAACCTAAGTGTAGTGCATACCACCACCACTTCTGTGTCTCTGATCTGGGAACCACCTGAGGGAAACACAAGTTCTTATCTGATCCAAATCCTGGGAAATTCAGCTTTTAATACAACCGTGACTTCAACTTCTGTTACAATTGAAGATCTGACACCTGGGAATTACTACACCTTCCTGGTATCTGCTGTGGTTGGTGAAAATAATATCCAGGGGAACAGCACAGACATATCAGCTTACACAAGTAAGTGTGTGCAAGAAGTATGAATAATATTATGTAAAATAATGCATCACAATATATTAATTATGAAATGCCTGTCATTTGATAAAGTCTAATTATTTATGCTATATAATCAAGAAAAAAATATTTGGTGTGTGCTTGTTTTGATGATGCAGGGGTTGCATGTGTGACTGTTTAATTGAAGTATGTTAAGTATTACTGTGCAGTAAAATTATGGGTACAGGATGTTGCAATCTAATTTTTATTCCCTGGTTTTACTTCCAGATCTTGGAGAAGTCAAGAACCTAAGTGTAGTCCATAGTACCACCACTTCTGTATCTCTGAGATGGGACCCACCTGAGGGAAACACAAATTCTTATCTGATCCAAATCCAGGGAAATTCAACTTTTAATACAAGTGTGACTTCAACTTCTGTTATAATTGAAGATCTGACACCTGGGAATTACTACACCTTCCTGGTATCTGCTGTGGTTGGAGAAAATAATATCCAGGGGAACAGCACAGACATATCAGCTTACACAAGTAAGTGTCTGTAAGAAGTATGAATAATAATATGTGGAATAAATCATCACAATATATTTATTATAAAATGCCTGTCATTGGATAAAGTTAGCTTATTTATGCTATATAATAAAATAAATAATGATTTGGTGTGTGGTTGTTTTGATGATGCAGGGGTTGCTTGTATGGCCGTTAAATTGAACTATGTTAAGTATTACTGTGCAATAGAATTATGGGTACACTATGTTGCAATGTAATTTTTATTCACCGGTTTCACTTCCAGATCCTGGAGAAGTCAAGAACCTAAGTGTAGTCCGTACCACCACCACTTCTGTGTCTCTGATCTGGGAATCACCTGAGGGAAACGCAAATTCCTATTTGGTCCAAATTCAGGGAAATTTGACTTTTAATAACACTGTGACATCAACTTCTGTTACAATTGAAGATCTTATACCTGGGAATTATTACACTTTCCTGGTGTCTGCTCTGGTTGGTGAAACTAATATCCAAGGGAACAGCACAGACATATCAGATTACACAAGTGAGTGTCTGTAAGAATCATGTATAATAATATGTGACACAATGCAAGGGAATGTATGTGATATACAAACCTAACAGTGGACATTCCTAGTCTTTGCTCTTGGAGGTGAAACTAATGTACATTGGAACAGCAAAAACATGTCCCCCTACACAAGTGAAGCTTTTCCCTCTTTAAGGAGATATAAAAAAATCAGGCTAGATATTGGAAAATTTCTGTGTTTCATTGCTAAACACAATAAGTAAATATATCAATATAACTGTACATCTACATTTTCTCCAACTGGTACCGCATGATCACTTGGTAGTTGACTTATATTTTGACAACCCTTTCTAAGGTTATTTATTTTTTAGAATGCAGATAAGAACGCAATGAAAGGATATACATTAAGAACAGTAACATATAATCAATTTACAAATACAATAATGTTATCCATTAACTCTATATATGCAATTGATATATGAAAAAGTATATCTATTTTATTATTTTAATTCATAATAGATAAGACCAGAAAAAAAAGTTAATGGAATCCCTCGTATTATGTAGGGTTATATGGTATGATAACATTTTGTCATTTGTAAATATATAACACACTATATATATATATATATATATATATATATATATATATATATATATTCAAGGTTCTTCTAGATAGCTAGCGAAGAAATATTGATCCAGGAAGAATTTTGATCGCCAGTCTCTAGGGTCAGGAAGTAATTTTGCTTTTTTTTTTCTTATGGGACAATTAGCAAAGTTTCATTGTTTTTTTTCTTCTGTTTGCCTTCCTCTGGATCAATTAACAATTATTAACAAATAGTCCACATATTAAAAGGATCAGAAGAGATTGATAAAGGTTGAACTTGATGGTTTTTATTCAACCTCAAATACTATGGGCCTCATTCTATTATCGGCCGTAAATCGGCCGTAAGGCTGCGATTCCTTGCGAGGGTTCAGTTAACTCGCGATTCTATTATACGGCCCCGCAAGGATCTCCTTTTACGGCCGGCCGCATATCTTGGAACCGGCCGTAATCTGTGAAATATAAAAACTGAAAAATAAATTCAAGCCTGCACTGTACAGCTCTGTAAATGCTAGGGATCATATTGGGGGACATGAGGATTAAAAGTAACCCACTCTCAAGCTTGCACATCTGCCCAAACCCGAGTTCAAATTAACTGTTTATTTGCCGGCTGCGGCGTGGGTGTGTCTGAAGTGCTCCAAGCACTCTGGACTTTTTACATGGATATTTTACGGATATTAAAAAACAAATATTTTACGGATTTGAGTATAGGATAATTATGTGCTATTTTTTCTAACACCTAAAATCCCTTTATAGTCTTCTCAAAGTGCAGGATGGCTTTATTTGAGCTATTTTATGTGCTTAATTGGTGCTAGCGGGACCTCTTTCCTGCAAGTAAGCTGCGGCTCGTTTTTAGCCTTGCAGAGAGGTTTCCCGGAGCAATTGAATTGCAAATCTCTTGCGGCCGTTTTAGATCAAAGGCTTTCCTCCGGCGCGAGCGGCCGCAAGAGATAGCAAGGCACCGGCCGCAAGCCTGCCGGAATCCCCGGCCGTAAGGGAATAGAATAGCAGAATAGCTTGCGGCCGGTCCTTGCGGCCCCGCAACGGCTGCGGCCGATAATAGAATGAGGCCCTATGTAACTATATGACATTTTAGTCATTTTCTATGGGGATAAAATATATGGTCTTCCTGAACTTCTCTCATTTACCCGCACCCTTTTTTTTTTTATTGCTGAGCATAGATAAATGCTAAATATAAGAAAGCAATTAGTTGTTGAGAGGTTTATGCTTTAGATGTCAATTGGTGGGCATATGTATGAAAAGCTGAAATGATGGTGAAGGGGTAGCAATACTTTTTCCCATAGTGAACCTCAGCATAGTGAAGCTCGACGTGCATATAGGAATGTACTATGTTCTCAGTGTGCTACCCTCCATCTTGTCTGTGAGAGAAGTGGAGTGGTCTGGATGTGTTAGTATATAGTAACCATTTACTACTTATATACTAAACAGTGAAGACACAGATTATACAGTTTAACTGCTTCTTCATCTCATTCACTGCCAGACCTCAAGACCCCAAGTGATATGTTATAATACATGTTTGCTCTGTGGAATAATATAAATTACATTAAGATGTTCTCTTTGTCTGTACCATCATGAGTAATCTTATTAAAATGAATATCATAATTAAAGCCTCAACTTAAAGGTGACAATTTACTTAAAACTGGCTATACATTGTACAAGGCATGATTTTCTTGACATATTCAACACTGCAGCTTGTTCTCATGCAGTTAGTCCCCACCAGTCAAGCTCACTGAGACACAAATTAGGATATTTTGCTTCGTATTTGCATATCTGGTCACACATATAATGACGCATTTGTCAAAATGATTTACTGTTGAGAAACATGGCTAGTACAATGTACAGTCAGTTTTAAATGCTCTTTAGGTAGAAGCCAACTTGTTGTGGGGTTTACAGGGTCCCTCTAACATTGGTATTAATGATTGCATTTAAAGGGCCAGTGTACATACTTTTCTTGTTAAACCTATGGTAGATATTTAAGATCAATATTCATTAACTTAAAAATGAATGTGCAAACATCAGTAAAGCAACTCTTTAACCAGAAAATTTAATTTAAAAACACAATTTACCTAATTAATGGGTTCTGCTGTACCCTTCCCCACCTCTTTCATTGTCCTAAGTACTACTGAAAGGAATGGAAGATTTCAACTGTTCTAACATTTGTTAACATTAATGCAGTTGAAATCTTCCACTTGTTTCAGTAAGGCTTAGGACTATGAAATCGGGGAGGCGGGGTACAACACTGTAGATTAATGACTCAAACTGTGTTTTTAAATGATATATTATGGGTAAACATTTTATTTGATGCCACCTGCACATGCAGTATTAATGGTAATTGGGATTAGGATAGGATTAACTTTTTTACATTGCATATAAATATATTTTAATATGTTTTTATAGTATTTGTGAATTATTGGTTATTATTAAATGTATTGTCTTATTAACAATGCTATAGCAAAATGCATGTAGGCTTAATGTCCTTTTCACAACCGTAGTACAATATGTACATCTTACTATACACTGCAAAGCTTGAGACTACAAAGAGCAGTGAACTATACAATTACTTCTCTCGCCATCACTTAATATTCAGTACATTTGCTGTAACATTTTCTTATATAATGAATAAGTTGAGTTTTTCGAAATGATATGTAAGCAGGGAGTATATAGCTACATGTAGGGCCATTACCAACACAACATAACAAATTTGCTGGGGTAGTTCTTTACTCTGAGTAATTAGATTTTAATTTTTTTATTTATGCACATAAAGGCTTATTACTGAAACGTACTAAAGTTTTTAAACTTTACTTGCAACTTGCACAAAAATGCATTAGTTTGCTGAAGTTGGAAATTTGTCTCTGTCAGCCAGTCTGATTGAATATAGATTACAGACAGTGAAAATTGATGGAAGAAGGCCAGAAATGGAGTTAAATACTTACCTTGCGGAAGGAACACAATGATATGTGGTGGAGCAATGTGGTTTTATGGTCTGATCTAAACTTGCTTTTGTTCTTTCAGTACCCGGAGAGGTCAGGAATATCACCCCTGTCACTATCACTACCACATCTGTATTTCTGATATGGCAGCCGCCAGAAGGAAACGTCGATTCATATGTGATAGAAATAATAGAAATTCCAGACTTCAATAAAACAGCCTCCTCACCATCAATTACAATTACAGATCTGATTCCTGGAAATTATTACACATTCCTGGTTACTGCCCAGCTTCTAGACAAGTTGGGAAAAAGTGTTCCTGTTTCTGCGTATACTAGTGAGTATTGTTATCAGAAATATAGCTTCATAAAGTAAAACTGATGATGCACTATGGGGGAAAATCTTTCCACTTAAAGAACACTGAAATGTAGACAATAAGCTCACCACTGGTATTTATTTAACTACAACATGGAAACTATAGATAACCCTGTATATTCATAATACACAATGATTGAAATCATTTAAAGGGCCTGCTTTACTGCACTTCTATGAAGTTGTTCTTGTGCACATCATGCCAATATGTATATAAATTATCTGTTTCTAGGACCTGCCAATGTGACCATCGTTGATGTCTCCAAAGTAAACAGCAGCTCATTAAATGTGAGCTGGCTGCTCTCAGAAGGCAACACAAGTTCTTATCTGGTTGAGGTCCTAGGAGATCCACCTCAGAGTTTCAATGTGTATACCAAATCAGTGACTATCACTAACCTGACCAGTGGGAACCAGTATACAGTGAGGATCTCTTCAGTGGCTGGAGAGAATGACCTGAGAGGAAGCAGTAGTGATGTATTAGTCCTCTGTGAGTATAATAATTAACTTACTAAAAACACAAACTTAACGGCCGAAGCACGCACAGCGAAAAAGACGAATAAAAACCAAAATACAAACAAACAAACAAAAAAAAATCACACACAGCAAGGCGGGACAGCCAGAACGTCTGGGAGTGAGGTTACACACGAATTAAGTCCAATATCAAGACTTTCGTCACTCGAAGATCCCCTAAGCAAGAGAAAAAATAGCCAACGAAAAACGAAAACGAGGCTACACGACCCCTAAGCACGCAAAACACCGCCAGGCACATACTACTTTTACACAGAACCATACGAGTTACAAAATACACTATTTATTAGGAAGGACGCAAAACACATACACAATCGCAGTCCTTTTAAAACATTAACTGCAAACTAATAACATTACCATTACAAAATGCGGAACTACACAGCTAAACAAACGGTTTCCCCTCGCGCACGCAGCCTATTTACACTACACACTTCACACATTGCTGACACTTACACAGCTCAACAACAGTGCAAACCTACATTGTATGCTGCAGGAACATCAAAACAGATTGTTAGCTCTTCAGTATATTGCTTCCTGCATATATTACATTATATTACAAATATTACAAATAGGTAAAGTATATTAATTTATGATTTAATTAATTAATTAATTACCATTACAAAATACATAGACAAAAAAAAAATAAACATACGACAGGATCACAAGAAACACTAAAGGCGCTCAGTGCACCCCTCACAAGGAGCGCCAACGCTGTGTAGAGGACCAGGGGAGAAGCTTGCAATTCGTGCCAAAAGGTGATCGCTGAAAACCTTGCAATGGGTGCCAAAGGAGCTCTGATAACTAAAAATACACCAACCACGAGGATCGCAATGAGCTCTGAACGCGCTCATTGCGAGTCCACCCGATGAGTGCCAAAGCGCTCAGCGCGAGACTCGCATTCAGCGCCGAAGGTACTCACACAACCAAAAGACTTACTTTGTGTGGCAAACAGCATTACCTGCCTTACAATTGTATTGCCGTCATTTTTGACAGGCAAGTCGCTAGTGGAAATATATTATTGAACTGCAGACACTAGTAATAAACTACACCGGCTAAATATGTAAGAGAACAAAATGATCCTCAGATCTAAAGTAGTCGCAGCCAAACCTGAAAACTGTCTCTTCATGGGGAACAAAATAAACTAACATTACTAGTATAAATAACATATAACATATATACATATATATACTTTGTTCACAGTAGGCTCAGTTCTCTGTATTTAGTGATACATTTAAATGGACAGATAATAATTTATTAATATATGAGATAAAGTAAAATATTTCTAACAGAAGAAGTTACCTGTACAAAAGAAGATAAATAATTATTTAGGATTTCAAAATGTATCTTATCTATGACAAAGTTTCTGTTAATCCACTGAAAGAAATGAAATCATTTATTCAGGAACTTTATCATGTCTTTTTCAGTGTCAGAAATCATCAGCTCTACAGATATTTCTACCACAAGTATATATTTGGTTTGGAAACCCTCGCCAGTGCAGAATTATTCCTACATTATATCTGTGTACGGCTCTCCTTCAAGCAACGTGACAGTGAATTCCACAGAAGCACTAATTAGCAATTTGGTACCTGGGAATATTTATAGGATTCAGATTTCAGCTTACAGTGGAAACATTTTCTTGAATGGATATGGGGATGAGATCACCTTATATACAAGTAAGTATGAAGTAGTACTTTATAGTTTTCATTGCTTTTTCTTTGTGTTAGTAGATCATTTTATAGCAGCAAACAGAATACAGATCTTTGCAGTTTACATAAATAAGAATAAAAAAAAATGCAAGTGAAAGATGTTATAGTTTTAGCAGTTAGGTTTTTCCTATTATTTTGAAATAAGATAAATACATTGAACTAGAATGTAGAGCAGTGATGGGCAGACAATTTCACTTGAAGGATTTCCTATGTACCCACTGAGTCATTAAAAGGGCCTTACAGTGTTTCAAACCTTTTCATTTTACCTAATGCAAGATGGTAAACTCGTTGTAGGAAAGGATTTAATGGATGATAAAAAGTGTTTTTGAGTGTCACTGAGTATTTTTGTTAGTTTTAAAGATATATAAGGGATTTTGTATTGTTAAAGAGAGACATTCTTCTCTCCCACTTCAGAGAATAGGCTGGGTGTTTAGTGTTTGAGAGCCACATGTGTCAGGGTCGCCTGCTGTCCACCACTGGTGTAGAGTTTGTTAATAGAATATCTCATTTGATTTTTTTTGTTGTACACTCAGTGTATTGTTGTTACTGAAATAATGTGTAGCACAAGCGATGGTTACCAAAGTAAATGTGTATCAGAGAGTAGAGAATGTGTAGCAGTATAGCTCTAGATTAAAAATGAAAGTAGGAGCTTTCTAGCAACACCAATCCCTTTCCAGCATCAATACTAGTACCTGGAACATTATATTAATTACATGTATTAAGCTATCATTGGTATGGATAACATAAGGGTATACGAGGAGATAGGTAAAGGCCCCATAGGGTCCATAGGGACCCCTTGTGTTAAAGTATATATGAGGGTTAATGGGCCCTTGACCTCAAAGCACAAGAGTATGTGGTAAGGGGGGTTGTGATGGCCTCACTAGATGTTGGGGTCGCCAGGCTCTTACAGTTAGTGGGGCATTGGTGAAGGGACAGTCGCGTTTCAGGTATGCATGCTGGCATAGCTAGATAGTTGCAGATAACCCCCTGGGAGTCAGTACATTTTACAAGCTTTTTCCGGTTGGAGATATATAATAGCTCCACAAACTTGCTTCTAAAATTTCTCGAAGCTATAAATCAGCCTTGTTGATGTTTCTATGGGAGAAAGGTTATTGAGCTCAAAGACATGAAGAAATGGCCTACACCAGTGTTTTACAGATGTGAGAGATACTGCCAATAAACTGCTGAAATAGCAAATCTTCAACTACATACCAACTTACATGCCATGCCAAAATGTTGGCTAGCAGACTTGATGATTACAGCTTACACCATGTAGATGTATAACATCTAGTGTCTGCTTTATCTTGCAGTTATATTATGAGTGAGTTTTATTTTTTATTTTTCCATCCAGGACCTGGAGAGGTCAAGAACCTGTCTGTATTCAACATCACGACCAGTTCTGTGTCTCTGAGCTGGGAACCACCTGAGGGAAACACAAGTTCTTATCTGATCCAAATCCTGGGAAATTCAGCTTTTAATACAACTACGACTTCAACTTCAGTTACAATTGAAGATCTGACACCTGGGAATTACTACACCTTCCTGGTGTCTGCTCTGGTTGGGGAAAATAATATCCAGGGGAACAGCACCGACATATCAGCTTACACAAGTAAGTGTCTGTATGAAGTATGAATAATAATATGTGACACAATGCAAGGGAATATATATAATATAAAATACCTAAGATTGTATATTAACCTCATATTACATATACATATAATGGACTGATGCCAATTACAATTCTAAATATGTTTGTAGTTTATTACATTTAAAATATATATGATTATGGCAAATATACATTTTATTGTAACATTTGTATAAAACAACACAATGTATTTAAGATCTTGTTATGGCCGTGATGGAGCAATTGCTGTTATTGGCATCTACCAAGATGTGTCCCAAACTTTTCTTTGGTATAGGAAATCATATCCCTCTCCCACAGCGCACTCATTTTCCTTTCACAACTAAAATATCACTCTTGTGAGAGACACAAAGCACTGCTCCTCACCTTCTGTTTCCATGTTCCCTCTTATTTTACCTAAAGTTGTCAGAGAGTATTTTTAATTATGTTTACTTTGTAATCAAGAACAAGTGAGAATATTGTGTGTGTGGTTATTTTGATGATGTGGGGGTGGCAGATGTGATTGTTAAATTGAAATACCTTATGTATTGCTATGCTATAGAGTTATGGGTACAGAGTGTTACAATGTAACTATGATCTCCTGTTTCTCTTCCAGAACCCGGGGAAGTCAAGAACTTAACTGTACTCCAGACCACCACCAGTTCTGTGTCTCTGATCTGGGAATCACCTGAGGGAAGCACAAGTTCTTATCTGATCCAAATTCAGGGAAACTCAACTTTTAATAAAACTGTGACTTCAGCTTCTGTTACAATTGAAGATCTGACACCTGGGAATTACTACACCTTCCTGGTGTCTGCTCTGGTTGGTGAAAATAATGTCCAAGGGAGAAGCATAGATGTATCAGCTTACACAAGTAAGTGTCTGTAAGAAGTATGAATAATAATATGTGAAATAAATGAAGGGAATATACATGTACATTATGTACTTACAATCATGTTATGTCAGGGATGGACAATTTGTAGCCATTGGAGTCTTCCAATGTGGCTCCCATTCTGTTCTCTGGAATGAGAAATCCTATCCCTCTCCCACAGCTCTCTACCCATTTTCCTTTCACAATTAAAGTATCACTCTCATGAGAGACACAAAGTTCCTCACTTTCTGTTTCTATTTTACCTCTTTTTTTCCTCAATAGCTCAGCGAATAAGTAAGATTATGTATGCTATATAATCAAGAAAAAATATATAATTTGCTGTGTGGTTGTTTTGATGAAGCAGGGGTTGCATGTGTAGCCTTTTAATTGAAGTATGTTAAGTATTACTGTGCAGTAGAGTTCTGGGTACAGGATGCTGCAATGTCATTTTTATTCTCCTTTTATTCTTCCAGATCCTGGAGAAGTCAAGAACGTAAGTGTAGACCAGACCACCGCTACTAGTGTGTCTCTAAAGTGGGAACCGCCCGAAGGAGACACAAGTTCTTACCTAATCCAAATCCAGGGAAATTCAACTTTTAATACAAGTGTGACTTCAACTTCTGTTACAATTGAAGATCTGACACCTGGGAATTACTACACCTTCCTGGTGTCTGCTCTGGTTGGTGAAAATAATGTCCAAGGGAATAGCACAGACGTATCAGCTTACACAAGTAAGTGTGTGCAAGAAGTATGAATAACAATATATGAAGTAATGTAAGGGAATGTATGTAATATAAAATACCTAAGATTGTATATTAACCTCATATTACATATAAATATAATGGACTGATGCCATTTACAATTCTAAATATGTTTGTAGTTTATTACATTTAAAATATGTATGATTATGGCAAATATACATTTTATTGTAACATTTGTATAAAACAACACAATGTATTTAAGATCTTGTTATGGCCGTGATGGAGCAATTGCTGTCATTGGCATCTACCAAGATGGCTCCCAAACTTTTCTCTGGTATAGGAAACCATATCCCTCTCCCACAGCGCACTCATTTTCCTTTCACAACTAAAATATGACTCTCATTAGTGACACAAAGCACTGCTCCTCACCTCCTGTTTCCATGTTCCCTCTTATTTTACCTAAAGTTGTCAGAGAGTATTTTTAATTATGTTTACTTTGTAATCAAGAACAAGTGAGAATATTGTGTGTGTGGTTATTTTGATGATGTGGGGGTGGCAGATGTGATTGTGAAATTGAAATACCTTATGTATTGATATGCTATAGAGTTATGGGTACAGAGTGTTACAATGTAACTATGATCTCCTGTTTCTCTTCCAGAACCCGGGGAAGTCAAGAACTTAACTGTACTCCAGACCACCACCAGTTCTGTGTCTCTGATCTGGGAATCACCTGAGGGAAGCACAAGTTCTTATCTGATCCAAATCCAGGGAAATTCAACTTTTAATACAACTGCGACTTCAACTTCTGTTACAATTGAAGATCTGACACCTGGGAATTACTACACCTTCCTGGTGTCAGCTCTGGTTGGTGACAATAATATCCAGGGGAACAGCACAGAAATATCAGCTTACACAAGTAAGTGTTTGTAAGAAGTATGAATAATAATATTATTATTATTATTGTTTATTTGTAACGCGCCAACATATTACATAATGCTGTTATGTGACACAATGCAAAGGAATATATATAACTAGAATATTGCCCGTCGTAATATTAGTTTTCTATGTCGTGCAAGTTTTTCGGAATATGCGTAGCTGTTTGGTGGGCTTTTTCGGAATATCCGTAGGTGTTTGGTGGTGTTTTGCGTGTTTATGGTAGTATTTTGCGTGTTTAGTGTGAATAACCTTTTTATGTGTTTGTTGTTTGTATTTGTTGTGTTTGTAATGTTTTTGGTGTTGCGCGGGTTGCGTCCTTGTTTTCTAATCTCGTCTGAGTTTTTCGGCAAATCCGTAGGTGTTTGGTGGTGTTTTGCGTCTTTAGACTGCTGTAGCCTCGTTTTCGGTTTTTTTCGGCGGCCATTTTTTCTCTCGCTTAGAGAATTTTTTAGTGTCTAAACTGCTTTAATTTCAGTTAAATTGAGGTGTAACTTTAGTTTTCGAGGTCCTGGATGCCCGCTCTTGCTGTAGGTAAGCTTTTTATGTATTTGTTGTGTGTATTTGTTGGATTTTTGATGTTTTGATGTGCGCGTGTTGATGTCGTTTTTTGCGAGGTCGTAATGGGTGGTAACGTGTCTCGTATTTTGTTTGCGTTATGACTTAAAGTTTGCGAGGGTCGCCGTTGCTGGCAAGGAGCGCCTTCGGTGCTCCTTGCCAGCAACTGCAAACCTCATAAGTTTAGCAACAACTCGTATGCTCACAACAATATATGTGATAGAAAATACCTTAGATAGGATATTAACCTCATATTACATTTAAATATAATGGACTGATGCCATTTACATTTCTTAATATGTTTGTAGTTTATTACATTTAAAATATGTATGATTATGGCAAATATACAATTTATTGTAACATTTGTCTAAAACAACACAATGTATTTAAGATCTTGTTATGGCCGTGATGGACCACTTGCTGTTATTGGCATCTACCAAGATGGCTCCCAAACTTTTCTTTGGTATAGGAAATCATATCCCTCTCCCACAGCGCACTCATTTTCCTTTCACAACTAAAATATCACTCTTGTGAGAGACACAAAGCACTGCTCCTCACCTTCTGTTTCCATGTTCCCTCCTTTTTTACCTAAAGTTGTCAGAGAGTATTTTTAATTATGTTTACTTTGTAATCAAGAAAAAGTGAGAATATTGTGTGTGGTTATTTTGATGATATGGGGGTGGCAGATGTGATTGTTAAATTGAAATACCTTATGTGTTACTGTGCTATAGAATTATGGGTACAGAGTGTTACAATGTAACTTTGATCTCCTGTTTCTCTTCCAGAACCCGGGGAAGTCAAGAACTTAAGTGTACTCCAGACAACCACCAGTTCTGTGTCTCTGATCTGGGAATCACCTGAGGGTAACACAAGTTCCTATTTGGTCCAAATTCAGGGAAACTCAACTTTTAATAAAACTGTGACTTCAGCTTCTGTTACAATTGAAGATCTGTCACCTGGGAATTACTACACCTTCCTGGTGTCTGCTCTGGTTGGTGAAAATAATGTCCAGGGGAGAAGCATAGATGTATCAGTTTTCACAGTGTCTGTATGAAATATCAATAATAATATGTGAAATAAATCAAGGGAATATACATGTACATTATATACTTACAATCATGTTATGGCAGGGATGGACAACTTGTAGCCATTGGAGTCTTCCAATGTGGCTCCCATCCTGTTCTCTGGAATGAGAAATTCTATCCCTCTCCCACAGCTCTCTGCCCATTTTCCTTTCACAATTAAAATATCACTCTCATGAGAGACACAAAGTTCCTCACTTTCTATTGTTCCTATTTTACATCTTCTTTTCCTCAATAACTCAGTGAATAAGTTAAATTATTTATGCTAGATAACCAAGAAAACATATATAATTTGGTGTGTGGTTGTTTTGATGATACAGGGTTTGCATGTGTATAAGTTTAATTGAAGTATGTTAAGTATTACTGTGCAGTAGAGTTCTGGGTACAGGATGTTGCAATGTCATTTGTATTCTCCTTTTATTCTTCCAGATCCTGGAGAAGTCAAGAACCTAAGTGTAGACCAGACCACCACTACTAGTGTGTCTCTAAAGTGGGAACCGCCCGAAGGAAACACAAGTTCTTACCTAATCCAAATCCAGGGAAATTCAACTTTCAATACAAGTGTGACTTCAACTTCTGTTACAATTGAAGATCTGACACCTGGGAATTACTACACCTTCCTGGTGTCTGCTCTGGTTGGTGAAAATAATGTCCAAGGGAATAGCACAGACGTATCAGCTTACACAAGTAAGTGTGTGCAAGATGTATGAATAACAATATATGAAGTAATGTAAGGGAATGTATGTCATATAAAATACCTATCACTGGATATTCATTAAATATTACATTTAAATATACAGTAATACACCGCACAACGCTACCTCGCTCAATGCTGAATCGCTATAGCTTTGTTTTTAGGGAACAGACCCCGAACAGCGCTTAATATCATAGTATCGAGTTGTGGGCATTTAAATCAGGCCTGTGGAGTCAGTAGATACATGTTCCAACTCCGACTCCGACTCCTCACTTTTGTTTACTTCTGACTCCGACTCAACGACTCCTCTGTATTCATGTACACATGTCTTCCCTCATACAAACAAGCAGGCAAGCAGGTTTTAAAACAAATATAAACACTTACAGTTGAATCCAAGAAGCTGTTCTGAGCTTGGTTGGATACATTTTTCGAGTCTATACCAAATGATTTCTACCAACGAGGTATTGAAAACCTTGTTGACTGTTAAAAATAAGTTGTAAACAACAAGGGAAAATAAATTTATAAGAATTGGTGCTCTGAATTGTGCGTTGTGCGTTGCGTAGCATAAAGTGAAGCACATGAAAAGCATACTTGTTGCGTAGCATAAAGTGAAGCACATGAAAAGCATACTTTTTCACGGTCACTTAAAGTGTTCGTTAAGCGGTTAGGTGAGGCACTGCATGCATGGGTCTTTATTCTTACAGTGGAGAAGTCATTAATTATAACTTTTTGTGAATTGGGATATTTAAACTTGCTTTTTTTTTATTCCAATCTATATTTAGTAGGAGCCGGAGTCTGTGTTTTTTTTTTTGCCGACTCCAGGTACCTGAAATTTCCTCCGACTCCTTGACTCCGACTCCAGAGCCCTGATTTAAATCCCTGTTTAACGTGCTTTTTTTCGCCATATCGAAGTTCATCGATATGCCGAGAAAGTGCCCTGTTTAGTGCAGTTGTTGGATAGCGCACCTGCATGCAGTAACACATATACCGTGCTAAGAAGGGTATGCTTGTAATGGATTTATGCCACTGAAAATTCTTATTTGTACATCAGAAGTTTATTACATTTATAATGTGTTTTATTATAACAAAGTAAAGTTGTATTTTAACATTTGGCCAAAAGATGATTATAATACTTATGATCCTGTTATGCAGCGATGGACAATTTGTAGCCATTGGAGTCTTCTAATGTGGCTCCCATCCTGATCTCAGGAATAGGAAATCATATCCCACTCCCACAGCTCACGTCCCATTTTACGTTCACAACTAAAATATCACTCTCATGAGAGACACAAAGCACTGCTCCCAATTTTCTTTTCCAATTATGGGTAGAGAATGTTGCAATGTAATTTTTATATTTTGTTTCTCTCCCAGAACCTGGAGAAGTCAAAAACCTACGTGTAGTCCAGACCACCACCAGTAGTGTGTTTTTGAAGTGGGAACCACCTGAGGGAAACACAAGTTCTTATCTGATCCAAATTCAGGGAAATCCAATTTTTAATACAACTGCGACTTCAACTTCTGTTACAATTGAAGATCTGACACCTGGGAATTACTACACCTTCCTGGTGTCTGCTCTAGTTGATGAAAATAATGTCCAGGGGAGAAGCATAGATGTATCAGCTTACACAAGTAAGTGTCTGTATGAAATATCAATAATAATATGTGAAATAAATGAAGGGAATATACATGTACATTATATACTTACAATCATGTTATGTCAGGGATGGACAACTTGTAGCCATTGGAGTCTTCCAATGTGGCTCCCATTCTGTTCTCTGGAATGAGAAATCCTATCCCTCTCCCACAGCTCTCTACCCATTTTCCTTTCACAATTAAAATATCACTCTCATGAGAGACACAAGGTTCCTCACTTTCTGTTCCTATGTTACCTCTTTTTTTCCTCAATAGCTCAGCGAATACGTTAAACTATTTATGCTATATAATCAAGAAAACATATATAATTTGCTGTGTGGTTGTTTTGATGATGCAGGGGTTGTATGTGTAGCCTTTTAATTGAAGTATGTTAAGTATTACTGTGCTGTAGAGTACTGGGTACAGTACGTTGCAATGTCATTTTTATTCTCCTTTTATTCTTCCAGATCCTGGAGAAGTCAAGAACTTAAGTGTAGACCAGACCACCACTACTAGTGTGTCTCTAAAGTGGGAACCGCCCGAAGGAAACACAAGTTTTTACCTAATCCAAATCCAGGGAAATTCAACTTTCAATACAAGTGTGACTTCAACTTCTGTTACAATTGAAGATCTGACACCTGGGAATTACTACACCTTCCTGGTGTCTGCTCTGGTTGGTGAAAATAATGTCCAAGGGAATAGCACAGACGTATCAGCTTACACAAGTAAGTGTGTGCAAGAATTATGAATAACAATATATTAAAGAATGCAAGGGAATGTATATAATATAAAATACCTATCACTGGATATTAATCGAATATTACATTTAAATACTGTAATACCCCGCCCAACGTTACCCCGCACAGCGCTGATTCGCTACAGCTTTGTTTTAGGGGCCAGACCCCGAACAGCGCTAAATTTCACGGTATCGTATTGCGGGCATTGAATCCCCATTTAGCGTGCTTTTTTTCGCCATTTCGATGTTGATCGCTATGTCGATAAAATTCCCTGTTTAGCACAGTTTTTCCATAGCGCTCCTGCATGCAGGATCAAATATACCGCGCTAAACTGGTATTCCTGTAATGGGTTTATGCCACTGAAAATTCTTAATTGTGCATCAGAAGTTTATTTATAATATGTTTTATTATGACAAATAAGAGTTGTATTGTAACATTTGGCCAAAAGATGATTACCGTATATACTTATGATCCTGTTATGCAATGATGGACAATTTGTAGCCATTAGAGTCTTCCAATGTGGCTCCCATCCTGTTCTCTGGAATAGGAAATCCTATCCCTCTCCCACAGCTCTCTGCCCATTTTAATTTCTCAACTAAAATAACAGTCTCATGAGAGACACAAAGTTCCTCACTTTCTGTTCCTATGTTACCTCTTTTTTTCCTCAATAGGTCAGCGAATACGTTAAATTATTTATGTTTTATTATCAAGAAAACATATATAATTTGGTGTGTGGTTGTTTTGATGATGCAGGGGTTGCATATGTAGAAGTTTAATTGAAGTATGTTAAGTATTACTGTGCAGTTGAGTTCTGGGTACAGTATGTTGCAATGTCATTTTTATTCTCCTTTTATTTTTCCAGATCCTGGAGAAGTCAAGAACCTAAGTGTAGACCAGACCACCACTACTAGTGTGTCTCTAAAGTGGGAACCGCCCGAAGGAAACACAAGTTCTTACCTAATCCAAATCCAGGGAAATTCAAATTTCAATGCAAGTGTGACTTCAACTTCTGTTACAATTGAAGATCTGACACCTGGGAATTACTACACCTTCCTGGTGTCTGCTCTGGTTGGTGAAAATAATGTCCAAGGGAATAGCACAGACGTATCAGCTTACACAAGTAAGTGTCTGTAATAGTATGAATAATAATATATAAAATAATGCAAGTGAATGTTTGTAATATAAAATACCTATTACTGGATAATAATCTCATATTACATTTAAATATAAAATAATACCCTATAGAACGCTTCCCCACGCAGCGAAGATTCACTAGAGCTTAGTTGCCGATAAAATGCCCTGTTTATCTGAGTTTTTGGGATAGTGCTCCTGCATGCAGTATTACATATACCGCGCTAAACGGGGTTTGCCTGTAATGGATTTATGCCACTGAAAATTCGTATTTGTACCTCAGAAGTTTATTACCCTTATAATATGTTTATGACAAATAAAAATTGTAATGTAACATTTGGCCAAATGATGAATACATACTTATGATCCTGTTATTCAATGATGCACAACTTGTAGCCATTGGAGTCTTCCAATGTGGCTCCCATCCTGTTCTCTGGAATGAGAAATCCTATCCCTCTCCCAGAGACCCGGATGGCCATATTCATTTCAGAACTAAAATATCACTCTTATGAGAGACACAAAGCACTGCTCATTTTCTGTTTCTATATTCCCTCTTATACTACCTCAAGTTGTCAGCGAGTATTTTATTTATTTTTTTGCTATGCAATCACAAAAAAATTATAATATGTGATGAAGCGTTGCATGTGTGGCCAATTAAATTGAAGTATGTTATGTGTTACTGTGCTATAGGATTATGGGTAGAGAATGTTGCAATGTAATTTTAATCTCCTGTTTTTCCTCCAGAACCTGGAGAAGTCAAGAACCTAAGTGTAGTCCATACAACCACCAGTTCTGTGTCTCTGAGCTGGGAATCACCTGAGGGAAACACAAGTTCCTATTTGGTTCAAATTCAGGGAAATTATACTTTTAATAACACTGTGACTTCAACTTCTGTTACAATTGAAGATCTGAAACCTGGGAATTACTACACTTTCCTGGTGTCTGCTCTGGTTGGTGAAAATAATATCCAGGGGAACAGCACCGAAATATCTGCTTACACAAGTAAGTGTCTGTAAGAAGTATAAATAATAATATGTGACACAATGCAAGGGAATATATGTAATATAAAATACTTATCATTGGATATTGACCTCATATTACATTTAAACATAATGGACTTATGCCACAGAAAATTCTGAATGATAAATAAGTAGTTTATTACATTTAATATATGTATAAGTATGACAAATATAAACTGTATGGTAACATTTTGCTATAAGAAGACTATGTACCTATGATCCTGTTAAGACAGTAATTTAAAATTTGTAGCCATTGGAGTCTTCCAATGTGGCTCTCATCCTGATCTCTGGAATAGTAAATCATATCCCTCTCCCACAGCTCACGCTTCATTTTCCTTTCACAACTAAAATATCACTTTTTATGAGAGGCACAAAGCGCTGCTCCCACTTTTCTGTTCCAATTATGGGTAGAGAATGATGCAATGTAATTTTAATCTTTTGTTTCTCCTCTAGAACCTGGAGAAGTCAAAAACCTACGTGTAGTCCAGACCACCACCAGTAGTGTGTTTTTGAAGTGGGAACCACCTGAGGGAAACACAAGTTCTTATCTAATCCAAATACAGGGAAATACAATTGTTAATACAACTGTGATTTCAACTTCTGTTACAATTGAAGATCTGACACCTGGGAATTACTACACCTTCCTGGTGTCTGCTCTGGTTGGTGAAAATAATGTCCAGGGGAACAGCACAGATGTATCGGGTTACACAAGTAAGTGTCTGTATGAAGTATGAATAATAATACGCTAATTAAATCAAGAGAATATATTTAATGTAAAATACCCATCACTGGATATTGATTTCAGATTATATTTTAATATAATGGATTTATTACATTTATAATATGTTTTTAGTAGTTTATTACATTTATAATATGTTTTATAATGACAAATATACATTTTCTTGTAACATTTGGGCAAAAGATGATTTATATGCCGTATTTTTCCATGTATAAGACGACCCTATGTATAAGACAAACCCGACTTTTTCAAACCCAACATTAAGAAATAAATATTTTTAAAATAAAACAGAACACAATTGATATTTTTTAAACTGTTTAAAGTATATTTAGTAGTCAGTTAATATATTAGGATACATATTAAGAAATTACTCATCACGCTCAGTTCCGGGCATATCACTTAACTCATAAGCTTGTGGAATTTTCTGGGCTAACTTGGTTCATGTTCTCATGGTTCACCCTTCTCTCCTCATGAAGTTGAAGCACCATTTTGCTGTTCCTGCGAAATCATTTCCCTTCACAAACCTTTTTCCCTCACATTGAATAATCTTGGTTGACACACATATATATTCTGACATTGTTCAATAATCCAAGTCTTAAGCCTCTGCTCCACGTTTGCCAATTTTACTGGTTTTCCTCTTAAGGCCCTCTTCTTTTTTTGGCATCTTGAGTAGTTCTTCCTGTCTGTTTTATCCATTGTCTGATCATACACTCAGCGATCCAAACAGTCTGAAGCTTTATTTCCATGATCTTTTGCATAATTGAGGACTTTTTACTTGAATTCTGAAAAATGGGAATAATTTTTTATTTTCGGAAATGTTTATGGGCTAGTGCTCAAAATATTGTTAATGCTTCACCGAAACTTTTTGGGGAGTATTGATCCAGTGCAATAACACCAAAACTCTACCCCGCCTAAAAGTAGCAGACATGTAGATGCTTTCAGAGTTCTGATTGGTTTATTCAGAATCTAGCTAATAATTGGTAGAAGCCTGTTAGCAGAGAAAAGGTATCAGCAGTTTCACCTCGGCAACCTGTAGATGACATATCAGATTACACAAGTGAGTGTGTGCAAGAAGTATGAATAATAATATGTGAAATAATGCAAGGGAATGTATGTGATATACAAACCTAACAGTGGACATTCCTAGTCTTTGCTCTTGGAGGTGAAACTAATGTACATTGGAACAGCAAAAACATGTCCCCCTACACAAGTGAAGCTTTTCCCTCTTTAAGGAGATATAAAAAAACCAGGCTAGATATTGGAACATTTCTGTGTTTCATTGCTAAACACAATAAGTAAATATATCAATATAACTGTACATCTACATTTTCTCCAACTGGTACCGCATGATCGCTTGGTAGTTGACTTATATTTTGACAACCCTTTCTAAGGTTATTTATTTTTTAGAATGCAGATAAGAACGCAATGAAAGGATATACATTAAGAACAGTAACATATAATCAATTTACAATTACAATAATGTTATCCATTAACTCTATATATGCAATTGATATATGAAAAAGTATATCTATTTTATTATTTTAATTCATAATAGATAAGACCAGAAAAAAAAGCTAATGGAATCCCTCGTATTATGTAGGGTTATATGGTATGATAACATTTTGTCATTTGTAAATATATAACACACTATATATATATATATATATATATATATATATATATATATATATATATATTCAAGGTTCTTCTAGATAGCTAGCGAAGAAATATTGATCCAGGAAGAATTTTGATTGCCAGTCTCTAGGGTCAGGAAGTAATTTTGCTTTTTTTTTTCTTATGGGACAATTAGCAAAGTTTCATTGTTTTTTTTCTTCTGTTTGCCTTCCTCTGGATCAATTAACAATTATTAACAAATAGTCCACATATTAAAAGGATCAGAAGAGATCGAAAAAGGTTGAACTTGATGGTCTTTATTCAACCTCAAATACTATGTAACTATATGACATTTTAGTCATTTTCTATGGGGATAAAATATATGGTCTTCCTGAACTTCTCTCATTTACCCGCACCCTTTTTTTTTTATTGCTGAGCATAGATAAATGCTAAATATAAGAAAGCAATTAGTTGTTGAGAGGTTTATGCTTTAGATGTCAATTGGTGGGCATATGTATGAAAAGCTGAAATGATGGTGAAGGGGTAGCAATACTTTTTCCCATAGTGAACCTCAGCATAGTGAAGCTCGACGTGCATATAGGAATGTACTATGTTCTCAGTGTGCTACCCTCCATCTTGTCTGTGAGAGAAGTGGAGTGGTCTGGATGTGTTAGTATACAGTAACCATTTACTACTTATATACTAAACAGTGAAGACACAGATTATACAGTCTAACTGCTTCTTCATCTCATTCATTGCCAAACCTCAAGACCCCAAGTGATAGGTTATAATACATGTTTGCTCTATGGAATAATATAAATTACATTAAGATGTTCTCTTTGTCTGTACCATCATGAGTAATCTTATTAAAATGAATATCATAATTAAAGCCTCAACTTAAAGGTGACAATTTACAGAAAACTGGCTATACATTGTACAAGGCATGATTTTCTTGACATATTCAACACTGCAGCTTGTTCTCATGCAGTTAGTCCCCACCAGTCAAGCTCACTGAGACACAAATTAGGATATTTTGCTTCGTATTTGCATATCTGGTCACACATATAATGACGCATTTGTCAAAATGATTTACTGTTGAGAAACATGGCTAGTACAATGTACAGTCAGTTTTAAATGCTCTTTAGGTAGAAGCCAACTTGTTTTGGGGTTTACAGGGTCCCTCTAACATTGGTATTAATGATTGCATTTAAAGGGCCAGTGTACATACTTTTCATGTTAAACCTATGGTATATTTAAGATCAATATTCATTAACTTAAAAATGAATGTGCAAACATCAGTAAAGCAACTCTTTAACCAGAAAATTTAATTTAAAAACACAATTTACCTAATTAATGGGTTCTGCTGTACCCTTCCCCACCTCTTTCATTGTCCTAAGTACTACTGAAAGGAATGGAAGATTTCAACTGTTCTAACATTTCTTAACATTAATGCAGTTGAAATCTTCCACTTGTTTCAGTAAGGCTTAGGACTATGAAATCGGGGAGGCGGGGTACGACACTGTAGATTAATGACTCAAACTGTGTTTTTAAATGATATATTATGGGTAAACATTTTATTTGATGCCACCTGCACATGCAGTATTAATGGTAATTGGGATTAGGATAGGATTAACTTTTTTACATTGCATATAAATATATTTTAATATGTTTTTATAGTATTTGTGAATTATTGGTTATTATTAAATGTATTGGCTTATTGACAATGCTATAGCAAAATGCATGTAGGCTTAATGTCCTTTTCACAACCGTAGTACAATATGTACATCTTACTATACATTGCAAAGCTTGAGACTGCAAAGAGCAGTGAACTATACAATTACTTCTCTCACCATCACTTAATATTCAGTACATTTGCTGTAACATTTTCTTATATAATGAATAATTTGAGTTTTTCGAAATGATATGTAAGCAGGGAGTATATAGCTACATGTAGGGCCATTACCAACACAACATAACACATTTGCTGGGGTAGTTCTTTACTCTGAGTAATTAGATTTTCTTTTTTTAATTATGCACATAAAGTCTCAGTAGTGTAATGTACTAAAGTTTTTAAAGTTTACTTTCAACTTGCACAAAAATGCATTAGTTTGCTCAGCTTGGAAATTTGTCTCTTTCAGCCAGTCTGATTGAATATAGATTACAGACAGTGAAAATGTATTGAAGAAGGACAGAAATGGAGTTAAATACTTACCTTGCGGAAGGAACACAATGATATGTGGTGGAGCAATGTGGTTTTATGGTCTGATCTAAACATGCTTTTGTTCTTTCAGTACCCGGAGAGGTCAGGAATATCACCCCTGTCACTATCACTACCACATCTGTATTTCTGATATGGCAGCCGCCAGAAGGAAACATCGATTCATATGTGATAGAAATAATAGAAATTCCAGACTTCAATAAAACAGCCTCCTCACCATCAATTACAATTACAGATCTGATTCCTGGAAATTATTACACATTCCTGGTTACTGCCCAGCTTCTAGACAAGTTGGGAAAAAGTGTTCCTGTTTCTGAGTATACTAGTGAGTATTGTTATCAGAGAAATAGCTTCATAAAGTGAAAACTGATGATGTGCTATGGGGGAAAATCTTTCCACTTAAAGAACACTGAAATGTAGACAATAAGCTCACCACTGGTATTTATTTAACTACAACATGAAAACTATAGATAACCCTGTATATTCATAATACACAATGATTAAAATCATTTAAAGGGCCTGCTTTACTGCACTTCTATGAAGTTGTTCTTGTGCACATCATGCCAATATGTATATAAATTATCTGTTTCTAGGACCTGCCAATGTGACCATCGTTGATGTCTCCAAAGTAAACAGCAGCTCATTAAATGTGAGCTGGCTGCTCTCAGAAGGCAACACAAGTTCTTATCTGGTTGAAGTCCTGGGAGATCCACCTCAGAGTTTCAATGTGTACACCGAATCAGTGACTATCACTAACCTGACCAGTGGGAACCAGTATACAGTGAGGATCTCTTCAGTGGCTGGAGAGAATGACCTGAGAGGAAGCAGTAGTGATGTATTAGTCCTCTGTGAGTATAATAATTAACTTACTAAAAACACAAACTTAACGGCCGAAGCACGCACAGCGAAAAAGACGAATAAAAACCAAAATACAAACAAACAAACAAAAAAAAATCACACACAGCAAGGCGGGACAGCCAGAACGTCTGGGAGTGAGGTTACACACAAATTAAGTCCAATATCAAGACTTTCGTCACTCGAAGATCCCCTAAGCAAGAGAAAAAATAGCCAACGAAAAACGAAAACGAGGCTACACGACCCCTAAGCACGCAAAACACCGCTAGGCACATACTACTTTTACACAGAACCATACGAGTTACAAAATACACTATTTATTAGGAAGGACGCAAAACACATACACAATCGCAGTCCTTTTACAACATTAACTGCAAACTAATAACATTACCATTACAAAATGCGGAACTACACAGCTAAACAAACGGTTTCCCCTCGCGCACGCAGCCTATTTACACTACGCACTTCACACATTGCTGACACTTGCACAGCTCAACAACAGTGCAAACCTACATTGTATGCTGCAGGAACATCAAAACAGATTGTTAGCTCTTCAGCATATTGCTTCCTGCATATATTACATTATATTACAAATATTACAAATAGGTAAAGTATATTATTTTATGATTTAATTAATTAATTAATTAATTACCATTACAAAATACATAGACAAAAAAAAAATAAACATACGACATGATCACAAGAAACACTAAAGGCGCTCAGTGCACCCCTCACAAGGAGCGCCAACGCTGTGTAGAGGACCAGGGGAGAAGCTTGCAATTCGTGCCAAAAGGTGATCGCTGAAAACCTTGCAATGAGTGCCAAAGGAGCTCTGATAACTAAAAATACACCAACGACGAGGCTCGCAATGAGCTCTGAACGCGCTCATTGCGGGTCCACCCGATGAGTGCCAAAGCGCTCAGCGCGAGACTCGCATTCAGCGCCGAAGGTACTCACACAACCAAAAGACTTACTTTGTGTGGCAAACCGCATTACCTGCCTTACAATTGTATTGCCGTCATTTTTGACAGGCAAGTCGCTAGTGGAAATATATTATTGAACTGCAGACACTAGTAATAAACTACACCGGCTAAATATGTAAGAGAACAAAATGATCCTCAGATCTAAAGTAGTCACAGCCAAACCTGAAAACGGTCTCTTCATGGGGAACAAAATAAACTAACATTACTAGTATAAATAACATATAACATATATACATATATATACTTTGTTCACAGTAGGCTCAGTTTTCTGTATTTAGTGATACATTTAAATGGACAGATAATAATTTATTAATATATGAGATAAAGTAAAATGTTTCTAACAGAAGAAGTTACCTGTACAAAAGAAGAGAAATAATTATTTAGGATTTCAAAATGTATCTTATCTATGACAAAGTTTCTGTTAATCCACTGAAAGAAATACATCATTTATTCAGGAACTTTATCATGTCTTTTTCAGTGTCAGAAATCATCAGCTCTACAGATATTTCTACCACAAGTATATATTTGGTTTGGAAACCCTCGCCAGTGCAGAATTATTCCTACATTATATCTGTGTACGGCTCTCCTTCAAGCAACGTGACAGTGAATTCCACAGAAGCACTAATTAGCAATTTGGTACCTGGGAATATTTATAGGATTCAGATTTCAGCTTACAGTGGAAACATTTTCTTGAATGGATATGGGGATGAGATCACCTTATATACAAGTAAGTATGAAGTAGTATTTTATAGTTTTCATTGCTTTTTCTTTGTGTTAGTAGATCATTTTATAGCACCAAACAGAATACAGATCTTTGCAGTTTACATAAATAAGAATAAAAAAAATGCAAGTGAAATATTTTATAGTTTTAGCAATTAAGTTTTTCCTATTATTTTGAAATGAGATAAATACATTGAACTAGAATGTAGAGCAGTGATGGGCAGACAATTTCACTTGAAGGATTTCCTATGTACCCACTGAGTCCTTAAAAGGGCCTTACAGTGTTTTAAACCTTTTCATTTTACCTAATGCAAGATGGTATACTCACTGTAGGAAAGGATTTAATGGATGAAAATAAGTGTTTTTGAGTATCACTGAGTATTTCTGTTAGTTTTAAAGATATATAATGGATTTTGTATTGTTAAAGAGAGACATTCTTCTCTCCCACTTCAGAGAATAGGCTGGGTGTTTAGTGTTTGAGAGCCACATGTGTCAGGGTCGCCTGCTGTCCACCACTGGTGTAGAGTTTGGTAATAGTATATCTCATCTGAGTTTTTCTTGTTGCACACTGAAGATATTGTTGTTACTGAAATAATGTGTAGCACAAGCGATGGTTACCAAAGTCAATGTGTATCAGAGAGTAGAGAATGTGTAGCAGTATAGCTCTAGATTAAAAATGAAAGTAGGAGCTTTCCAGCAACACCAATCCATCTCCATCATCAATACTGGTACCTGGAACATCATATTAATTACATGTATTAAGCTATCTTTGGTATGGATAACATAAGGGTATACGAGGAGATAGGTAAAGGCCCCATAGGGTCCATAGGGACCCCTTGTGTTAAAGTATATATGAGGGTTAATGGGCCCTCGACCTCAAAGCACAAGGGTATGTGGTAAGGGGGGTTGTGATGGCCTCACTAGATGTTGGGGTCACCAGGCTCTTACAGTTAGTGGGGCATTGGCGAAGGGAGAGTCGCCCACAGGTATGCATGCTGGCATAGCTAGATAGTTGCAGATAACCCGGTTGGATATATATATGAGCTCCACAAACTTGCTTCTAAAATTTCTCGAAGCTATAAATCAGCCTTGTTGATGTTTCTATGGGAGAAAGGTTATTGAGCTCAAAGACATGAAGAAATGGCCTACACCAGTGTTTTACAGATGTGAGAGATACTGCCAGTAAACTGCTGAAATAGCAAATCTTCAACTACATACCAACTTACATGCCATGCCAAAATGTTGGCTAGCAGACTTGATGATTACAGCTTACACCATGTAGATGTATAACATCTAGTGTCTGCTTTATCTTGCAGTTATATTATGAGTGAGTTTTATTTTTTATTTTTCCATCCAGGACCTGGAGAGGTCAAGAACCTGTCTGTATTCAACATCACGACCAGTTCTGTGTCTCTGAGCTGGGAACCACCTGAGGGAAACACAAGTTCTTATCTGATCCAAATCCTGGGAAATTCAGCTTTTAATACAACTGCGACTTCAACTTCAGTTACAATTGAGGATCTGACACCTGGGAATTACTACACCTTCCTGGTATCTGCTTTGGTTGGTGACAATAATATCCAGGGGAATAGCACAGACATATCAGCTTACACAAGTAAGTGTCTGTATGAAGTATGAATAATAATATGTGACACAATGCAAGGGAATATATATAATATAAAATACCTAAGATTGTATATTAACCCCATATTACATTCAAATATAATGGACTGATGCCAATTACAATTCTAAATATGTTTGTAGTTTATTACATTTAAAATATATATGATTATGGCAAATATACATTTTATTGTAACATTTGTATAAAACAACACAATGTATTTAAGATCTTGTTATGGCCGTGATGGAGCAATTGCTGTCATTGGCATCTACCAAGATGTGTCCCAAACTTTTCTTTGGTATAGGAAATCATATCCCTCTCCCACAGCGCACTCATTTTCCTTTCACAACTAAAATATCACTCTCATTAGTGACACAAAGCACTGCTCCTCACCTTCTGTTTCCATGTTCCCTCTTATTTTACCTAAAGTTGTCAGAGAGTATTTTTAATTATGTTTACTTTGTAATCAAGAAAAGTGAGAATATTGTGTGTGTGGTTATTTTGATGATGTGGGGGTGGCAGATGTGATTGTTAAATTGAAATACCTTATGTATTGCTATGCTATAGAGTTATGGGTACAGAGTGTTACAATGTAACTATGATCTCCTGTTTCTCTTCCAGAACCCGGGGAAGTCAAGAACTTAACTGTACTCCAGACCACCACCAGTTCTGTGTCTCTGATCTGGGAATCACCTGAGGGAAGCACACGTTCTTATCTGATCCAAATTCAGGGAAACTCAACTTTTAATAAAACTGTGACTTCAGCTTCTGTTACAATTGAAGATCTGACACCTGGGAATTACTACACCTTCCTGGTGTCTGCTCTGGTTGGTGAAAATAATGTCCAAGGGAGAAGCATAGATGTATCAGCTTACACAAGTAAGTGTCTGTAAGAAGTATGAATAATAATATGTGAAATAAATGAAGGGAATATACATGTACATTATATACTTACGATCATGTTATGTCAGGGATGGACAACTTGTAGCCATTGGAGTCTTCCAATGTGGCTCCCATTCTGTTCTCTGGAATGAGAAATCATATCCTTCTCCCACAGCTCTCTACCCATTTTCCTTTCACAATTAAAATATCACTCTCAGGAGAGACACAAAGTTCCTCACTTTCTGTTTCTATTTTACCTCTTTTTTTCCTCAATAACTCAGCGAATAAGTAAGATTATGTATGCTATATAATCAAGAAAAAATATATAATTTGCTGTGTGGTTGTTTTGATGATGCAGGGGTTGTATATGTAGAAGTTTAATTGAAGTATGTTAAGTATTACTGTGCAGTAGAGTTCTGGGTAGAGTATGTTGCAATGTGATTTTTATTCTCCTTTTATTCTTCCAGATCCTGGAGAAGTCAAGAACCTAAGTGTAGACCAGACCACCACTACTAGTGTGTCTCTAAAGTGGGAACCGCCCGAAGGAAACAAAAGTTCTTACCTAATCCAAATCCAGGGAAATTTAACTTTCAATACAAGTGTGACTTCAACTTCTGTTACAATTGAAGATCTGACACCTGGGAATTACTACACCTTCCTGGTGTCTGCTCTGGTTGGTGAAATTAATGTCCAAGGGAATAGCACAGACGTATCAGCTTACACAAGTAAGTGTGTGCAAGAATTATGAATAACAATATATGAAAGAATGCAAGGGAATGTATATAATATAAAATACTTATCACTGGATATTAATCGAATATTACATTTAAATACTGTAATACCCCGCACAACGTTACCCCGCACAGCGCTGATTCGCTACAGCTTTGTTTTAGGGGCCAGACCCCGAACAGCGCTAAATTTCACGGTATCGTATTGCGGGCATTGAATCCCCATTTAGCGTGCTTTTTTTCGCCATTTCGATGTTGATCGCTATGTCGATAAAATTCCCTGTTTAGCACAGTTTTTCCATAGCGCTCCTGCATGCAGGATCAAATATACCGCGCTAAACTGGTATTCCTGTAATGGGTTTATGCCACTGAAAATTCTTAATTGTGCATCAGAAGTTTATTTATAATATGTTTTATTATGACAAATAAGAGTTGTATTGTAACATTTGGCCAAAAGATGATTACCGTATATACTTATGATCCTGTTATGCAATGATGGACAATTTGTAGCCATTAGAGTCTTCCAATGTGGCTCCCATCCTGTTCTCTGGAATAGGAAATCCTATCCCTCTCCCACAGCTCTCTGCCCATTTTAATTTCTCAACTAAAATAACAGTCTCATGAGAGACACAAAGTTCCTCACTTTCTGTTCCTATGTTACCTCTTTTTTTCCTCAATAGGTCAGCGAATACGTTAAATTATTTATGTTTTATTATCAAGAAAACATATATAATTTGGTGTGTGGTTGTTTTGATGATGCAGGGGTTGCATATGTAGAAGTTTAATTGAAGTATGTTAAGTATTACTGTGCAGTAGAGTTCTGGGTACAGTATGTTGCAATGTCATTTTTATTCTCCTTTTATTTTTCCAGATCCTGGAGAAGTCAAGAACCTAAGTGTAGACCAGACCACCACTACTAGTGTGTCTCTAAAGTGGGAACCGCCCGAAGGAAACACAAGTTCTTACCTAATCCAAATCCAGGGAAATTCAAATTTCAATGCAAGTGTGACTTCAACTTCTGTTACAATTGAAGATCTGACACCTGGGAATTACTACACCTTCCTGGTGTCTGCTCTGGTTGGTGAAAATAATGTCCAAGGGAATAGCACAGACGTATCAGCTTACACAAGTAAGTGTCTGTAATAATATGAATAATAATATATAAATTAATGCAAGTGAATGTTTGTAATAAAAAATACCTATCACTGGATAATAATCTCATATTACATTTAAATATAAAATAATACCCTATAGAACGCTTCCCCACGCAGCGAAGATTCACTAGAGCTTAGTTGCCGATAAAATGCCCTGTTTATCTGAGTTTTTGGGATAGTGCTCCTGCATGCAGTATTACATATACCGCGCTAAACGGGGTATGCCTGTAATGGATTTATGCCACTGAAAATTCGTATTTGTACCTCAGAAGTTTATTACCGTTATAATATGTTTATGACAAATAAAAATTGTAATGTAACATTTGGCCAAATGATGAATACATACTTATGATCCTGTTATTCAATGATGCACAACTTGTAGCCATTGGAGTCTTCCAATGTGGCTCCCATCCTGTTCTCTGGAATAGGAAATCATATCCCTCTCCCAGAGACCCGGATGGCCATATTCATTTCAGAACTAAAATATCACTCTTATGAGAGACACAAAGCACTGCTCATTTTCTGTTTCTATATTCCCTCTTATACTACCTCAAGTTGTCAGCGAGTATTTTATTTATTTTTTTGCTATGCAATCACAAAAAAATTATAATATGTGATGAAGCGTTGCATGTGTGGCCAATTAAATTGAAGTATGTTATGTGTTACTGTGCTATAGGATTATGGGTAGAGAATGTTGCAATGTAATTTTAATCTCCTGTTTTTCCTCCAGAACCTGGAGAAGTCAAGAACCTAAGTGTAGTCCATACAACCACCAGTTCTGTGTCTCTGAGCTGGGAATCACCTGAGGGAAACACAAGTTCCTATTTGGTTCAAATTCAGGGAAATTATACTTTTAATAACACTGTGACTTCAACTTCTGTTACAATTGAAGATCTGAAACCTGGGAATTACTACACTTTCCTGGTGTCTGCTCTGGTTGGTGAAAATAATATCCAGGGGAACAGCACCGAAATATCTGCTTACACAAGTAAGTGTCTGTAAGAAGTATAAATAATAATATGTGACACAATGCAAGGGAATATATGTAATATAAAATACTTATCATTGGATATTGACCTCATATTACATTTAAACATAATGGACTTATGCCACAGAAAATTCTGAATGATAAATAAGTAGTTTATTACATTTAATATATGTATAAGTATGACAAATATAAATTGTATGGTAACATTTTGCTATAAGAAGACTATGTACCTATGATCCTGTTAAGACAGTAATTTAAAATTTGTAGCCATTGGAGTCTTCCAATGTGGCTCTCATCCTGATCTCTGGAATAGTAAATCATATCCCTCTCCCACAGCTCACGCTTCATTTTCCTTTCACAACTAAAATATCACTTTTTATGAGAGGCACAAAGCGCTGCTCCCACTTTTCTGTTCCAATTATGGGTAGAGAATGATGCAATGTAATTTTAATCTTTTGTTTCTCCTCTAGAACCTGGAGAGGTCACAAACCTACGTGTAGTCCAGACCACCACCAGTAGTGTGTTTTTGAAGTGGGAACCACCTGAGGGAAACACAAGTTCTTATCTAATCCAAATACGGGGAAATACAATTGTTAATACAACTGTGATTTCAACTTCTGTTACAATTGAAGATCTGACACCTGGGAATTACTACACCTTCCTGGTGTCTGCTCTGGTTGGTGAAAATAATGTCCAGGGGAACAGCACAGATGTATCGGGTTACACAAGTAAGTGTCTGTATGAAGTATGAATAATAATACGCTAAATAAATCAAGAGAATATATTTAATGTAAAATACCCATCACTGGATATTGATTTCAGATTATATTTTAATATAATGGATTTATTACATTTATAATATGTTTTTAGTAGTTTATTACATTTATAATATGTTTTATAATGACAAATATACATTTTCTTGTAACATTTGGGCAAAAGATGATTTATATGCCGTATTTTTCCATGTATAAGACGACCCTATGTATAAGACAAACCCGACTTTTTCAAACCCAACATTAAGAAATAAATATTTTAAAAATAAAACAGAACACAATTGATATTTTTTAAACTGTTTAAAGTATATTTAGTAGTCAGTTAATATATTAGGATACATATTAAGAAATTACTCATCACGCTCAGTTCCGGGCATATCACTTAACTCATAAGCTTGTGGAATTTTCTGGGCTAACTTGGTTCATGTTCTCATGGTTCACCCTTCTCTCCTCATGAAGTGGAAGCACCATTTTGCTGTTCCTGCGAAATCATTTCCCTTCACAAACCTTTTTCCCTCACATTGAATAATCTTGGTTGACACACATATCTATTCTGACATTGTTCAATAATCCAAGTCTTAAGCCTCTGCTCCACGTTTGCCAATTTTACTGGTTTTCCTCTTAAGGCCCTCTTCTTTTTTTGGCATCTTGAGTAGTTCTTCCTGTCTGTTTTATCCATTGTCTGATCATACACTCAGCGATCCAAACAGTCTGAAGCTTTATTTCCATGATCTTTTGCATAATTGAGGACTTTTTACTTGAATTCTGAAAAATGGGAATAATTTTTTATTTTCGGAAATGTTTATGGGCTAGTGCTCAAAATATTGTTAATGCTTCACCGAAACTTTTTGGGGAGTATTGATCCAGTGCAATAACACCAAAACTCTACCCCGCCTAAAAGTAGCAGACATGTAGATGCTTTCAGAGTTCTGATTGGTTTATTCAGAATCTAGCTAATAATTGGTAGAAGCCTGTTAGCAGAGAAAAGGTATCAGCAGTTTCACCTCGGCAACCTGTGGGGTCTATCAACCTGTTACTCCCATGTATAAAATGACTCCGAATTTTTTATGTAAACATTTTAGAAAAAAGTATAGTCTTATACACAGAAAAATATGGTACTTATAATACTTTTATGGCAGCGGTGAACAATTTGTAGCCATTGTAGTCTTCTAATGTGTCTCCCATACTGTTCTCTGGAATACGAAATCATATATCTTTCCAACAGGTCACTGGCCATATTCTTTTCAGAACTCAAATATGACTCTTATGAGAGACACAATGCACTGCACACTTTCTGTTTCCATATTCCCTTTTATTTACTTCAAGTTGCCAGCAAATATGTTTAAGTTTTTTGCTATGTAATCAAGAAAAAATTACAATATTGTGTTTGTGTAAGTATGTTATGTATTACTGTGCTATAGAATTATGGGTAGAGAATGTTGCAATGTAATTTAAATCTCCTGTTTCTCCTCCAGAACCTGGAGAAGTCAAGAACCTAAGTGTAGTCAATACAACCACCAGTTCTGTGTCTCTGATCTGGGAACCACCTGAGGGAAACACAAGTTCTTATTTGGTCCAAATTCAGGGCAATTCAACTTTTAATACCACTGTGATGTCAACTTCTATTACAATTGAAGATCTGACACCTGGGAATTACTACACCATCCTTGTGTCTGCTCTGGTTGGTGAAACTAATATCCAGGGGAACAGCACCGACATATCAGCTTACACAAGTAAGTGTCTTTACAAAGTATAGATAAAAATATGTGAAATAATGCAAGGGAATATATTTAATATAATATACCTATCATTAGATATTAACCTCATATTAAATTGAAATATAATAGACTTATGCCATTGAAAATTATTAATGGTAGATAAGTAGTTTATTACATTTAAAATATGTATGAGTATGTCAAATTTAAATTATATTGTAACATTTGGCCAAAAGAAGATTATGTACTTATGATCCTCGCACTCTAACTATCGGTGTACCCCAAGGCTCTGTCCTAGGCTCCCTCCTTTTCTCTATCTATACATCCTCCCTTGGTGCCCTTATACAATCTTTCGGATTTCAGTATCATCTATATGCTGATGACACCCGAATCTATATTTCTGCATCTGAACTTTCCCCCTCTCTGCTAGCTATCATGACCCTAACATATAAAGCCCCCCACAATAGTGCACCCTCCTACATCTCTGCTCTCATCCCAAAATACACTCCCACCCGCCCTCTTCGCTCTGCTAATGACCTTCTTCTCTCCCCCTCTCTCTTCACCTCCTCTCACTCCTGTCTACAAGACTTTTCTCTTGCTGCCCCTATTCTTTGGAACTCCTTACCTTGCTCCACCAGACTATGTTCCTGCCTCATATCCTTCAAAATCTCTTTAAAAACACATTTATTCAAAAAAGCCTCTTCATTCACTATGCATCTTTCACTCTCCTGTACCTCACCCACACTCACCATAGAATATAAGTTTGTGAGTTTCAATCTTGTGAGGTGCTTTAGGGAAAGCACGGTATATATCTGATTGAAAGCTGAATAACAGGGTCTTCCATTATTTTTTAATGTAGGGTTATTGTTTATACTTGTACCTAACCCCTGTATTGCGCTGTGGAATATGTTGGCGCATTGTAAATAAAGGATGATAATAATAATAATAATAATAATAATAATAATAATGGACCATTTGTAGCCATTGGAGTCTTCCAATGTGGCTCCCATTCTTTTCTCTGGGATGAGAAATTACATCCCTATCCCACAGCTCACTGACCATTTTCCTTTCACAACTAAAATATCACTCTCATTCATGACAGACACAAAGCACTGCTCCTTACTTGGATCACGGGTACAGAATGTTGCAATGTAACTTTGATCTCCTGTTTCTCCTCCAGAACCTGGAGAAGTCAAGAACCTAAGTGTAGTGCATACCACCACCACTTCTGTGTCTCTGATCTGGGAACCACCTGAGGGAAACACAAGTTCTTATCTGATCCAAATCCTGGGAAATTCAGCTTTTAATACAACCGTGACTTCAACTTCTGTTACAATTGAAGATCTGACACCTGGGAATTACTACACCTTCCTGGTATCTGCTGTGGTTGGTGAAAATAATATCCAGGGGAACAGCACAGACATATCAGCTTACACAAGTAAGTGTGTGCAAGAAGTATGAATAATATTATGTAAAGTAATGCATCACAATATATTAATTATGAAATGCCTGTCATTTGATAAAGTCTAATTATTTATGCTATATAATCAAGAAAAAAATATTTGGTGTGTGCTTGTTTTGATGATGCAGGGGTTGCATGTGTGACCGTTTAATTGAAGTATGTTAAGTATTACTGTGCAGTAAAATTATGGGTACAGGATGTTGCAATCTAATTTTTATTCCCTGGTTTTACTTCCAGATCTTGGAGAAGTCAAGAACCTAAGTGTAGTCCATAGCACCACCACTTCTGTATCTCTGAGATGGGACCCACCTGAGGGAAACACAAATTCTTATCTGATCCAAATCCAGGGAAATTCAACTTTTAATACAAGTGTGACTTCAACTTCTGTTATAATTGAAGATCTGACACCTGGGAATTACTACACCTTCCTGGTATCTGCTGTGGTTGGTGAAAATAATATCCAGGGGAACAGCACAGAAATATCAGCTTACACAAGTAAGTGTCTGTAAGAAGTATGAATAATAATATGTGGAATAAATCATCACAATATATTTATTATAAAATGCCTGTCATTGGATAAAGTTAGATTATTTATGCTATATAATAAAATAAATAATGATTTGGTGTGTGGTTGTTTTGATGATGCAGGGGTTGCTTGTATGGCCGTTAAATTGAACTATGTTAAGTATTACTGTGCAATAGAATTATGGGTACACTATGTTGCAATGTAATTTTTATTCACCGGTTTCGCTTCCAGATCCTGGAGAAGTCAAGAACCTAAGTGTAGTCCGTACCACCACCACTTCTGTGTTTCTGAGATGGGACCCACCTGAGGGAAACGCTAATTCCTATTTGGTCCAAATTCAGGGAAATTTGACTTTTAATAACACAGTGACATCAACTTCTGTTACAATTGAAGATCTTATACCTGGGAATTATTACACTTTCTTGGTGTCTGCTCTGGTTGGTGAAACTAATATCCAAGGGAACAGCACAGACATATCAGATTACACAAGTGAGTGTGTGCAAGAAGTATGAATAATAATATGTGAAATAATGCAAGGGAATGTATGTGATATACAAACCTAACAGTGGACATTCCTAGTCTTTGCTCTTGGAGGTGAAACTAATGTACATTGGAACAGCAAAAACATGTCCCCCTACACAAGTGAAGCTTTTCCCTCTTTAAGGAGATATAAAAAAACCAGGCTAGATATTGGAACATTTCTGTGTTTCATTGCTAAACACAATAAGTAAATATATCAATATAACTGTACATCTACATTTTCTCCAACTGGTACCGCATGATCGCTTGGTAGTTGACTTATATTTTGACAACCCTTTCTAAGGTTATTTATTTTTTAGAATGCAGATAAGAACGCAATGAAAGGATATACATTAAGAACAGTAACATATAATCAATTTACAATTACAATAATGTTATCCATTAACTCTATATATGCAATTGATATATGAAAAAGTATATCTATTTTATTATTTTAATTCATAATAGATAAGACCAGAAAAAAAAGCTAATGGAATCCCTCGTATTATGTAGGGTTATATGGTATGATAACATTTTGTCATTTGTAAATATATAACACACTATATATATATATATATTGTGAGCATAAAGGTGGAATAGTGGTTGATGGGAGATACATCAGACCTGATTTGCTAGACAGCAACCAGAGGATTTCTCAGTTAAATGCCCCAGGGAGAGATGTTACAGTTTGCAATATGCATAGCTGATGCTCTGCAAAACATGGTATGGGTCCCTGGGGCGGAGTATTTGGAGAGCAGGGGGGGCCAATGCTCCAACAGCACTAGTTGCTGTATAACAGACCACAGCTTGGATCTGGTTTTTAAGAGTTAGCTAATTGGCACTCACCTGTAGCTACTCAATTAGCAGACAGGCCTTTAAAAGAAGAGAGCAGCCTGCTCCAAGGGGGAGAGGAAAAGACAGCTAGGAGAGGCTGCGCTTATTGCAAAGACATTGCTTTTGTTTGGGAAATTGGTAAGTGGGAAAGCCACCCAATTGCAGATAGCAAGTACTGTCTAGTAAGAGCTCAAGTAAGAGCAAGGGATTTTGTTTGTTTTGTTATTATTTAAAGTACCTGCTTTCAAACTGAATAAAAAAGGAAAACTGAGCTGAAGGTGTCCTGGACTTTGTATACCATAGAAGGCTGTGGTTACTGCAAGATCGGTGACAATCCTACCTGTAAAAGAAGTGGTTTGTCACATATGGTGGAGAATGCGGGCATCCACGTAAGCCTGAGGGTAGAAGTCATTTAAAGCTCAACATGGAGGATGTTATCAAGGCTCTGATCCAATCCTCCTCTGTGCAACAGGAGACTAACAGGAGAGCTGCAGAAAACAGTGCAGCCCTGCAGCAACTGGTGCTGGCCCAGGCAGAGTGTGCTAAAGTCCTGGCCAAAACACAAATGGAGGGCACTGAGTCCTTGGTGAAACAGCTTGTTGTGACACAAGCGGAGATGTTTAAAGTAGCCCGTGAGGAGCAGCAAAAAGTCACCCAGGGACTACAACAGGTAATCCAAGCGATCTCTGGAAAACTGAATGGAGACCCTGATGGAAGATACCAGGGGCCAAAGGTGATTCGGGCGAGCCACTATCTTCAGAAAATGACCGCATCAGATGATGTTGAGGCGTACCTTCTGGCATTTGAGCGCACTGCTGAGAGGGACGGATGGCCGACTGGTGAGTGGGCAAGCATACTGGCACCGTTCCTAAGTGGAGAGCCGCAGAAGGCATATTATGACCTAGAACCAGCCGATGCAAGTATCTACAGCAAATTGAAAGCTGAAATCTTGGCACGACTGGGTGTAACCTCTGCAGTACGTGCCCAAAGGTTCCACTCATGGTCATATTCTTCAGACAAAGCCGCACGTTCCCAAATGTTTGACCTCATACACCTTGCACGGAAATGGTTACAACCTGAAATCCATTCAGCTAGCCACATTGTGGAAACCTTAGTAATGGACCGGTTTTTGCGTGGTTTACCAGCTTCCCTGCGTCGCTGGGTCAGCCAAAGTGACCCCCATACAGCTGACCAACTGATTGCCTTGGTGGAAAGATATGCGGCTGCAGGAGAACTGCTATGTCCTACTTCACAGGCAAACCCTCGCAATCCTAAGCCCCAAGATTCTGCAAGACCGGGTAAGACTGTTCAAGGTTTAAGGGGGGCATCCAGGTCTAATAGGCCTGGGAACGGAACTAATTGGTGGTCAGACTGTACTGTCAAATGTTTCAAGTGCAAAGAGGATGGTCATATGGCCAAAGACTGTCCATTTAAGGATGAACCTATGGAATGCAATATGGGCAAAAATGAGGGAACACGTTCATTTTTGCTCAGTTGTTATGGTATTGTTAACAATGACTATGATAATAACGCTCATAAATGCTGTGTAACTGTGAATGGAAAAATGTCTAAAGCATTACTTGATTCAGGTAGTATGGTTACGTTGGTAGCAGAGTCTATAATACCTTGTGTAAAACCTGATCATGGACAGAAAATAGGCATTATCTGTGTTCATGGTGATAAAAAGGAATACCCCACTGCGGAAGTAAATATTGGAACCCAGTATGGGAATTTAAAGTACCGAGTGGGTGTAGTACCTAGATTAGCCCATGAGGTAGTGATCGGTAGAGACTTTCCTCATTTTCTAAAATTATGGGCAGCTTTACAAAAGACAGATCAAAATTTATCAGAAATGAGTCAGTCTGTCGAGGATAATGTGTTCCCTTTTTCCGATATTGACTTGGGTTTTGACCACTGTGACGGAAAAATAAGGAAAAAGAAAAAATACTGCCCTAAACCAGTATTAATAGGAGATAACCCAGCTCAAACTAGTGAGGAGCCTACTAATAATGCAGACAAGGATAAGGACTTAATTGATATTGGAATTAGTCCAGGTAACTTTAAAAGCGCTCAGTGGGAAGATCCCACTTTAGTGACAGCTAGAAATGATATTAAAGTTGTAAACGGGGTTGTTAATCAGCCAGGAGGAGCACTGCCGTTCCCCTATTTTGAAGTACAAAATGACCTAATTTACCGTGTAGAAAAAAAGGATTCAGACATCATTAGGCAGCTGTTGGTTCCTCAGACTTACCAGAATATAGTGCTAAAGTTGGCTCACAGCCACATATTAGGGGGACACTTGGGAGTCGGAAAAACTAGAGAGAGAGTCCTTAGACGGTTTTACTGGCCTGGAGTGTTTGCTGCTATTACAAACTATTGCTCCTCATGTCCTGAGTGCCAGTACAGGGCTCCTTTCAAGACTTTTCGTAGTCCACTTGTACCCTTACCCATAATTGACGTGCCTTTTGAAAGGATCGCTATGGACTTAGTGGGGCCACTGGTAAAGTCCGCTAGGGGACACCAATATATATTAGTCATCTTGGACTATGCAACTCGCTATCCTGAGGCCATTCCCTTGCGTAATACCTCTGCAAAGCTAATAGCTAAGGAACTTATGTTGATGTTCAGTAGGGTGGGTATCCCTAAAGAAATACTGACAGACCAGGGGACCCCGTTCATGTCCAGAGTCACAAAAGAGTTGTGCAGGCTCTTGCAGGTTAAACATCTTAAGACCTCAGTATATCACCCACAGACTGATGGTTTAGTAGAGAGGTTCAACAAAACCCTTAAGAGTATGCTACGCAAGGTAATTGATGCAGATGGAAGAAATTGGGATTTTTTATTGCCATATCTACTGTTTTCCATTAGGGAAGTTCCACAGGCCTCCACGGGCTTCTCTCCTTTTGAATTATTATATGGAAGACATCCCAGGGGAATATTGGATATTGCTAAGGAGACCTGGGAACAGGAGACTACTCCTCACAGGAGTGTAATTGAGCATATAGCTCAAATGCAGGATAGAATGGCCACCATCATGCCTATTGTCAGGGAACACATGCTGGAAGTCCAGCAGGATCAGAAAAACAGCTATAACCGTAATGCTAGAGTCAGAGTGTTCCAACCGGGAGACAGGGTATTGGTTCTGGTCCCTACTGTGGAGAATAAGTTCCTTGCGACTTGGCATGGACCCTATGAAATAATAGAGAAAGTGAGTGATGTCAATTATAAAGTCAGACAACCAGGAAGAAGAAAGCCTGAACAGTTGTATCATATAAATCTGTTAAAGCCATGGAAGGACAGGGAGGTCCTGGTTGCTTTAAAACATTCAGAACCTCCTATAGTAGAGCCAGATGTGAACGTATCTAAGACTCTGTCTGTCCATCAAAAGCAAGAGGTCAGAGATTTCATCAGAAGAAATAGGGATGTTTTCTCGATAGTTCCAGGAAAGACTAAAGTGATTAAACATGACATAATAACCGAACCAGGGAAAAGAGTTAACCTCAAACCCTATAGAATTCCTGAGGCCCGGAGGGAGGTTATAAACTTAGAGGTTGAGAGCATGTTCAAACTTGGAGTTATTGAAGAATCCCAGAGTAACTGGAGTAGTCCTATTGTATTGGTGCCAAAACCTGATGGCACATGGAGGTTCTGCAATGACTACCGCAAGTTAAACGCCCTCTCAAAATTTGATGCTTACCCAATGCCAAGAGTTGATGAGTTAATAGAAAGACTGGGCAAAGCTCGTTATCTAACAACCTTGGATTTAACAAAGGGTTACTGGCAGGTCCCGCTCACTGAAAGAGCCAAAGAAAAGACAGCCTTTTCAACACCCAGTGGCCTGTTTCAGTACACTGTATTGCCATTTGGGTTACATGGGGCACCTGCCACATTCCAACGAATGGTGGACAGAATTCTTAAACCTCATGTTCGTTATGCTGCAGCATACTTGGATGATGTCGTCATCCACAGTGCAGACTGGGAATCCCACCTCCCTAAAGTTCAAGCGGTACTTGATGCTATCCGCTCAGCAGGCTTAACTGCCAATCCTTCCAAGTGTACGATTGGTTTAGAGGAAGCTAAGTACTTAGGTTATTCTATTGGGAGGGGTTTGGTTAAACCACAGGAAGCCAAAGTAGAAGCCATACAAAAATGGCCACAGCCCCTTACAAAGAAACAAGTAAAGGCATTTTTGGGTTTAATTGGATATTATAGGCGGTTCATTCCAGATTTTGCTACCATTGCTACACCCCTGACAGACCTTATTAAAGCAAAATCCCCAGTCATAGTTAAATGGTGCCCTGAGGCAGAAAAGGCTTTTAAGAGTCTGAAGGAAGCTATCTGTAGCCATCCTGTCTTAGTGACCCCAGATTTTTCCAGGGATTTTATAGTTCAGACAGATGCTTCTGATGTGGGCTTGGGGGCTGTTCTTTCACAGGAATACCAGGGTGAAGAACACCCTGTTTTCTTTTTGAGCAGAAAGTTAAACCCACATGAGAAGAACTACTCTATTGTTGAAAAAGAGTGTCTTGCTATTAAGTGGGCATTAGACTCTCTTAAATACTACCTACTAGGCAGAAGGTTTCGATTGATAACGGACCATGCTCCTCTGACGTGGATGTATCAGAACAGGGAAAGTAACTCCAGAGTAACCAGATGCTTTTTGAGTTTGCAATCTTTTAATTTCACTGTGGAACACAGGGCTGGTCTGCAACAAGGTAATGCTGATGGGCTTTCGAGGGTACACTCCCTGATTTCCATGGTCGCTCAAACCCTTGGGTATGAGCTGGGGGGGAGGATATGTGAGCATAAAGGTGGAATAGTGGTTGATGGGAGATACATCAGACCTGATTTGCTAGACAGCAACCAGAGGATTTCTCAGTTAAATGCCCCAGGGAGAGATGTTACAGTTTGCAATATGCATAGCTGATGCTCTGCAAAACATGGTATGGGTCCCTGGGGCGGAGTATTTGGAGAGCAGGGGGGGCCAATGCTCCAACAGCACTAGTTGCTGTATAACAGACCACAGCTTGGATCTGGTTTTTAAGAGTTAGCTAATTGGCACTCACCTGTAGCTACTCAATTAGCAGACAGGCCTTTAAAAGAAGAGAGCAGCCTGCTCCAAGGGGGAGAGGAAAAGACAGCTAGGAGAGGCTGCGCTTATTGCAAAGACATTGCTTTTGTTTGGGAAATTGGTAAGTGGGAAAGCCACCCAATTGCAGATAGCAAGTACTGTCTAGTAAGAGCTCAAGTAAGAGCAAGGGATTTTGTTTGTTTTGTTATTATTTAAAGTACCTGCTTTCAAACTGAATAAAAAAGGAAAACTGAGCTGAAGGTGTCCTGGACTTTGTATACCATAGAAGGCTGTGGTTACTGCAAGATCGGTGACAATCCTACCTGTAAAAGAAGTGGTTTGTCACAATATATATATATATATATATATATATATATATATATATATATATATATTCAAGGTTCTTCTAGATAGCTAGCGAAGAAATATTGATCCAGGAAGAATTTTGATTGCCAGTCTCTAGGGTCAGGAAGTAATTTTGCTTTTTTTTTTCTTATGGGACAATTAGCAAAGTTTCATTGTTTTTTTTCTTCTGTTTGCCTTCCTCTGGATCAATTAACAATTATTAACAAATAGTCCACATATTAAAAGGATCAGAAGAGATCGAAAAAGGTTGAACTTGATGGTCTTTATTCAACCTCAAATACTATGTAACTATATGACATTTTAGTCATTTTCTATGGGGATAAAATATATCGTCTTCCTGAACTTCTCTCATTTACCCGCACCCTTTTTTTTTTATTGCTGAGCATAGATAAATGCTAAATATAAGAAAGCAATTAGTTGTTGAGAGGTTTATGCTTTAGATGTCAATTGGTGGGCATATGTATGAAAAGCTGAAATGATGGTGAAGGGGTAGCAATACTTTTTCCCATAGTGAACCTCAGCAGTGTAAGGCTTGACGTGCATATAGGAATGTACTATGTTCTCAGTGTGCTACCCTCCATCATGTCTGTGAGAGAAGTGGAGTGGTCTGGATGTGTTAGTATACAGTAACCATTTACTACTTATATACTAAACAGTGAAGACACAGATTATACAGTCTAACTGCTTCTTCATCTCATTCATTGCCAAACCTCAAGACCCCAAGTGATAGGTTATAATACATGTTTGCTCTATGGAATAATATAAATTACATTAAGATGTTCTCTTTGTCTGTACCATCATGAGTAATCTTATTAAAATGAATATCATAATTAAAGCCTCAACTTAAAGGTGACAATTTACTTAAAACTGGCTATACATTGTACAAGGCATGATTTTCTTGACATATTCAACACTGCAGCTTGTTCTCATGCAGTTAGTCCCCACCAGTCAAGCTCACTGAGACACAAATTAGGATATTTTGCTTCGTATTTGCATATCTGGTCACACATATAATGACGCATTTGTCAAAATGATTTACTGTTGAGAAACATGGCTAGTACAATGTACAGTCAGTTTTAAATGCTCTTTAGGTAGAAGCCAACTTGTTTTGGGGTTTACAGGGTCCCTCTAACATTGGTATTAATGATTGCATTTAAAGGGCCAGTGTACATACTTTTCATGTTAAACCTATGGTATATTTAAGATCAATATTCATTAACTTAAAAATGAATGTGCAAACATCAGTAAAGCAACTCTTTAACCAGAAAATTTAATTAAAAAACACAATTTACCTAATTAATGGGTTCTGCTGTACCCTTCCCCACCTCTTTCATTGTCCTAAGTACTACTGAAAGGAATGGAAGATTTCAACTGTTCTAACATTTGTTAACATTAATGCAGTTGAAATCTTCCACTTGTTTCAGTAAGGCTTAGGACTATGAAATCGGGGAGGCGGGGTACAACACTGTAGATTAATGACTCAAACTGTGTTTTTAAATGATATATTATGGGTAAACATTTTATTTGATGCCACCTGCACATGCAGTATTAATGGTAATTGGGATCAGGATAGGATTAACTTTTTTACATTGCATATAAATATATTTTAATATGTTTTTATAGTATTTGTGAATTATTGGTTATTATTAAATGTATTGGCTTATTGACAATGCTATAGCAAAATGCATGTAGGCTTAATGTCCTTTTCACAACCGTAGTACAATATGTACATCTTACTATACACTGCAAAGCTTGAGACTGCAAAGAGCAGTGAACTATACAATTACTTCTCTCACCATTACTTAATATTCAGTACATTTGCTGTAACATTTTCTTATATAATGAATAAGTTGAGTTTTTCGAAATGATATGTAAGCAGGGAGTATATAGCTACATGTAGGGCCATTACCAACACAACATAACACATTTGCTGGGGTAGTTCTTTACTCTGAGTAATTAGATTTTAAAAAAATTAATTATGCACATAAAGGCTCAGTAGTGTAATGTACTAAAGTTTTTAAAGTTTACTTGCAACTTGCACAAAAATGCATTAGTTTGCTGAAGTTGGAAATTTTTCTCTGTCAGCCAGTCTGATTGAATATAGATTACAGACAGTGAAAATGTATTGAAGAAGGCCAGAAATGGAGTTAAATACTTACCTTGCAGAAGGAACACAATGATATGTGGTGGAGCAATGTGGTTTTATGGTCTGATCTAAACATGCTTTTGTTCTTTCAGTACCCGGAGAGGTCAGGAATATCACCCCTGTCACTATCACTACCACATCTGTATTTCTGATATGGCAGCCGCCAGAAGGAAACGTCGATTCATATGTGATAGAAATAATAGAAATTCCAGACTTCAATAAAACAGCCTCCTCACCATCAATTACAATTACAGATCTGATTCCTGGAAATTATTACACATTCCTGGTTACTGCCCAGCTTCTAGACAAGTTGGGAAAAAGTGTTCCTGTTTCTGAGTATACTAGTGAGTATTGTTATCAGAGAAATAGCTTGATAAAGTAAAACTGATGATGCGCTATGGGGGAAAATCTTTCCACTTAAAGAACACTGAAATGTAGACAATAAGCTCACCACTGGTATTTATTTAACTACAACATGGAAACTATAGATAACCCTGTATATTCATAATACACAATGATTGAAATCATTTAAAGGGCCTGCTTTACTGCACTTCTATGAAGTTGTTCTTGTGCACATCATGCCAATATGTATATAAATTATCTGTTTCTAGGACCTGCCAATGTGACCATCGTTGATGTCTCCAAAGTAAACAGCAGCTCATTAAATGTGAGCTGGCTGCTCTCAGAAGGCAACACAAGTTCTTATCTGGTTGAGGTCCTAGGAGATCCACCTCAGAGTTTCAATGTGTATACCGAATCAGTGACTATCACTAACCTGACCAGTGGGAACCAGTATACAGTGAGGATCTCTTCAGTGGCTGGAGAGAATGACCTGAGAGGAAGCAGTAGTGATGTATTAGTCCTCTGTGAGTATAATAATTAACTTACTAAAAACACAAACTTAACGGCCGAAGCACGCACAGCGAAAAACACGAAAAGCACCCAAAATACAAACAAACAAACAAAAAAAAATCACACACAGCAAGGCGGGACAGCCAGAACGTCTGGGAGTGAGGTTACACACGAATTAAGTCCAATATCAAGACTTTCGTCACTCGAAGATCCCCTAAGCAAGAGAAAAAATAGCCAACGAAAAACGAAAACGAGGCTACACGACCCCTAAGCACGCAAAACACCGCCAGGCACATACTACTTTTACACAGAACCATACGAGTTAAAAAATACACTATTTATTAGGAAGGACGCAAAACACATACACAATCGCAGTCCTTTTAAAACATTAACTGCAAACTAATAACATTACCATTACAAAATGCGGAACTACACAGCTAAACAAACGGTTTCCCCTCGCGCACGCAGCCTATTTACACTACACACTTCACACATTGCTGACACTTACACAGCTCAACAACAGTGCAAACCTACATTGTATGCTGCAGGAACATCAAAACAGATTGTTAGCTCTTCAGTATATTGCTTCCTGCATATATTACATTATATTACAAATATTACAAATAGGTAAAGTATATTAATTTATGATTTAATTAATTAATTAATTACCATTACAAAATACATAGACAAAAAAAAAATAAACATACGACAGGATCACAAGAAACACTAAAGGCGCTCAGTGCACCCCTCACAAGGAGCGCCAACGCTGTGTAGAGGACCAGGGGAGAAGCTTGCAATTCGTGCCAAAAGGTGATCGCTGAAAACCTTGCAATGGGTGCCAAAGGAGCTCTGATAACTAAAAATACACCAACCACGAGGATCGCAATGAGCTCTGAACGCGCTCATTGCGAGTCCACCCGATGAGTGCCAAAGCGCTCAGCGTGAGACTCGCATTCAGCGCCGAAGGTACTCACACAACCAAAAGACTTACTTTGTGTGGCAAACAGCATTACCTGCCTTACAATTGTATTGCCGTCATTTTTGACAGGCAAGTCGCTAGTGGAAATATATTATTGAACTGCAGACACTAGTAATAAACTACACCGGCTAAATATGTAAGAGAACAAAATGATCCTCAGATCTAAAGTAGTCGCAGCCAAACCTGAAAACTGTCTCTTCATGGGGAACAAAATAAACTAACATTACTAGTATAAATAACATATAACATATATACATATATATACTTTGTTCACAGTAGGCTCAGTTCTCTGTATTTAGTGATACATTTAAATGGACAGATAATAATTTATTACTATATGAGATAAAGTAAAATATTTCTAACAGAAGAAGTTACCTGTACAAAAGAAGATAAATAATTATTTAGGATTTCAAAATGTATCTTATCTATGACAAAGTTTCTGTTAATCCACTGAAAGAAATGAAATAATTTATTCAGGAACTTTATCATGTCTTTTTCAGTGTCAGAAATCATCAGCTCTACAGATATTTCTACCACAAGTATATATTTGGTTTGGAAACCCTCGCCAGTGCAGAATTATTCCTACATTATATCTGTGTACGGCTCTCCTTCAAGCAACGTGACAGTGAATTCCACAGAAGCACTAATTAGCAATTTGGTACCTGGGAATATTTATAGGATTCAGATTTCAGCTTACAGTGGAAACATTTTCTTGAATGGATATGGGGATGAGATCACCTTATATACAAGTAAGTATGAAGTAGTACTTTATAGTTTTCATTGCTTTTTCTTTGTGTTAGTAGATCATTTTATAGCACCAAACAAAATACAGATCTTTGCAGTTTACATAAATAAGAATAAAAAAAAATGCAAGTGAAAGATGTTATAGTTTTAGCAATTAGGTTTTTCCTATTATTTTGAAATAAGATAAATACATTGAACTAGAATGTAGAGCAGTGATGGGCAGACAATTTCACTTGAAGGATTTCCTATATACCCACTGAGTCATTAAAAGGGCCTTACAGTGTTTCAAACCTTTTCATTTTACCTAATGCAAGATGGTAAACTCGTTGTAGGAAAGGATTTAATGGATGATAAAAAGTGTTTTTGAGTGTCACTGAGTATTTTTGTTAGTTTTAAAGATATATAAGGGATTTTGTATTGTTAAAGAGAGACATTCTTCTCTCCCACTTCAGAGAATAGGCTGGGTGTTTAGTGTTTGAGAGCCACATGTGTCAGGGTCGCCTGCTGTCCACCACTGGTGTAGAGTTTGGTAATAGAATATCTCATTTGATTTTTTTTGTTGTACACTCAGTGTATTGTTGTTACTGAAATAATGTGTAGCACAAGCGATGGTTACCAAAGTCAATGTGTATCAGAGAGTAGAGAATGTGTAGCAGTATAGCTCTAGATTAAAAATGAAAGTAGGAGCTTTCCAGCAACACCAATCCCTTTCCAGCATCAATACTAGTACCTGGAACATTATATTAATTACATGTATTAAGCTATCATTGGTATGGATAACATAAGGGTATACGAGGAGATAGGTAAAGGCCCCATAGGGTCCATAGGGACCCCTTGTGTTAAAGTATATATGAGGGTTAATGGGCCCTTGACTTCAAAGCACAAGAGTATGTGGTAAGGGGGGTTGTGATGGCCTCACTAGATGTTGGGGTCGCCAGGCTCTTACAGTTAGTGGGGCATTGGTGAAGGGACAGTCGCGTTTCAGGTATGCATGCTGGCATAGCTAGATAGTTGCAGATAACCCCCTGGGAGTCAGTACATTTTACAAGCTTTTTCCGGTGGGAGATATATAATAGCTCCACAAACTTGCTTCTAAAATTTCTCGAAGCTATAAATCAGCCTTGTTGATGTTTCTATGGGAGAAAGGTTATTGAGCTCAAAGACATGAAGAAATGGCCTACACCAGTGTTTTACAGATGTGAGAGATACTGCCAATAAACTGCTGAAATAGCAAATCTTCAACTACCTACCAACTTACATGCCATGCCAAAATGTTGGCTAGCAGACTTGATGATTACAGCTTACACCATGTAGATGTATAACATCTAGTGTCTGCTTTATCTTGCAGTTATATTATGAGTGAGTTTTATTTTTTATTTTTCCATCCAGGACCTGGAGAGGTCAAGAACCTGTCTGTATTCAACATCACGACCAGTTCTGTGTCTCTGATCTGGGAATCACCTGAGGGAAACACAAGTTCTTATCTGATCCAAATCCAGGGAAATCCATTTTTTAATACAACTGCGACTTCAACTTCTGTTACAATTGAAGATCTGACACCTGGGAATTACTACACCTTCCTGGTGTCTGCTCTGGTTGGTGAAAATAATATCCAGGGGAACAGCACCGACATATCAGCTTACACAAGTAAGTGTGTGTAAGAAGTATGAATAATAATATGTGACACAATGCAAGGGAATATATATTATATAAAATACCTAAGATTGTATATTAACCTCATATTACATATACATATAATGGACTGATGCCATTTACAATTCTAAATATGTTTGTAGTTTATTACATTTAAAATATATATGATTATGGCAAATATACATTTTATTGTAACATTTGTATAAAACAACACAATGTATTTAAGAACTTGTTATGGCCGTGATGGAGCAATTGCTGTCATTGGCATCTACCAAGATGGCTCCCAAACTTTTCTTTGGTATAGGAAACCATATCCCTCTCCCACAGCGCACTCATTTTCCTTTCACAACTAAAATATCACTCTTGTGAGAGACACAAAGCACTGCTCCTCACCTTCTGTTTCCATGTTCCCTCTTATTTTACCTAAAGTTATCAGAGAGTATTTTTAATGATGTTTGCTTTTTAATCAAGAACAAGTGAGAATATTGTGTGTGTGGTTATTTTGATGATGTGGGGGTGGCAGATGTGATTGTTAAATTGAAATACCTTATGTATTGCTATGCTATAGAGTTATGGGTACAGAGTGTTACAATGTAACTATGATCTCCTGTTTCTCTTCCAGAACCCGGGGAAGTCAAGAACTTAACTGTACTCCAGACCACCACCAGTTCTGTGTCTCTGATCTGGGAATCACCTGAGGGAAGCACACGTTCTTATCTGATCCAAATTCAGGGAAATTCAACTTTTAATAAAACTGTGCCTTCAGCTTCTGTTACAATTGAAGATCTGACACCTGGGAATTACTACACCTTCCCGGTGTCTGCTCTGGTTGGTGAAAATAATGTCCAGGGGAGAAGCATAGATGTATCAGTTTACACAAGTAAGTGTCTGTAAGAAGTATGAATAATAATATGTGAAATAAATGAAGGGAATATACATGTACATTATATACTTACGATCATGTTATGTCAGGGATGGACAATTTGTAGCCATTGGAGTCTTCCAATGTGGCTCCCATTCTGTTCTCTGGAATGAGAAATCATATCCTTCTCCCACAGCTCTCTACCCATTTTCCTTTCACAATTAAAATATCACTCTCAGGAGAGACACAAAGTTCCTCACTTTCTGTTTCTATTTTACCTCTTTTTTTCCTCAATAACTCAGCGAATAAGTAAAATTATGTATGCTATATAATCAAGAAAAAATATATAATTTGCTGTGTGGTTGTTTTGATGAAGCAGGGGTTGCAATGGTAGCCTTTTAATTGAAGTATGTTAAGTATTACTGTGCAGTAGAGTTCTGGGTACAGGATGCTGCAATGTCATTTTTATTCTCCTTTTATTCTTCCAGATCCTGGAGAAGTCAAGAACCTAAGTGTAGACCAGACCACCACTACTAGTGTGTCTCTAAAGTGGGAACCGCCCGAAGGAAACACAAGTTCTTACCTAATCCAAATCCAGGGAAATTCAACTTTTAATACAAGTGTGACTTCAACTTCTGTTACAATTGAAGATCTGACACCTGGGAATTACTACACCTTCCTGGTGTCTGCTCTGGTTGGTGAAATTAATGTCCAAGGGAATAGCACAGACATATCAGCTTACACAAGTAAGTGTGTGCAAGAAGTATGAATAACAATATATGAAGTAATGTAAGGGAATGTATGTAATATAAAATACCTAAGATTGTATATTAACCTCATATTACATATAAATATAATGGACTGATGCCATTTACAATTCTAAATATGTTTGTAGTTTATTACATTTAAAATATGTATGATTATGGCAAATATACATTTTATTGTAACATTTGTCTAAAACAACACAATGTATTTAAGATCTTGTTATGGCCGTGATGGAGCAATTGCTGTCATTGGCATCTACCAAGATGGCTCCCAAACTTTTCTCTGGTATAGGAAATCCTATCCCTCTCCCACAGCGCACTCATTTTCCTTTCACAACTAAAATATCACTCTCATTAGTGACACAAAGCACTGCTCCTCACCTCCTGTTTCCATGTTCCCTCTTTTTTTACCTAAAGTTGTCAGAGAGTATTTTTAATTATGTTTACTTTGTAATCAAGAACAAGTGAGAATATTGTGTGTGTGGTTATTTTGATGATGTGGGGGTGGCAGATGTGATTGTTAAATTGAAATACCTTATTTGTTACTGTGCTATAGAATTATGGGTACAGAGTGTTACAATGTAACTATGATCTCCTGTTTCTCTTCCAGAACCCGGGGAAGTCAAGAACTTAACTGTACTCCAGACCACCACCAGTTCTGTGTCTCTGAGCTGGGAATCACCTGAGGGAAGCACAAGTTCTTATCTGATCCAAATCCAGGGAAATTCAACTTTTAATACAACTGCGACTTCAACTTCTGTTACAATTGAAGATCTGACACCTGGGAATTACTACACCTTCCTGGTGTCAGCTCTGGTTGGTGACAATAATATCCAGGGGAACAGCACAGAAATATCAGCTTACACAAGTAAGTGTTTGTAAGAAGTATGAATAATAATATTATTATTATTATTGTTTATTTGTAACGCGCCAACATATTACGTAATGCTGTTATGTGACACAATGCAAAGGAATATATATAACTAGAATATTGCCCGTCGTAATATTAGTTTTCTATGTCGTGCAAGTTTTTCGGAATATGCGTAGCTGTTTGGTGGGCTTTTTCGGAATATCCGTAGGTGTTTGGTGGTGTTTTGCGTGTTTATGGTAGTATTTTGCGTGTTTAGTGTGAATAACCTTTTTATGTGTTTGTTGTTTGTATTTGTTGTGTTTGTAATGTTTTTGGTGTTGCGCGGGTTGCGTCCTTGTTTTCTAATCTCGTAGGAGTTTTTCGGCAAATCCGTAGGTGTTTGGTGGTGTTTTGCGTCTTTAGACTGCTGTAGCCTCGTTTTCGTTTTTTTTCGGCGGCCATTTTTTCTCTCGCTTAGAGAATTTTTTAGTGTCTAAACTGCTTTAATTTCAGTTAAATTGAGGTGTAACTTTAGTTTTCGAGGTCCTGGATGCCCGCTCTTGCTGTAGGTAAGCTTTTTATGTATTTGTTGTGTGTATTTGTTGGATTTTTGATGTTTTGATGTGCGCGTGTTGATGTCGTTTTTTGCGAGGTCGTAATGGGTGGTAACGTGTCTCGTATTTTGTTTGCTTTATGACGTAAAGTTTGCGAGGGTCGCCGTTGCTGGCAAGGAGCGCCTTCGGTGCTCCTTGCCAGCAACTGCAAACCTCATAAGTTTAGCAACAACTCGTATGCTCACAACAATATATGTGATAGAAAATACCTTAGATAGGATATTAACCTCATATTACATTTAAATATAATGGACTGATGCCATTTACATTTCTTAATATGTTTGTAGTTTATTACATTTAAAATATGTATGATTATGGCAAATATACAATTTATTGTAACATTTGTCTAAAACAACACAATGTATTTAAGATCTTGTTATGGCTGTGATGGACCACTTGCTGTTATTGGCATCTACCAAGATGGCTCCCAAACTTTTCTTTGGTATAGGAAATCATATCCCTCTCCCACAGCGCACTCATTTTCCTTTCACAACTAAAATATCACTCTTGTGAGAGACACAAAGCACTGCTCCTCACCTTCTGTTTCCATGTTCCCTCCTTTTTTACCTAAAGTTGTCAGAGAGTATTTTTAATTATGTTTACTTTGTAATCAAGAAAAAGTGAGAATATTGTGTGTGTGGTTATTTTGATGATATGGGGGTGGCAGATGTGATTGTTAAATTGAAATACCTTATGTGTTACTGTGCTATAGAATTATGGGTACAGAGTGTTACAATGTAACTATGATCTCCTGTTTCTCTTCCAGAACCCGGGGAAGTCAAGAACTTAAGTGTACTCCAGACCACCACCAGTTCTGTGTCTCTGATCTGGGAATCACCTGAGGGAAACACAAGTTCTTATCTGATCCAAATCCAGGGAAATCCAATTTTTAATACAACTGTGACTTCAACTTCTGTTACAATTGAAGATCTGACACCTGGGAATTACTACACCTTCCTGGTGTCTGCTCTGGTTGGTGAAAATAATGTCCAGGGGAGAAGCATAGATGTATCAGTTTTCACAAGTAAGTGTCTGTATGAAATATCAATAATAATATGTGAAATAAATCAAGGGAATATACATGTACATTATATACTTACAATCATGTTATGGCAGGGATGGACAACTTGTAGCCATTGGAGTCTTCCAATGTGGCTCCCATCCTGTTCTCTGGACTGAGAAATCATATCCTTCTCACACAGCTCTCTGCCCATTTTCCTTTCACAATTAAAATATCACTCTCATGAGAGACACAAAGTTCCTCACTTTCTATTGTTCCTATTTTACATCTTCTTTTCCTCAATAATTCAGTGAATAAGTTAAATTATTTATGCTAGATAACCAAGAAAACATATATAATTTGGTGTGTGGTTGTTTTGATGATACAGGGGTTGCATGTGTATAAGTTTAATTGAAGTATGTTAAGTATTACTGTGCAGTAGAGTTCTGGGTACAGGATGCTGCAATGTGATTTTTATTCTCCTATTATTCTTCCAGATACTGGAGAAGTCAAGAACCTAAGTGTAGACCAGACCACCACTACTAGTGTGTCTCTAAAGTGGGAACCGCCCGAAGGAAACACAAGTTCTTACCTAATCCAAATCCAGGGAAATTCAACTTTCAATACAAGTGTGACTTCAACTTCTGTTACAATTGAAGATCTGACACCTGGGTATTACTACACCTTCCTGGTGTCTGCTCTGGTTGGTGAAATTAATGTCCAAGGGAATAGCACAGACGTATCAGCTTACACAAGTAAGTGTGTGCAAGATGTATGAATAACAATATATGAAGTAATGTAAGGGAATGTATGTAATATAAAATACCTATCACTGGATATTCATTGAATATTACATTTAAATATACAGTAATACACCGCACAACGTTACCTCGCTCAATGCTGAATCGCTATAGCTTTGTTTTTAGGGAACAGACCCCGAACAGCGCTTAATATCATAGTATCGAGTTGTGGGCATTTAAATCAGGCCTATGGAGTCAGTAGATACATGTTCCAACTCCGACTCCGACTCCTCAGTTTTGTGTACTTCTGACTCCGACTCAACGACTCCTCTGTATTCATGTACACATGTCTTCCCTCATACAAACAAGCAGGCAAGCAGGTTTTAAAACAAATATAAACACTTACAGTTGAATCCAAGAAGCTGTTCTGAGCTTGGTTGGATACATTTTTCGAGTCTATACCAAATGATTTCTACCAACGAGGTATTGAAAACCTTGTTGACTGTTAAAAATAAGTTGTAAACAACAAGGGAAAATAAATTTATAAGTATTGGTGCTGTGAATTGTGCGTTGCGTAGCATAAAGTGAAGCACATGAAAAGCATACTTTTTCACGGTCACTTAAAGTGTTCGTTTAGCGGTTAGGTGAGGCACTGCATGCATGGGTCTTTATTCTTACAGTGGAGAAGTCATTAATTATAACTTTTTGTGAATTGGGATATTTAAACTTGCTTTTTTTTTTATTCCAATCTATATTTAGTAGGAGCCGGAGTCTGTGTTTTTTTTTTTGCCGACTCCAGGTACCCGAAATTTCCTCCGACTCCTTGACTCCGACTCCAGAGCCCTGATTTAAATCCCTGTTTAACGTGCTTTTTTTCGCCATATCGAAGTTCATCGATATGCCGAGAAAGTGCCCTGTTTAGTGCAGTTGTTGGATAGCGCACCTGCATGCAGTAACACATATACCGTGCTAAGAAGGGTATGCTTGTAATGGATTTATGCCACTGAAAATTCTTATTTGTACATCAGAAGTTTATTACATTTATAATGTGTTTTATTATAACAAAGTAAAGTTGTATTTTAACATTTGGCCAAAAGATGATTATATACTTATGATCCTGTTATGCAGCGATGGACAATTTGTAGCCATTGGAGTCTTCCAATGTGGCTCCCATCCTGATCTCAGGAATAGGAAATCATATCCCACTCCCACAGCTCACGTCCCATTTTACGTTCACAACTAAAATATCACTCTCATGAGAGACACAAAGCACTGCTCCCAATTTTCTTTTCCAATTATGGGTAGAGAATGTTGCAATGTAATTTTTATATTTTGTTTCTCTCCCAGAACCTGGAGAAGTCAAAAACCTACGTGTAGTCCAGACCACCACCAGTAGTGTGTTTTTGAAGTGGGAACCACCTGAGGGAAACACAAGTTCTTATCTGATCCAAATTCAGGGAAATCCAATTTTTAATACAACTGCGACTTCAACTTCTGTTACAATTGAAGATCTGACACCTGGGAATTACTACACCTTCCTGGTGTCTGCTCTGGTTGATGAAAATAATGTCCAGGGGAGAAGCATAGATGTATCAGCTTACACAAGTTAGTGTCTGTATGAAATATCAATAATAATATGTGAAATAAATGAAGGGAATATACATGTACATTATATACTTACAATCATGTTATGGCAGGGATGGACAACTTGTAGCCATTGGAGTCTTCCAATGTGGCTCCCATTCTGTTCTCTGGAATGAGAAATCCTATCCCTCTCCCACAGCTCTCTACCCATTTTCCTTTCACAATTAAAATATCACTCTCATGAGAGACACAAAGTTCCTCACTTTCTGTTCCTATGTTACCTCTTTTTTTCCTCAATAGCTCAGCGAATACGTTAAACTATTTATGCTATATAATCAAGAAAACATATATAATTTGCTGTGTGGTTGTTTTGATGATGCAGGGGTTGTATGTGTAGCCTTTTAATTGAAGTATGTTAAGTATTACTGTGCAGTAGAGTTCTGGGTACAGTATGTTGCAATGTCATTTTTATTCTCCTTTTATTCTTCCAGATCCTGGAGAAGTCAAGAACTTAAGTGTAGACCAGACCACCACTACTAGTGTGTCTCTAAAGTGGGAACCGCCCGAAGGAAACACAAGTTCTTACCTAATCCAAATCCAGGGAAATTCAACTTTCAATACAAGTGTGACTTCAACTTCTGTTACAATTGAAGATCTGACACCTGGGAATTACTACACCTTCCTGGTGTCTGCTCTGGTTGGTGAAAATAATGTCCAAGGGAATAGCACAGACGTATCAGCTTACACAAGTAAGTGTGTGCAAGAATTATGAATAACAATATATGAAAGAATGCAAGGGAATGTATATAATATAAAATACCTATCACTGGATATTAATCGAATATTACATTTAAATACTGTAATACCCCGCCCAACGTTACCCCGCACAGCGCTGATTCGCTACAGCTTTGTTTTAAGGGCCAGACCCCGAACAGCGCTAAATTTAACGGTATCGTATTGCGGGCATTGAATCCCCATTTAGCGTGCTTTTTTTCGCCATTTCGATGTTGATCGCTATGTCGATAAAATTCCCTGTTTAGCACAGTTTTTCCATAGCGCTCCTGCATGCAGGATCAAATATACCGCCCTAAACTGGTATTCCTGTAATGGGTTTATGCCACTGAAAATTCTTAATTGTGCATCAGAAGTTTATTTATAATATGTTTTATTATAACAAATAAGAGTTGTATTGTAACATTTGGCCAAAAGAAGATTACCGTATATACTTATGATCCTGTTATGCAATGATGGACAATTTGTAGCCATTAGAGTCTTCCAATGTGGCTCCCATCCTGTTCTCTGGAATAGGAAATCCTATCCCTCTCCCACAGCTCTCTGCCCATTTTAATTTCTCAACTAAAATAACAGTCTCATGAGAGACACAAAGTTCCTCACTTTCTGTTCCTATGTTACCTCTTTTTTTCCTCAATAGGTCAGCGAATACGTTAAATTATTTATGTTTTATAATCAAGAAAACATATATAATTTGGTGTGTGGTTGTTTTGATGATGCAGGGGTTGCATATGTAGAAGTTTAATTGAAGTATGTTAAGTATTACTGTGCAGTAGAGTTCTGGGTACAGTATGTTGCAATGTCATTTTTATTCTCCTTTTATTTTTCCAGATCCTGGAGAAGTCAAGAACCTAAGTGTAGACCAGACCACCGCTACTAGTGTGTCTCTAAAGTGGGAACCGCCCAAAGGAAACACAAGTTCTTACCTAATCCAAATACAGGGAAATTCAAATTTCAATGCAAGTGTGACTTCAACTTCTGTTACAATTGAAGATCTGACACCTGGGAATTACTACACCTTCCTGGTGTCTGCTCTGGTTGGAGAAAATAATGTCCAAGGGAATAGCACAGACGTATCAGCTTACACAAGTAAGTGTCTGTAATAGTATGAATAATAATATATAAAATAATGCAAGTGAATGTTTGTAATAAAAAATACCTATCACTGGATAATAATCTCATATTACATTTAAATATAAAATAATACCCTATAGAACGCTTCCCCACGCAGCGAAGATTCACTAGAGCTTAGTTGCTGATAAAATGCCCTGTTTATCTGAGTTTTTGGGATAGCGCTCCTGCATGCACTATTACATATACCGCGCTAAACGGGTATGCCTGTAATGGATTTATGCCACTGAAAATTCGTATTTGTACCTCAGAAGTTTATTACCGTTATAATATGTTTATGACAAATAAAAATTGTAATGTAACATTTGGCCAAATAATGAATACATACTTATGATCCTGTTATTCAATGATTGACAATTTGTAGCCATTGGAGTCTTCCAATGTGGCTCCCATCCTATTCTCTGGAATAGGAAATCATATCCCTCTCCCAGAGAACCGGATGGCCATATTCATTTCAGAACTAAAATATCACTCTTATGAGAGACACAAAGCACTGCTCATTTTCTGTTTCTATATTCCCTCTCAAGTTGTCAGCGAGTATTTTATTTATTTTTTTGCTATGCAATCACAAAAAAATTATAATATGTGATGAAGCGTTGCATGTGTGGCCAATTAAATTGAAGTATGTTATGTGTTACTGTGCTATAGGATTATGGGTAGAGAATGTTGCAATGTAATTTTAATCTCCTGTTTTTCATCCAGAACCTGGAGAAGTCAAGAACCTAAGTGTAGTCCATACAACCACCAGTTCTGTGTCTCTGAGCTGGGAATCACCTGAGGGAAACACAAGTTCCTATTTGGTTCAAATTCAGGGAAATTATACTTTTAATAACACTGTGACTTCAACTTCTGTTACAATTGAAGATCTGAAACCTGGGAATTACTACACTTTCCTGGTGTCTGCTCTGGTTGGTGAAAATAATATCCAGGGGAACAGCACCGAAATATCAGCTTACACAAGTAAGTGTCTGTAAGAAGTATAAATAATAATATGTGACACAATGCAAGGGAATATATGTAATATAAAATACTTATCATTGGATATTGACCTCATATTACATTTAAACATAATGGACTTATGCCACAGAAAATTCTGAATGATAAATAAGTAGTTTATTACATTTAATATATGTATAAGTATGATAAATATAAATTGTATGGTAACATTTTGCTATAAGAAGACTATGTACCTATGATCCTGTTAAGACAGTAATTTAAAATTTGTAGCCATTGGAGTCTTCCAATGTGGCTGTCATCCTGATCTCTGGAATAGTAAATCATATCCCTCTCCCACAGCTCACACTTCATTTTCCTTTCACAACTAAAATATCACTTTTTATGAGAGGCACAAAGCGCTGCTCCCACTTTTCTGTTCCAATTATGGGTAGAGAGTGATGCAATGTAATTTTAATCTTTTGTTTCTCCTCTAGAACCTGGAGAAGTCAAAAACCTACGTGTAGTCCAGACCACCACCAGTAGTGTGTTTTTGAAGTGGGAACCACCTGAGGGAAACACAAGTTCTTATCTAATCCAAATACAGGGAAATACAATTGTTAATACAACTGTGACTTCAACTTCTGTTACAATTGAAGATCTGACACCTGGGAATTACTACACCTTCCTGGTGTCTGCTCTGGTTGGTGAAAATAATGTCCAGGGGAACAGCACAGATGTATCGGGTTACACAAGTAAGTGTCTGTATGAAGTATGAATAATAATACGCTAATTAAATCAAGAGAATATATTTAATGTAAAATACTCATCACTGGATATTGATTTCAGATTATATTTTAATATAATGGACTTATTACATTTATAATATGTTTTTAGTAGTTTATTACATTTATAATATGTTTTATAATGACAAATATACATTTTCTTGTAACATTTGATTTATATGCCGTATTTTTCCATGTATAAGATGACCCTATGTATAAGACAAACCCGACTTTTTCAAACCCAACATTAAGAAATAAATATTTTAAAAATAAAACAGAACACAATTGATATTTTTTAAACTGTTTAAAGTATATTTAGTAGTCAGTTAATATATTAGGATACATATTAAGAAATTATTCATCACGCTCAGTTCCGGGCATATCACTTAACTCATAAGCTTGTGATTGGTTTATTCAGAATCTAGCTAATAATTGGTAGAAGCCTGTTAGCAGAGAAAAGGTATCAGCAGTTTCACCTCGGCAACCTGTGTGGTCTATCAACCTGTAACTCCCATGTATAAAATGACTCCGAATTTTTAATGTAAACATTTTAGAAAAAAGTATATTCTTATACACTGAAAAATATGGTACTTATAATCCTTTTATGGCAGCGGTGAACAATTTGTAGCCATTGTAGTCTTCTAATGTGTTTCCCATACTGTTCTCTGGAATACGAAATCATATATCTTTCCAACAGGTCACTGGCCATATTCTTTTCAGAACTCAAATATGACTCTTATGAGAGACACAATGCACTGCACACTTTCTGTTTCCATATTCCCTTTTATTTTACTTCAAGTTGCCAGCAAATATGTTTAAGTTTTTTTGCTATTTAATCAAGAAAAAATTATAATATTGTGTTTGTGTAAGTATGTTATGTATTACTGTGCTATAGAATTATGGGTAGAGAATGTTGCAATGTAATTTAAATCTCCTGTTTCTCCTCCAGAACCTGGAGAAGTCAAGAACCTAAGTGTAGTCAATACAACCACCAGTTCTGTGTCTCTGATCTGGGAACCACCTGAGGGAAACACAAGTTCTTATTTGGTCCAAATTCAGGGCAATTCAACTTTTAATACCACTGTGATGTCAACTTTTATTACAATTGAAGATCTGACACCTGGGAATTACTACACCATCCTTGTGTCTGCTCTGGTTGGTGAAACTAATATCCAGGGGAACAGCACCGACATATCAGCTTACACAAGTAAGTGTCTGTAAGAAGTATAGATAAAAATATGTAAAATAATGCAAGGGAATATATTTAATATAATATACCTATCATTAGATATTAACCTCATATTAAATTGAAATATAATAGACTTATGCCATTGAAAATTATTAATGGTAGATAAGTAGTTTATTACATTTAAAATATGTATGAGTATGTCAAATTTAAATTATATTGTAACATTTGGCCAAAAGAAGATTATGTACTTATGATCCTCGCACTCTAACTATCGGTGTACCCCAAGGCTCTGTCCTAGGCTCCCTCCTTTTCTCTATCTATACATCCTCCCTTGGTGCCCTTATACAATCTTTTGGATTTCAGTATCATCTATATGCTGATGACACCCGAATCTATATTTCTGCACCTGAACTTTCCCCCTCTCTGCTAGCTATCATGACCCTAACATATAAAGCCCCCCACAATAGTGCACCCTCCTACATCTCTGCTCTCATCCCAAAATACACTCCCACCCACCCTCTTCGCTCTGCTAATGACCTTCTTCTCTCCCCCTCTCTCTTCACCTCCTCTCACTCCTGTCTACAAGACTTTTCTCTTGCTGCCCCTATTCTTTGGAACTCCTTACCTTGCTCCACCAGACTATGTTCCTGCCTCATATCCTTCAAAATCTCTTTAAAAACACATTTATTCAAAAAAGCCTCTTCATTCACTATGCATCTTTCACTCTCCTGTACCTCACCCACACTCACCATAGAATATAAGTTTGTGAGTTTCAATCTTGTGAGGTGCTTTAGGGAAAGCACGGTGTATATCTGATTGAAAGCTGAATAACAGGGACTTCCATTATTTTTTAATGTAGGGTTATTGTTTATACTTGTACCTAACCCCTGTATTGCGCTGCGGAATATGTTGGCGCATTGTAAATAAAGGATGATAATAATAATAATAATAATAATAATAATAATAATGGACCATTTGTAGCCATTGGAGTTTTCCAATGTGGCTCCCATTCTGTTCTCTGGGATGAGAAATCATATCCCTCTACCACAGCTCACTGACCATTTTCCTTTCACAACTAAAATATCACTCTCATTCATGAGAGACACAAAGCACTGCTCCTTACTTGGATCACGGGTACAGAATGTTGCAATGTAATTTTGATCTTCTGTTTTTCCTCCAGAACCTGGAGAAGTCAAGAACCTAAGTGTAGTCCATACCACCACCACTTCTGTGTCTCTGATCTGGGAATCACCTGAGGGAAACACAAGTTCTTATCTGATCCAAATCCTGGGAAATTCAGCTTTTAATACAACTGCGACTTCAACTTCTGTTACAATTGAAGATCTGACACCTGGGAATTACTACACCTTCCTGGTGTCTGCTCTGGTTGGTGAAAATAATATCCAGGGGAACAGCACAGACATATCAGCTTACACAAGTAAGTTTCTGTATGAAGTATGAATACTATTATGTGAAATAATGCATCACAATATATTAATTATGAAATGCCTGTCATTTGATAAAGTCTAATTATTTATGCTATATAATCAAGAATTTTTTTTTTGGTGTGTACTTGTTTTGATGATGCAGGGGTTGCATGTGTGACCGTTTAATTGAAGTATGTTAAGTATTACTGTGCAGTAAAATTATGGGTACAGGATGTTGCAATCTAATTTTTATTCCCTGGTTTTACTTCCAGATCTTGGAGAAGTCAAGAACCTAAGTGTAGTCCATAGTACCACCACTTCTGTGTCTCTGAGATGGGACCCACCTGAGGGAAACACAAATTCTTATCTGATCCAAATCCAGGGAAATTCAACTTTTAATACAACTGTGACTTCAACTTTTGTTACAATTGAAGATCTGACACCTGGGAATTACTACACCTTCCTGGTATCTGCTGTGGTTGGTGAAAATAATATCCAAGGGAACAGCACAGAAATATCAGCTTACACAAGTAAGTGTCTGTAAGAAGTATGAATAATAATATGTGAAATAATACATTACAATATATTTATTATAAAATGCCTGTCATTGGATAAAGTTAGATTATTTATGCTATATAATAAAATAAATAATGATTTGATGTGTGGTTGTTTTGATAATGCAGGTGTTGCTTGTATGGCCGTTAAATTGAACTATGTTAAGTATTACTGTGCAATAGAATTATGGGTACACTATGTTGCAATGTAATTTTTATTCACCGGTTTCGCTTCCAGATCCTGGAGAAGTCAAGAACCTAAGTGTAGTCCGTACCACCACCACTTCTGTGTTTCTGAGATGGGACCCACCTGAGGGAAACGCAAGTTCCTATTTGGTCCAAATTCAGGGAAATTCGACTTTTAATAACTCTGTGACTTCAACTTCTGTTACAATTGAAGATCTTATACCTGGAAATTATTACACTTTCTTGGTGTCTGCTCTGGTTGGTGAAACTAATATCCAAGGGAACAGCACAGACATATCAGATTACACAAGTGAGTATCTGTAAGAATCATGTATAATAATATGTGAAATAATGCAAGGGAATGTATGTGATATACAAACCTAACAGTGGACATTCCTAGTCTTTGCTCTTGGAGGTGAAACTAATGTACATTGGAACAGCAAAAACATGTCCCCCTACACAAGTGAAGCTTTTCCCTCTTTAAGGAGATATAAAAAAAACAGGCTAGATATTGGAACATTTCTGTGTTTCATTGCTAAAGTAACAAAATAAGTAAATATATCAATATAACTGTACATCTACATTTTCTCCAACTGGTACCGCATGATCGCTTGGTAGTTGACTTATATTTTGACAACCCTTTCTAAGGTTATTTATTTTTTAGAATGTAGATAAGAACGCAATAAAAGGATATACATTAATAACAGTAACATATAATCAATTTAAAAATACAATAATGTTATCCATTAACTCTATATATGCAATTGATATATGAAAAAGTATATCTATTTTATAATTTTAATTCATAATAGATAAGACCAGAAAAAAAAGCTAATGGAATCCCTCGTATTATGTAGGGTTATATGGTATGATAACATTTTGTCATTTGTAAATATATAACACACTATATATATATATATATATATATATATATATATATATATATATATATATATATTCAAGGTCCTCTTAGATAACTAGCTAAGGAATATTGATCCAGGGAAGAAATTCGATCGCCAGTCTCTAGGGTCAGGAAGTAATTTTGCTTTTTTTTTTCATATGGGACAATTAGCAAAGTTTCATTGTTTTTTTTTTTCTGTTTGCCTTCCTCTGGATCAATTAACAATTATTAACAAATAGTCCACATCTTAAAAGGATCAGAAGAGATTGAAAAAGGTTAAACTTGATGGTCTTTATTCAACCTCAAATACTATGTAACTATATGACATTTTAGTCATTTTCTATGGGGATAAAATATACCCTGTCCCTGAACTTCTCCCATTTACCCGCACCCCTTTTTTTTTTATTGCTGAGCATAGATAAATGCTAAATATAAGAAAGCAATTAGTTGTTGAGAGGTTTATGCTTTAGATGTCAATTGGTGGGCATATGTATGAAAAGCTGAAATGATGGTGAAGGGGTAGCAATACTTTTTCCCATAGTGAACCTCAGCATAGTGAAGCTCGACGTGCATATAGGAATGTACTATGTTCTCAGTGTGCTACCCTCCATCTTGTCTGTGAGAGAAGTGGAGTGGTCTGGATGTGTTAGTATACAGTAACCATTTACTACTTATATACTAAACAGTGAAGACACAGATTATACAGTTTAACTGCTTCTTCATCTCATTCATTGCCAAACCTCAAGACCCCAAGTGATAGGTTATAATACATGTTTGCTCTATGGAATAATATAAATTACATTAAGATGTTCTCTTTGTCTGTACCATCATGAGTAATCTTATTAAAATGAATATCATAATTAAAGCCTCAACTTAAAGGTGACAATTTACTGAAAACTGGCTATACATTGTACAAGGCATGATTTTCTTGACATATTCAACACTGCAGCTTGTTCTCATGCAGTTAGTCCCCACCAGTCAAGCTCACTGAGACACAAATTAGGATATTTTGCTTTGTATTTGCATATCTGGTCACACATATAATGACGCATTTGTCAAAATGATTTACTGTTGAGAAACATGGCTAGTACAAATACTCTTTAGGGTGAAGCCAACTCGTTTTGGGGTTTACATGGTCCCTCTAACATTGGTATTAGTGATTGCATTTAAAGGGCCAGTGTACATACTTTTCATGTTAAACCTATATTTAAGATCAATATTCATTAACTTAAAAAGGAATGTGCAAACATCAGTAAAGCAACTCTTTAACCAGAAAATGTAATTTAAAAACGCAATTTACCTAATTAATGGGTTCTGCTGTACCCTTCCCCATCTCTTTCATTGTCCTAAGTACTACTGAAAGGAATGGAAGATTTCAACTGTTCTAACATTTGTTAACATTAATGCAGTTGAAATCTTCCACTTTTTTCAGTAAGGCTTAGGACTATGAAATCAGGAAGGCGGGGTACGACACTGTAGATTAATGACTCAAACTGTGTTTTTAAATGATATATTATGGGTAAACATTTGATTTGATGCCACCTGCACATGCATTTTTAATGGTAATTGGGATCAGGATAGGATTAACTTTTTTACATTGCATATGAATATATTTTTAAGATATTTTTATGGTATTTGGGAATTATTGGTTATTATTAAATGTATTGGCTTATTAACAATGCTATAGCAAAATGCATGTAGGCTTAATGTCCTTTTCACAACCGTAGTACAATATGTACATCTTACTATACACTGCAAAGCTTGAGACTGCAAAGAGCAGTGAACTATACAATTACTTCTCTCACCATCACTTAATATTCAGTACATTTGCTGTAACATTTTCTTATATAATGAATAAGTTGAGTTTTTCGAAATGATATGTAAGCAGGGAGTATATAGCTACATGTAGGGCCATTACCAACACGACATAACACATTTGCTGGGGTAGTTCTTTACTCTGAGTAATTAGATTTTCTTTTTTTAATTATGCACATAAAGGCTCAGTAGTGTAATGTACTAAAGTTTTTAAAGTTTACTTGCAACTTGCACAAAAATGCATTAGTTTGCTCAACTTGGACATTTTTCTCTGTCAGCCAGTCTGATTGAACATACATTACAGACAGTGAAAATGTATTGAAGAAGGACAGAAATGGAGTTAAATACTTACCTTGCGGAAGGAACACAATGATATGTGGTGGAGCAATGTGGTTTTATGATTTGATCTAAACTTGCTTTTGTTCTTTCAGTACCCGGAGAGGTCAGGAATATCACTCCTGTCACTATCACTACCACATCTGTATTTCTGATATGGCAGCCGCCAGAAGGAAACGTCGATTCATATGTGATAGAAATAATAGAAATTCCAGACTTCAATAAAACAGCCTCCTCACCATCAATTACAATTACAGATCTGATTCCTGGAAATTATTACACATTCCTGGTTACTGCCCAGCTTCTAGACAAGTTGGGAAAAAGTGTTCCTGTTTCTGAGTATACTAGTGAGTATTGTTATCAGAGAAATAGCTTCATAAAGTAAAACTGATGATGCGATATGGGGGAAAATCTTTCCACTTAAAGAACACTGAAATGTAGACAATAAGCTCACCATTGGTATTTATTTAACTACAACATGAAAACTATAGATAACCCTGCATATTCATAATACACAATGATTGAAATCATTTAAAGGGCCTGCTTTACTGCACTTCTATGAAGTTGTTCTTGTGCACATCATGCCAATATGTATATAAATTATCTGTTTCTAGGACCTGCCAATGTGACCATCGTTGATGTCTCCAAAGTAAACAGCAGCTCATTAAATGTGAGCTGGCTGCTCTCAGAAGGCAACACAAGTTCTTATCTGGTTGAGGTCCTAGGAGATCCACCTCAGAGTTTCAATGTGTATACCGAATCAGTGACTATCACTAACCTGACCAGTGGGAACCAGTATACAGTGAGGATCTCTTCAGTGGCTGGAGAGAATGACCTGAGAGGAAGCAGTAGTGATGTATTAGTCCTCTGTGAGTATAATAAACTTACCATTGTGTGTGTTGCATTGTGAAGGAACAGCAATTTGGGAAGAAAGTAGCAATTATGGACTTAACCACCATCTACACAAATATCCCTGGAGTCGTGTTATTGGAGAGTACACAAATATAACAAAGTGGAGTCCTCACTGTGACAGCCATTTGCCTTCTTATAAACCTATTTTAGGGAAGGTTTGCAGTGAGGGGATAAGTGCAATGTTGGGGACATTGTAACATGTCAAAATAGTAATGGCTTTGGGGTCATGCATGTGAGAGAAGCAATCAGTTAATGAACCAATCATTTTATACATGATTGTAGGTGGAGGTCCCATTGAGACCTAATATAAATGATTGGCTAAGGTAATTTGTTTGTACATAGGCGTGATGACTCTTGGAATAAAGCATCATTTAGCACATCCGTCAGTTAACAGCGTCCATCATGAGTAAGAAGTGTATAGTATTTATAATTTTAATGTGAAGGTCTAAATATTTACTCTCTTTCTGGGACACACAAATGCCTCATATTCTTTTAAATAATAATTGTATTAGCAGCTTCCTAGTAACATTTGTCCTCTGTAATAATATTTTGGGTACTGTGCTAGAGGCAGTATGGAAATATATTATTGAACTGCAGACACTAGTAATAAGCTACACCGGCTAAATATGTAAGAGAACAAAATGATCATCAGATCTAAAGTAGTCGCAGCCAAACCTGAAAACTGTCTCTTCATTAGTTAACAAAATAAACTAACATTACTAGTATAAATAACATATAACATATATACATATATATACTTTGTTCACAGTAGGCTCAGTTCTCTGTATTTAGTGATACATTTAAATGGACAGATAATAATTTATTAATATATGAGATAAAGTAAAATGTTTCTAACAGAAGAAGTTACCTGTACAAAAGAAGATAAATAATTATTTAGGATTTCAAAATGTATCTTATCTATGACAAAGTTTCTGTTAATCCACTGAAAGAAATGAAATCATTTATTCAGGAACTTTATCATGTCTTTTTCAGTGTCAGAAATCATCAGCTCTACAGATATTTCTACCACAAGTATATATTTGGTTTGGAAACCCTCGCCAGTGCAGAATTATTCCTACATTATATCTGTGTACGGCTCTCCTTCAAGCAACGTGACAGTGAATTCCACAGAAGCACTAATTAGCAATTTGGTACCTGGGAATATTTATAGGATTCAGATTTCAGCTTACAGTGGAAACATTTTCTTGAATGGATATGGGGATGAGATCACCTTATATACAAGTAAGTATGAAGTAGTACTTTATAGTTTTCATTGCTTTTTCTTTGTGTTAGTAGATCATTTTATAGCCCCAAACAAAATACAGATCTTTGCAGTTTACATAAATAACAATTCAGAAAATAATTGCAAGTAAAACATTAAATTGACTATATCCCAACAGAGTTTATAGTCTTATCAGTTAAATGTTTCTAATTGTGTTTGGAATAAGATAAATACATTTAACTAGTATGTAGAGTAGTGATTGGCAACCAATTTCACTTGAATGTGGTTACGTGTAGCATAAGAGATGTTTGTAAAGGTGAATGTTTAAGCAACGAGTAGAGAATATGTAACAGTTAAGCTCGAGATTAAAAACACCAATGCCTTTACAGTGTTGGTACTGGTACCCGAGACATAACGGTAAATTAATTAAGCTATTATCGGTTAGGATACCACAGGGCTATACATGGAGATGGATAATGGCCCGATAGGTGGTGGTGTTTTAGGGGGGGGGGGGGGTGGCATGATGGCCTCACCAGGTGTTGGGTTCACTCTGGCTCTTACTGGTAGTGGAGCATAGGCAAAGGAGATATAACAAATCTACATTAATTATATGGAAAAGGTTTTAGATAGATATATTGGATTTATCTTGCAATTATATAATGACTAAGTTTGTGCTTTATTTTTCCATCCAGGACCTGGAGAGATAAAGAACCTGTCTATATTCAACATCATGACCAGTTCTGTGTCTCTGAGCTGGGAACCACCTGAGGGAAACACAAGTTCTTATCTGATCCAAATCCAGGGAAATTTTAATTTTAATACAACTGTGACTTCAACTTCTGTTACAATTGAAGATCTGACACCTGGGAATTACTACACCTTCCTGGTGTCTGCTCTGGTTGGTGAAATGAATGTCCAAGGGAAAAGCAGAGACATATCAGCTTACACAAGTAAGTATCTTTAAGAAGTATGAATAATATGTGAAATAATGCAATGGAATATACAATGTCTGTAATATGAAATACCTAACATTGGACATTAACCTTTATATTAGATTATTACATTTAAATTATATTTTAACATTTGTTTCAAGAACACTAAGAGTCCTATTCTATTTGATCGACGCAAATTTCGTTGCTACGTAATTTCGGCTGCGGGAGCTTTTTTCGCCAACGTTACACAAATATTCAATGCGGTTCAATCACAATATTACGGATCACACCTGGCATCCATAAACCAAGCTCTGGTTAATAATGAGGGAGCTGTATTATGTGAGCCAATAGAAAACGGCAAACGAAATAGTGATTGATTTCGTCCAAATAATTTAGGCAAAGGGGTGAGGAATCAATAAGCCGATTAAAAATGGTAATAAAAAAACAAATAAAAAAAAACAATTAAAAACAATGTTAATGATGACCAGCTTCTCTTTGGGATATTGAGTTCTATTTTTACTAATTAATGTACAATATTTATGTAAAAAAGTGTTATACAAATACAGGCAACTGAATGAATAACTTCAAGTGGATTATATCAAATAGAAGTCATAAATTAATGAACTCAGTAAATACAGTGTGAAATATATTACTTTAACAATACACAAGGAGATTGATGTGACTGCAATTGCTCAGTTTCTGAACCAGATGAAGTATGCTTCTTTAGCCGAATAGATACTACTTTGTTTAAAGGATAAAACCTATCAGGAGTTATTTATATGTGCCCATGTCATATCTTGATTCTCAGATAAAAGTATCTCTATTATCTAAGGTCCTCATTCAATTTGAATTTTGGCAATTGAATAGGGCTCTATATAAGCACATAACATATTTTTTCGAGCAAATTTTTTAGTTAGTGAAAACCTTGGTTTTGGATAGAAGTTCAGTAACTAAAAAGTTCTGTGAAAATGTTTTGTATGTGCTTATATAGAGGCCTATTCAATTGGGCAACTCGGAATTGAATGAGGCTCTAACAGTGTAATTAACAATATCTAAGTTTTTATAATTATGTAGGTAAATTCTTTCTCATAGATATAGAAAAATATATATCTTATACCTCTGTTTTTTTTTGTTATTTATTACAGACTTAACATAGTTTTACCAGTTATGGAATGGTTCTTGTCCTATTATATATCACACATCGAGACAAGAAGTCTCTTTACTCAGTTCATCTAATGATAACTAATTTATTTAGAAGCATCATATGTTTCTTTATATTAACTCTGCATATGTACTGCTTTGGTATAGAGATAATAGAGTGTTATTTTTTTTTTAAATGTACAATTTCTGATATGATTTATACTAGTCTCTGAAATTATTAGCCTTTATGTGTTGTTGAATTTCATGCTGCTTTTAAAAACTCTAGCAGCAAGAATAACTCCTCTCAGGGATGACTAAAACATGTATTTGGATCTATATCTATGCGCACATCACATATTAGTTTTCATATAAAAATATCTCTGTTAATTAATACTCTCTAGATATTTGTAATTAGTTATATCTCATATATGTAAAGAGAAAAATACATATCAGCTTATACCACTTTTGATACTTAGTATTTGTTAGAGACTGTAAGGATTTTTTTCCTGATGATATAATCAGTCTTGACATGTTATGTATTACAGAGTAGGGTAAAGAATCTCTTATTATTTGGTTCTTCTAAAAATGACTGAAGTATCTGCAGGCATAAGGTGCTTCTTTTGTTTTTACTCTGCAGATTCACTGCTTTTGATGTGGCGATAACAGAGTATGTTTTGTAACTTGAACAGTCTGTCTGAAGTGAATTATGAAATGTGAGCCATAGATTGTCCTTTATAAATTGTTGATTTTGTTGCTGATTTTAAGATCTCTAGCAGCAATGTTGTCATCTTATAATCTTAGTATATTAAACCCAATAATATAGAAACCTCTCCACCGTTTACGAGTATAGAAGTCAACAATAGTTTGATTTCTCTTGTGGTAAGATAAGATACCTTAGTACTGTAATACAGATATTTTCTAAGGTTCAATGACAAGTTAAAAGTGTTCTAATCCTGAGGTTTCTGATAATTAATTGTTTTTTTTGTATTCACCATACAGATACATTGCTTTAATTTACCATACAGAGACAATGCTTTACTGTAACACTTGTGATGCAATACATAATAGTTCAAAATCTCTGAAATAATAACAAAGTTGGAAAACCAAAAGGTTTGCACCATCTGCTCTTTGATGTTATAATAAATGTTGCAGCCACTGAAATAATGTTATTTTATCATAAATTTGGTTAAATGTATCAAATGTAGTAACAATGGGCCCTATTCTATTGGCAAATTCATAAAATTATACACACTTTAAATTGCTCTTAATATTGCCACAGATTCTATTAGTTACTCACAATCCGATTATTAGTTACTGTGATGTCTAATTAAGATTTTCCACATAGTATCAATGAATTATACTTAAATAAATTTAACTGTTCATACTTTTATTATAAACTGCACTGTAAAGTGAAGTCATGCTAAACTTCTAAGTCTCAACTGACATAGCTAATGCCGCCTCATATCAAGCACCATCACACCGTCTCTAGCTAATTGCGTCATAAGTCCTGTCTCTCTGGCGACCGTTTCGCTACTTAGTATAGCTTATTTATGGGGAGGGTTCGCGATGCGGACACAAGGTCCTATTTATAGTGTTTTAGTGTAAGATCAACTAACTGGGATCAATTCCAGTATTTAACAGGTAAGTGTAAAAATGTTATGCATGGCATTGGAACACTCCAATATGAAGAAACTTCTTGATCCATGTATAATTAATACCTCTTACGCCATATTCAATAATGAGATCACATTGAAAGATAGAGGATATGTAAATAGAAAAGACAATAATGTTTATTTACTGTAAAAGAAGCAGAGAAGCAGCAGCCTCCTTTTATTTACCAGAACAGTACAACAGCAGCGCCACATACCATATATAGAATCATATTGACCGAACAAGGGCGTGCGGGCATTTGACTGACTTAGCGCTCACATCTATATTGGACTAAAGATCCAATACCAATCGTATTACTGTAAAAAGGGCCAAAATTAGTTTTACTGGAAATGGAAATTACTAATTTGGATGAGAAGGACTATATCAAAATAAAATAATACATTCCCAAAAATTGTGACAAATAGACAACTATGAATAAAGAAAAATTGTATATTATTATTATTATAGTTCATTTATGACGTGCCAAGATATTCCATAGCGCTGTGCATAAGTTAAGTTCAGATAAAGATAAATACAAACTTACATATAGCAAAGCAAGGGGGGCCCTGTCTTTGAACTAGGAATCCAATGTCCATGGTGCATTCCCAAAGTACTAAGGATAGAAACTCGCAGACTTACAATCTAAGGTATAGTGAGTGGTAAAAGAGGGAGAGAGAGGTGATAAGCGTGATAGGGTGGAAGGTGATACGCTTCTTTAAAGAGATGCGTTTTAAGTGAGGTTTTAAATGTTTTGAGGCAAGAGGATAATCTGTATAGAGAGGTGACAGTTTTAATGAATGATTTAAAAAAGATACATATATCAACAGGACTGATATATAAAATAAGACAGATTGGTACTAATAAATGAAAATACTGTGAAGGAAAAAAAAGTGCAATGCATGTTGTCACATTAAAAAATATGTGAATTAAATATTCTATTTTTCTTGTAATAGAAAGTGGTGATAACTTCTTGATTCTGTGCAATAGTATATGAATAAAACCATGCTTGAAAAGTATAAGAAATAGTTGTGATGGAAATTAATTAAAAGCATGACATGAGTGAGAGTTAGGGCAAGTATATATATTTTCTAATTTAGTCACAATGGGCCTCATTCTATTAGCGGCCGCAGCCATTGCGGGGCCGCAAGGACCGGCCGCAAGCTATTCTGCTATTCTATTCCCTTACGGCCGGAGGCTCCGGCAGGCTTGCGGCCGGTGCCTTGCTATCTCTTGCGGCCGCTCGCGCCGGAGGAAAGCCTTTGATCTAAAACGGCCGCAAGAGATTTGCAATTCAATTGCTCCGGGAAACCTCTCTGCAAGGCTAAAAGCGAGCCGCAGCTTACTTGCAGCAAAGAGGTCCCGCTAGCACCAATTAAGCACATAAAATAGCTCAAATAAAGCCATCCTGCACTTTGAGAAGACTATAAAGGGATTTTAGGTGTTAGAAAAAATAGCACATAATTATCCTGTACTCAAATCCGTAAAATATTTTATTTTTAATATCCGTAAAATATCTATGTAAAAAGTCCAGAGTGCTTGGAGCACCTCAGACACACCCACGCGCGCAGCCGGAAAATAAACAGTTAATTTGAACTCGGGTTTGGGCAGATGTGCAAGCTTGAGAGTGGGTTTCTTTTAATCCTCATGTCCCCCAATATGATCCCTAGCATTTACAGAGCTGTACAGTGCAGGCTTGAATTTATTTTTGCGTTTTTATATTTCACAGCTTACGGCCGGTTCCAAGATATGCGGCCGGCCGTAAGAGGAGATCCTTGCGGGGCCGTATAATAGAATCGCGAGTTAACAGAACCCCCGCAAGGAATCGCAGCCTTACGGACGATTTACGGCCGATAATAGAATGAGGCCCAATGTGTCTAATAAAGGATATAACTGTACTGTCCTAAAGATAATTATACACATGAATTATTGTACTTTGCAATAACTAGTGAGAACACAAATAAATAGTGAAAAAGGTTAGAGGTAAGTATGTAGATTTTCAAACTTGATCCCAAATATAACTGGAATATCCTGCAAAAATGCTTATTTTCAATGAAATATTATATATTGGAATGGCAAATCCCAAAAGTGAACCAGTACTTACTGAACATGTGTATTAAAGACATGTAATATTTTAAACCATGAGGACTTCATGCACATCAAATGCTGTTAAGGTGGTATATATCCTTAGAACAATAAGGTTAAAAGGTCTTTAAATAGGAAGTTTCAATGGACTTAACTAGAATAAATCATTTTGAACATAAATGTGATTAAGAATGCAAAGTGATAAATAACAATTGCTGATATTTAAATACTTGATTATGAATATTTCATATGCTCAAACCTACCTTTGGTTACTATGTCCATAAATACAATTAAATGATTGATAACTTTTTAAAAGACTATTTATTGTAGACAACCCTAATTGATCTTTAAACAAGACTATGCCTTATCATTTGAAGATGACCATGCCTCTGCACAAGTAGATTATTAGGTCACCTTGAGAAATATTACTCATACTTAGATGATAGTAGATTATTCTCTTATTCATGTACATAGTTATTATCCTTTCCAGTTGTTTGTAATAGGACATATCTTTGCTGTAATGAATAACATTAAATTAATTTTGCTAAAAGATTTACAGCTGGTACAGTGTTATGAACACTCTGGTCATTTTAACCAGGTTTGTGTTTTCACATTTGTTTGATACATACTATGTACTAGGGAGTCCCTCGGGCTTTGTCCTTTCTGGTAAGTAATTTACATGTTTTTTTAGCAACAGAGTTTGTAAATCCTGATCAGAAGTAAGAAGATGCCAATATTTTCATATATGGCCTTTAGTTATATCCAATTAGAACCAAATGTTACAAAATGGCATATCTTGCTATCTTCAATGAATTGTTTATCTGCAGTCTTAACCTGTTTATGGAGTAGTTCAGCTCTATTGCTTTTTAGGGCTCACTTGTAAGCCATTTTAAGGCAGCGATTTGGATAGCCTCTACTTTTAAATCTGGATTGTAATTATTTGGCTTCAAAATGTAACTCTTCCAGGTTACTGCAGTTGTGTCTAAGTCTCAGGTGTTGACCTATGGGGATGCCACTCTGTAGTAGGATAGGATGTTGAGTCTTCCAATTAAGCTGGGTATTCATGGCCGCACTTTTACGGAAAGTTGTTGTGCTGATATTTCCGCTGCTATCTTTTGAAATGATTAAATCCCAAAAAATGATCTGGGTGTATGACCAATGTAAATCTTAAAACAAATCTTATATTTAAGAAGTCCCCAAAGTTGTTAAACTCTTGTTTTGACCCATTCCATATCAAGATTACATCATCTATGTATCAGAGGATGATATTTTCATTGAAATCAGACATAGAATAGTCAAAGACATGTGTAGTTTCCCACCAACCAAGTACAAGATGTGCATAAATTGGTGCAAGGGTGTGCCCATGGCAGTACCTCTTATTTGATGATACCATTTATGATAAAATATTAAATAATTTTTTATCAACACAAATAGGAGAAGAGAGATTTCAAAGTCATTAAATGTTTGATATTTACTGCAGTGCATCCTTAAATAGTATTTGATTGCATTTATGCCAACATGACGTGGAATGCTACTATATAAGGTTTCTATGTCAATGCTTGCTACAAATAATTCAGATGGTACACGCAAGTCATCAAAATATTTCAACGTATCTGTGGTGTCTGATATTTTGAGTAAGACTGTCACTTCCAGATAAAATGGGTCTCCATGGAAGTCCATGTTCTTGTGAATATTTGGAACGGCATAAAACGTAGCTGCAGTTGGTTTAACTGGAAGTAAGTAATCATACTCTTGTTTACTAATCAGATTATCACTTTGGCTCCATCAACAATAGATTTCAATTCATTTCTATAGGCGATTGTGGGATTTTCGGAGAGAATCTCATATATGTCTCTGTCTTTAAGTATATTTTTACACACCCTGAGATAATCTTCATCATTATTACAATGTTGCCACCCTTGTCTGCAGGTTTTATCACTATGTCTTTGCAAGATTCCAAATCTTTTAAAACTTGTTTTCAGCATAATTGATGTTAGAATTAAATTTGCCTTCCTTTTTTAATAATTCCACTATGTCTTTGGTGACCTGTTATTCAAACACATATATATTGGCATACTCACTAAAATTGGGAGGGAATGTGCTCTTATTTTTCAATTTGTTCACTTGTATGTCCAATATATTTCTCATTTTCATTAAGTAAATCAACCAAGAGCTCATATCTGTCCTAACGTTTTGGTTTGAATTTCCTATAAACATTACCAGTATGGAAATCTTTTTCATCTCTAGAAATTATTTCTGTTTTCTTAGTTTTCATTCTTTTTTTTAATTTGTCAATATGATAATTTTTTTTAAATAAATGTCTCTTTTAAAAGATGGGAGGCAAGAACTAATTACATTTTTAACCCTCAGGGTATAATAGGATTTTTTATATACTTTTTAAACTCAATATTTCCCACACAGTCCTGATTTGCCTTTTCAAATATTTTGTCAAATCTCTAAAATTATCTTTAATATTTTGATTGTTAAGAGATGTTAGACTGTGGGGTATAGAAAATATTTTTTCCACTTCCATTTGTAGATTTGTAATATCCCATTTATTGGGTGAACAGTTTGCCATTGTATTCACAAGATAAAACTTAAATCTTAAATTTGTCTTTGTAAATGTGATTAAATCATTAATTCAAATGCATGTGAAAATACAGATTAATGTACCTCAGTGGATAATACTTTCAATGTTGTCCAAATAATTAACATAAAGGGAATTAATAAGACAATCTTTATTGAAAATGTGAATTAAAAAAATGCAGAATTAAAATAAACAATTGAAAACAATGTGATCGATGACCAGCTTCCGGTTGAGATATTGAATTCTATTGGTAGGTTTTAATGTACAATATTTATGTAAGAATGTTCTTATACAAATATAGATAACTCAATGGATAATCTCAAGTGGATTTTATCAAATAGAAGTCGCAAATTAATGACCTCAGTAAATACAGTGTAAAATATATTACTTTAACAATACATAAGGAGATTGATGTGACTGCAATTGCTCAGTTTCTGAACCAGAAGTATGCTTCTTTAGCCGAATAGATACTACTTTGTTTAAAGGATTAAACCTATCAGGATATATATATATATATATATATATATATATATATTCATATCATATGTCGATTCTTAAATAAAAATATCTCTATTAAAAGTGAAATTAATAGTTTTCAAGTTTTTATAATATGTATGTAAATTCTATCGCATATAAATAGAAAAAGATATATCTTATACCTATTTTGTTTTTTATTATTTATTAGAAGTTAAACAGAGTTTTTACCAATGATATAATTGGTCTTGTCCTATTATATGTCACACATCAAGTTAAGAAGCCTCTTTCTACTCAGTTCTTCTAATTAGATATCTTAAATTCTTTTTATATATATATATATATATATATATATATATATATATATATATATATATATATATATATATATAAAAAAGATATCTTATATACATCTTTTTTGTTATTAGAGGCTAAACAGAGTTTTTATTAGTAATATAATCAGACTTGTCCTATTATATATTACACATCGAGATAAGAAGCCTCTGTGTACCCAGTTCATCTACTGATAACTACATTTTTAGAATCATCAGATGCTTCTTTTAATTTACTCTGCAGATTCTCTGCTATGGTACAGAGATAATCTTGCACAATTTCTGATATGATTTATAGCAGTCTCTGAAATGATTGACCTTTACGTGTTGAATTTCATGCTGATCAGGAATTGATATGGATTTATTTGTATCTTTATCTATACCCACATCTCATTTTAGTTCTCATATAAAAATATCTATGTTATTATTTAATACTCTTTATATATTTGTAATTTATAATGAAGTTCTATCGCATATATGTAAATGAGAAAAACACACATCACCTTATACCACTTTTGATACTTCTATTTCTTAGTCTGAAAGGAAATTTCAGTCTTGACACATTATGTATCATACACTAGGGTAAAGAATCTCTCATTACTTAGTTCTTCTATAAATGACTGAAGTCTCTGCAGGCATAAGGTGCTTATTTTGTTTTTACTCTGCAGATTCACTGTTTTTGATGTGGATAATACAGTATTTTGTGTAACTTTTACAGTCTCTGATATGGTTTATACTATCTCTGAAGTGGTGTGTAGTGAGAGCCATACATTGAGCTTTGTATGTTAATTTGTTTAGCTGATTTTAAGATATCTAGCAGCAATGTTGTTGTCTTATAATCTTGGTATAATAAACCCAATAATATAGAAACCTCTCCTCTGTTTGAGTATATGTCAATCGGTACCAGTCCACAATAGTCTATTTCCCTTGGGGTAAGATAAGATACCTTAGGACTGTAATAATAATATTTTTCAGGTTCGATGACAAGTTGAAGCTGTTCTAATCCTGATATTTCATTTAATTGCTTATTTTAATTCACCATAAGTACTGCTTTAAATTACCATACAGAGACACTGCTTTACTGTAACACTTGTGATGCAATAAATAATAGTTCCAAAGCTCTGAAATAATAACAAAGCAGAAAAAACAAAAGCTTTAAACTGTCTGTTGTTTGTGCTTTGGAATGAAACGAAATAATTTTATTTTTACATGAAACTGGTTAAATGTATCAAATGTAGTAACAATGGGCACTATTCAATTGGCCATTTCTTAAAATTATACACAGTTAAAACTGCTCTTAATATTGCCACAAATTCTATTAGTTACTCGCAGTCCGATTACGAGTTCTAATGGAGATTTTCCACATAGTATCAATGAATTGTAAAATTAACTGTTCATACTTTTTATTATAAACTGCTCTGTACATTGAAGTCATGCTAAACTTATAAGTTTCAACTGACACAGCTAATGCTGCCTCATATCAAGCACCATCACACCGTCTCTAGCTAATTGCGTCATCAGTCAAAGTCCTGTCTCCTTGACCGTTTCGCTACTCAGTATAGCTTATTCATGGGGGGGAGAGGTCCTATTTCTAGTGTCTTCGGGTAAGATCAAATACATGGGATGAATTCAGGATTTAACAGGTAAGTGTGAACATTGTACGTAAGGCATTGGATCACTCCAATATGAAGAAACTTCTTGAATCATACATACTTAAGCCATATTCAGTAATTAGATCACAATGAAAGATAAGTCGAGCATAATGTAAATAAAAAAGACAATACTGTTTCTTTACTATAAAAAGGGCCAACTTTTACTGGAAATGGACATTACTAATTTGTATGATAATTGTAAAATAAAATAAAAACTCACATGTTGTGAATGGACAACTATGAATAAAGAAAAATTGTACAGTGAGGTGATAGTGAACAATTTAAAATTATATAAATCCCAACAGGACGGATATATAAAAGAAGACAGATTGGCACTAATCAATGAAAATACGGATAGGAAAAAAGCGCAATGCATGTTGTCAATTAAAAATATATGATTAGAAAAAAAGTGGTGCGATGATTGTGTTGATGTGAAATAATTATGTGCATTAATAATCTATCATTACCAAATTTATTTTTTTTGATAGAGGTACATATCATTGAATTGGAAAAGTGAAGGCTTCTGTCCAATCACTATAATAGTTTTCAGTATTGGGGACGTTTGCGATGTTGGTAACGCACTTGCGTCCCTCGCGCAGCACAACTAAGGCTGCATTGAGCAAAGAAGGAGCTCATTGCAGCCAGCGGCACAGTACATAGGCGAGCCTCGCAAAGCGAGGCTCGCCAGCAGTGCAGCACTTAGGCTGCAAGGCGAGCAGTTGTTCAAGGGCATAACTATAACCACCCTTCCCCCAAAATAGGAAATCATGTACAAAACATTATACCACACTCACACACAGCACAAGGGGAATGACAGGAAGCCTGGGAGTGAGGTTGCAAATTAATTAGACCCATATTTGGCTTTTTTCGTCACTCGAAAATCGCCTAAGCGAGGAGAGAAATGGCGGACTAAAAACGTAAAACAGCATGAAAACGAGGCTCAGCAACACCAGGCTCGCAGAACTTACAAAATACATAACACCAAAGAACACACTAACACTTACATGAACAATGGCAGGCTCGTAGGACTTTGAAAATAAAACCAACGACAGTCACCACGCGCCACGCAAACATTCAGCAGAAACACAGAGGAGAAAGACACAGGGAAGGGACAGGGGGAAGATGCTGGAAAGAGACGCATGGCATTCCCAAGCACTAAACTTGCAGGTTAACGAACCCTGGAAAGTCCTGTACAGTAGGTGATAGGAAAGGCTCGCAATGAGCGCCACGCAATGAGCGGGAGAGCCTTGCAATGAGCGCTGAACATGATCATTGCAAAACAGGAAAGTTGAAGTACACGGGGTAGAGGCTCGCAATGAGCGCAGAAGGTTCTTAGAGGATCAAAATCATTGCCAGCCTTACAATTTTATTCCTGTCATTGTTGACGGGCAAGTTACTAGTGTATAAAGATAGTGACTAGAATGTCAGAAAATACTCTCTTTTTCTTATAATATGAAGTGGTGATAGCTTCTTGATTTTGTGCAATAATACAGTAGACTCTCAGTTATCCGGCACCCATGGCGATTGGTAGATGCCAGATTAATGTAGTTTCTGGTTACTTGAGAGTTACTATTAAAAGAGGCCTAGATTAGCTGCACATAGGATGCTCTGCTAAGTATATTTGTCAGCGAGGGCTGTTCTAGCAGCAGCAGCTTTCACTCCTCACACAAAGGTTTGTTTGGCTGGAGGGTGCGGTGCTGAACCCGGGGAATGTAACGCCAACACTGCACTGGCTCAGTCACTCATGCCTGTCTGCTTCCAGGTAAAAGTTAAGTACAGTATTCAATTTGTTTTCCGGTTGCTTGAGAGTTCTGGTTAACTGAGAGTCTACTGTAGATGAATAAAACCATGCTTGCAAAGTGTAAGAAATAGTTGTGAAGAAAATGTCACAATGTGTCTAATAAAGGATTTAACTGCTTTGTCTCAAATAAAATTGTACACATTAACTATTATACATTGGAATAACTAGTGAGAAAGGGTAAGTATGTAGATTTTCAAAATTGATCTCACTGTGTCTAATAAAACTGCAATATTCTGCAAAAATGTTTTTTTTCCATGAAATATTATATATTGGAATGGCTTGTGAAAACACACAAAATAACCAAATAATAACTAAATTACAATAAGGAAATTGCCCTCAGAGAAAATAATTAAACAGATACAATACACATGGATCCCTCTCAAATGTGAACCAGTATTTACTGAACATGTGTATTAAAGAAAAGTAATATTTTAAACCATGAGGACTTCATGCTGTTAAGGTGGTATACATCCTTAGAACAATAAGGTTAAAAAGTCTTTAAATAAGAAGTCTCAATGGACTAAACTAGAATAAAACAATTTAAACATAAATGTGATTAAGGATGCAAAGTGATAAATAAAAAATGCTGATCTTTAAATACATGATTATGAATTGTTTGTATGTTCAAACCCACTATGGTTTCTATTTCCACAGATATTATTAAATGATTGATAACCTTCTAAAAGAATATAGATTTTAGACAACCCTGATTGATTTAAAAAAAAGACTATGCCTTATAATTTTAAAGATCACTATGCCTCTGCCAAAGTAGATTACTCGGTCACCTTGATAAATATTTCTCATACTTAAATGATGGTGAATGATACTCTTACTCACATAAATAGTTATTATGCTTTCCAGTTATTTGGAATACAACATAGGAATTATGTAAAATATCCCATATACAGACAATCTTTTACAAATAGGCACTATAAGAAAAGCCTTCATTAAGGCCCTCTGAATGTAACCTTTAGATAAATGTACACTCTTTTCGTGATAGGATTTTGACCAAGTTGACTTGCCTGTGTCCCAAACTAGCTCCTTCAATAGCATTGAATAACAGCAACTGGATTGTCAGATTGTTTTTTAATGGAATAAAGGTACCTCCCGATTCTCCTCCTCAACCAGGGGCGTAGGAACTGGAGGGGCGGGGAGGGGAGTAGGAGGGACAAATCCAAAATTCAAATTAGCTTGCAACCTCACCAACAGGCTCCCTGCCTGCCTCTACCCCTGTGCTGAGTGTGAGTTGTAAGTTCATTTTTGAAGTAATTGGCATCTTTTCGTGGTGTTCCGAAGGCTTCCGAGTTACGGGCTTGAAAAAAATGGAGTCGTATTTTTTTGTTGCGTGCCTCTCGCTCATCGCGTGCCTGAGCACCTTCAGCAATCATTGCCAGCCTTTTTCAAAGTCTAGCGAGCCTCACGTATGCGCAAGCCCTTAACTTTTAACATAGCATCACCGACAAACTCACAATTACAACAACTATTATATATATATATATATATATATATATATATATATATATATATATACAGAAAATAGGTTGGCATATAGACATACATTCTATGTATGTATATATATATATATATATATATATATATATATATATATATATTGCAGTAGATTAGCCTGTTACCTTATAGATTAACAGCCAGGAAATCAGGTATTCTTTTATTATTTTATTAAAAGTCCAATATTTACACCACACAATAGCTTATGTCAGCCAAAGTTATACCAAATCATACACAGTTCTTTTCAATCTCTGTATCTGTAGAAAAAGGGAGCATTCGGCCCACCCGTCTCTCCGAAATGCTCCAACTTCCAGGGACTCTTAAATAGACTTTTGAAAAACTCTGTCCAATTCGCAGTTATACTGCTGCCTTCTCCCTGGAGTTAATGTACACAGTCTTTAAACTTGAAAACCGCTTCCAGCTTCCAGGCAAAAACAGTTTTACCTTTAAACCGCTTTCCTCAGCAAACTGACTTTGCTTTACTCTGCAGACTAGCTTTGCTGCTGCTGACAGCCTTACTCTGGAAACCAACTTTGCTTTGCTCTGGAAACCAACTTTACTTTGCTAAGCATACCAGCTTTTCCTTGTAGACCAGCATTGCTCCTGCCGACAGCTTTGCTCTGGAAACCAACTTTGCTTTGCTCTGGAAAACGACTTTGCTTTGCTCAGCAGACTAGCTTTGCCTTGCAGACCAGTTTTGCTCCTGCTGACAGCTTTGCTCTGGAAACCAACTTTGCTTTGCTCTGGAAACCAACTTTGCTTTGCTCAGCAGACCAGCTTTCAAACAAACAATCTTTTTCTCACTCCAAAAGCCACGCCCCTTAGTCTGTCTGTAGGGCTTTTAAATCATCCTGATGAAGATCAGGTGCATTGGCTTGATTGGGCTGCAGTTCCAATTAACCCTTGCTATCCAAGACTGGATATAAAGCTCTGCTCAATCTCAGGCTTATATACACTCCTTACTTGACTCTGTTACAATATATATATATATATATATATATATATATATATATATATATATATATATATATATATATATATATATATACACATTATATTCAGTATCTCACACCGACACATTTTTGTAAATATTTTATTATATCTTTTCATATGACAACACTGAAGAAATGACACTCTGCTACAATGTAAAGTAGTAAGTGTACAGCCTGTATAACAGTCTAAATTTCCAAATTTGTCCAAATGGGGAATCAACACAACATATTATAGAAAACATATACCGTATACACATACAGACATATTTGTATATATGTTTGGTCTGGACCTGCACAAGTGCTGCCAGCACTGGGGAGCTACAGTTCATTGAGGGAACCATGAATTCCAACATGTACTGTGACATATTGAAGCAGAGCATGATCCCCTCCCTTCGGAGACTGGGCCGCAGGGCCGTATTCCAACATCATAACGACCCCAAACACACCTCCAAGACGACCAGCATCTGACATCATCAGGTAAATACATATGGGGAAATAAACACAACATAGTAAAGGAAACATATATATATATATATATATATATATATATATATATATATATATATACATACAATAGAATTAAAAAAGGGAAGAGAATAGAAAAGGCCACTTGTAATAAGATATATGGAAAAGTACTTCCACAAGGAGTAATGAGACACAGATAAACTAAGGGTTTAGAGAATTTACCAAGGTTAAGGGAGCAAGAATTCAAGTACCTTTTAAAAGGGGAAAACAGCTAATATAAGTGACCCATAGGTATGTCTCACACCCGAGAAAGGTCAATATCACTTGTAACCACAGCTGTAAGTGACCCATAGGTATGTCACGCACCAAAGATATGTCAATATCACTTGTGATCACCACTGTAACAGGACCTGTCTCCAATAAACTAACAATGGAGGTCAAACACTATAAATGGGTGGTCCTGAGGGCCCATACAAGAATAAAAATTAAAACAGCACTAAAAAAACAGAAAAAAAGCTGTAAATAGAGAGAGCCGCGGCTCCAGGTCAGTGCCAAGAGCAGCACAAAGGTATATAGGGTGACGGTGGGGTGATCACAAAAAAATCACATAAGGTAGTAGTCCACAGACAAATACAATGGCCATATGTTATAAGAAATACTCATAGAATCCAAAACTTATAGTAACTCAGTCTATGTGGGCACATATGTCATGAATCCATTAGAGATAGATATATGGCACAGCTATAAATACAAGGAAAAACATAGTGAGTGCTACTTCCTGACAAGTAGCATCTTTCCTGTTAAATGATCACCTTTATTTAACATTTAAATATCTAAAGTATAATAAATAATTCAAAGTATAGAGGAAGTTATGTGTAAACTGTCAAAAGACAGGAATCGCTTAACAGGATTTCTATGTTAGTGGCACAACAGGGTTTATGAACAGAGACAACCTATCGGGGATAAATTAGGATTACCCTCTTATATCAGTTGTATAACCTGCTGTCAAATGTATTCAGTTTAATCATAGGTTTCTTTGAAAAGAGAGAAATATTTAAATTCTCTGAAACAATAAAAGAGAATATTAAACAGTCATATAGAAAAAGCTTGATATCCAGCTCTCACATCAGCACTTTCTATTTAGCTGTCCCATATTATATGTTGAAAATAAGCCAGTCATAAAACTTTTGTTTTTACTCAGCATTTTATTGCGACGTATTTATGTTTTTAAAAATGTTGTATATAAATAAAGATCCATAAAAAAAGTCCTAATTTTAATCATTTCTTGTTGCATATGTAGACATACTATATTCACATATACATCAATATGTACATAAAAAAACAGAGCACTGTAGTCCACAATGATATATTTCCTATTGGACAAACATCTCACTGAGTGCTAAGCCTGTTATGGTATAATAAGAAAAATTCACATGAAATTGTAATAATTTGTTAGAAAACACAAGTCCATATTAAGTCCTGTATTTTTAGTGTTGAAGAATGTGATCATATTTATTTCAAATGCTTTTCTCTCTTGGTTGTTTTTAAATTTTCCTCTGAGTGTTTTGACTTTTAAGTTTTGATTGGAGTGATAATTCTGGCTAAAATGGTGTCCCACTGAGCTACAAAAACTGTCTTCATTATGCTTTTTTATTTAATGTCTGTTCAAATTCATCCTTAAGTGCATTTTTGGGCTGTTTTCTCCAATGTAACAGCCTGTGTAACATAAAGTACATTGTACTATATATACACACGTGGGACAATGTGCATGTTTATGATGCTTTGATGCTATAGGAATTGTTTTTATGTGTGGCTGTGTCATCATTACAAATGTGTTGACATAATTTACAGGCACGTTTGTTACAAGGTTTAGTTCCATTTGTTTATATTCAGTTGTTCATTGGACCATTTTCTGCTGACAAGTTTTTGTTTCAGGTTTGGTGGTTGTTTAAATGCAAGGATGAGAGGTTTTGGGAATATATCTTTTAGATTGGCATCTTCAATTAGTAATGGTTTTACATTTTCGATTAGTTTCCGTATTTTCTCTAAAATTGCATGGTATGTGGTCACTAGAGGTATACGTGAAGTAGTTTCTTTTGTTTTGCACTTTAACAGGTGTTCACAGGGTATTTTGATGGCAGTGGTTATTTTTTGGTAATAATACAGGGTTTGTAACCCTTTTATTTGAAACATTCAGACAGTGTTTTTACATTTTTATCACAGTTTGAGCAAATCCAATAGTATCTAATAGCTTGACTATGGATGACTGCTTGTTATGTGTGGGAGGGATGAAAACTGGAGCTGTGGAACTGGAGATAGGATCAATATTGCAGCCACCAGGAGCAAATAAAGAGAACATACCATTTCTATATGTCTCAGTGAACTGATTTATTTTTGAAAAGTCCAGCAATATTTATAGCAGTTAGATATAGAGGGGGTGTATACAATACAACAATGACAGGGAGTGGCAGACAAACACAGGAGACAGACTCCACATGGGGTCTAACAGTAGCTTCCTGAGAGCAATAGGCCTAATATTTAATACACATCCTGCTGTCTGTAGCTGTCTAGCACATAAGAGATATAATTAGATTATCTTGCAAACAATCGGCCAAAAAATATTACAATATAATGGAGATGTTTTTCTCCCTGCAGACCCTAACAGGGACTCTGCACACCCTATTTTAACACCATCATGATCACTGAGTAATAGAGTAACAAAACACAGTAATATTAGATGGGGGATATCATACAGTATACAGGATAAGGCAGGGGCATATGCCATAAGACCACATGAAGCATGGTGGTACACTATGGCCCTATGTCTTAGGGCTATTCACCCCACCACCCATCTGCCCATATTGCCCATTTGGCAATGTAATTCCCCTACCCATTACTGAGGTAGTCTGTTTTCTATTGTGGCTCACTGGGCCATAATCCAGGACCTGAGAGGGGGTCTGTGACATATACTGTATATTATATATATATATATATATATATATATATATATATATATGTTTATTTACTTATTTATTATTATTATCGTTTATTAGTAACGCGCCATACCTTGTGATCAAGGAAAAACAATATTAACACATTCCAAAAGATGGAGGCCCCTAAGTCTTTGGGCTTAGAATCCAGTATATATATATATATATATATATATATATATATATATATATATATATATATATATATTTATATTTATTTATATATATATACCGTATATACTCGAGTATAAGCCAACCCGAGTATAAGCCGAGGCACCTATTTTACCACAAAATACTGGGTATAATGAGTGACTTGAGTATAAGCCGAGGGTGGGAAATGTGCTGCCCCCTGTGTCCCTCTTGTGCCCTCTGTGTCCCCCTCTTGTGTCCCCCTCTCTCTCCCGTGTCTCTTCTCCCCTCTCCCTTCCCTGTGTCTCTTCCAACCTCTCGCTTCCCTGTGTCTCTTCCCCCTCCCTTATCACCCTCCTCAACGTCCCTCCTCATCCTCAACCTCCCTCCTCATCCTCAACCTCCCACCTCATCCTCAACCTCCCTCCTTATCCTCAACCTCCCTCCTCATCCTCAACCCCCTCCTCAACCTCCCTCCTCATCCTCAACCTCCCTCATCAACCTCCCTCCTCATCCTCAACCCCCTCCTCAACCTCCCTCCTTATCCTCAACCTCCCTCCTCATCCTCAACCCCCTCCTCAACCTCCCTCCTCATCCTCAACCTCCCTCCTCATCCTCAATCCCCTTCTCAACCTCCCTCCTCATCCTCAACCTCCCTCCTCATCCTCAACCTCCCTCCTCATCCTCAACCTCCCTCCTCATCCTCAACCTCCCTCCTCATCCTCAACCCCCTCCTCATCCTCAACCCCCTCCTCAACCTCCCTCCAAATCCTCAACCTCCCTCCTCATCCTCCCTCCTCAACCCCCTCCTCAACCTCCCTCTTCCTCAACCCCCCATCCTCACCCTCTCTCCTCAACCCCCTCCTCAACCTCAACCTCCCTCCTCATCCTCATCCTCAACCTCCCTCCTCAACCCCCCATCCTAAACCCCCTCCTCAACCCCCCCATCCTCAACCTACCTCCTCAACCCCCCTCCTCAATCCCCCATACTCAACCCCCATCCTCATCCTCAACCCCCCATCCTCAACCTCCCTCTTCAACCCCCCTCACCCTCCCTCCTCAACCTCAACTAAACCTCAACCTCCCCCCTTAACCCCATCCCCCCTCCTCAACCTAAACCCCCCTCAACCCCCCTCCTCAACCTAAACCTCCCTAAATACCTCCCCCTCTCCCCTCATCCTCAACCTCCCTCCTCATCCTCAACCCCCTCCTCAACCTCCCTCCTTATCCTCAACCTCCCTCCTCATCCTCAACCCCCTCCTCAACCTCCCTCCTTATCCTCAACCTCCCTCCTCATCCTCAACCTCCTCCTCAACCTCCCTCCTTATCCTCAACCTCCCTCCTCATCCTCAACCCCCTCCTCAACCTCCCTCCTCATCCTCAACCTCCCTCCTCATCCTCAATCCCCTTCTCATCCTCAACCCCCTCCTCAACCTCCCTCCTCATCCTCAACCTCCCTCCTCATCCTCAACCTCCCTCCTCATCCTCAACCTCCCTCCTCATCCTCAACCCCCTCCTCATCCTCAACCCCCTCCTCAACCTCCCTCCAAATCCTCAACCTCCCTCCTCATCCTCCCTCCTCAACCCCCTCCTCAACCTCCCTCTTCCTCAACCCCCCCCATCCTCACCCTCTCTCCTCAACCCCCTCCTCAACCTCAACCTCCCTCCTCATCCTCATCCTCAACCTCCCTCCTCAACCCCCCATCCTAAACCCCCTCCTCAACCCCCCATCCTCAACCTCCCTCCTCAACCCCCCTCCTCAATCCCCCATACTCAACCCCCATCCTCATCCTCAACCCCCCATCCTCAACCTCCCTCTTCAACCCCCCTCACCCTCCCTCCTCAACCTCAACTAAACCTCAACCTCCCCCCTCAACCCCATCCCCCCTCCTCAACCTAAACCCCCCTCAACCCCCCTCCTCAACCTAAACCTCCCTAAATACCTCCCCCTCTCCCCTCATCCTCAACCTCCCTCCTCATCCTCAACCTCCCTCCTCATCCTCAACCTCCCTCCTCATCCTCAAGCCCCTCCTCATCCTCAAGCCCCTCCTCATCCTCAACCCCCTCCTCAACCTCCCTCCTCATCCTCAACCTCCCTCCTCATCCTCAACCCCCTCCTCATCCTCAACCCCCTCCTCAACCTCCCTCCAAATCCTCAACCTCCCTCCTCATCCTCCCTCCTCAACCCCCTCCTCAACCTCCCTCTTCCTCAACCCCCCATCCTCACCCTCTCTCCTCAACCCCCCTCCTCAACCTCCCTCCTCATCCTCAACCTCCCTCCTCAACCCCCCATCCTAAACCCCCTCCTCAACCCCCCATTCTCAACCTCCCTCCTCAACCCCTCTCCTCAATCCCCCATACTCAACCCCCATCCTCATCCTCAACCCCCCATCCTCAACCTCCCTCTTCAACCCCCCTCAACCTCCCTCCTCAACCTCAACTAAACCTCAACCTCCCCCCTCAACCCCATCCCCCCTCCTCAACCTAAACCCCCCTCAACCCCCCTCCTCAACCTAACCCTCCCTGACTCGAGTATAAGCCGAGGGGGCCCTTTTTAGCCTTAAAAAAAGGGCTAAAAAACTCGGCTTATACTCGAGTATATACGGTATATATATATATATATATATATATATATATATATATATATATTTACATTTTTAATTATATCGGGGGGCCAGGGGCATTGAGAATTTAAACAATAAAATGTAAGGTGCCCCCGTGCATTGCATCAGGTGCATCAGTGGTAGATCCTGTCCTGGGAGTAGAGTTAAATTATCCCCCCTATGGTTCCTATGCCCATGTCCTCAACTGTCTACATGTTTTTCCTACATAAATATAATTACATAGGCAAGTAATCACGTAGATTACACTCACCATACTGAAGTTAAAGAAACCTTTTATAGGTTACTCTTCCCCAGTCACAGGGTAAATATAAATCTTCTTTGATTTTATTTTATTCCAGTACCCGGAGAGGTCAAGAATCTATCTATAATCTACTTCAGCAGTAGTTCTATATCACTGAGATGGGAACCACCTGAAGGAAACACAAGTTCTTATCTCATCCAAATCCAGGGAAATACAACTTTCAATACAGCTGTGTCTTCAACTACTGTTACAATTGAAGATCTGACACCTGGGAATTACTACATCTTCTTGGTGTCTGCTCTGGTTGGTGAAACTAATGTCCAGGGGAACAGCACAGAAATATCAGCTTACACAAGTAAGTATCTGTAAGAAGTATGAATAATAACAATACAGGGAATGTATGTTATAAAAATGTAATTCCTAATTTATATATATATATATATATATATATATATATATATATATACAGTAAATGTTTATTTTGGCATTTTGTCTTACAAAAAATGTTTTCATGCACTATTAATTCTCCTCTATCAGATGTACTCATAGTCCAGGAAACGTAGATATGCCTTTAAAGTGCTATGGAAGGGTGGTGGATTTTACTAGGTATGTATTATTCTTATGTATGTATTTATATACCTTTATGTACCGTGTTTCTACAGCACTTAAAACTCTGTTTTTAATGTCTAAATTCATACAAAAAGTCTCTGTATGGGTTTGCACATTGCATATGCAGATTGTGTAGGGCTTGATGTGCAGTGTAGTGTCCAAGCCTATCAGGGACCAGGTCTGCTGATCGCATAGGACACTACACATCAAGCCTTACAGAATCTGTGTCTGCATACACTGCACCCATGGTACTATTTTATTTTAGGCAGTAAAGTACAGAAAATAAAATAAATATATGTCCATTACATACCTAGTAAAATCCAGAAACTTTTTATATATAATTAAACTCATAATGAAAGTCTACACTGAACATCCTACACAAACAGCTACTGTACTGTATTATCTTGATGTTCTTTGTTAAAGGGATCCAATGTTAAAGCTGAGCTTGATTCCAGCCTGCCATTCACAAACCTACTCATTAATTGAGTTTTTAGTTAGTAATAATATATGGGAGGTAGATTGGAAAGAAGAAAACAATGGGTAGATGAAATGTAGGTGTGATTGACTAGTGAGTGAACTAGGTAACTTATCTTATTCGGTTGGATTTAGTACCCTGTTATATAGAGCCTGAACACCCTCTGTAGAAGAGCAATAAGCTACTGGTTTCATCTACTGGTGAAATATAATCGTATGAGTTTCTTTGTACAAGTTTTTAGAGAATGCATGATATCCAAATTAATTTTGTAGAAGCACAGAGCACTGTACATTGCAGTGTATTAATCTTTCACCTGGAAATTATTTACAGCAGGGAAAATATGTAAATGCACACTCCTACTAACGAAAGGGATTCACTGGACCTAGAGACCACAAACCAGAATTCTTTATCCAAGGGTCAATGGGATAGGTGTAAACAAGGACATGTTTACAGTTATATTTAAATATATTAAAGGGATATGTAAGTGAGCTGGATTATGAATGCATCTGATATAGGAGCATTAGTAGTGTGGGAAAACATTTTTTGCATGAAAACATCCCAAAATAAACATTAATTAGCTTACCTTGAAGTTAGTAACATTTCCTATTTTTTGGGGCATTTTCATTTTATCGTGTACAACCCTAGAAAACATTCAAATTCAGAATCAGGATAATACATTGCATCATTCTTTACCTTAGTGGCTTCTGGCATGTGTTCAGTAGAAGAAGTGCAGCAATTACTTCCTTGCTCTGTATCAGAAAGGTCAAAATGTGTATCTTGCTGTATTTCCTGTGGGTACACTGCTGTATTTCCTGTGTGTACCTGGCTTATGTAAGCTTTCTGGGTGTGAATCACTGGATTTGTCTTTTGTGCAAATAACTTTGTAACTAAACTGAACTTTTCTATACAACACATGTTTGCATACACTACTAATTCTCCTCTATCAGATGCATTCATAACCCAACTCACTTGCATATACCTTTAAGACTAACAGTTGTAAAAGTGTACAAAAGCTTCCAAATATTTGTATGTTTATGATATGGGTTGGCCTGATGCTACTATCATTGGTATCTATCTGTTGATTACTATATCTGCAGTTACCAGTTAGTTTCTTTGCAGAGGAGCAGTAAGTTGCTGTTTTGATCTGCAATGTAGCAGTGAGCTTCTAGCTTCTGACCAAGCATGGTAGAGAAGGTCACTAGAGTCAGCCATCTCCTTTTTCCCTTTACTCAATAAACCACAACACCTTAGGAAAATATTGGGCCACAGACACTTTTATTACCACGTTTGCCTAATAACCTTAAGTGGACCAGGTTTAATTCCTTAAGGGGCCGCACTTAAGCCAGCTCCTAACCCAGGTCCCTGGTCTCTCACCAAATGAGGCCCCATCGCAACCACTTGGACCAAGAATTATAGAGAAGGTCACTGGAGTTAACCACCTCCTTTAGCCCTTTACTCAACAAACCACACCAACTTTGGAAAAACAACTGTCAACGTGATAGACACACAACTGATGACATAACCATGCACAAGGTTCAGGCGCCATTGTTTGCTGCCGGGTAAGCCCCCATGGATTGAGGAGCTCGAGGTGTCCTTTTGCCTATTAACCTTAAGTGGAAAGGGATCAGCCCCCTAAGGGGTGGCTCTTAAGCCAACTCCCAAACCAGGTCCCTGGTCTTTCCCCAACTTAGGCTCCTGGCAGCAAAGCGGCACTACAAGTGATCAATAACTCCCAGGATGCAATTTGCTCTCCGCTCCTGAACCCAAAACAGCCATAATTCCTTTCTGCAGGGTGAGTATAAACAGACTTAATCCAATGGCATCAAGATGAACCCTTCTCTGAGAAACATACAACCAGACTATTCTAGCTAAAATCTGCCTTATATCAACTTGCATCCACTTTATGAACATTTTCATGGTAACATTCCCAATATTGTTAGTCCCAACATGAAACATTAAACTTTCTGGTGGCCCAATACTCTCCATATAGTTTATGGCTATACCGAACACATTCTGCCATCAAAGTCTTCTGATTCCCATTCAGAGGACTTCAAATTCCTCCTCATCTAATCCCAATAGAAGCCCTTTTGGTTTCTCCTCTATCAATTTCCTTGCCCAATTAATGTATGAGTGACTCAAGACCCATACAACTTGCTGGCACCTGTACACATACAAGAGAAGAAGGAAGGACAGATATTAGTCAGAAGATAATAGATGAGGACAAACATAAGAACGAAACCGCTGTGACTCCCAACTTCCAATGTTGTTTATAATGTTGTCATCAAGACCCAATCTGGTGCTTCAGTGGCAACATCAAATAAAGAAGATAACATTTTAATATCCTTACAAACTGAAATCAAGTTAGGTAGGAACCATCAGCATGAAAGAGCAACAGGCCTTTAATGGAGGGCTGAAAAGATACATAAGAACGAAGGAGGAGACATGGACATGCATCACCTCCAATAGGATAGAGATACATTTGCTTACATCTGGCCTCCAGTTTTACATTTGAGAATAAAAATGGTAAAATTGGAACCCATCATCCATTACATTCCCACGAGTAATGCTGCCAGGAATGGATTTACTGGGGTTCACCAATTCACTAATTCTGAATGCATCAAAGAAGACCAGAGAGAAAGCAGTATGGAATAAACAAACTTCAGACTCAACAGGGCAGACATAAACTTTAGTAATAGTGAAAAGGAAATTGGCCATCTGGAAGCAGAGCTAAATTCATTCCTCTGCATGCCATTTACTACTTGTTTTACTATGAAATATTATGTAATATCTACCCAGCCTTGAAGCTTAAACCAAAAAGAAAGTGCTGTGATATGCTTATCTATAGAGGAGTGGGATAAACCGCTCTTGTGGCAGCGTAACAAGAACCATAACAAAAGATGAACTATGATAGGTGGGATAAGATTGAGAAGCCCAAGATTCTAACTGCCACCATTCCCGCCAAGTTCTCTGATAAGCTCCCCAGGTCGGATGCTGCTAATGAATTACAAATTAACATGGCTATTTCTGGAAGCCAAGCTTCCAAAAGTGATGGGGAATGGGAGTACCCTTCTCTGCTGCCTCCGGAGCCAACTGTCTGAATTTGTCCAACTGAAAGCGAAGCGAAGAGTCAGCAATGGAATTGGACACCCTAGGTACATGTCTAGCTCTAAAGCAAAGACTGAGTTCCAAACTATGCAGCATGAGATGTCTCAATAGCCTAACCACAGCAAGTGAGGATGCAGACTAAGAACTGATGTCTTGAACTACCCCTAAATTATATGTGAAGAAAATAACTTGTTTGTCCCTAAACTTATTTTCCAAAAGGAGCAAAGCCAGGCCTAAAGGGAATGATTCAAGAAACTTAAATGTCTTAATCAGACCTGCAAAAACTCACTCTTGAGGCCAGTGCAACCCTGAAAACCAGCAGCATACCAGCAGCTCCAGCAGCATCAGTAAAAAGCTGTAGTACAGTATTAGAATGAAAGTCAGACCTAATGAAAGAACGGCCATTAAAAGTTTCTAGGAAGCATATGTATATGATGATGAGGATGTGATAGTCCTGCAGTTGCTAGGGACAACCTATGGCAAAAAATCCTACCCACAGGTATCATTCTGCATGCAAAATGCTGCATCCCCAAAAGAAATTGTAGAGTTCACAGTGTGTTTTGTTTTGTTTTTTTGTGCCAGAGTAAGTGTAAATGTAAATCATCTACTTTATCTACAGGAAGCATGCATTCCATTAAGCTAGAGTCTATGGTGATATATAGAAACTGTAAATAACAGGTTGGTCCTTCAGATTTTTCTGCAGATAATGGGACCTCCAAAGGTGCTGCTAGAACAATTTTGAAGCCCACTACAAGCTGAGGAAACTACTGGCCCAACAAACAAAAAATCACCAAATTGTGCACAAGGCATTTCCCAAAACAGATTGAACTGCCCATTCCAAAAAAAGGATCTAAAAGCTTCAAAATATGAACAAGAGATGGAACAACCCATTGGCAATGACATATCCACATAATATTCCACATAATGACTCTTTCGGCTATTAAATTGGCCTTGTAAAGCAACCCTCCAACAACGGTATTAAAATTAATAGTATAACAGTCTCAAGCTCGCAAATCTGCAAAACTTTTTTTTCTGTTTAATTGAATATATTTAGTTATATAGATCCTGGCAATCAATGTGTTAATACATATAATGGAACTCACATGGACTAGAATATCATATTTACGGATTTATCAATATTGCATTTTTTCTGGAATGTGGGGTTTTTCAGTGACGTTATGATGACAATCTCTATTGCCATTGGCTCCATTTAAACCCGTAACTACGGGTTTGACTGATTGATCATGTTCACGGCAGCACATCCAACGTGCGACAAATGGTTTACGGGTTTGCTTCTCAAGCCCGTAACTCGCGGCATGGTCTAATTTAATAGCTCAAAACTCAAGCCTGTTCAAATTTCCACGTCCCCTAGAGGTTTTTGGCCTTACCCCGAAAAGTCGTTGGCTGGTTGCTTTACGGGGCCAATTTAATATAATATCCGAAAGGCTTGCGGCCTATGTTACGGGCTACGGTTTTCAGCGTTGAGGGAATTAAATAGGGCTGTGTCTTCCTTTGCCATTAAAGCTCTTTTTGAACTAATTCAAATGCCTCGTCAAACAAAGCATATGAGACAATAGTCAACTGCTTATCAATCCCATCATTAACAGACCTGCCGTTTGAGTAGCATAAATGATGGATCACCTGGAATTGGGGGGAGATAAGAAAGGCCTAGAGCAACTACTTTAGTCGTTTTTTCTCTTATAATGTGAGGGTTATGCACAATAGATACTAAGTTTTTTGAAACTCAGTTGGTATAACACTAACATCTGGAATTCCTCACCAAATGCTCTGTCACTATCTTTGATTGTTTAATTTTTTAGTGGGAAAGGCATGTCTAATATGACTAGCCAAAGACGGGGAAGGGGTCTGAGGAATAAACACTAAAGGTGAAATAGGAGCTGAAAATGGAATTTGAGAAAGCAAGAATTAGAGGGAGGAGGAACAGCAGCTAATGACGTATTAGGACGCCTAACATGTATAGAACCACTCTGTAGATTTAAGTGTCTCTAGCAGTGACTGTTACATGTGAATAGTCAGTAGTGACAGAAGCAGACCCATCATCTTGCACCCACTAAGGCCCACTCAGTAAGGCAGAACGTGGGGACTCACCCATACCAGCCGGTACATTAATAGAATGTTGGGATGCCAACTATTAAACCTGATAAGGCGAATTGACAGACACCGCTGTAGATAAGAACAATTGTCCTTTTAAAGTTGCACCAAAGGTTATTGGCTTATGTAGCACTGCTGCTCCTCCTGCTACTTTCTGATGCCTTCTCTGGCTGTGCCTGGAATAGGAAAACTGAGAGCAGCTACTGTTTTCACGATGATGTGAAGTAGACCTATGGTTTCTACCTTTGATATGGCTTGTTTTATGAGACCTAGATCTAAGGGATCTGGATCTAGATAATCTATGGTGTCTATAATAGTGACATCTTCTTTAGTAAAAAAGATACATGGGATATAGAGCTCTCTGAAGCAGAGAAAGACGCAGAACTAGCACTGGATAAACAAATACCATGAGGGGATATAATAGGAGCTCGGGAGGGGGCATAGCAGGCAAGGGGTCTTGCAGAAGAGGGATCTGTAATGGTGGTCAGCAGTGACTGGGTAACTATCTTCTTACGATGCACTGTTCCTTTCAGATGTCTTAGTGAAGCAATTGATGCACATTGGAGCCCTATCTTGACCCCACATGTCACTTCCTGTTGCTCTGATTTCACTTCTTGTCACTGCCTAAGTAGTAGGTGCTCCAATCGCCACCACATGACCCTCATATCACTTCATGTTGCTATGACATCACTTCCTGTCACTCTGATGGGCACTGCCATCGGCACCACATAGCAAGAGGAAGACAAAATGGAGGAATCACCCCCAAGGGAGGTAAAAGAGGGACAGGGGGTGAAGGAGGAGCAAAAGAAGAGGAAGAAGCAAGAATGGGGGTAGAATGAGGAATAAGAGAGAGAGATAGGTGGGGTAGGAAATCTCACAAGCCACCACATGTGCAATAGTTGCAGTCTGTGAAGGTGAAATGTGCTTCTTGGAGGCAGGCTTCTTCTGAGTATGCCCAGATGTACTCAGGTCATTTGGAGAAGGACCAAGGTGACAAGGAGGCCCCTTTTCAGGTAAATTTTCTTGTAGGGGTCTGAGGTGGTGCAGATGGAGGTGGAGGATCATCAGAAAGGATGCCCATTAATCTTTCAGTGATCCATCTTGAGCCTCTCTCAGCAGCTTGGCTGCTAATTATCCTCAGAATTTCCTCAAAAGGTTCAGATAACAATGTATCAGCTATTACAGTTCCTGTTAAAGCAAATAACTATAGCTGCTATCTTTTTTGTTCTTGTGGTTGGAACTTCTGAAATCGAAAAGGAAGCTGAGCCAGTCCTTAAATCACCTCAGCTCCTCCTTCCTCCCTCCTCCTCCTTGCTTCTCCTTGCAGCTAGGTCCTGCCCCCTTTTGTCCATCTTTTGTCATCCAGGGGTCACGTTCTGTAGCTTTCCAGTAGTTGCTGGTTCTGCTGCAGTAGAACAGTAAACTAATGAAATTTGGCTTATGTTTTACTATGTAGCGGGCAGTATCTTACTGGTTTCCTCTGTAGCAGAGCGATATGGGTTGGGTGGTTATTTAGTTGTTCATTCATGTTCGACTCTGTGATTCCATGGCCAACAGCAAGCCAGGCACATCTTGTGTTTGGTTGTACTTATCCATAAGGTTTTCATGGCAAAGATACTGGAGTGGGTTGCCAGTTCCTTCCCTAGTGAACAGCAATTTGTCTGACCTGTTTGCTATGACCTGCCCGTTTTGGGTAACCTTACATGGTATAGCTCACAAGTTCACTGAGGTACACAAGCCCCTTCACCACAACAAGTTAGCAACCCAGAAGTGGATGGGTTTGGGTAGCTGGTTAATTAGTTGCTGGTTTCCCCTGCAATGTGTTGCTAGTTTCCCCAGGCAATGAGTTGCAGTTTTATACTAACTGGACTGAGAGCTTTAACAGTTTCTTTAGAAGTCTAATAATGTATTGTTTTCCTTTTAGCAGTGCATTAATTAGCTGGTGTGAAATGCACCTCATCCTAAATGGAATGTCCATAGACTTCTATGTGCCCAGCTTTAGGTAAATTATTCCAAACCAATGTGATCTGGCCAAAAGTCTGATGGTAAAGGGACATTAAGATGGCTTTACTGTACCTGACTATGAGCCTCATTCAATTTGGAGGCCACAAGTTCCAGGATATAGGCAGTATGTCTGCGGGTATGCTCCCGGCCCTCAGCATCTGTGACTTACTGTGCTATTCAATTCGGCAAGATTGCAAGTTAGTGGCCGATAGCGAAATTCGTAAACCACATGTAGCATTTGCGAACTTGAACATGATAAATTAAGCAAGGCTGTAACTCCTGAGTTAGAAACAGCCAATGGAAACACGCAAGTTTCATTATATGTATTAACACATTGATTGCCAGGATCGATAAAACACGTAAACAAAACATGAAATAAAGTATTTTTGTTTGCGAGCTTGAGAATGTTGTGCTCTTAATTATAAGACCTAAAATCATTTTCCCTTTTATTAAAAGTGTGTGTGTGTGTATATGTGCATTTAAAGTGCTCTGGAAACGTCTTTAAGCCCTTTGCAAGTTCTCCTTGGAATCTGTAACTTGTGGTTCGACTTGCCATTTGCGCCCTTGACGGCTTGCTTAGCGGGGCGGCATAGGAGCATATGAATAGCGATTTGCAATTTTAGCGTTTGGAAGTCTTGCGGCCATGAAAGAACAAAGGCTTGTAGGGGCATTAACTTGCAATGTTAACCATCGCAATGGATTGGAGGCCGTAGCCCGTAGCCTGATCGGAGCCTGCAAAAAGATGCCAATTGAATAGCAAAATAAGCTACAGGCTCCATTTGCGAAGCCCGGATCTCCCGATGCCTTAATTGAATGAGACTCTATGGCCCCTAATTAATTCCAACACTTTCAAAGTGAATTAATTGAACAAGCCCACAACTACCTGGCCGAAAGCCTAAACCGTAAACCATGCACCCGTAAGTAGCATTTCAGAGCATGATCATGAGCAATTAAGCAAGGCCGTAACAACCGATTTAGAAACAGCGAATAGTAAATGATACTGTCATCATAACATCAGTAAAACATGAAGGTTAACGCAGATCAGTTAGCATTTAGAAGTCCGATATGTGATTGGACTCACAATCTGGCAATGTACAAAATAAAAAAAATGAATGACAATACTGTTCTAGTCCATGTGGGTGGCCATATATTTATAACCTCCTTGATTACTGAGCTTGATATAACACGAAAATTAAATATAATACAAATATTTTTTTATTGCATATTTGTGAGCTTGTGACTGTTGTGCAATTAATTCTAATGTCTTTCGTCTCTTTCCCTATCTTTTAAAGTGCAGTATTGATTTTTTATTTGCACTTACAGTGCTACAATTAGGTGTTTTGCAAGTCCTATCTAATACTCGTAGGATTTTCTTCTACATTTGCCATTACGGGTGTGAAAACTATTGCGGGCTTGAGGAATTGTAGCAATTGAATAGCGATTTGCGATTGTAACTTTTACAGGCCTCACAGATCTAAGGCTTAGCTGGGTCAGAGTTACGATTTTTACAACCACAGGGATTTTCAGTCTGTAACCCTCAAATTGTTTGCGGCTAGCTAAAAGACGCCAATTGAAAAGCAAATTAGTTTACAGGCTACATTATAGGCTCCAGTAACTAACAATTGCTCAACTGAATAGAGGCCAATGTGTTGCTTTCCAAGGCCCTCATTCAATTGCAATTTGGCCAATTGAATAGGGCTCTAAACAGCTCTTACAGAAGTTTTTAGTTAGTGAAGACCTTGCTTTTGGATACAAGTTCACTAACTAAAAACTTCTGTAAAAAAAATATGCGATGTGCTTATTTAGAGCCCTATTTAATTGGCCAAATCGCAATTGAATGAGGCCCTTACAGTCTTGTCGACATCTGAATCCTCCCATGCATGCTTTAATGCTTGGCAGTGCTGTATTCTGGATAAGTTACTCATGCAATCTGTTAGAAGCAGAGATCATTTCAATTGTCAGGATTTTCTTTTTTAAAGATAAAAATAGCTGTGTGAAGAAAGATGTAGATATAAATTAATTAACTGCAATACATTATTAATATTTTAATTATTTAAAAATAATGATTATGATTAAAAATGGAAATTATACAAAAGGGTTATCAGTGGCAATATTAGGGCTTATAGGACAATGGCACAATGAACAACAATAAGAGAAATTACCTCTTTCCGTTTTAGTCATTACTTTTAGTCATGAGATATTGCAAGTAAATAGATTATCTCAACATACTTTATTTATTAAGTAATTGTTATTCAGAAAAACAGAACAGCTTTAACAATATGTAACATTATTATAAGGTCGTTAATACACAAAACGTATATTCTACAAACCTGGTAATGAATAATTGGGATAGCTATAATGATATTCCTGTTAATAGATTCTGAAATTTCAAACTGGGTCAGAAGGTTATTTGGAGCCCTGTAGTTAAAAATACTGTATATACTCGAGTATAAGCTGAGTTTTTCAGCCCTTTTTTTAAGGCTAAAAAGGGCCCCCTCGGCTTATACTCGAGTCACTCTCCCTCCCGTGTCTCTCTAACCCCCCCGGTGTCTCTCTAACCCCCCCGTGTCTCTCTACCCCCCCCGTGTCTCTCTACCCCCCTGTGTCTCTAACCCCCTGTATCTCTTTCCCTCCCCCTCCTCATCCTCAACCCCCTCCTCATTCTAAACCCCCCTCCTCATTCTAAACCCCCCTAAATACCTCCCCCTCTCCCTTTACACTCACTTACCTGCTTCTGCTCCGTCACATGCGCGCCGGGTCAAGAAGGAGCGGAGGCCGGAGCAGGCAGGTAGGAGGGAGGTTGAGAGGGGGTTGAGGAGGGAGGTTAAGGAGGGGGGTTGAGGATGGGGGTTTGAGGAGGGGGTTGAGGATGAGGAGGGAGGTTGAGGTTGAGGAGGGAGGTTGAGGAGGGGGGTTGAGGATGGGGGGGTTGAGGAGGGAGGATGAGGAGGGAGGTTGAGGAGGGGGTTGAGGAGGGGGGTTGAGGAGGGAGGTTGAGGAGTGGGTTGAGGATTGAGAGGGGGGTTGAGGTTGAGGATGGGGGGGTTGAGGAGGGGGTTGAGGATGAGGGGGTTGAGGAGGGAGGTTGAGGAGTGGGGTTGAGGAGGGGGTTGAGGTTGAGGAGGGCGTTGAGGATGGGGGGTTGAGGAGGGAGGGTGAGGAGGGAGGTTGAGGATGAGGAGGGGGTTGAGGAGGGGGTTGAGGTTGAGGAGGGGGGTTGAGGTTGAGAAGGGGGGGTTGAGAATGGGGGGGGTGAGGATGAGGGGGTTGAGGAGGGAGGTTGAGGATAAGGATGAGTAGTGGGGTTGAGGAGGGAAGTTGAGAATGAGGAGTGGGTTGAGGAGGGTGATAAGGGAGGGGGAAGAGACACAGGCAAGGTAGAGGGGGGAAGAGACACAGGTAAGGGAGAGGGGAGAAGAGACACGGGGGAGAGAGGGGGGACACAGAGGGCACAAGAGGGACACAGGGGGCAGCATATTTCCCACCATCGGCTTATACTCGAGTCACTCATTTTACCCAGTATTTTTTGGTAAAATAGGTGCCTCGGCTTATACTCGGGTTGGCTTATACTCGAGTATATTCGGTATATATATATAAATATATATATATATATATATATATATATATATACTGGATTCTAAGCCCAAAGACTTAGGGGCCTCCATCTTTTGGAATGTGTTAATATTGTTTTCGGCTTATACTCGAGGATATACGGTAAACAAGCAATCCTTCACAACAGTCAAATTAAACAGTATGTTTATGTTACTTGTATATGCCTAGTAAAAAGGCTTTTTCTTGGATTGCACCCTATTGAAATATCTTACATGCAAATAATTCACAGAGTTACATACAATTATATATTTGAAATTAACCATTCTTTATTTTTATTTTATTACAGAGCCATGAGTTGGTAGATATTTGAGTTGGTAGATATTTATGAGCATGATAGGGTAAACAATGTGTAGATTTAGTAGTACATTAATATTTATTTTCTTTCAACTACAGAACCAGAACGTGTTACAGCTCTTACAGTTACAGAGGTCACCATGACTTCTGTAAACCTTAGTTGGGTGGCACCTGGAGGATATAGAAGTTCTTATTCCATTGAAGTCCTTGGCAATTCTTCACTAAGTAAGAATGTGGCCACAGAATCTGCCACTGTTGAAAATCTGACTCCAGGAAAACAGTACACAGTGATGGTATCAGCTATGTCTGGAGAAAATACCTTGCTAGGAGAAGCTACCAAAATAAATGTATCTACTAGTAAGTACTACATATAGAGATGGGCAGGATATGCTACATGACTTAAACAATTACAGGAAATAAAATTAGGTGGGTAAATTAGAGCTTGATTAAATAGCTAAGATTCCTTTAGTTTAAAACACCAATATTTATTTTGCTAGAGTAAGTTGGAGAGAGACAGAACATACAAGAGAGTGGATAATAAGGAAAAAAGAGACATTGAGGGATAGGCAAAGAAATTGAATGATGATGAAATATATGTAATATGATGTTAGAAAATAGACAGTGCTAGTTATAGGAGCACTGAAGAAGTTCCAGATATACAGTGTGCTCTTCTGAAGCAGACTAGAAGATGATGTCCAGAATGATTTCAGATAGTAAATATACAGTTGGGCTCAAAAGTTTGCATAACCTTGGCGAATTGGTAATATATGTACCATTTTCAAAGAAAACATGAGTAAGCAGACAAAACACATGTATTTTATTTATTATGGGATTCATATTCAACTGTTGGTTATAACAGATCTGCACAATCATAAAACAAAACATGGCAACAAAGAAAACAATGAAATGACCCTGTTCAAAAGTTTGCATACCCTTAGTTCTTAATACTGTAGATTGCCCTCTTTAGCAACAATGACAGCATGCAGTCTTTTGTAATAGTTGTCTATGAGGCCCCAAATTCTTGCAGGTGGTATAGCTGCCCATTTGTCTTGGTAAAATGCCTCCAGGTCATGCCAAGTCTCTGGTTGTCTCTGGCTCGATGATATTAAGGTCAGGAGACTGTGGTGGCCACTCCACAACCTTCACCTTTTTTTGCTGTAACCCCTGGAGGGTCAACATGGCCTTGTGCTTAGGGTCAATGTCATGCTGAAATGACCAAGAGCATCCCATGCGCAGCCTTCATGCAGAAGAATGCATTCATGCTGGTATTTTCTGATAATATGCTGCATTCATCTTGCCATCAATTTTCACTAAATTCCCTGTGCCTTTAGAGCTCCCCCCCCCAAAACATCAGTTAACCACCACCATGCTTCACCGTGGGGATGGTATTCTTTTCATAATAGGCCTTGTTGACTCCTCTCCAAACATAGCTCTTATGGTTGTGACCATAACGCCCTATTATGGTCGTGTCACTCCAAATTACAGTGTGCCAGAAGCCGTGAGGCATGTCAAGATGTTTTTGAGCATATTTTAACTGGACTCTTTTGTTGCATTGGCACAGTAAAGGCTTCTTTCAGGCAACTTGACCATGCAGCTCATTTTTGTTCACGTATCGTCGTATTGTGCTCCTTGAAACAACCACACCGTCTTTTTCCAGAGCAGCCTGTATTTCTCCTGAGGTTACCGGTGGGTTTTTCAATGGATATCTTTCTCGGTCTACCTGGCCTTGGTATCAAGAGATCTCCGAATTTTCCACTTCTTAATAAGTGATTTAACAGTACTGATTGGCAATTTCAAGGCTTTGGATATCTTTTTATATATTTTTCCATCTTTATGAAGTTCCATTACCTTGTTATGCAGGTCTTTTGACAGTTCTTTTCTGCTCCCCATGGCTCAGTATCCAGCCTGCTTAGGGCATCCACGTGAGAACTAACAAACTAATTTACTATTTATACACAGACACTAATTGCAATGTAAAAAGCCACAGGTGTGGGGAATTATCATTTAATTGCCATTTTAACCTGTGTGTGTCACCTTGTGTGTGTGTAACAAGGCCACAAATTCAAAGGTATGTAAACTTTTGTTCATGGCCATTTGGGGGATTTTTCGTATCATTATGATTTTAAAAGGAGCCAAACAACTATATGATAATAAATGGCTTCATATGATCACTATCCTTTAATAAAAGACAGTTATTTTGCTTGATCAGTCATATTTTGAAAATAAATGTCAAAATGTCACAATTTCTGTCAGGGTATGCAAACTTTTGAGCACAACTGTATATATTCTCTACAGTTATGCTCTATGGTACATGACCATTCCCTTGTTTGAACTGCATGATTAAGCGGATTTCCTAAGAGGAAAGCGACTTGTAGACTGATTACATTTCTATTAGTACTTCTGAATGTAATGCCACATTTCAAGTAAAGTAAATACACATTTTCTTTTTTTAAGGCCACTTCTCATTTGTAGACTATGATAAATAATATTGATAAAATAATAGTTAATGTTTCAGACCAATAAGTCTACAGCTATGACTAGAGTTCTTATATAATTTGCTGTTACTTTCCTTTTTTTATTGCAGAACCAAGAGAGGTGAAGAACTTGACCATTCTCAGTATAGCCACCAGTTCTGTGTCTCTGAGCTGGGAACAACCAGACGGAATTGCAGTTTCTTATCTGATTCAAACGCAAGGAAACACTACATTCAGTATATCTGTGACTTCAACTCTCATAACAATTGGAGACCTGACACCTGGGAATTATTACACATTCCTGGTGTCTGTTGTTGGTGAAACTGATGTACAGGGGAACAGCAAAGCTATATCATCCTATACAAGTGAGTATCTTCAGGAAGGATAAAAATGATCAGACATTTTTACAGAAGTTATATGGATCTATATTCATTGTAGTAAGAGTTTCTCAGTAGTGAGAATAGACCTTCCAGTTCTTCTGCTGGTGTATGGCACTATTTTACTAAATTATCAAATGATCGCTTCATCTTAAAAATGAGACATAGGCTGTAGACTGAAGCACAAAATCAGCACATTCACATTGTTGTAGGAAAAACTATGTGTAGATTCATTAATACATTAATATGTATTTTCTTTCAACTACAGAACCAGAACGTGTTACAGCTCTTACAGTTACAGAGGTCACCATGACTTCTGTAAACCTTAGTTGGGTGGCACCTGAAGGAAATAGAAGTTCTTATTCCATTGAAGTCCTTGGCAATTCTTCACTAAGTAAGAATGTGGCCACAGAATCAGCCACTGTTGAAAATCTGACTCCAGGAAAACAGTACACCGTGATTGTATCAGCAATGTCTGGAGAAAATACCTTGTTAGGAGAAGCTACCAATATAAATGTTTCTACTAGTAAGTACTACATATAGAGATGGGCAGGATATGCTACATGGCTTAAACAATTACACCGTGCTTCACAGTGGGGATGGTATTCTTTTCACTATAGGTCTTGTGTATTCCTCTCCAAACATAGCTCTTATGGTTGTGACCATAAAGCCCTATTATGGTTGTGTCACTCCAAATTACAGTTTGCCAGTTGCTGTGAGGCATGACAAGATACTGTTGAAAATGTTGTAACCAGGCTCGTTTGTGCATTTTCACAGTATTGTGCTCCTTGAAACAACCACACCGTCTTTTTCCAGAGCAGCCTGTATTTCTCCTGAGGTTACCTGTGGGTTTTTCTTTGTATTCTGAACAATTTTTCTGGCAGTTGTGGCTAAAATCTTTCTTGGTCTGCCTGACCTTGGCTTGGTATCAAGAGATCTCCGAATTTTCCACTTCTTAATAAGTGATTTAACAGTACTGACTGGCAATTTCAAGGCTTTTGGATATCTTTTTATATATTTTTCCTTCTTTATGAAGTCTCATTTCCTTGTTACGCAGGTCTTTTGACAGTTCTTTTCTGTTCCCCGTGGCTCAATATCCAGCCTGCTTAGTGCATCCACGTGAGAGCTAACAAACTCATTGACTATTTATACACAGACACTAATTGCAATTTAAAAAGCCACAGGTGTGAGAAATTATCCTTTAATTGCCGTTTTAACCTGTGTGTGTCACCTTGTGTGTCTGTAACAAGGCCATACATTCAAGGGTATGCAAACTTTTGTTCATGGCCATTTGGGCGATTTCTGTCATCATTATGCTTTGAAAAGGAGCCAAACAACTATGTGATAATAAATGGCTTCATATGATCACTATCACATATATAGTTGTGAGCATGCGAGTTGTTGCTAACGCTTGTGGGTGAGAGCCGCGGCCCTCGCGTAGCAAGGGCAGCGGGTGAGGGCCTCAGTTGCTGGCATGGAGCACCGAAGGCGCTCCATGCCAGCAAATGCGACCCTCGCAAACTTTACGTTGCAACGCAAACAACACGACACACCAATTACGACCCTCGCAAACTTTACATCGCAACGCAAACAACATACGACACACGTTAACACACATTACGACCTCGCAACACTCGGACGCAACTCACGAACATTACACAATTCAAAACACAATAAATACACACAGCACATACATAAAAAGCTTACCTACAGCAAGAGGAACCATCCAGGACCTCAAAAAAGCAACTTACACCTTTATTTAAATAAAAATAAAAGAGTTTAGACACTAATAAAACGCTAAACGAGAGAAAAAATGGCCGACGGAACAAAACGAATACATGGCTACAGCACTCTAAACACGGAAAACACCACAATACACTCGCAAAACACCACAAGAAACTCGCAAAACACCACGAAGCACCTACGGATAATCCGCGAAGACGCATACCACAGATTACCCGCCATTACCCGCCAACTTGTAGACTGATTACATTTCTATTAGTCCTTCTGAATGTGATGCCACATTTCAAGTAAAATAAATAAACATTTTCTTTTTTTAAGGCCACTTCTCATTTGTAGACTATGATAAATAATAATAAAAATATAATAAATTTTTCAGACCAATAAGTCTACAGCTATGACTAGAGTTCTTATATAATATTCTGTTACTTTCCTTTTTTTATTGTAGAACCAGGAGAGGTGAAGAACTTGACCATACTCAGTATAGCCACCAATTCTGTGTCTCTGAGCTGGGAGCCACCAGGGGGAATTGCAATTTCTTATCTGATTCAAATCCAAGGAAATACTACGTTCAGTAAATCTGTGACTTCAACTCTCATAACAATTGGAGACCTGATACCTGGGAATTATTACTCATTCCTGGTGTCTGTTTTTGGTGAAACTGATGTACAGGGGAACAGCAAAGCTATATCATCCTATACAAGTGAGTACCTTCAGGAAGGATAAAAATGATCAGACATTACTACAGAAGTTATATGGTAAAATATTCATTGTATTAAGAGTTTCTCAGTAGTGAGAATAGACCTTCCAGTTCTTATGCTGGTGTATGGAACTATTTTACTGAATTGTCAATTGATCTTTTTATCTTAAAATGGGACATAGGCTGTAGACTGAAGCACAAAATCAGCACATTCACAGTGTTGTATGTTTTTAGAATACTTAAGCATGATTCTTCATCGGAAACACAGTTCATTTGAATGAGTTGGTAGATATTTATGAGCATGATAGGGTAAACAATGTGTAGATTTAGTAGTACATTAATATTTATTTTCTTTCAACTACAGAACCAGAACGTGTTACAGCTCTTACAGTTACAGAGGTCACCATGACTTCTGTAAACCTTAGTTGGGTGGCACCTGGAGGATATAGAAGTTCTTATTCCATTGAAGTCCTTGGCAATTCTTCACTAAGTAAGAATGTGGCCACAGAATCTGCCACTGTTGAAAATCTGACTCCAGGAAAACAGTACACAGTGATGGTATCAGCTATGTCTGGAGAAAATACCTTGCTAGGAGAAGCTACCAAAATAAATGTATCTACTAGTAAGTACTACATATAGAGATGGGCAGGATATGCTACATGACTTAAACAATTACAGGAAATAAAATTAGGTGGGTAAATTAGAGCTTGATTAAATAGCTAAGATTCCTTTAGTTTAAAACACCAATATTTATTTTGCTAGAGTAAGTTGGAGAGAGACAGAACATACAAGAGAGTGGATAATAAGGAAAAAAGAGACATTGAGGGATAGGCAAAGAAATTGAATGATGATGAAATATATGTAATATGATGTTAGAAAATAGACAGTGCTAGTTATAGGAGCACTGAAGAAGTTCCAGATATACAGTGTGCTCTTCTGAAGCAGACTAGAAGATGATGTCCAGAATGATTTCAGATAGTAAATATACAGTTGGGCTCAAAAGTTTGCATAACCTTGGCGAATTGGTAATATATGTACCATTTTCAAAGAAAACATGAGTAAGCAGACAAAACACATGTATTTTATTTATTATGGGATTCATATTCAACTGTTGGTTATAACAGATCTGCACAATCATAAAACAAAACATGGCAACAAAGAAAACAATGAAATGACCCTGTTCAAAAGTTTGCATACCCTTAGTTCTTAATACTGTAGATTGCCCTCTTTAGCAACAATGACAGCATGCAGTCTTTTGTAATAGTTGTCTATGAGGCCCCAAATTCTTGCAGGTGGTATAGCTGCCCATTTGTCTTGGTAAAATGCCTCCAGGTCATGCCAAGTCTCTGGTTGTCTCTGGCTCGATGATATTAAGGTCAGGAGACTGTGGTGGCCACTCCACAACCTTCACCTTTTTTTGCTGTAACCCCTGGAGGGTCAACATGGCCTTGTGCTTAGGGTCAATGTCATGCTGAAATGACCAAGAGCATCCCATGCGCAGCCTTCATGCAGAAGAATGCATTCATGCTGGTATTTTCTGATAATATGCTGCATTCATCTTGCCATCAATTTTCACTAAATTCCCTGTGCCTTTAGAGCTCCCCCCCCCAAAACATCAGTTAACCACCACCATGCTTCACCGTGGGGATGGTATTCTTTTCATAATAGGCCTTGTTGACTCCTCTCCAAACATAGCTCTTATGGTTGTGACCATAACGCCCTATTATGGTCGTGTCACTCCAAATTACAGTGTGCCAGAAGCCGTGAGGCATGTCAAGATGTTTTTGAGCATATTTTAACTGGACTCTTTTGTTGCATTGGCACAGTAAAGGCTTCTTTCAGGCAACTTGACCATGCAGCTCATTTTTGTTCACGTATCGTCGTATTGTGCTCCTTGAAACAACCACACCGTCTTTTTCCAGAGCAGCCTGTATTTCTCCTGAGGTTACCGGTGGGTTTTTCAATGGATATCTTTCTCGGTCTACCTGGCCTTGGTATCAAGAGATCTCCGAATTTTCCACTTCTTAATAAGTGATTTAACAGTACTGATTGGCAATGTCAAGGCTTTGGATATCTTTTTATATATTTTTCCATCTTTATGAAGTTCCATTACCTTGTTATGCAGGTCTTTTGACAGTTCTTTTCTGCTCCCCATGGCTCAGTATCCAGCCTGCTTAGGGCATCCACGTGAGAACTAACAAACTAATTTACTATTTATACACAGACACTAATTGCAATGTAAAAAGCCACAGGTGTGGGGAATTATCATTTAATTGCCATTTTAACCTGTGTGTGTCACCTTGTGTGTGTGTAACAAGGCCACAAATTCAAAGGTATGTAAACTTTTGTTCATGGCCATTTGGGGGATTTTTCGTATCATTATGATTTTAAAAGGAGCCAAACAACTATATGATAATAAATGGCTTCATATGATCACTATCCTTTAATAAAAGACAGTTATTTTGCTTGATCAGTCATATTTTGAAAATAAATGTCAAAATGTCACAATTTCTGTCAGGGTATGCAAACTTTTGAGCACAACTGTATATATTCTCTACAGTTATGCTCTATGGTACATGACCATTCCCTTGTTTGAACTGCATGATTAAGCGGATTTCCTAAGAGGAAAGCGACTTGTAGACTGATTACATTTCTATTAGTACTTCTGAATGTAATGCCACATTTCAAGTAAAGTAAATACACATTTTCTTTTTTTAAGGCCACTTCTCATTTGTAGACTATGATAAATAATATTGATAAAATAATAGTTAATGTTTCAGACCAATAAGTCTACAGCTATGACTAGAGTTCTTATATAATTTGCTGTTACTTTCCTTTTTTTATTGCAGAACCAAGAGAGGTGAAGAACTTGACCATTCTCAGTATAGCCACCAGTTCTGTGTCTCTGAGCTGGGAACAACCAGACGGAATTGCAGTTTCTTATCTGATTCAAACGCAAGGAAACACTACATTCAGTATATCTGTGACTTCAACTCTCATAACAATTGGAGACCTGACACCTGGGAATTATTACACATTCCTGGTGTCTGTTGTTGGTGAAACTGATGTACAGGGGAACAGCAAAGCTATATCATCCTATACAAGTGAGTATCTTCAGGAAGGATAAAAATGATCAGACATTTTTACAGAAGTTATATGGATCTATATTCATTGTAGTAAGAGTTTCTCAGTAGTGAGAATAGACCTTCCAGTTCTTCTGCTGGTGTATGGCACTATTTTACTAAATTATCAAATGATCGCTTCATCTTAAAAATGAGACATAGGCTGTAGACTGAAGCACAAAATCAGCACATTCACATTGTTGTAGGAAAAACTATGTGTAGATTCATTAATACATTAATATGTATTTTCTTTCAACTACAGAACCAGAACGTGTTACAGCTCTTACAGTTACAGAGGTCACCATGACTTCTGTAAACCTTAGTTGGGTGGCACCTGAAGGAAATAGAAGTTCTTATTCCATTGAAGTCCTTGGCAATTCTTCACTAAGTAAGAATGTGGCCACAGAATCAGCCACTGTTGAAAATCTGACTCCAGGAAAACAGTACACCGTGATTGTATCAGCAATGTCTGGAGAAAATACCTTGTTAGGAGAAGCTACCAATATAAATGTTTCTACTAGTAAGTACTACATATAGAGATGGGCAGGATATGCTACATGGCTTAAACAATTACACCGTGCTTCACAGTGGGGATGGTATTCTTTTCACTATAGGTCTTGTGTATTCCTCTCCAAACATAGCTCTTATGGTTGTGACCATAAAGCCCTATTATGGTTGTGTCACTCCAAATTACAGTTTGCCAGTTGCTGTGAGGCATGACAAGATACTGTTGAAAATGTTGTAACCAGGCTCGTTTGTGCATTTTCACAGTATTGTGCTCCTTGAAACAACCACACCGTCTTTTTCCAGAGCAGCCTGTATTTCTCCTGAGGTTACCTGTGGGTTTTTCTTTGTATTCTGAACAATTTTTCTGGCAGTTGTGGCTAAAATCTTTCTTGGTCTGCCTGACCTTGGCTTGGTATCAAGAGATCTCCGAATTTTCCACTTCTTAATAAGTGATTTAACAGTACTGACTGGCAATTTCAAGGCTTTTGGATATCTTTTTATATATTTTTCCTTCTTTATGAAGTCTCATTTCCTTGTTACGCAGGTCTTTTGACAGTTCTTTTCTGTTCCCCGTGGCTCAATATCCAGCCTGCTTAGTGCATCCACGTGAGAGCTAACAAACTCATTGACTATTTATACACAGACACTAATTGCAATTTAAAAAGCCACAGGTGTGAGAAATTATCCTTTAATTGCCGTTTTAACCTGTGTGTGTCACCTTGTGTGTCTGTAACAAGGCCATACATTCAAGGGTATGCAAACTTTTGTTCATGGCCATTTGGGCGATTTCTGTCATCATTATGCTTTGAAAAGGAGCCAAACAACTATGTGATAATAAATGGCTTCATATGATCACTATCACATATATAGTTGTGAGCATGCGAGTTGTTGCTAACGCTTGTGGGTGAGAGCCGCGGCCCTCGCGTAGCAAGGGCAGCGGGTGAGGGCCTCAGTTGCTGGCATGGAGCACCGAAGGCGCTCCATGCCAGCAAATGCGACCCTCGCAAACTTTACGTTGCAACGCAAACAACACGACACACCAATTACGACCCTCGCAAACTTTACATCGCAACGCAAACAACATACGACACACGTTAACACACATTACGACCTCGCAACACTCGGACGCAACTCACGAACATTACACAATTCAAAACACAATAAATACACACAGCACATACATAAAAAGCTTACCTACAGCAAGAGGAACCATCCAGGACCTCAAAAAAGCAACTTACACCTTTATTTAAATAAAAATAAAAGAGTTTAGACACTAATAAAACGCTAAACGAGAGAAAAAATGGCCGACGGAACAAAACGAATACATGGCTACAGCACTCTAAACACGGAAAACACCACAATACACTCGCAAAACACCACAAGAAACTCGCAAAACACCACGAAGCACCTACGGATAATCCGCGAAGACGCATACCACAGATTACCCGCCATTACCCGCCAACTTGTAGACTGATTACATTTCTATTAGTCCTTCTGAATGTGATGCCACATTTCAAGTAAAATAAATAAACATTTTCTTTTTTTAAGGCCACTTCTCATTTGTAGACTATGATAAATAATAATAAAAATATAATAAATTTTTCAGACCAATAAGTCTACAGCTATGACTAGAGTTCTTATATAATATTCTGTTACTTTCCTTTTTTTATTGTAGAACCAGGAGAGGTGAAGAACTTGACCATACTCAGTATAGCCACCAATTCTGTGTCTCTGAGCTGGGAGCCACCAGGGGGAATTGCAATTTCTTATCTGATTCAAATCCAAGGAAATACTACGTTCAGTAAATCTGTGACTTCAACTCTCATAACAATTGGAGACCTGATACCTGGGAATTATTACTCATTCCTGGTGTCTGTTTTTGGTGAAACTGATGTACAGGGGAACAGCAAAGCTATATCATCCTATACAAGTGAGTACCTTCAGGAAGGATAAAAATGATCAGACATTACTACAGAAGTTATATGGTAAAATATTCATTGTATTAAGAGTTTCTCAGTAGTGAGAATAGACCTTCCAGTTCTTATGCTGGTGTATGGAACTATTTTACTGAATTGTCAATTGATCTTTTTATCTTAAAATGGGACATAGGCTGTAGACTGAAGCACAAAATCAGCACATTCACAGTGTTGTATGTTTTTAGAATACTTAAGCATGATTCTTCATCGGAAACACAGTTCATTTGAATGAGTTGGTAGATATTTATGAGCATGATAGGGTAAACAATGTGTAGATTTAATAGTACATTAATATTTATTTTCTTTCAACTACAGAACCAGAACGTATTACAGCTCTTACAGTTACAGAGGTCACCATGACTTCTGTAAACCTTAGTTGGGTGGCACCTGGAGGAAATAGAAGTTCTTATTCCATAGAAGTACTTGACAATTCTTCACTAAGTAAGAATGTGGTCACGGAATCAGCCACTGTTGAAAATCTGACTCCAGGAAAAAATTACACAGTGATGGTATCAGCAATGTCTGGAGAAAATACCTTGCTAGGAGAAGCTACCAAAATAAATGTCTCTACTAGTAAGTACTACATAAAGAGATGGGCAGGATATGGCTGTTGTGGAAAATATTTCATACTCACCCCACTCACAGGCATGACACCAAGAAAAAACATAGTCCTTTGGTTATTTCTCATGGCGAGTTTATTTAGAAAAAAAGTATGTGGATTAGTAGCAAACCAACAAGGCTGCCACCGAGTTACTGCACTGCCACTGGCAAATCATAGACACAGCCTTTTTTATATTTGTTTAGATAACAAATGAAAGAATCCATTCTTGCAACATGTTACGACCGGCTAACAACCAATGAAAATGTATATATATATAACATCCAATAAGAATCTAACACATACTTTGGTGATATCTGTGCGTACATCTCTTTATATGATACACTTGTGTGCAGTACATAACATCTATTAGACCTTGAGGAAATGACCAAATATTATGTATAAAAGTCTGTGTACTGTCTGAAAATTTAATTTCTAAGTCAAGGGTCAGATGTAGTTAACTATTTCATACCTAGTATCTTACAATTTAAAATTACTGGTTTAATGTTTATATCCCAGCCAAATATTACACTTAACTGGAAAGAGTGCTAATTGTATATAAATATGCTAAAAATGTAAGGATATTTGTATATATTTCTGCAACATGGTACATGACTTAAACAATTGCAAGAAATATATTTGGATGGGTAAATTAGAGCTTGATTAAATAGCTAAGATTCCATTAGTTTATAATGCCAATATTTATTTTGCTGGAGTTAATTGGAGACAGACAGAACATGCGAGAGAGTGGATAATAAAGAAAAAAAAATACATTGAGGGATAGGCAAAGAAATGGAATGAAGATAAAATATATGTAATATGATGTTAGAAAATAGACAGTGTCAGTAAAGGAGGACTGAAGTACCAGATATACAGTGAAATAAAACGACCCCTTTTTTACTGTAATCGATTGAATATCAGTAGCCTGCCTAAAGGCGTGTGTGTGAGGCCTATTGCATCTAGTCTGCCAACTTTTGCCAGTGCACAGTGACACTCATATCTTGTGCAACCGTAATGTGTAGTGAAATAAAACAACCCTTTTTTTACTGTAATAGATTGAATAGCAATTGCCTGCCTACAGGCATTTATGTGAAGCCTATCGCATCTACTCTGAGAACTTTTGCTAGTGCACAGTGATACATCATATCTGGTGCAACCGTAGTGTACAGTGACATAAATCAACACTTTTTTTACTGTAATCGATTGAATATCAGTAGCCTGCCTACAGGCGTGTGTGTGAGGCCTATTGCATCCAGTCTGCCAACTTTTGCCAGTGCGCAGTGACACTCATATCTAGTGCCACTGTAGTGTGCAGTGAAATAAAACAACCCTTTTTTACTGTAATCGATTGAATATCAGTAGCCTGCCTACAGGCGTGTGTGTGAGGCCTATTGCATCTAGTCTGCCAACTTTTGCCAGTGCGCAGTGACACTCATATCTAGTTCCACTGTAGTGTGCAGTGAAATAAAACAACCCTTTTTTTACTGTAATCGATTGAATATCAGTAGCCTGCCTACAGGCGTGTGTGTGAGGCCTATTGCATCTAGTCTGCCAACTTTTGCCAGTGCGCAGTGACACTCATATCTAGTGCCACCGTAGTGTGCAGTGATATAAAACAACCCTTTTTTTACTGTAATCGATTGAATATCAGTAGCCTGCCTACAGGCGTTTGTGTGTGAGGCCTATTGCATCTAGTCTGCCATATTTTGCCAGTGCACAGTGACACTCATATCTAGTGCCACCGTAGTGTGCAGTGAACTAAAACAACCCTTTTTTTACTGTAATCGATTGAATATCAGTAGCCTGCCTAAAGGCGTGTGTGTGAGGCCTATTGCATCCAGTCTGCCAACTTTTGCCAGTGCACATTGACACTCATATCTAATGCCACCGTAGTGTGCAGTGAAATAAAACAACCCTTTTTTTACTGTAATCGATTGAATATCAGTAGCCTGCCTAAAGGCGTGTGTGTGAGGCCTATTGCATCTAGTCTGCCAACTTTTGCCAGTGCACAGTGACACTCATCTAGTGTAACCGTAAGTGTGCAGTGAAATAAAACAACCCTTTTTTTACTGTAATCGATTGAATATCAGTAGCCTGCCTAAAGGCGTGTGTGTGAGGCCTATTGCATCTAGTCTGCCAACTTTTGCCAGTGCACAGTGACACTCATATCTAGTGCAACCGTAGTGTGCAGTGAAATAAAACAACCCGTTTATTGTGTGTAATCGATTGAATATCAGTAGCCTGCCTACAGGCGTGTGTGTGAGGCCTATTGTATCTAGTCTGCCAACTTTTGCCAGTGCACAGTGACACTCATATCTAGTGCAACCGTAAGTGTGCAGTGAAATAAAACAACCCTTTTTTTTACTGTAATCGATTGAATATCAGTAGCCTGCTTACAGGCGTGTGTGTGAGGCCTATTGCATCTAGTCTGCCAACTTTTGCCAGTGCACAGTGACACTTATATCTAGTGCAACCATAGTGTGCAGTGAAATAAAACAACACTTTTTTTACTGTAATCGATTGATTATCAGTAGCCTGCCTAAAGGCGTGTGTGTGAGGCCTATTGCATCTAGTCTGCCAACTTTTGCCAGTGCACAGTGACACTCACATCTAGTGCCACCGTAGTGTGCAGTGAAATAAAACAACCCTTTTTTTTACTGTAATCGATTGAATATCAGTAGCCTGCCTAAAGTCGTGTGTGTGAGGCCTATTGCATCTAGTCTGCCAACTTTTGCCAGTGCGCAGTGACACTCATATCTAGTGCCACCGTAGTGTGCAGTGAAATAAAAGAACCCTTTTTTTACTGTAATCGATTGAATATCAGTAGCCTGCCTAAAGGCGTGTGTGTGAGGCCTATTGCATCTAGTCTGCCAACTTTTGCCAGTGCACAGTGACACTCATATCTTGTGCAACCGTAATGTGCAGTGAAATAAAACAACCCTTTTTTGACTGTAATAGATTGAATAGCAATTGCCTGCCTACAGGCGTGTGTGTGAAGCCTATCGCATCTACTCTGAGAACTTTTGCTAGTGCACAGTGATACGTCATATCTGGTGCAACCGTAGTGTACAGTGACATAAATCAACACTTTTTTGACTGTAATAGATTAAATAGCAATTGCCTACCTACAGGCGTGTGTGTGAAGCCTATTGCATCTACTCTGCCAACTTTTGCCAGTGCACAGTGACACTCATATCTAGTGCCACCGTAGTGTGCAGTGAAATAAATCAACCCTTTTTTTACTGTAATCGATTGAATATCAGTAGCCTGCCTACAGGCGTGTGTGTGAGGCCTGTTGCATCCAGTCTGCCAACTTTTGCCAGTGCGCAGTGACACTCATATCTTGTGCCACCGTAGTGTGCAGTGAAATAAAACAACCCTTTTTTTACTGTAATCGATTGAATATCAGTAGCCTGCCTACAGGCGTGTGTGTGAGGCCTATTGCATCTAGTCTGCCAACTTTTGCCAGAGCGCAGTGACACTCATATCTAGTTCCACCGTAGTGTGCAGTGAAATAAAACAACCCTTTTTTTACTGTAATCGATTGAATATCAGTAGCCTGCCTACAGGCATGTGTGTGAGGCCTATTGCATCTAGTCTGCCAACTTTTGCCAGTGCGCAGTGACACTCATATCTTGTGCCACCGTAGTGTGCAGTGAAATAAAAGAACCCTTTTTTTACTGTAATCGATTGAATATCAGTAGCCTGCCTAAAGGCGTTTGTGTGAGGCCTATTGCATCTAGTCTGCCAACTTTTGCCAGTGCACAGTGACACTCATATCTAGTGCCACCATAGTGTGCAGTGAACTAAAACAACCCTTTTTTTACTGTAATCGTTTGAATGTCAGTAGCCTGCCTAAAGGCGTGTGTGTGAGGCCTATTGCATCTAGTCTGCCAACTTTTGCCAGTGCACAGTGACACTCATATCTAGTGCCACCGTAGTGTGCAGTGAAATAAAACAACCCTTTTTTTTACTGTAATCGATTGAATATCAGTAGCCTGCCTAAATGCGTGTGTGTGAGGCCTATTGCATCTAGTCTGCCAACTTTTGCCAGTGCACAGTGACACTCATATCTAGTGCAACCGTAGTGTGCAGTGAAATAAAACAACCCTTTTTTTACTGTAATCGATTGAATATCAGTAGCCTGCCTACAGGCGTGTGTGTGAGGCCTATTGCATCTAGTCTGCCAACTTTCGCCAGTGCACAGTGACACTCATATCTAGTGCCACCGTAGTGTGCAGTGAAATAAAACAACCCTTTTTTTACTGTAATCGATTGAATATCAGTAGCCTGCCTAAAGGCGTGTGTGTGAGGCCTATTGCATCTAGTCTGCCAACTTTTGCCAGTGCACAGTGACACTCATATCTTGTGCAACCGTAGTGTGCAGTGAAATAAAACAACCCTTTTTTTTACTGTAATAGATTGAATAGCAATTGCCTGCCTACAGGCGTGTGTGTGAAGCCTATCGCATCTACTCTGAGAACTTTTGCTAGTGCACAGTGATACGTCATATCTGGTGCAACCGTAGTCTACAGTGACATAAATCAACACTTTTTTGACTGTAATAGATTGAATAGCAATTGCCTACCTACAGGCGTGTGTGTGAAGCCTATTGCATCTACTCTGCCAACTTTTGCCAGTGCACAGTGACACTCATATCTGGTGTCACCGTAGTGTGCAGTGAAATAAAACAACACTTTTTTTACTGTAATCGATTAAATATCAGTAGCCTGCCTAAAGGCGTGTGTGTGAGGTCTATTGCATCTAGTCTGCCAACTTTTGCCAGTGCACAGTGACACTCATATCTAGTTCCACCGTAGTGTGCAGTGAAATAAAACAACTCTTTTTTTACTGTAATCGATTGAATATCAGTAGCCTGCCTACAGGCGTGTGTGTGAGGCCTAATGCATCCAGTCTGCCAACTTTTGCCAGTGCGCAGTGACACTCATCTCTAGTGCCACCATAGTGTGCAGTGAAATAAAACAACCCTTTTTTTACTGTAATCGATTGAAAAATCAGTTGCCTGCCTAAAGGCGTGTGTGTGAGGCCTATTGCATCTAGTCTGCCAACTTTTGCCAGTGCACAGTGACACTCATATCTAGTGCCACCGTAGTGTGCAGTGTAATAAAACAATCCTTTTTTTTACTGTAATTGATTGAATATCAGTTGCCTGCCTAAATGCGTGTGTGTGAGGCCTATTGCATCTAGTCTGCCAACTTTTGCCAGTGCACAGTGACACTCATATCTAGTGCAACCGTAGTGTGCAGTGAAATAAAACAACCCTTTTTTTACTGTAATCGATTGAATATCAGTAGCCTGCCTACAGGCGTGTGTGTGAGGCCTATTGCATCTAGTCTGCTAACTTTTGCCAGTGCGCAGTGACACTCATATCTAGTTCCACCGTAGTGTACAGTGAAATAAAACAACCCTTTTTTTACTGTAATCGATTGAATATCAGTTGCCTGCCTAAAGTCGTGTGTGTGAGGCGTTTTGCATCTAGTCTGCCAACTTTTGCCAGTGCACAGTGACACTGCTATCTAGTGCAACCGTAGTGTTAAGTGAAATAAAAGAACCCTTTTTTTACTGTAATCGATTGAATATCAGTTGCCTGCCTACAGGCGTGTGTGTGAGGCCTATTGCGTCTACTGTGCCAACTTTTGCCAGTGCACAGTGCCACTCATATCTGGTGTCACAGTAGCTTGCACGCATAGTACCACTAATCGGAAAAAAAATGACAGGCAGAGGCAGGCCACCCCGCAGGGGCCGTCGTGGTCGTGGTGCTGTGATTCCCTTTGGCCCTAGTATAATGCCCAGTTTTCAGAGGCCACGTACCCTGAACTTGAAAAGTTCTGAGGACATGGTTGACTGGCTAACACAGGACACCCAATCTTCTACAGCTTCCACTCAGAACCTAGACGCACCATCCTCCTGCAGCTTAGCTTCGGGCACCTCTCCAGTTGCCACTCGTCCGCCTGCCGCCACCACCAACACTAGCACCACAGCCGCTTCACTTGATCCGTCATCAGAGTTATTTACAGATCCGTTGGAAGAAATGAGTGATGCACAAACATTAGTGCCAGAGTATGTAGATAACAGGGATATGTCCCAGTCAGGCAGCATTACACACATGGACGTACGGTCTGATGATGATGATGATGATGTTGTACCCGGTGCTGCTTCCTTTGTTGAGTCTGAGGCGTTCAAAAAATTTGTAGCTATTGGGACACCGCAGTGGAAGGTACCCGGCCGAAATTTCTTTGCACAAAAGGCAATCCCCAACCTATACTCGATTGTGCAAAAGGAAGTAATGGCATCTCTGGCACACAGTGTTGGGGCAAGGGTCCATCTGACCATGGATACCTGGTCTGCAAAGCATGGTCAGGGCAGGTATATCACCTACACTGCGCATTGGGTAAACCTGGTGACGGCTGCCAAGCATGGAATACGTGGCTCTGCAGAGGAGTTGTTGACACCACGACTTGCAGGCAGGCCTGCTGCCACCTCCTCTACTCTTCCTACTCCATCCTCTTCCATAACCTCCTCGGCTGAGTCCTCTTCTGCTGCTGCTATGTCTTGCTCCACATCAACGGCACCCCCCCCAGCTCCACAGGTACTATTCCACATCCCGGATACGGCAGTGTCACGCCGTCTTGGGGTTGACTTCCCTGAAAGCAGAGAGTCACACCGGACCAGCACTCCTGTCCGCCCTGAACGCACAGGTGGATCAGTGGCTGACTCCGCACCAACTGGAGATCGGCAAAGTGGTTTGTGACAACGGAAGAAATTTGTTGGCGGCATTGAATTTGTGCAAGTTGACACATTTGCCGTGCATGGCACATGTGTGTAATCTGATTGTACAACGCTTTGTGCATAAGCACCCAGGCTTACAGGACGTCCAGAAGCAGGCCAGGAAGGTGTGTGCCCATTTCAGGCATTCCTACACGGCCATGGCGCACTTTACAGATATCCAGCGGCGAAACAACATGCCAGCGAGGCGCTTGATTTTAGACAGCCCGACACATTGGAATTCAAGACTCCTAATGTTCGACCGCCTGCTCCAACAAGAAAAGGCCGTTAACGAGTATTTGTATGACCGGGGTGCTAGGACAGCCTCTGCGGAGCTGGGGATTTTTTTGCCACGTTACTGGACGCTCATGCGCAATGCCTGTAGGCTTATGCGTCCTTTTGAGGAGGTGACAAACCTGGTCAGTCGCACCCAGGGCACCATCAGCGACATCATACCATTTGTTTTCTTCCTGGGGCGTGCCCTTCGAAGAGTGCTGGATCAGGCCGTAGATGAGCTTGAAGAGGAAGAGGAAGAGTTGTGGTCACCATCACCGCCAGAAACAGCCTTTTCAGCATCGCTTGCTGGACCTGCAGCAACGCTGGAAGAGGATTGTGAGGAAGAGAAGTCAGAGGAGGAATGTGGCTTTGAGGAGGAGGAGGAAGACCAACCACAACAGGCATCCCAGGGTGCTCGTTGTCACCTATCTGGTACCAGTGGTGTTGTACGTGGCTGGGGGGAAGAACATACCTTCAGCGAGATCACTGAGGACGAGGAACGGGACATGACTAGCTCGGTATTCAACCTTGTGCAAATGGGGTCTTTCATGCTGTCGTGCCTGTTGAGGGACCCTCGTATAAAAAGGATGAAGGAGAATAACCTGTACTGGGTGTCCATGCTACTAGATCCCCGGTATAAGCAGAAAGTGCCTGAAATGTTACTGAATTATCACAATATGGAAAGGATGCAGCACTACCAAAATAAATTAAAAAGTATGCTTTACACAGCGTTTAAGGGTGATGTCACAGCACAAAGGCAATCTAACAGCGGAAGAGGTGAACATAATCCTCCTCCTCCCACGACCACGACGGCAAGGAGAGGACGCTTTACAGACGTGTCGGTGATGGAGGACATGCAGAGCTTTTTAAGTCCTATGCATCGCCACAGCCCTTCGGGGTCCACCGTCAGAGAAGACTCGACCGTCAGGTAACAGACTACCTCGCCATAACTACAGATATCGACACTATGAGGAGCGATGAACCCCTTGACTACTGAGTGTGCACGCTTGCCCTGTGGCCTGAGCTATCCCAATTTGCCATAGAACTTCTGTCCTGCCCCGCTTCAAGTGTCCTATCAGAAAGGACCTACAGTGCAGCAGGAGGTTTTGTCACTGATAAGAGAAGTCGCCTAGGTCAAAAAAGTCTAGATTACCTCACCTTTATTAAGATGAATGAGGGATGGATCCCGAAGGGACTGACAGTGGGCCATACATTCGATTAAAAAAGGCCTGATAGATGAGCTGCCTTGAGCTAATAATGGTACACACGCTGCTGTATTTTATCCCTGAATGCCGGATGACTTGCGTGACTTATCCGCCACCAACTAGGGTTCAAGACGCAATGTTTTAGGGCACTTTCTGTATGGCAAACTAACATCAATTTTTCTGGTCGCTGCAACAATACCTAATTTTTGCATTTAAATTATTTTATTTTAGAAGGCGTACAGCATGTAATGAAAAATAAAGCATTTTTGTCTTGCATAACAGTTGTGCAAAAATACATATTTACAATACAGACATTTTGTGAAAGTTAGCTGGCTATTCCTTCTTATTTTTACTTCTTAGGTTAATAATTTTTCTTATTTTTTACTGTGATTGCAATTTAAGAGATACCTAAAACATGGTAAAACAGACAATAGTAAAGAGTATATCTGCAGGAAACACCAAAGTCCTATTAGCTGTCATCCCTCCAGCAGTATTAGCTTATTATTTACAATATCTAACCTGGGCAATCACCCTTGGGTTACGCTAGGGCAGGCTTCAGTAAGTCTCCAGGGCTCCCCCACTCCGGTCCTTCCCCCAGTGTCGCTTCAACCAGTAACAAATGTTTTATATTTGTAAAGCGACCCAATGATCCCCCTTGATAGAGGTTTATCTTTACAAATTTTGGAGAACCAATTTAAGACCGATGTGCCCTGTTTCTGGGTCAAGGAGTGTGTGAAATGCCTCAGCCTACAGTAATTGTAATGTTCTGACAGCGGTAGCTCATGCTTGTCCCTCAGTTCCTCATAGGTGAGCATCTGGCCCTTTACTAACCAGTCTCCCAGTCTATCGAGTTTCCTTGACCCCCACCAGTGTTGTGATGTTGTGCTCATGTGTTTTAGGGCCTGAGGGTGGTCAAGAATTGGGGTCATTTGGGTGGATCCAGTGAACAAACATGTGTGTTTCTTGGCCCATTTCCAGTATGATAGTGAGTGTCTGATTAGGGGGTTTGGCGAGTTTTTAAGGCTCTGAGGCAATTCTGATAGCCAAGCCACCTTGTCCCAGGTTAAGGGCCTTAAAGTGTGGTTCTCTAAATACACACAGGCCGGTTGATGACATATAGAATGTGCTATTGGGAGGAAAGATAGGTGACGTAACAGGTATTAAACTGATAGGAATGAGTAGTACAACTTAATACACCTCTCCTATCTGGTGGCACCTTAGATTGCACGTGCAGTGCCCCAAATTCGAAGTAGGAGGTCCGACCAAGCATCTTTTTCCATCTCCCTGTTCCAAAAATCCATGCCATATACACGTCCCCTAATAGTGGACGTAACAGGGATTAAACCGATAGGAATAGTACTACGTAACAGTACACACCTTATAATAACGCAGACAGAGGCAACGCGTATAATCTTCCATGCTGTGCAGTGGAAGCCCACAGACTCTGACCTGTGTATAATATTCCATGCTGGGCAGTGGAAGCCCCCAGACTCTGACCTGTGTATAATATTCCATGCTGGGCAGTGGAAGCCCCCAGACTCTGACCTGTGTATAATCTTCCATGCTGGGCAGTGGAAGCCCCCAGACTCTGACCTGTGTATAATCTTCCATGCTGGGCAGTGGAAGCCCCCAGACTCTAGGAGTCTGAAGAAGAGGAGTCAGAGGAGGAAGGTGGCTTTGAGGAGGTGGAAGACCAAACACAGCAGGCGTCCCAGGTGGCTTGTTGTCCCCTTTCGGGGACCCTTGGTGGCTGGGTGGAGGAAGAGACCTTCAATGACATCAGTGAGGACAAGGAAAGGGACATGGCTAGCTTGGTATCCAACCTTGTGCAAACGGGGAGTTTGCGGTTGTGCAAAGGGACTGTTTGCGGTGCATTAAACGGGGAGATTGGTCTGTTACTGTGAAGCGGGTGTAACCCTTATACTACCTGATCGATACAACATCATACCTGATGTTTTAAAGCATGTTATTCCAAACAATTTAGGAATGTTCGGTGATTTATGCCCTTTATGGCTTAAAACCAGACTCTGCATCAACTATGTACTTTTCTGTGGGAGTTTTGCCATGGATCCACCACCGGCATGCCACAGTCCAGGTGTTAGTCCCCTTGAAACAACTTTCCCATCACTATTGTTGCCAGAAAGAGTCCCTGTGGGTTTTGAAATTCGCCTGCCCATTGAAGTCTATGGCGGTTCGCCGATGTTCGACCGTTTGTGAACATTTGATGGAATTCGCGTCCGCGGTTCGCGAACCGAAAATTTGATGTTCGCTACATCACTATTGCTAAAGCAAGGGTCAGATGTAGTTAACTATTTCATACCTAATATCTTACAATTTAAAATTACTGGTTTAATGCTTATATCTAAGCCAAATATTACACTTAACTGGAAAGAGTGCTAATTGTATATAAATATGCTAAAAATGTAAGGATATTTGTATATATTTCTACAACATGGTACATGACTTAAACAATTGCAAGAAATAAATTTGGATGGGTAAATTAGAGCTTGATTAAATAGCTAAGATTCCATTAGTTTATAATGCCAATATTTATTTTGCTGGAGTTAATTGGAGACAGAACATGCAAGAGAGTGGATAATAAAGAAAAAAAAAGACATTGAGGGATAGGCAAAGAAATGGAATGAAGATAAAATATATGTAATATGATGTTAGAAAATAGACAGTGCCAGTAAAGGAGGACTGAAGTACCAGATATACAGTGTGCTCTTCTGAAGTAGACTAGAAGATGATGTCCATAATGTTTTTAGAAAGTAAATATATATGTTCTCTACAGTTCTGCTCTATCATGCATGACCATTCCCTTGTTTGAGCAGCATGATTAAGCCGATTTCCCAGAGGGAGGAGACTGGTAGACTGATTACATTTCTATTAGTCCTCCTGACTGCAATGCCACATTACAAGCAAAACAAAAAAAACATTTTCTTTTTTGAAGACCACTTCTCATTTGTAGACTGTGATAAATAATAAAAAAAAAAATATTTTTCAGACCAATAAGTCTACAGCTATGATTAGAGTTCTTATATAAAATTCTGTTACTTTCCCTTTTTTATTGCAGAACCAGGAGAGGTGAAGAACTTGACCATTATCGGTATAGCCACCAATTCTGTGTCTCTGAGCTGGGAGCCACCAGGGGGAATTGCAATTTCTTATCTGATTCAAATCCAAGGAAATACTACGTTCAGTAAATCTGTGACTTCAACTCTCATAACAATTGGAGACCTGACACCTGGGAATTATTACACATTCCTGGTGTCTGTTGTTGGTGAAACTGATGTACAGGGGAACAGCAAAGCTATATCATCCTATACAAGTGAGTATCTTCAGGAAGGATAAAAATTATCAGACATTACTACAGAAGTTATATGGTACAATATTCATTGTATTAAGAGTTTCTCAGTAGTGGGAATAGACCTTCCAGTTCTTATGCTGGTGTATGGAACTATTTTACTGAATTGTCAATTGATCTTTTTATCTTAAAAATGGGACATAGGCTGTAGACTGAAGCACAAAATCAGCACATTTACAGTGTTGTATGTTTTTAGATTACTTAAGCATGATTCTTCATTGGTAACACAGTTCATTTGAATGAGTTGGTAGATATTTATGAGCATGATAGGGTAAACAATATGTAGATTTAATAGTACATTAACATTTATTTTCTTTCAACTACAGAACCAGAACGTATTACAGCTCTTACAGTTACAGAGGTCACCATGACTTCTGTAAACCTTAGTTGGGTGGCACCTGGAGGAAATAGAAGTTCTTATTCCATAGAAGTACTTGACAATTCTTCACTAAGTAAGAATGTGGTCACGGAATCAGCCACTGTTGAAAATCTGACTCCAGGAAAAAAGTACACAGTGATGGTATCAGCAATGTCTGGAGAAAATACCTTGCTAGGAGAAGCTACCAAAATAAATGTCTCTACTAGTAAGTACTACATAAAGAGATGGGCATGATATGGTTGTTGTGGAAAATATCTCATACTCACCCCACTCACAGGCATGACACTTAGAAAAAACATAGTCCTTTGGTTATTTTTCATGGTGAGTTTATTTAGAAAAAAAATATGTGGATTAGTAGCAAACCAACAAGGCTGCCACCGAGTCACTGCACTGCCACTGGCAAATCATAGACACAGCCTTTTTGATATTTGTTTACATAACAAATGAAAGAATCCATTCTTGCAACATGGTACGACCCGCTAACAACCAATGAAAATGTATTTATATATAACATCCAATAAGAATCTAACACATACTTTAGTGATATCTGTGCGTACATCTCTTTATATGATACACTTGTGTGCAGTACATAACATCTATTAGGCCTTGAGGAAATGACCAAATATTATGTATAAAAGTCTGTGTACTGTCTGTAAATTAAATTGCTAAGTCATGGGACAGATGTAGTTAACTATTTCATACCTAATATCTTACAATGGAAAATTACTGGTTTAATGCTTATATCCCAGCCAAATATTACACTTAACTGGAAAGAGTGCTAATTGTATATAAATATGCTAAAAATGTAAGAATATTTTTATATATTTCTGCAACATGGTACATGACTTAAACAATTGCAAGAAATAAATTTGGATGGGTAAATTAGAGCTTGATAAAATAGCTAAGATTCCATTAGTTTATAATGCCAATATTTATTTTGCTGGAGTTAATTGGAGACAGACAGAACATGCGAGAGAGTGGATAATAAAGAAAAAAAAATACATTGAGGGATAGGCAAAGAAATGGAATGAAGATAAAATATATGTAATATGATGTTAGAAAATAGACAGTGCCAGTAAAGGAGGACTGAAGTACCAGATATACAGTGTGCTCTTCTGAAGTAGACTAGAAGATGATGTCCATAATGTTTTCAGAAAGTAAATATATATGTTCTCTACAGTTCTGCTCTATCATGCATGGCCATTCCCTTGTTTGAGCAGCATGATTAAGCCGATTTCCCAGAGGGAGGAGACTGGTAGACTGATTACATTTCTATTAGTCCTCCTGACTGCAATGCCACATTACAAGCAAAACAAAAAAAACATTTTCTTTTTTAAAGACCACTTCTCATTTGTAGACTGTGATAAATAATAATAAAAAATTTTTTTTATTTTTCAGACCAATAAGTCTACAGCTATGATTAGAGTTCTTATATAATATTCTGTTACTTTCCTTTTTTTTATTGCAGAACCAGGAGAGGTGAAGAACTTGACCATTATCAGTATAGCCACCAATTCTGTGTCTCTGAGCTGGGAGCCACCAGGGGGAATTGCAATTTCTTATCTGATTCAAATCCAAGGAAATACTACGTTCAGTAAATCTGTGACTTCAACTGTCATAACAATTGGAGACCTGACACCTGGGAATTATTACACATTCCTGGTGTCTGTTGTTGGTGAAACTGATGTACAGGGGAACAGCAAAGCTATATCATCCTATACAAGTGAGTATCTTCAGAAAGGATAAAAATGATTAGACATTACTACAGAAGTTATATGGTACAATATTCATTGTATTAAGAGTTTCTCAGTAGTGAGAATAGACCTTCCAGTTCTTATGCTGGTGTATGGAACTATTTTACTGAATTGTCAATTGATCTTTTTATCTTAAAAATGGGACATAGGCTGTAGACTGAAGCACAAAATCAGCACATTCACAGTGTTGTATGTTTTTAGATTACTTAAGCATGATTCTTCATTGGTAACACAGTTCATTTGAATGAGTTGGTAGATATTTATGAGCATGATAGGGTAAACAATGTGTAGATTTAATAGTACATTAATATTTATTTTCTTTCAACTACAGAACCAGAACGTATTACAGCTCTTACAGTTACAGAGGTCACCATGACTTCTGTAAACCTTAGTTGGGTGGCACCTGGAGGAAATAGAAGTTCTTATTCCATAGAAGTACTTGACAATTCTTCACTAAGCAAGAATGTGGTCACAGAATCAGCCACTGTTGAAAATCTGACTCCAGGAAAAAATTACACAGTGATGGTATCAGCAATGTCTGGAGAAAATACCTTGCTAGGAGAAGCTACCAAAATAAATGTCTCTACTAGTAAGTACTACATAAAGAGATGGGCAGGATATGGTTGTTGTGGAAAATATAACATACTCACCCCACTCACAGGCATGACACCAAGAAAAAACATAGTCCTTTGGTTATTTCTCATGGCGAGTTTATTTAGAAAAAAAATATGTGGATTAGTAGCAAACCAACAAGGCTGCCACCGAGTCACTGCACTGCCACTGGCAAATCATAGACACAGCCTTTTTGATATTTGTTTACATAACAAATGAAAGAATCCATTCTTGCAACATGGTACGACCCGCTAACAACCAATGAAAATGTATTTATATATAAAATCCAATAAGAATCTAACACATACTTTAGTGATATCTGTGCGTACATCTCTTTATATGATACACTTGTGTGCAGTACATAACATCTATTAGGCCTTGAGGAAATGACCAAATATTATGTATAAAAGTCTGTGTACTGTCTGTAAATTAAATTGCTAAGTCATGGGACAGATGTAGTTAACTATTTCATACCTAATATCTTACAATGGAAAATTACTGGTTTAATGCTTATATCCCAGCCAAATATTACACTTAACTGGAAAGAGTGCTAATTGTATATAAATATGCTAAAAATGTAAGAATATTTTTATATATTTCTGCAACATGGTACATGACTTAAACAATTGCAAGAAATACATTTGGATGGGTAAATTAGAGCTTGATTAAATAGCTAAGATTCCATTAGTTTATAATGCCAATATTTATTTTGCTGGAGTTAATTGGAGACAGACCGAACATGTGAGAGAGTGGATAATAAAGAAAAAAAAATACATTGAGGGATAGGCAAAGAAATGGAATGAAGATAAAATATATGTAATATGATGTTAGAAAATAGACAGTGCCAGTAAAGGAGGACTGAAGTACCAGATATACAGTGTGCTCTTCTGAAGTAGACTAGAAGATGATGTCCATAATGTTTTCAGAAAGTAAATATATATGTTCTCTACAGTTCTGCTCTATCATGCATGGCCATTCCCTTGTTTGAGCAGCATGATTAAGCCGATTTCCCAGAGGGAGGAGACTGGTAGACTGATTATATTTCTATTAGTCCTCTTGACTGCAATGCCACTTTACAAGCAAAACAAAAAAAACATTTTCTTTTTTGAAGACCACTTCTCATTTGTAGACTGTGATAAATAATAATAAAAAAAATATTTATTTTTCAGACCAATAAGTCTACAGCTATGATTAGAGTTCTTATATAATATTCTGTTACTTTCCTTTTTTTATTGCAGAACCAGGAGAGGTGAAGAACTTGACCATTATCAGTATAGCCACCAATTCTGTGTCTCTGAGCTGGGAGCCACCAGGGGGAATTGCAATTTCTTATCTGATTCAAATCCAAGGAAATACTACGTTCAGTAAATCTGTGACTTCAACTGTCATAACAATTGGAGACCTGACACCTGGGAATTATTACACATTCCTGGTGTCTGTTGTTGGTGAAACTGATGTACAGGGGAACAGCAAAGCTATATCATCCTATACAAGTGAGTATCTTCAGAAAGGATAAAAATGATTAGACATTACTACAGAAGTTATATGGTACAATATTCATTGTATTAAGAGTTTCTCAGTAGTGAGAATAGACCTTCCAGTTCTTATGCTGGTGTATGGAACTATTTTACTGAATTGTCAATTGATCTTTTTATCTTAAAAATGGGACATAGGCTGTAGACTGAAGCACAAAATCAGCACATTCACAGTGTTGTATGTTTTTAGATTACTTAAGCATGATTCTTCATTGGTAACACAGTTCATTTGAATGAGTTGGTAGATATTTATGAGCATGATAGGGTAAACAATGTGTAGATTTAATAGTACATTAATATTTATTTTCTTTCAACTACAGAACCAGAACGTATTACAGCTCTTACAGTTACAGAGGTCACCATGACTTCTGTAAACCTTAGTTGGGTGGCACCTGGAGGAAATAGAAGTTCTTATTCCATAGAAGTACTTGACAATTCTTCACTAAGTAAGAATGTGGTCACAGAATCAGCCACTGTTGAAAATCTGACTCCAGGAAAAAATTACACAGTGATGGTATCAGCAATGTCTGGAGAAAATACCTTGCTAGGAGAAGCTACCAAAATAAATGTCTCTACTAGTAAGTACTACATAAAGAGATGGGCAGGATATGGTTGTTGTGGAAAATATAACATACTCACCCCACTCACAGGCATGACACCAAGAAAAAACATAGTCCTTTGGTTATTTCTCATGGCGAGTTTATTTAGAAAAAAAATATGTGGATTAGTAGCAAACCAACAAGGCTGCCACCGAGTCACTGCACTGCCACTGGCAAATCATAGACACAGCCTTTTTGATATTTGTTTACATAACAAATGAAAGAATCCATTCTTGCAACATGGTACGACCCGCTAACAACCAATGAAAATGTATTTATATTGTGACAAACCACTTCTTTTACAGGTAGGATTGTCACCGATCTTGCAGTAACCACAGCCTTCTAGGGTATACAAAGTCCAGGACACCTTCAGCTCAGTTTTCCTTTTTTTATTCAGTTTGAAAGCAGGTACTTTAAATAATAACAAAACAAACAAAATCCCTTGCTCTTACTTGAGCTCTTCCTAGACAGTACTTGCTATCTGCAATTGGGTGGCTTTCCCACTTACCAATTTCCCAAACAAAAGCAATGTCTTTGCAATAAGCGCAGCCTCTCCTAGCTGTCTTTTCCTCTCCCCCTTGGAGCAGGCTGCTCTCTTCTTTTAAAGGCCTGTCTGCTAATTGAGTAGCTACAGGTGAGTGCCAATTAGCTAACTCTTAAAAACCAGATCCAAGCTGTGGTCTGTTATACAGCAACTAGTGCTGTTGGAGCATTGGCCCCCCCTGCTCTCCAAATACTCCGCCCCAGGGACCCATACCATGTTTTGCAGAGCATCAGCTATGCATATTGCAAACTGTAACATCTCTCCCTGGGGCATTTAACTGAGAAATCCTCTGGTTGCTGTCTAGCAAATCAGGTCTGATGTATCTCCCATCAACCACTATTCCACCTTTATGCTCACATATCCTCCCCCCCAGCTCATACCCAAGGGTTTGAGCGACCATGGAAATCAGGGAGTGTACCCTCGAAAGCCCATCAGCATTACCTTGTTGCAGACCAGCCCTGTGTTCCACAGTGAAATTAAAAGATTGCAAACTCAAAAACCATCTGGTTACTCTGGAGTTACTTTCCCTGTTCTGATACATCCACGTCAGAGGAGCATGGTCCGTTATCAATCGAAACCTTCTGCCTAGTAGGTAGTATTTAAGAGAGTCTAATGCCCACTTAATAGCAAGACACTCTTTTTCAACAATAGAGTAGTTCTTCTCATGTGGGTTTAACTTTCTGCTCAAAAAGAAAACAGGGTGTTCTTCACCCTGGTATTCCTGTGAAAGAACAGCCCCCAAGCCCACATCAGAAGCATCTGTCTGAACTATAAAATCCCTGGAAAAATCTGGGGTCACTAAGACAGGATGGCTACAGATAGCTTCCTTCAGACTCTTAAAAGCCTTTTCTGCCTCAGGGCACCATTTAACTATGACTGGGGATTTTGCTTTAATAAGGTCTGTCAGGGGTGCAGCAATGGTAGCAAAATCTGGAATGAACCGCCTATAATATCCAATTAAACCCAAAAATGCCTTTACTTGTTTCTTTGTAAGGGGCTGTGGCCATTTTTGTATGGCTTCTACTTTGGCTTCCTGTGGTTTAACCAAACCCCTCCCAATAGAATAACCTAAGTACTTAGCTTCCTCTAAACCAATCGTACACTTGGAAGGATTGGCAGTTAAGCCTGCTGAGCGGATAGCATCAAGTACCGCTTGAACTTTAGGGAGGTGGGATTCCCAGTCTGCACTGTGGATGACGACATCATCCAAGTATGCTGCAGCATAACGAACATGAGGTTTAAGAATTCTGTCCATCATTCGTTGGAATGTGGCAGGTGCCCCATGTAACCCAAATGGCAATACAGTGTACTGAAACAGGCCACTGGGTGTTGAAAAGGCTGTCTTTTCTTTGGCTCTTTCAGTGAGCGGGACCTGCCAGTAACCCTTTGTTAAATCCAAGGTTGTTAGATAACGAGCTTTGCCCAGTCTTTCTATTAACTCATCAACTCTTGGCATTGGGTAAGCATCAAATTTTGAGAGGGCGTTTAACTTGCGGTAGTCATTGCAGAACCTCCATGTGCCATCAGGTTTTGGCACCAATACAATAGGACTACTCCAGTTACTCTGGGATTCTTCAATGACTCCAAGTTTTAACATGCTCTCAACCTCTAAGTTTATAACCTCCCTCCGGGCCTCAGGAATTCTATAGGGTTTGAGGTTAACTCTTTTCCCTGGTTCGGTTATTATGTCATGTTTAATCACTTTAGTCTTTCCTGGAACTATCGAGAAAACATCCCTATTTCTTCTGATGAAATCTCTGACCTCTTGCTTTTGATGGACAGACAGAGTCTTAGATACGTTCACATCTGGCTCTACTATAGGAGGTTCTGAAGGTTTTAAAGCAACCAGGACCTCCCTGTCCTTCTATGGCTTTAACAGATTTATATGATACAACTGTTCAGGCTTTCTTCTTCCTGGTTGTCTGACTTTATAATTGACATCACTCACTTTCTCTATTATTTCATAGGGTCCATGCCAAGTCGCAAGGAACTTATTCTCCACAGTAGGGACCAGAACCAATACCCTGTCTCCCGGTTGGAACACTCTGACTCTAGCATTACGGTTATAGCTGTTTTTCTGAGCCTGCTGGACTTCCAGCATGTGTTCCCTGACAATAGGCATGATGGTGGCCATTCTATCCTGCATTTGAGCTATATGCTCAATTACACTCCTGTGAGGAGTAGTCTCCTGTTCCCAGGTCTCCTTAGCAATATCCAATATTCCCCTGGGATGTCTTCCATATAATAATTCAAAAGGAGAGAAGCCCGTGGAGGCCTGTGGAACTTCCCTAATGGAAAACAGTAGATATGGCAATAAAAAATCCCAATTTCTTCCATCTGCATCAATTACCTTGCGTAGCATACTCTTAAGGGTTTTGTTGAACCTCTCTACTAAACCATCAGTCTGTGGGTGATATACTGAGGTCTTAAGATGTTTAACCTGCAAGAGCCTGCACAACTCTTTTGTGACTCTGGACATGAACGGGGTCCCCTGGTCTGTCAGTATTTCTTTAGGGATACCCACCCTACTGAACATCAACATAAGTTCCTTAGCTATTAGCTTTGCAGAGGTATTACGCAAGGGAATGGCCTCAGGATAGCGAGTTGCATAGTCCAAGATGACTAATATATATTGGTGTCCCCTAGCCGACTTTACCAGTGGCCCCACTAAGTCCATAGCGATCCTTTCAAAAGGCACGTCAATTATGGGTAAGGGTACAAGTGGACTACGAAAAGTCTTGAAAGGAGCCCTGTACTGGCACTCAGGACATGAGGAGCAATAGTTTGTAATAGCAGCAAACACTCCAGGCCAGTAAAACCGTCTAAGGACTCTCTCTCTAGTTTTTCCGACTCCCAAGTGTCCCCCTAATATGTGGCTGTGAGCCAACTTTAGCACTATATTCTGGTAAGTCTGAGGAACCAACAGCTGCCTAATGATGTCTGAATCCTTTTTTTCTACACGGTAAATTAGGTCATTTTGTACTTCAAAATAGGGGAACGGCAGTGCTTCTCCTGGCTGATTAACAACCCCGTTTACAACTTTAATATCATTTCTAGCTGTCACTAAAGTGGGATCTTCCCACTGAGCGCTTTTAAAGTTACCTGGACTAATTCCAATATCAATTAAGTCCTTATCCTTGTCTGCATTATTAGTAGGCTCCTCACTAGTTTGAGCTGGGTTATCTCCTATTAATACTGGTTTAGGGCAGTATTTTTTTTTTTTCCTTATTTTTCCGTCACAGTGGTCAAAACCCAAGTCAATATCGGAAAAAGGGAACACATTATCCTCGACAGACTGACTCATTTCTGATAAATTTTGATCTGTCTTTTGTAAAGCTGCCCATAATTTTAGAAAATGAGGAAAGTCTCTACCGATCACTACCTCATGGGCTAATCTAGGTACTACACCCACTCGGTACTTTAAATTCCCATACTGGGTTCCAATATTTACTTCCGCAGTGGGGTATTCCTTTTTATCACCATGAACACAGATAATGCCTATTTTCTGTCCATGATCAGGTTTTACACAAGGTATTATAGACTCTGCTACCAACGTAACCATACTACCTGAATCAAGTAATGCTTTAGACATTTTTCCATTCACAGTTACACAGCATTTATGAGCGTTATTATCATAGTCATTGTTAACAATACCATAACAACTGAGCAAAAATGAACGTGTTCCCTCATTTTTGCCCATATTGCATTCCATAGGTTCATCCTTAAATGGACAGTCTTTGGCCATATGACCCTCCTCTTTGCACTTGAAACATTTGACAGTACAGTCTGACCACCAATTAGTTCCGTTCCCAGGCCTATTAGACCTGGATGCCCCCCTTAAACCTTGAACAGTCTTACCCGGTCTTGCAGAATCTTGGGGCTTAGGATTGCGAGGGTTTGCCTGTGAAGTAGGACATAGCAGTTCTCCTGCAGCCGCATATCTTTCCACCAAGGCAATCAGTTGGTCAGCTGTATGGGGGTCACTTTGGCTGACCCAGCGACGCAGGGAAGCTGGTAAACCACGCAAAAACCGGTCCATTACTAAGGTTTCCACAATGTGGCTAGCTGAATGGATTTCAGGTTGTAACCATTTCCGTGCAAGGTGTATGAGGTCAAACATTTGGGAACGTGCGGCTTTGTCTGAAGAATATGACCATGAGTGGAACCTTTGGGCACGTACTGCAGAGGTTACACCCAGTCGTGCCAAGATTTCAGCTTTCAATTTGCTGTAGATACTTGCATCGGCTGGTTCTAGGTCATAATATGCCTTCTGCGGCTCTCCACTTAGGAACGGTGCCAGTATGCTTGCCCACTCACCAGCCGGCCATCCGTCCCTCTCAGCAGTGCGCTCAAATGCCAGAAGGTACGCCTCAACATCATCTGATGCGGTCATTTTCTGAAGATAGTGGCTCGCTCGAATCACCTTTGGCCCCTGGTATCTTCCATCAGGGTCTCCATTCAGTTTTCCAGAGATCGCTTGGATTACCTGTTGTAGTCCCTGGGTGACTTTTTGCTGCTCCTCACGGGCTACTTTAAACATCTCCGCTTGTGTCACAACAAGCTGTTTCACCAAGGACTCAGTGCCCTCCATTTGTGTTTTGGCCAGGACTTTAGCACACTCTGCCTGGGCCAGCACCAGTTGCTGCAGGGCTGCACTGTTTTCTGCAGCTCTCCTGTTAGTCTCCTGTTGCACAGAGGAGGATTGGATCAGAGCCTTGATAACATCCTCCATGTTGAGCTTTAAATGACTTCTACCCTCAGGCTTACGTGGATGCCCGCATTCTCCACCATATGTGACAAACCACTTCTTTTACAGGTAGGATTGTCACCGATCTTGCAGTAACCACAGCCTTCTAGGGTATACAAAGTCCAGGACACCTTCAGCTCAGTTTTCCTTTTTTTATTCAGTTTGAAAGCAGGTACTTTAAATAATAACAAAACAAACAAAATCCCTTGCTCTTACTTGAGCTCTTCCTAGACAGTACTTGCTATCTGCAATTGGGTGGCTTTCCCACTTACCAATTTCCCAAACAAAAGCAATGTCTTTGCAATAAGCGCAGCCTCTCCTAGCTGTCTTTTCCTCTCCCCCTTGGAGCAGGCTGCTCTCTTCTTTTAAAGGCCTGTCTGCTAATTGAGTAGCTACAGGTGAGTGCCAATTAGCTAACTCTTAAAAACCAGATCCAAGCTGTGGTCTGTTATACAGCAACTAGTGCTGTTGGAGCATTGGCCCCCCCTGCTCTCCAAATACTCCGCCCCAGGGACCCATACCATGTTTTGCAGAGCATCAGCTATGCATATTGCAAACTGTAACATCTCTCCCTGGGGCATTTAACTGAGAAATCCTCTGGTTGCTGTCTAGCAAATCAGGTCTGATGTATCTCCCATCAACCACTATTCCACCTTTATGCTCACAATATATAACATCCAATAAGAATCTAACACATACTTTAGTGATATCTGTGCGTACATCTCTTTATATGATACACTTGTGTGCAGTACATAACATCTATTAGGCCTTGAGGAAATGACCAAATATTATGTATAAAAGTCTGTGTACTGTCTGTAAATTAAATTGCTAAGTCATGGGACAGATGTAGTTAACTATTTCATACCTAATATCTTACAATGGAAAATTACTGGTTTAATGCTTATATCCCAGCCAAATATTACACTTAACTGGAAAGAGTGCTAATTGTATATAAATATGCTAAAAATGTAAGAATATTTTTATATATTTCTGCAACATGGTACATGACTTAAACAATTGCAAGAAATACATTTGGATGGGTAAATTAGAGCTTGATTAAATAGCTAAGATTCCATTAGTTTATAATGCCAATATTTATTTTGCTGGAGTTAATTGGAGACAGACCGAACATGTAAGAGAGTGGATAATAAAGACAAAAAAAAAAAAATTCAGGGATAGGCAAAGAAATGGAATGAAGATAAAATATATGTAATATGATGTTAGAAAATAGACAGTGCCAGTAAAGGAGGACTGAAGTACCAGATATACAGTGTGCTCTTCTGAAGTAGACTAGAAGATGATGTCCATAATGTTTTCAGAAAGTAAATATATATGTTCTCTACAGTTCTGCTCTATCATGCATGGCCATTCCCTTGTTTGAGCAGCATGATTAAGCCGATTTCCCAGAGGGAGGAGACTGGTAGACTGATTATATTTCTATTAGTCCTCTTGACTGCAATGCCACTTTACAAGCAAAACAAAAAAAACATTTTCTTTTTTGAAGACCACTTCTCATTTGTAGACTGTGATAAATAATAATAAAAAAAATATTTATTTTTCAGACCAATAAGTCTACAGCTATGATTAGAGTTCTTATATAATATTCTGTTACTTTCCTTTTTTTATTGCAGAACCAGGAGAGGTGAAGAACTTGACCATTATCAGTATAGCCACCAATTCTGTGTCTCTGAGCTGGGAGCCACCAGGGGGAATTGCAATTTCTTATCTGATTCAAATCCAAGGAAATACTACGTTCAGTAAATCTGTGACTTCAACTGTCATAACAATTGGAGACCTGACACCTGGGAATTATTACACATTCCTGGTGTCTGTTGTTGGTGAAACTGATGTACAGGGGAACAGCAAAGCTATATCATCCTATACAAGTGAGTATCTTCAGAAAGGATAAAAATGATTAGACATTACTACAGAAGTTATATGGTACAATATTCATTGTATTAAGAGTTTCTCAGTAGTGAGAATAGACCTTCCAGTTCTTATGCTGGTGTATGGAACTATTTTACTGAATTGTCAATTGATCTTTTTATCTTAAAAATGGGACATAGGCTGTAGACTGAAGCACAAAATCAGCACATTTACAGTGTTGTATGTTTTTAGATTACTTAAGCATGATTCTTCATTGGTAACACAGTTCATTTGAATGAGTTGGTAGATATTTATGAGCATGATAGGGTAAACAATGTGTAGATTTAATAGTACATTAATATTTATTTTCTTTCAACTACAGAACCAGAACGTATTACAGCTCTTACAGTTACAGAGGTCACCATGACTTCTGTAAACCTTAGTTGGGTGGCACCTGGAGGAAATAGAAGTTCTTATTCCATAGAAGTACTTGACAATTCTTCACTAAGTAAGAATGTGGTCACAGAATCAGCCACTGTTGAAAATCTGACTCCAGGAAAAAATTACACAGTGATGGTATCAGCAATGTCTGGAGAAAATACCTTGCTAGGAGAAGCTACCAAAATAAATGTCTCTACTAGTAAGTACTACATAAAGAGATGGACAGGATATGGTTGTTGTGGAAAATATAACATACTCACCCCACTCACAGGCATGACACCAAGAAAAAACATAGTCCTTTGGTTATTTCTCATGGCGAGTTTATTTAGAAAAAAAATATGTGGATTAGTAGCAAACCAACAAGGCTGCCACCGAGTCACTGCACTGCCACTGGCAAATCATAGACACAGCCTTTTTGATATTTGTTTACATAACAAATGAAAGAATCCATTCTTGCAACATGGTACGACCCGCTAACAACCAATGAAAATGTATTTATATATAACATCCAATAAGAATCTAACACATACTTTAGTGATATCTGTGCGTACATCTCTTTATATGATACACTTGTGTGCAGTACATAACATCTATTAGGCCTTGAGGAAATGACCAAATATTATGTATAAAAGTCTGTGTACTGTCTGTAAATTAAATTGCTAAGTCATGGGACAGATGTAGTTAACTATTTCATACCTAATATCTTACAATGGAAAATTACTGGTTTAATGCTTATATCCCAGCCAAATATTACACTTAACTGGAAAGAGTGCTAATTGTATATAAATATGCTAAAAATGTAAGAATATTTTTATATATTTCTGCAACATGGTACATGACTTAAACAATTGCAAGAAATACATTTGGATGGGTAAATTAGAGCTTGATTAAATAGCTAAGATTCCATTAGTTTATAATGCCAATATTTATTTTGCTGGAGTTAATTGGAGACAGACCGAACATGTGAGAGAGTGGATAATAAAGAAAAAAAAATACATTGAGGGATAGGCAAAGAAATGGAATGAAGATAAAATATATGTAATATGATGTTAGAAAATAGACAGTGCCAGTAAAGGAGGACTGAAGTACCAGATATACAGTGTGCTCTTCTGAAGTAGACTAGAAGATGATGTCCATAATGTTTTCAGAAAGTAAATATATATGTTCTCTACAGTTCTGCTCTATCATGCATGGCCATTCCCTTATTTGAGCAGCATGATTAAGCCGATTTCCCAGAGGGAGGAGACTGGTAGACTGATTATATTTCTATTAGTCCTCCTGACTGCAATGCCACTTTACAAGCAAAACAAAAAAAACATTTTCTTTTTTGAAGACCACTTCTCATTTGTAGACTGTGATAAATAATAATAAAAAAAAATATTTATTTTTCAGACCAATAAGTCTACAGCTATGATTAGTGTTCTTATATAATATTCTGTTACTTTCCTTTTTTTATTGCAGAACCAGGAGAGGTGAAGAACTTGACCATTATCAGTATAGCCACCAATTCTGTGTCTCTGAGCTGGGAGCCACCAGGGGGAATTGCAATTTCTTATCTGATTCAAATCCAAGGAAATACTACGTTCAGTAAATCTGTGACTTCAACTCTCATAACAATTGGAGACCTGACACCTGGGAATTATTACACATTCCTGGTGTCTGTTGTTGGTGAAACTGATGTACAGGGGAACAGCAAAGCTATATCATCCTATACAAGTGAGTATCTTCAGAAAGGATAAAAATGATTAGACATTACTACAGAAGTTATATGGTACAATATTCATTGTATTAAGAGTTTCTCAGTAGTGAGAATAGACCTTCCAGTTCTTATGCTGGTGTATGGAACTATTTTACTGAATTGTCAATTGATCTTTTTATCTTAAAAATGGGACATAGGCTGTAGACTGAAGCACAAAATCAGCACATTCACAGTGTTGTATGTTTTTAGATTACTTAAGCATGATTCTTCATTGGTAACACAGTTCATTTGAATGAGTTGGTAGATATTTATGAGCATGATAGGGTAAACAATGTGTAGATTTAATAGTACATTAATATTTATTTTCTTTCAACTACAGAACCAGAACGTATTACAGCTCTTACAGTTACAGAGGTCACCATGACTTCTGTAAACCTTAGTTGGGTGGCACCTGGAGGAAATAGAAGTTCTTATTCCATAGAAGTACTTGACAATTCTTCACTAAGTAAGAATGTGGTCACAGAATCAGCCACTGTTGAAAATCTGACTCCAGGAAAAAATTACACAGTGATGGTATCAGCAATGTCTGGAGAAAATACCTTGCTAGGAGAAGCTACCAAAATAAATGTCTCTACTAGTAAGTACTACATAAAGAGATGGGCAGGATATGGTTGTTGTGGAAAATATAACATACTCACCCCACTCACAGGCATGACACCAAGAAAAAACATAGTCCTTTGGTTATTTCTCATGGCGAGTTTATTTAGAAAAAAAATATGTGGATTAGTAGCAAACCAACAAGGCTGCCACCGAGTCACTGCACTGCCACTGGCAAATCATAGACACAGCCTTTTTGATATTTGTTTACATAACAAATGAAAGAATCCATTCTTGCAACATGGTACGACCCGCTAACAACCAATGAAAATGTATTTATATATAACATCCAATAAGAATCTAACACATACTTTAGTGATATCTGTGCGTACATCTCTTTATATGATACACTTGTGTGCAGTACATAACATCTATTAGGCCTTGAGGAAATGACCAAATATTATGTATAAAAGTCTGTGTACTGTCTGTAAATTAAATTGCTAAGTCATGGGACAGATGTAGTTAACTATTTCATACCTAATATCTTACAATGGAAAATTACTGGTTTAATGCTTATATCCCAGCCAAATATTACACTTAACTGGAAAGAGTGCTAATTGTATATAAATATGCTAAAAATGTAAGAATATTTTTATATATTTTTGCAACATGGTACATGACTTAAACAATTGCAAGAAATACATTTGGATGGGTAAATTAGAGCTTGATTAAATAGCTAAGATTCCATTAGTTTATAATGCCAATATTTATTTTGCTGGAGTTAATTGGAGACAGACCGAACATGTGAGAGAGTGGATAATAAAGAAAAAAAAATACATTGAGGGATAGGCAAAGAAATGGAATGAAGATAAAATATATGTAATATGATGTTAGAAAATAGACAGTGCCAGTAAAGGAGGACTGAAGTACCAGATATACAGTGTGCTCTTCTGAAGTAGACTAGAAGATGATGTCCATAATGTTTTCAGAAAGTAAATATATATGTTCTCTACAGTTCTGCTCTATCATGCATGGCCATTCCCTTGTTTGAGCAGCATGATTAAGCCGATTTCCCAGAGGGAGGAGACTGGTAGACTGATTATATTTCTATTAGTCCTCCTGACTGCAATGCCACTTTACAAGCAAAACAAAAAAAACATTTTCTTTTTTGAAGACCACTTCTCATTTGTAGACTGTGATAAATAATAATAAAAAAAATATTTATTTTTCAGACCAATAAGTCTACAGCTATGATTAGTGTTCTTATATAATATTCTGTTACTTTCCTTTTTTTATTGCAGAACCAGGAGAGGTGAAGAACTTGACCATTATCAGTATAGCCACCAATTCTGTGTCTCTGAGCTGGGAGCCACCAGGGGGAATTGCAATTTCTTATCTGATTCAAATCCAAGGAAATACTACGTTCAGTAAATCTGTGACTTCAACTCTCATAACAATTGGAGACCTGACACCTGGGAATTATTACACATTCCTGGTGTCTGTTGTTGGTGAAACTGATGTACAGGGGAACAGCAAAGCTATATCATCCTATACAAGTGAGTATCTTCAGAAAGGATAAAAATGATTAGACATTACTACAGAAGTTATATGGTACAATATTCATTGTATTAAGAGTTTCTCAGTAGTGAGAATAGACCTTCCAGTTCTTATGCTGGTGTATGGAACTATTTTACTGAATTGTCAATTGATCTTTTTATCTTAAAAATGGGACATAGGCTGTAGACTGAAGCACAAAATCAGCACATTCACAGTGTTGTATGTTTTTAGATTACTTAAGCATGATTCTTCATTGGTAACACAGTTCATTTGAATGAGTTGGTAGATATTTATGAGCATGATAGGGTAAACAATGTGTAGATTTAATAGTACATTAATATTTATTTTCTTTCAACTACAGAACCAGAACGTATTACAGCTCTTACAGTTACAGAGGTCACAATGACTTCTGTAAACCTTAGTTGGGTGGCACCTGGAGGAAATAGAAGTTCTTATTCCATAGAAGTACTTGACAATTCTTCACTAAGTAAGAATGTGGTCACAGAATCAGCCACTGTTGAAAATCTGACTCCAGGAAAAAATTACACAGTGATGGTATCAGCAATGTCTGGAGAAAATACCTTGCTAGGAGAAGCTACCAAAATAAATGTCTCTACTAGTAAGTACTACATAAAGAGATGGGCAGGATATGGTTGTTGTGGAAAATATAACATACTCACCCCACTCACAGGCATGACACCAAGAAAAAACATAGTCCTTTGGTTATTTCTCATGGCGAGTTTATTTAGAAAAAAAATATGTGGATTAGTAGCAAACCAACAAAGCTGCCACCAAGTCACTGCACTGCAGTCACTGCACTGCCACTGGCAAATCATAGACACAGCCTTTTTGATATTTGTTTACATAACAAATGAAAGAATCCATTCTTGCAACATGGTACGACCCGCTAACAACCAATGAAAATGTATTTATATATAACATCCAATAAGAATCTAACACATACTTTGGTGATATCTGTGCGTACATCTCTTTATATGATACACTTGTGTGCAGTACATAACATCTATTAGGCCTTGAGGAAATGACCAAGTATTATGTATAAAAGCCTGTGTACTGTCTGTAAATTAAATTGCTAAGTCATGGGTCAGATGTAGTTAACTATTTCATACCTACTATCTTACAATGGAAAATGACTGGTTTAATCCTTAGATCCCAGCCAAATATTACACTTAACTGGAAAGAGTGCTAATTGTATATAAATATGCTGGATTTAATTGGAGACAGACAGAACATGCGAGAGAGTGGATAATAATGAAAAAAAAAAGACATTGAGGGATAGGCAAAGAAATGGAATGAAGATAAAATATATGTAATATGATGTTAGAAAATAGACAGTGCCAGTAAAGGAGGACTGAAGTACCAGATATACAGTGTGCTCTTCTGAAGTAGACTAGAAGATGATGTCCATAATGTTTTCAGAAAGTAAATATATATGTTCTCTACAGTTCTGCTCTATCATGCATGACCATTCCCTTGTTTGAGCAGCATGATTAAGCCGATTTCCCAGAGGGAGGAGACTGGTAGACTGATTACATTTCTATTAGTCCTCCTGACTGCAATGCCACATTACAAGCAAAACAAAAAAAACATTTTCTTTTTTGAAGACCACTTCTCATTTGTAGACTGTGATAAATAATAATAAAAAAAAATATTTATTTTTCAGACCAATAAGTCTACAGCTATGATTAGAGTTCTTATATAATATTCTGTTACTTTCCTTTTTTTATTGCAGAACCAGGAGAGGTGAAGAACTTGACCATTATCAGTATAGCCACCAATTCTGTGTCTCTGAGCTGGGAGCCACCAGGGGGAATTGCAATTTCTTATCTGATTCAAATCCAAGGAAATACTACGTTCAGTAAATCTGTGACTTCAACTCTCATAACAATTGGAGACCTGACACCTGGGAATTATTACACATTCCTGGTGTCTGTTGTTGGTGAAACTGATGTACAGGGGAACAGCAAAGCTATATCATCCTATACAAGTGAGTATCTTCAGAAAGGATAAAAATGATTAGACATTACTACAGAAGTTATATGGTACAATATTCATTGTATTAAGAGTTTCTCAGTAGTGAGAATAGACCTTCCAGTTCTTATGCTGGTGTATGGAACTATTTTACTGAATTGTCAATTGATCTTTTTATCTTAAAAATGGGACATAGGCTGTAGACTGAAGCACAAAATCAGCACATTCACAGTGTTGTATGTTTTTAGATTACTTAAGCATGATTCTTCATTGGTAACACAGTTCATTTGAATGAGTTGGTAGATATTTATGAGCATGATAGGGTAAACAATGTGTAGATTTAATAGTACATTAATATTTATTTTCTTTCAACTACAGAACCAGAACGTATTACAGCTCTTACAGTTACAGAGGTCACAATGACTTCTGTAAACCTTAGTTGGGTGGCACCTGGAGGAAATAGAAGTTCTTATTCCATAGAAGTACTTGACAATTCTTCACTAAGTAAGAATGTGGTCACAGAATCAGCCACTGTTGAAAATCTGACTCCAGGAAAAAAATACACAGTGATGGTATCAGCAATGTCTGGAGAAAATACTTTGCTAGGAGAAGCTACCAAAATAAATGTCTCTACTAGTAAGTACTACATAAAGAGATAGGCAGGATATGGTTGTTGTGGAAAATATAACATACTCACCCCACTCACAGGCATGACACCAAGAAAAAACATAGTCCTTTGGTTATTTCTCATGGCGAGTTTATTTAGAAAAAAAATATGTGGATTAGTAGCAAACCAACAAGGCTGCCACCGAGTCACTGCACTGCCACTGGCAAATCATAGACACAGCCTTTTTGATATTTGTTTACATAACAAATGAAAGAATCCATTCTTGCAACATGGTACGACCCGCTAGCAACCAATGAAAATGTATTTATATATAACATCCAATAAGAATCTAACACATACTTTAGTGATATCTGTGCGTACATCTCTTTATATGATACACTTGTGTGCAGTACATAACATCTATTAGGCCTTGAGGAAATGACCAAATATTATGTATAAAAGTCTGTGTACTGTCTGTAAATTAAATTGCTAAGTCATGGGTCAGATGTAGTTAACTATTTCATACCTAATATCTTACAATGGAAAATTACTGGTTTAATGCTTAGATCCCAGCCAAATATTACACTTAACTGGAAAGAGTGCTAATTGTATATAAATATGCTGGAGTTAATTGGAGACAGACAGAACATGCGAGAGAGTGGATAATAAAGAAAAAAAAAGACATTGAGGGATAGGCAAAGAAATGGAATGAAGATAAAATATATTTAATATGATGTTAGAAAATAGACAGTGCCAGTAAAGGAGGACTGAAGTACCAGATATACAGTGTGCTCTTCTGAAGTAGACTAGAAGATGATGTCCATAATGTTTTCAGAAAGTAAATATATATGTTCTCTACAGTTCTGCTCTATCATGCATGGCCATTCCCTTGTTTGAGCAGCATGATTAAGCCGATTTCCCAGAGGGAGGAGACTGGTAGACTGATTACATTTCTATTAGTCCTCCTGACTGCAATGCCACATTACAAGCAAAACAAAAAAACATTTTCTTTTTTGAAGACCACTTCTCATTTGTAGACTGTGATAAATAATAATAAAAAAAAATATTTATTTTTCAGACCAATAAATCTACAGCTATGATTAGAGTTCTTATATAATATTCTGTTACTTTCCTTTTTTTATTGCAGAACCAGGAGAGGTGAAGAACTTGAACATTATCAGTATAGCCACCAATTCTGTGTCTCTGAGCTGGGAGCCACCAGGGGGAATTGCAATTTCTTATCTGATTCAAATCCAAGGAAATACTACGTTCAGTAAATCTGTGACTTCAACTGTCATAACAATTGGAGACCTGACACCTGGGAATTATTACACATTCCTGGTGTCTGTTGTTGGTGAAACTGATGTACAGGGGAACAGCAAAGCTATATCTTCCTATACAAGTGAGTAGAAAGTGATAAAAAATATTAAATGTTACTATGGAAGTTACTTACAGCCATATTAAATTCCAGCCTCGTAAGTCCAACATGTAGCACGTAAGGGCTGCATGCTTCAAATTTGAGCTACTTACGTTGCTATTAAATTTGGAAGGGCTGTGAGCGACGAGGCTATTTCGTAAACCGGTTCTCGGCCGTCTGGGTTACTTGTTAGAACGCAAACAATTAAGGAATCATGTAGTTACGGGTTCAGATGGAGCCAATGGAAAAAGAGATAATTACCGTTACGTCACTAATAAAGGGGAGGGGAGATTTCCAAATCCTACGTGCTTTAAGTACAGTTTACGATCAGACCCACTTTCCAGATATAATGCAATGTTAATAAACAGTAAATATGATATTCTATTACATGCGAGTTACTGTATGTGTTGTAACATATTGATTGCAGGGATCGATATAACACAAAATATGAACATGAAATAAAGTAATTTTGAGGACAATTTGCAGGCTTGAGAATGTTGTGCTATTAACTCTAGGACCTAACATCACTTTCCCTTTTAATAAATGTACAGCAGTGTGTTTTTATTCGCCTACAAATTGCTACGTATTGAACTTTACCCCCCTTGCGGGGGCTCACAAGCACATGTAGTCCTTTGGGCTCCATTTGCGTGTGACGTTATTACTCGCGAGTGACCACGTTGCAATATATTACCTGAATTGAACAAGTAGCGGTTACGGGCAAGACAGATCAAAGGATTTACGTGTGCGAAGTTCAACGTTGCTCAGCACGTAGCCTATTCTCGTCCGTCCTGTTTGTTACCAGGCAAGTCCGCTGCAAGTTATGTTACAGGGCTAATTTAATAGCCGTAACACGTAAATCTGGAGTTACGGGCTACGTTTTAGAATGTAGCCCAAATTTAATGAGGCGGTTATTACTATATTCAGTATGGTAAAAGGTTTCTAGATTGTCAGTTGATCTCTTCAAATTGAAAGAGAACCTAGAGATGTTATTACTCTGTGATTCTGCATCAACATGTTATACACAACTTGTGCATCACACAGTTGAGTTGCACCAGTTGGTAAATATTTTTAGGTATGACAGGATAAATATAAAGAAAATCAGATTTTTAAGTTATATTTAATTTAAATAACATAATTTGTGTAGCTTAGCTGGGAGACACTCAGGGGAAACACAAGTACTTTTCTGATTGAAATCCAAGAAATCCAAACTTTCAATGAAGTTGTGATTCAACGTCTGTAAAAAGGTAAGCTGACATCTGAAAATTATTACACATTCCTGGTCTCTGCTCTTGTTGGTGAAACTGATGTAGAGGGGTACAACAAAAATATATACAACTATGCAAATGAGTGTCTTCAAGAAATAGGAAAATATAAAAGATTACTATGCAAGTAAAATATTGTTGTGCGCAGTTGATATTTTATTGCACTCATCAGATTGAAAATACATTTCTTAGAATAACCTAAGAATCTGGAAAGATCCTACTAGTGAAAAAACTTTTGCATGAAGTGTGAAGCAGAATAGATCACAACATCTGCAGTAATGTTTTATAGCCGTTTCCCCACAGTTACTCTGTGGTATCACCAAATTGAAATGTGTTACTTAATTTCAGTATGCTTAGTTTTAGTCAGTACAGAGCATTCTTGGCTTCATTTTGCACTTTAAAATCAATTACATATTTTTTTCTTACTTATGGAATGTATCAGTTTTCAGCTCATACAGAAGTGATTTTCTCATCTTACCTGTGCGGACAGCAAAAAAAAAATCTATCCAGTCTTGGTTATGGTTCAGACTGAGCATGATCAGTAAAGGGGATAGGGCTATGATAACTTGTGCAGTCATTGACCACACCCCATGATGTCACTGGGCAGCTTCAAGAAGGTTTTGCATGAAATACTTCTGTGTGGGCAGCAAGGGTAGATTAGTCATTTATATTAGTAATTTTCAAGATTAAATCATTATACTTCACCTGAGGTTTTGTCTCCACATTCATAATGTTATTAAGTGAAATGTGGGGTTTTGGCTTAGAGACTAGTGTAGATATGATAAGAGGATACACAATCATTGATAGACTACTCAAATAGCAAAATATTGTCGCCAAGGGAAACCTTTAACATAAGTCTCCAGTCAATGAGAAATATTGTATTGGTGGTAAACATCATGTCTGAAAATTTAGCATCTACCTGGAAGACAAAGCCACCTCCCCCATTAACCTATTAGTTGGTGGATACCATCAGTAGTTAAATCTGAACTTTGACAGTAAGCTTCATATTGGATACTGTTCGTTTTTAAAATGCATTTGATTAATTAAAACATCTAGCTCTTGTTTTTAAGTCACTGCATGTGTCCATTGTTTCACTTGGCAGAACAAGAGGCAAACCTACTAGACTGAGGTTGCAAGATTAAGAATGACCACATAGTTATGGGTATGGGTCTAGAACAGGGGTCACCAAACTTGGTCCTGGAGGGCCGCACCCAGGCCTGGATTTGTGGATATCCTTGCTGCAAACAGGTGAGACTATTGCTTCTTCAGTCATCCTGATTGACTCACCTGTGCACAGAAAGGAAATCCTCAAATCCAGGCCTGGGTGTGGCCCTCCAGGACCGAGTTTGGTGACCCCTGGTCTAGAATGTTCCACTTTAGGAGGAAAACAGATAAATGAGACTCAGACAACGTAGTAGTAAATCAACAGATAGAGGATAATTACACCTCTAATTATAGAAATTATAAATCTGATTTCAAATCATGATAGACCACAAAAGAGAGTTTTAGTTTGTTTACCAGTGCAACATGAGGAGCCAGTCATTGCTCCTATCAAATGTGAGGGACCTATGCAAAACTCATTAATTTACCCACATATTGTATTTTTACTATTATACTTTTATTTTTGTCTTTAAGATTGTGCTATAATTACTTAATTGAACAAGTACATTGGCATCGTCTCCATTCTTTTAATGTATTCATACATACTTTTTCATTATTTCTACTTTTGGCCTAAAGTGTATTTAGTAGAAGTTAGAATATGCAGTTGGAAATAGTTTAAATATTTAACTGTTTTTGTATGAAATTAGATATACCCATGATAATAACATTTGGAAACATTTTATTTTTTAATTATAGAACCAGACAGTGTTACAAATCTTACAGTTGGTGCTGTCACCTTGACCTCTGTAGACCTGAGTTGGGTGGCATCTCAAGGAAATAGAAGTTCCTATATTATTGAAGTCCTTGGTGATTCTTCATTTAGTAAAAAAGTGACCACAGAATCGGCCACAATTGACAACCTAACTCCAGGAAGACAATACACAATCATGGTTTCAGCCATGTCTGGAGAAAATACCTTGCAAGGAGAAGGAATCAAAATAAATGTAACTACTAGTAAGTATCGCACTGGCATTATCATTATGTCAGCACATCTAACTAAGTACACTTACTGCATGTATATTTTTGTGTGGAAATGTTATTGGTGAATTAATTACATTTGTAGTGCTTTGTCCTACATGTTCTACAAGTATGTTTGTACTCTGCTTGCAGATAATAACAGCATTTATATATCGTTGGGTTACTACACAAGTGATCCGGACAGACAAGTAAAAATAATGACCAAAGTAAGTTACATTTTAATTTCTGTAAACATGGATCTCTTCATGTAATTATGAAATAGAAGGATTTTAGACAACATTTTACCAGATCCTTTAGTGGTCCAATATAACTTTCTCTATTTTTTTTCTTCAGATCAACAAGCTACTCAGCGTTAAATTTCCTGGTAAAAATGTAACTGCCGTATGGAAGCAGGAAAAGAAGATAATATTAGTATGAAACAAAAATTAAGTGACTTGTTAAACCTTGTATTCCAAAAAACATGAAATTCCGAGATACTGCAGATGTTTCTGTAGCTCAGTATACTATATAGTATTGTATTCTCATTTAGGTACGGTATTATTTGGGTAAAATGGGTAAAATGTATTTTGTAGCTCTATTTTCTTTGATCAGTGATGAAATTACTTATTATCTGAGGAACTTGAAGAACCTCTGAAACCCTGTAATTACAGTATGCACTTTTGAAATACTAGATTTGACCATAGGTAAAATGGTTTTTAGAAAGTAAAAAAAACATTAACTCACATATGCAATTATACTGAAGTAGAACAGTCATTAATGTGTTAGTCTTGCCGGTTTATTACTTGAGACAGTACTTTGGCTGTAGATAATGTTAATTTTGATTTATTGAAAGCATCTATTATTTAATGCCAGGTTTCAGTAGAATTACCTAATTAATGTTACTTTCTAAATTCTTAGTTCTTCTGCAAATACATGATTTTAGTGGTCCTTTGCCTTCCATTTGCAGCTACATAAATAATGCAAACTTCTGAATGATGAATGCCATATGAAGACAGTACATTTGACACATTAATGTAAAATATTGTTGATGTGTGATTGTGTTTATAAAAGCTAAAGATGCACTTTACATTTTCAATTAAATTCAGTAAATAATCATGTGTCATTATTCTCTCTATGTTCAAATATATCATACTTTAAACATAAGTATGTTCCTGTATACAAAAACAACTATGGCTTGTTTTTAGTGCTAAGTAGTGTACATTAAGGGGTGCTGTGTATTTAATATCATTATGCCAATTGAAAAAAATGACATCAATCATTTTTTTCAGATAAAATGATTCTGATCTTATTTGTGAATAAATAGATTTTAAAATACAAATATATTTTCAAAAGCACAACTGTTCTATGTTGCAGTGAAAACTATCATGGCCTAGTGTAATCTGGGATAGTCTTGTGGTATATTTTTGAAACTTTCAGACTCATGGTTACTCACCAAGGTCCAATCCCTTTCTGTACCAGTACTCCTTTTATAGCTATGGTGGGAATTTTGACCACAACGTCAATTCTTAATATTTTTTGCTTGTTTTCTCATTCACTAATTTATTTGCATTGTTCTCTACAACACAACTGGAGAACTCCATTCTTTGAAACCAGAACATAGTCCAAAAGCATCACCTCTCAGCCAAGCAACAACACTAATGAGAATAAGAAATACAATATGTATATATTGTCCTTCATGCATGCATACTTCAAAAAGCAGACTCTTGTTCTTAAGTTTAACCCACTCAGTGAAATCAAACCAGTCAGGTGATTACTTATGGTAACTGCCTACCCCGAAATTCTGTTTTGAATCACTGGTAGACTATAAGCATTACAAATGAACTCAATATCACATTAAACCATGTGATTAATCTACAAATAAGACAAGGTTGAAATAAAGATTATAACATCTTAAAAAATGCATAAATATATATATATATATATATATGTAAAAGATTTGTTATTGCAATTACTTATCAATTTCAGAATCTAACAGCCTTATTAAATTGCGATTCAGTAAATTTAAAAGGGCTCTATTTAAGCACAGAGCATACTTTATTTACATAAGTTTTTAGTTAGTGAACTTCTATCCAAAAGCAAGGTCTTCACTTACTAAAAAATTCTGTAAATAAAATATGCTCTGTGCTTAAATAGAGCCCTTTTAAATTTACCGAATCGCAATTTAATAAGGCTGTTTGTCTGTATAGGCCAATTTCTTTATAAATTATCATATACCTATATTTGCCAAACTGCAAAGTAAATGCTGAATACTGTAAAGTCTACCTACTGTTGCAACCTTAGTAGAGGATTTTACAGTCCCAGTAATGCTTAGTGACTCTGCTGTATATATTCGATTTTAGTTTCATAGCTACAGTATTTTAATGCAAAATCGAAACAGAGGAATGGGAAAGAGAGGGTTTTGAGTAAACAACTAAGAGTACACAGTCCCAAACAAATCTGCATGATGGAGCTTCTAACATAGCTGAATTTCCAAGAGGGCAATAGATTAATTTATGAAAACCCCAATTGTTAAGACCAAATCTTATATACTCCCCACTCCTCTCTTATCCCCATAACACTGCCCCTCTATACTAAACCTGTGCATGATGACTCCAAGATGTCGATGACGACCCCAAGATTCAAAATGCCAATTTAAAGCCATATTACAACAGGGCAATGAAAATAGTTAAGGCAGTCTTCTAGGGTACTCCCACTCCAACCAAGGAATTCAAGATTACATGGATTGCCATGCTATATATTTAATAGAAGTCCCACCTCTCCTGGATGTAAGATATAAATCATTTAACTTTTTTAGACATATACACGACTTGCAAACTAATAACATATCTAAAGGGTAAATCTAGAAACAACACTGACCACAAAATAGAGATGTCAGAAAAACATTAGTGAATCAGTTTCCAATGTGAGTCATTGTAAAGCCCCAGATCACACGTTTAAAGAACAAATCTAGTCCCATAATTACAATACATTATTTTGGCAAAACAAATTTATGTGAATGAACAAAGCAAGTTATTATGTTTGAATTAGTATATTCTGGTATCAAGGGCACAGAAAAGATAATGGAAGTACCTTAACAGGCTTTGGAGTACACAATGAAGCAGGTTAGAGATTAGTAGAATTCTGTCAAGAAAAATCTCTAGTCACAGTAAACACAGTAAGTACCTACTTACAACACCTCAGAGATGACTCTTCACATGGATATCACCAAATGGACAATATAGAAATCTGTTTGACTATATACTGTATAGCGAAAGATGGAGGAGCTCAGTACTATCAGCAAAAATAAAAACTGATGCATCCAGCAGCTTGTGGGGGTTATTGTAGATACCCCTGAAAGCAGGGATACACCCAGATCAGTATTTAATCATGACACAGAACCAAGAAACCACGAGAACCAAGATAGCAGAACTGCAGAGTCACCGACTGTAACTCTAGTCAATCAGTTGCAGAATCAATAACCCCAGTGCATAGGGTTATCCCTTTCTCAGAATTAATAGTTACATAGTAATTAAGGTTGAAAAAAGACTTTCAGTCCATCAAGTTCAATTTCTCCTCTGATCTGCAATATGCGGATTAGTTATTAATTAGTTGTTAATTAATTATTAATCAACTATTTTTTTTTTTTTAATGACTAATTAATCCAGAGGAAGGCAAACAGAAAAAAACAGGAAAAAAAAACCAAGTGAAACGAAGCCAAGCGACTCAAAGGAAAAAAAAAAATTCCTTCCTAACCCCAGATACTGGCGATCGGATTTCTCCCTGGATCAATACTCTCTCTCTAATTATCCGGGATAACCCTGAATTCCCTTTTTAATTAGAAATAAATCCAGTCCCCTTTTAAAGCTATCTATCGAATCCGCTGTCACCACCTCCTCTGGTAGAGAATTCCACAGATTAACTTACTGTGAAGAACCCTTTTTTTTCCTTTAAGGTCTGAATCTTTTTACTTCTAACCTCAAGGGATGTCCTCTTGTGAGATGAAAACCTCTTGGCACAAAAAGCTCCCTTGACAAATCTTTATACCTGGATGTATTTATATAAGGTTATCATATCTCCTCTTAGATGCCTTTTTTCTAGAGAAAATAATTTTAATTTGGTTAGTCTTTGTTCATAACTTAGCCCCTCCATTCCCCTTATTAGTTTTGTGGCCCTCCTCTGTACCTTTTCCAGCTCTAAAATGTCCTTTTTATGAAGTGGTGCCCAAAATTGTACTCCATATTCCAAATGAGGGCGCACTAGGGATTTGTATAGTGGCAGAATTATATTTGTTTCCCTGGCTTCTATACCCTTCTTAAAACATGCTAATATTTTATTTGCCTTTGCAGCTGCTGCTTGGCTTTGAGCACTGTTACCTAGGTGGTTGTCCACAAGCACTCCCAAATCCCTTTCAGTATCTGATACTCCTAGATTTGCTCCATTAAGATTATAAATTGCATGGCTATTTTTCCTTCCCAGATGCATAACTTTACATTTATTCATATTAAATCTCATCTGCCATTTAGATGCCCATTCCTCAATTTTATGTAAATCCCTTTGGAGTGAAAGCACATCATCATCTGAATTAATTACCTTGCACAACTTCGTGTCAACAGCAAAAATGGAGACACTACTTTCCCGTTCCACCTCTAAGTCATTAATAAATATGTTAAAAAGGAGGGGACCTAATACTGAACCCAGAGGGACCCACTTACCACATTAGTCCAATCGGAGTATGTTCCATTTACAACAACCCTTTGCTTCTTTTAGCCAGCTGTCAATCTATGAGCAGATATTTACTGGAATTCCAGTATCTCTTAGTTTGCACAGTAGTCTCCCATGTGGCACTGTATCAAAAGCCTTTGCAAAATCCAAAAAGACTACATAAAATTGCCATGATCCAGGTTCCTACTAACCTCATATAAACTAATTAGATTTGTTTGACATGATCTATCCCTCATAAATCCACTTATAATCCACTAAATTATGTATATCCAGACTGAACTCTTATTATTAATTAATTAATTAATTATTAGCAAGGACAACTCATATTTCTCACGGTCACAAACAAAAACATCCTCATAGTCACTCCCCAAACTTTCTTGTTTTTTCCACCCCTATCACAGATAAAATAGTCTCCTTCCTTACCCTTCTGTATATGGCAGTGGCATCTGCGAATCACCTTTCCCCTCTTGCTCTGTCAACTTTCATTAAACGGCTCATTGACCAATGGCAGCTGGTAAACTTTCAAGTTGGAAGGGCGCCAGAGCAAGACTTGGCTTCTCCCCTTACACAGACCCCACCCATTTTAAAACTCCTCCCCTTGTTGTCATATTGACCTTTATAGGCTCCGCCCAATGACCTTACACTTGGCTTGACCATTGAAATAGACTCCACCTACTGATTTTTTTATACTGTTCAAGAATTCTAGAATCTTGGGATTCAGGCAAATAATAACATTTCTCTTCTGCATGAATGCAATGACACTCACCAACAGTTGACTCTCCTTCTCGGGGTGTCTTCAAGTGTAGTAGTCCAAAATATTCTACAGCCACAGAGTGCAAGACCCCAACTATACTTAAAAACACTTATGAAACCCAACGAGACTATCTAGGCCAAAACCATACCTTAAAAAAAACTTAATACAAAGCGGGACTATATAGGCCCCAATAGTAAGAAAAAACAAACCCTATTATGTCAAGTGGGACTATATAGGCTTCAACCAAACCTTAAGAACCCACATTACACCAATCAGGACCATATAGGCTCAAACCGTACCTAAAAAAAAAAAAATATACCAAACAGGACTATATAGACCACAACTGGACCTTAAAAACCCACAGTACACCAAGCAGGACTATAAAGGCCCAATCTGTACTTAAAAAACTTTAAAATACCAAGCGGGACTATATAGGCGCCAACCGGACCTTGAAAACACACTTTACACCAAAAAGGACTATATAGGCCCAAACCATACCTAAGAAAAATTAAAATACCAAGCTGGACTATATACAGTGCCTTGCAAAAGTATTCAGCCCCCTTGACTTTTTACCTATTTTGTTACATTACAGCCTTAAGTTCAATGTTTTGTAAATCTGAATTTGATGTGATAGGTCAGAACACAATAGTCTAAGTTGAAGTGAAATGAGAAAAATATATACATAAAACTATTTTTTAGAAATGGAAAACAGAAAATTGGCATGTGAGTATGTATTCACTCCCTTTGTTATGAAGCCCATAAAAAGCTCTGGTGCAACCAATTACCTTCAGAAGTCAGATAATTAGTGAAATGATGTCCACCTGTCTGCAATCTAAGTGTCACATGATCTGTCATTACATATACTTCTTGAAAGGCCACAGAGGCTGTAACACCTAAGCAAGAGGCACCATTAACCAAACACTGCCATGAAGACAGATGAACTCTCCAAACAAGTAAGTGACAATGTTGTTGAGAAGTACAAGTCAGGGTTAGGTTATAAAAAAATATCAAAATATTTGATGATCCCCAGGAGCACCATCAAATCTATCATAACCAAGTGGAAAGAACATGGCACAACAGCAAACCTGCCAAGAGACAGCTGCCCACCAAAACTCACGGACCGAGCAAGGAGGGCATTAATCAGAGAGGCTGCACAGAGACCTTAGTTAACCCTGGAGGAGCTGCAGAGTTCCACAGCAGAGACTGGAGTATCTCTATACATAGGACGACAATAAGCCGTACGCTCCAAAGAGTTGGGCTTTATGGCAGAGTAGCCAGAAGAAAGCCATTATTTTCAGCAAAAAACTAAATGGCACGTTTTGAGTTTGCGAAAAGGCATGTGGGAGACTCCCAAAATGTATGAAGGAATGTGCTCTAGTCTGATAAGACTAAATGAAGTTTTTTCAGCCATCAAAGAAAACGCTATGTCTGGAGCAAACCCAACACATAACATCACCAAAAGAACACTATCCCCACAGTGAAACATGGTGGTGGCAACATCATGCTGTGAGGATGTTTTTCAGCAGCCGGGACTGGGAAACTGGTCAGATTTGAGGGAAAGATGGATGGTGCTAAATACAGGGATATTCTTGAGCAAAATTGTACCACTCTGTGCGTGATTTGAGGCTAGGACGGAGGTTCACCTTCCAGCAGGACAAAGACCCCAAACACACTGCTAAAGCAACACTTCAGTGTTTTAAGGGGAAACATGTAAATGTGTTGGAATGGCCTAGTCAAAGCCCAGACCTCAATCCAATAGAAAATCTGTGGTCAGATTTAAAGATTGTTGTTCACAAGCGCAAACCATCGAACTTGAAGAAGCTGTAGCAGTTTTGCAAGGAGGAATGGGCAAAAATACCAGTGGTAAGATGTGGCAAGCTCATAGAAACTTATCCAATGCGACTTGGAGCTGTGATTGCCGCAAAGGGTGGCTCTAGAAAGTATTGACTTTATGGAGGTGAAAAGTTATGCACATTGACTTTTTCTGTTATTTTGTCCTATTTGTTGCTTGCTTCACAATAAAAAAAACTCTAAACCTCTAAACTCACAGCACTTAGTCCTCTCCTTCCCTTCCTCCTCTCCCTCCCCTGTGTCTTGCAAAACACTGCACTAACCACCCGAACTGCGCAAACACAAATCGACTAAAAACACACAAAAAAAAACAATAATGACAAAAAATTACTCACCCACAGCACGGGGGGACAGTCAGGACATCTTGAAATGAGGTTACACCAGAATTTAACCCCAAATTCCACCCTTTAGGCACTCGAAAAACGGCTAAGCGAGGAAAAATGGCAGCTGAAAAAAATTAAAACGAGGCTCCATGACCCCAGACCGCCCAGCCACGTACAACTTACCCTTGAAGGGATCCGAGATGACCTCAGAAACCCACATTAACCCCATATTAACCCTTGCAGTGGGGGTCCCCGATCTCCTGAGATCGGGGAACCATGCTGCAATCAATATTCAAAATTCCCGCCTTGCGGGTCCTTAAAGGGCCGTAAAGGTCCTTAAACGACCCATAATAACAAAGAATTAACCCTATCACTCATGGGGCTCTATACAGAGCCCCATCAACCCCTAAATAACCCTGTCACTCATGGGGGTCAATTAAGACCCCCATAAACCTTTAATTAACCCTTGAAGGAATCCGAGATAAGCTAGGAAACCCACATTAACCCTCGCAGTCGGGGTCCCCGATTGCACGGTATCGCCGGCCCCCGCTGCAATCAAAATTCCCGCCTTACAGGTCCTTAAAGGACCCGAAATAAAAAACAAAAGTTAACCCTATCACTCATGGGGCTCTATATAGAGCCCATCAACCCCTAAATAACCCTGTCACTCATGTGGGTCAATCCAGACCCCCATAAACCCTTAATTAACCCTGTCACTCATGGGGGTCAATACAGACCCCCATAAAACCTTAATTAACCATGTCACTCCTGGGGGTCAATACAGACCCCCATAAGCACTTAATTAACCTCCTCACTCATGGGGGTCAATACAGACACCCATAAACCCCTAATTAACCCTGTCACTCATGGGGGTCATTACAGACCCCCATAATACATTCATTAACCCTGTCACTCATAGGGGTCAATACAGACCCACATAAGCACTTAATTAACCCGGTCACTCATGGGGGTCAATCCAGACCCCCATAAGCCCTTAATTAACTCCCTCACTCATGGAGGTCAATACAGACCCCATAAATCCCTAATTAACCCTGTCCCTCATGGGGGTCAATACAGACCCCCATAAGCACTTAATTAACCCTGTCACTCATGGGGGTCAATCCAGACCCCCATAAGCACTTAATTTACCCCGTCACTCATGGGGGTCAATACAGACCCCCATAAGCACTTATTTAAACCCGTCACTCATGGGGGTCAATACAGACACCCATAAGCACTTAATTAACTCCCTCACTCATGGAGGTCAATACAGACCCCATAAATCCCTAATTAACCCTGTCACTCATGGGGGTCAATACAGACCCCCATAAGCACTTAATTAACCCTGTCACTCATGGGGGTCAATACAGACCCCCAAAAGCACCTAATTAACCCTGTCACGCATGGGGGTCAATACAGACCCACATAAGCACTTAATTAACCCCTCACTCATGGGGGTCAATACAAACACCCATAAAACCCCTAATTAACCCTGTCACTCATGGGGGTCAATCCAGACCCCCATAAACCCTTAATTAACCATGTCACTCATGGGGGTCAATACAGACCCCCATAAGCACTTAATTAACCCTGTCACTCATGGGGGTCAATACAGACCCTCATAAGCACTTAATTAACCCTGTCACTCATGGGGGTCATTACAGACCCCCATAATACATTAATTAACCCTGTCACTCATAGGGGTCAATACAGACCCACATAAGCACTTAATTAACCCTGTCACTGATGGGGGTCAATACAGACCCCCATAAGCCCTTAATTAACTCTGTCCCACATGGGGGTCAATCCAGACCCCCATAAGCACTTAATTTACCCCGTCACTCATGGGGGTCAATACAGACCCCCATAAGCACTTATTTAACCCCGTCACTCATGGGTGTCAATACAGACCCCATAAGCACTTAATTAACTTCCTCACTCATGGAGGTCAATACAGACCCCATAAATCCCTAATTAACCCTGTCACTCATGGGGGTCAATACAGACCCCCATAAGCACTTAATTAACCCTGTCACTCATGGGGGTCAATACAGACCCCCAAAAGCACTTAATTAACCCTGTCACGCATGGGGGTCAATACAGACCCCCATAAGCACTTAATTAACCCCTCACTCATGGGGGTCAATACAGACACCCATAAAACCCCTAATTATCCCTGTCACTCATGGGGGTCAATCCAGACCCCCATAAACCCTTAATTAACCATGTCAGTTATGGGGGTCAATACAGACCCCCATAAGCACTTAATTAACCCCGTCACTCATGGGGGTCAATACAGACCCTCATAAGCACTTAATTAACCCCCTCACTCATGGGGGTCAATACAGACCCCAAAAATCCCTAATTAACCCTGTCACTCATGGAGGTCAATACAGACCCTCATAAGCACTTAATTAACCCTGTCACTGATGGGGGTCAAAACAGACCCCCATAAGCCCTTAATTAACTCTGTCCCACATGGGGGTCAATCCAGACCCCCATAAGCACTTAATTTACCCCGTCACTCATGGGGGTCAATACAGACCCCCATAAGCACTTATGTAACCCCGTCACTCATGGGGGTCAATACAGACCCCATAAGCACTTAATTAACTTCCTCACTCATGGAGGTCAATACAGACCCCATAAATCCCTAATTAACCCTGTCACTCATGGGGTCAATACAGACCCCCATAAGCACTTAATTAACCCTGTCACTCATGGGGGTCAATACAGACCCCCAAAAGCACTTAATTAACCCTGTCACGCATGGGGGTCAATACAGACCCCCATAAGCACTTAATTAACCCCTCACTCATGGGGGTCAATACAGACACCCATAAAACCCCTAATTATCCCTGTCACTCATGGGGGTCAATCCAGACCCCCATAAACCCTTAATTAACCATGTCAGTTATGGGGGTCAATACAGACCCCCATAAGCACTTAATTAACCCCGTCACTCATGGGGGTCAATACAGACCCTCATAAGCACTTAATTAACCCCCTCACTCATGGGGGTCAATACAGACCCCAAAAATCCCTAATTAACCCTGTCACTCATGGAGGTCAATACAGACCCTCATAAGCACTTAATTAACCCTGTCACTGATGGGGGTCAAAACAGACCCACATAAGCACTTAATTAACCGTGCCACTGATGGGGGTCAATATAGACCCCCATAAGCACTTAATTAACCCTGTCACTCATTGGGGTAAACACAGACCCCCATAAACACTTAATGAACCCCCTCACTCATGGGGGTAAATACAGACCCCATAAATCCCTAATTAACCCTGTCACTCATGGGGGTCAATGCAGACCCCCATAAGCACTTAATTAACCCTTTCACGCATGGTGGTCAATACAGATCCTCATAAGCACTTAAATAACCCCGTCACTCATGGGGGTCAATACAGACCCCCATAAGCACTATATTAACCCTGTCACACATGGGGGTCAATACAGAACCCCATAACCCCTAATTAAACCCCTAACTCATGGGGGTCAATACAGACCCCATAAATCCCTAATTAACCCTGTCATTAATGGAGGTCAATACAGACCCTCATAAGCACTTAACCCTGTCACTCATGGGGGTCAATACAGACATCCATAAACCCCTAATTAACCCTGTCACTCATGGGGCTATATACAGAGCCCCATCAACCCCTAAATAACCCTGCCACTCATGGGGGTCAATACAGACCCTCATAAGCCTCTATTTAACCCCATCAGTCCCATAAGGGTATATTATGACCCTTGTGGGACAGTTTCAACCCTAACCTTAACCACATAAGTGCCATGACGGTCCTCAAGGACCCTTATGACACTAAGTATAAACACTACACTGCACTATACCCATTAAATCTAAACTAACCCCCCTCTACACTAACCTATTAACACCTACACTACCTACCTAACCCCTAATAAACCCCCCCACCACTCTACATTACAGAAAATAAAAAAACGAAGTCACGTAAAAATAAAAAAAGGAACATTACATAAAATAAAAAAATACATTAAACCCCCCCACTACAGAAAAAAAAATTATACACCTGAAAATGAAATACATGTAGAATACATACAATACAATACAAATAAAATCAAATACCCCCTATCTATCTAACATACAATCAATCCTGTCTATCTAAAATACATCCCCCAATGTATCTAAGATACAATAAATCCTATCTATCTAAAATACATACCCCTATGTAACATACAATAAATACTATATAATATACAATAAATCCTATCTTTCTAAAATAAATACCCCTATCTAACATACAATAAATCATATATAATATACAATAAATCCTAACTATCTCAAATACATACCCCTATCTAACATACAATAAATACTATCTATCTAAAATACATACCCCTATCTAACATACAATAAATACTATATAATATACATTAAATCCTAACTATCTAAAATACGTACCCTTATCTAACATAAAATAAATGATTTCTACATACAGAAACCCTAATTCTAATCTAAAATAAAATGATTAAGACAACTTACCTTTGCAGATGTCCCTTCAGATCACCAACCTGGGGGGGGGGGGGGGGGGGGAATTAGTACAACACATTTACATAAAATAAATAAACATTCTAAATATTCTAAATATTATATTCACCTTTACAGCATGTCCCCGTCCTTCTTTTCTTCTTCTCCGGCACGGCCCCTGTTAAAAAAAAAAACATTACATTAGTACAACATACATATAAATATAAAACTAAATAAAATAAACATAATATACATTGTACTTACCTCCCCGCGATGAGGCCGCAAATTGAATAGCTAAGTAGCTTGTGGCCTCCCCTTGTGGCTACTTATTTCAAAAACGTAGGATTAGAATGAGGCCCATAGCATTTATCATTTTTGTAGCATTTGCAATATTTGGCTAAGATCTAAGCTTTGAACCAGTATTTTTTCATTGTAGGACATAAGCTCTAAAACAGTTAAATCTGTTCCTGATTTAGCAAGTTTTAACAGGAGACAGTCAACAATTATTTAGCCTAAACAATATGCCCTGAGTGAAGGCAATAGATATCTACATCCCAAGGCTGACCTGTTTTGATGCGCACGACTTTGCAATATTGTAACGATATACGCAGTCCATGCTTTCAGTGCGTGACCTGTACATGTCTAACTACTTATTGGATCACCTTATATAAATAATCATTTATTGGCTATTGGTGGGAATGTTTAATTTTTCTAGAAGGGAGAATGTTTTATACCATGTTCTTTATGTAATTCACTATAAAAAGCTATGTTTCGTTTATATTTGTGATCAGTCAGTCAGTAGCAGACATTTTTTGGATGCTCCTTTGTTGCTGACATTTGTACAATCAAATCTGATAATAAGAAAATTATCTGAGGACTCTATTTTTTGGTATCATGACTGGGTTTCATAGTAAAATGTGGTTTGTGGTTATGATTTTTGTTACAACACAGCCGTAGGTCCTACTTTCTACAATACGAGCTACTGTTTTATACGTAGGCCAAATTTAATGGGGCTGTTAGTTTTTACCTTACTGCATAGTTACATTATCTTGTTTGAAAACTTGTTGTGGGAGATTGGCTGAACAAAACTGACCAATCAGAATCTGAGCCACTATTTGTATAACCAATTAAGCATGAGAAAAACAATTGCTTCCTTGATTTCATGAAATAAAAATATTTTGTAATGCTGTTTTAAATGCATGACAGAACATGTTAGACTTATTTCCACCTTTAATTTAACTATAAGAATTTAGAATTCACTATCAAAAATATTAGTTTACTAAATGGATCTTGCAATGATATTAGGCAGCATTAACTGATTTAATGAAATAAACTATCTACCTAACAGCATTTGAAATTAGTGTTTGCAATTAGTTATAGATATATCCCATGGTGTGCATCTCTCTTATTTGTAACAGTTGTTAGAAAGCACCCTGCTCTACTTGTTCTTCATCTGTCGCAGGGAATGGATTACTGATGTTGTTAAACACTGTGGGTGTGTTGTGTGTTGTTAGGTGTTTGAGTGGAGAGAAGGTAAATTACTGTGCCTATGGCCCTATTCTATTGTCATCCTGTGATATAGCCAGTGAGACAGGTCGCTGCAGACACCAGTTCATCTATCAGCATATAATCCTTCTGAACCATGTGGTGATGTACTAAAGCTTTCATTTACAGTGAAATCCTTTTAGTGTAAATATGGGGAGGATTATCTCATGGACCTCTCTACTCCTCTGCCTTTGGGTGCTGGATGGACTTCAAGTTCAAGGTAAGCTAATGTAAATCCAATGGATAAATGTATTTTTCTAAGATGGATAGATAGATAGATAGATAGATAGATAGAGTTATGCAGAGAACAGCTTGAGAAAATACTATCATAGTCAAGGTTGTTTACAGATGTGATGTCATGATGTCATGAATTATATATGTAGAGAGTAGAAGATTTAGATGTACTGAACAACTTTACATAAACAGTAATAAGCATGAATACCACTAAGGCTCTCTTGGCATTTTATTTAAAGTTTCTTAGGTAGATAGAATGAGTTTATTGGTTCTTATCTGTAGTCAAATTTATATTTCTGGGAAGTTAGAAGGCCCACTGGATTGAAAATACAGAAAATATCTTCAGTTAGTAAGTATGCCGATATTATGACACTTTTTCTCATAATGAATTACCATTACCATAACTCTATCTATCTATCTATCATCTATCTATCATCTATCTATCTATCATCTGTCTATCTATCTATCTATCTATCTATCTATCTATCTATCTATCTATCTATCTATCTATCTATCTATCTGTCTGTCTATCTATCTATCTATCTGTCTTTTTATCTATCTATCTATCTATCTATCATCTGTCTATCTATCTATCTATCTATCTATCATCTATCTATCTATCTATCTATCATCTGTCTATCTATCTATCTGTCTGTCTATCTATCTATCTATCTATCTATCATCTATCTATCATCTATCTATCTATCTATCTATCTATCTATCTATCTATCTATCATCTATCTATCAATCATCTATCATCTATCATCTATCTATCTACCTAGTTCCTTGTCTTAATACTGTACATTAAGCAAGCTCTACTCTCCACGGTTAGTATAAGATAGTCCAAGTGAAAGACCTGAGCCAATATGCAATATTGGATTTAGAAACATGTACAGTATTGTTTGTTATTATTTATGGCAAACATTTAATCAAATAAATATTTCTAGAAAGCTATCTGATCTATAGAGCCTTTTTATTAATGCTATCAGGACAAAAGCCAGTGAGTGCACAGACAAGGGGATTTGTCCCAGGTAAGTCTACATCTATCCCCATAGCAGAAGCCTGACCTACCAGCACTATTTATGGTAATAAAAAAATTAAGATATATTCATGAACAAATAACAAGAGAACTTGAAAATCTCCATGAAAGAGTCTAACAATAAAATAAAAACAAAAACCTGCCTGAAATGTTTTGTAAATTGGCACATTATTATATTTTTATCTTATTTAGAGAATCTCTTTGTTTTAGTAAAACCCTGTATTATATCTCTGGATTAAATGGTTCCAGACAACTAAGACAAAACCGGTTTTTCTACATTTTTTTACTAACAGTAATTTTGTAAGACAGGCTATGCATGTAAGAAAATGCTGTTGTGTTTCATGGTTGTCATGTCCTATTTTCTTTATGTTTTTAATAGAATTTGCTTGTTTTCTAAGTGAATTTCAATGCACATGTATGGAACCATACAAATAAATATATGCATCACGTTTTATTGAATTGTCACAACTGTTTTGTAATCATTCTTCGTAAATTATTACTAAGATGTTTTTTTCTCATATTCTTGTCAGTGACTTATTAACAAAATAACATGATGTCATAACATTATATTAATAGTATATATGGCATTATTATACTGTATGCTACGTATAACCTGTGTTCTGTTTCATTCACTCAACCTATAAATACAAAGCTCATCTCTGGCTGGCATTACTGGGCAACTATATAATCAAACAGTGTATAGGAAATGTTTTAACTATATTTAAAGTATGATCTGTTAAATATGATCTGTTAAATTATACTATATAAATAAATCCAATTCAAATAGCTATATAAATAACCTCCAAAACAGAGAATCTGCATTGTTCTTGTCAGTACTAATAAACACACTGCCATGAACATGGCATATACAGAGCTAATATTGTTAGTTTGATTTATACTTGACAAATATTTGTATTTTGTTCCTTGAACTGCAGCGTTCCTTTAAATCCACTTTTGATTTTAACCTACTTAAAGTCATTTGTTAAATAAACCCAATTTTACCATAATTACGCACATGCTAAAGTAAATTAAAAAAAATAGAAATACACGCTTGGATGTTTCCTCTCACTGTCCAGATACAACAATGTATCATATTCCTGTGACTAATATGCTACGGGAATTATGAATTAGACTATAATAAGTTAAAAAAACTGTAACATTTACATTATGTGTTTTTTTTTAGGTATGCAACCAATCACAGATGGTATTTTGTCAACAGAGCCCAGCATCAATTCTACAAATACAATTAAAGTAAATGCCTTTAACATAACAACTCAAGATACGCTTATTAATACAACAATATCTGAAACAACAATGGAGAGTTCCCTCAGTATAGCAGCTGAGTCAAATTACATCACAAATACAACCACAGAGATCCCTCTACAAATAACAATATCATCAGACACAACTAATGAGACCCCTCAAAAAATAACATCATCATCAGATGCAACCACTGAACCCCCTCTACAAATAACAACATTTGCAAAGACAACCACTGGGACCCCTCAAAAAATAACATCATCATCAGATGCAACCACTGAACCCCCTCTACAAATAACAACATTTCCAAAGACAACCACTGGGACCCCTCAAAAAATAACATCATCATCAGATGCAACCACTGAACCCCCTCTACAAATAACAACATTTCCAAAGACAACCACTGGGACCCCTCAAAAAATAACAACATCACCAGACACAACCAGTGAGACTCCTATACAAGTAACCTTAACATCTAGTACCACAGAGACCCCTCCCCAGATAACATCATTAGATTCAACCACAGAGACTCCTCTACAAATAACATCTACAGACACAACTAATAAGACCTTTCTACAAATAACATCATCATCAGATACAACCACTTCGTTCCATCTAAAAATAACACCATCATCAGATACAACCACTGAGACCTCTCTACAAATAACAGTATTACAAGGTACAACCACTGAGACCCCTCCCCACATAACAACATCATCAACTTCAACTACTGAGACCCCGCCACAGATAACAAGTCTCTATACATTAAACATGACACAAATCCATTATCCTGTAAAAACCACTCCAATGAATGGCATCACAACTCCACAACCAAATTGTCAAGTACTTTCAACCACTGCTGCTACAACCTTTGCTTCTACAACCAAAGAAGGGATGGTACTCTCATCTGCAACACCTTTAACAAATGCCATTCAGATAACAGTACAAGAAGCTACAGTCAGTCTAGAAACACCAGCAACAACAACTACAAGTATGTTCCCTATTGTCTCATCCATCTTATCACTCTTCTATTTATTTATTAAATGCTTAGTGTGTGCTTGACACAAATATTATTAGTAACTTTTAATGTTATGTTGTTTAGTTATTTCAGCTAGTTGTGTAACTGACTTATACAAAAGATATCCACACAGCATTGGTGTAACATACAGTATATAAGTATAGATACACACGTTAGAGTATGCAAAGTTGAATATGTATAATAAGCAAATATTTTGTACATACATTCATACAATAGAAGTTATAATTATGTGATTATGGTTATACAATGGGCATATATGGTAATAGGAACAGGCATGTTTTTTTTTTACTGGCCATACTGTTTATTATACTGCCTATGGGATGCTATAACATTGTGCAGTATAACTAAAAAACACATTCCTACTCTTTTATTAAAAAATGTTAAGGCATCAACCCTCACTTCTTACAGTCTTTTAAAACATATTGTATTATGCAGATGTATGTTAGTATACTTTGATTGGATTCTATTTAATAGTTGTTTTTAATTTAATCTTTAATACTTTGATTAAAACCCTAGACCCCTCTCTTTTACTTCTGTTATTACCTCTCTTTTTGCAACTCCTATATCCTGCATGCTTTTCTCACTTTTTTATTATGTTGCTTGTTTACCTTTAAATCTTCAGAATTAAAACTCTATCCCTTCCTTCTGTTATCATCACTAGGTACTATGAAAGTCATCGGCTGCTCGGTCACCCCCCCAATCTGTTGTCTAGGCCACAATGATTCCTGCTTCAGAAGTTGTTATTGTGATGAATACTGTGTTACCCTAAACGATTGTTGTGCAGACTACAAAGCCACGTGCAAAGCAGGTAAATGCATTTACATTTCAAAAGTGTCGTGACATTTAGTTAAAAATTTCTGAATATCCAAAGTACAGAAATAAAGCAGAGAACTACAAATAATTATACCAAAATATCAAAGAAAATTTAATACTTTTAAATGTGATACAATTCTCCTTAACATATTACAAAGTGTATACTGTTCATGTCTTTAGACAGATTAGCAAAAGCCTTTAACATTGCTAAGAAGTGGTTAATTGTGCAAGCATTAATGTATTTACATTTTGGGGATAAATCACATGTAATCTAAATCTTGATAAAAGCTAATCTCAGATAATCTCAGTATGTCCAATATGGAAAGAGAAATTAGAAATAATCCATTTCAAGAGTTTGGGATTACTCAAGGAAAGTACTAAGAATGTAATGTGTTAATGCTCTTTATTTACATCCTCAGGGACAATGTTTTACAGCAAGGTAGGATGGATTGATTGAATAGACTCTCAATTGAGTTAGTCTGTATAGGAATCCCAATAAATAATAACCTAAAAATAGAAAAATAGGAATAAGTACAAGTGCAATTTAAACAGTAATCAAACAGTAAAATGCATCTAAATATGCTAAAACTTTTAATAAATATGTGTGATAAAATCAATGCTAAAAACAATGAAAAAACACCATGTAAAAAAACACACACATATATGACAAGGTGTTTGACTCTTTTGCCGCTAAACTTCTGAGGTCGCTGGTATAATATAAGATCCCACCAGCATAAGAGATAGTGTAGAAGATCGCTAACTCCCAAAAATACCAAAAGGAAACAGCGTTATCCCCCTATCATAAGCTATCGTGATTCCAATCCAATCTTGCCACTATGTGTATGCACACTAGTATGGTATTTAAGAACACTAAAGTAAGTAACAACAAGTATAAGGCAAAAAAAGCACTGTGATCAACCATACATGCACCACAAGAAATACTAATAAGTGGTGCTATAATAGCACATACCAAAGACACCGGAATAATAAATTCAGAAAAAAACTGAAATCCTGAAAGGATGGTATTTAGGATTGATCTAACTATCTTACTTCACCTCAAATCAAGCTTCATGTAACATAATTCCAAACCATTTTGATCTAAAAAGTATTTAATTTTAATTGTTGAATTGTGAGACTATGTGTGAGAATGTGTCCTGCCGTTCTCTAGAATTAAAAGAAAAAGTTTATAATAGAGCAGTCGCTTTTTGGGGGATATATGCTAGAATGTTCATGATAAAAAGCACAAAAATATGTTCCTGAAAATGTGCCTGGTTATTGAAAAAAAACAAAACTAGAGCAATTGTTGGGCAACACAGTGGTTTTTAAATGATAGTATTTTTGAAACCATTGACAAATGTAATCAATATAGGTAAACATGCAATGAATTACTGCTATTCATACTGCAAAACTAGAGAAGTATTGCCATGTGTATAAGAGCCAAAGAAAATATTGGGGGGGATACTGCATATAGTATAGAAATACCACACAACTGCTTCTCTACACATAAACACACTCATCTCAAAATCTAGGGGGCATTTGTCCACCTCACCCCCCCCCCCCCCCCAGTTCCTACACCCATGAGTCTTGCAAAAAAGAGATTCAGGGAGCTCAGTGAGGAGGATAAAGGTACGATAATTTGACCGTCTTCCTTGCTGTGCTCAGACCATCGATTGAAGAGGTTGGTATGTTGATTAGCTGGTGTCTTTCCCTCAGAACATGTATTTCAATGCATGATGTGTTCTTTAGTGATGTTTATAATACTTGGATATTTTATTAAGACAAGAATAGATCAGGATCCTACTACTTAGATCCCCTGATCTCTAAAGCGCCTTTCAACCACAAAATCCAAATAAATGTAACCACTTTGTACCTCTTTAAATATTCTTACTTCACCTTCCTAATAAATATTTTATAATATGGGTTACATATTGTTAAATACATTTGATAAATGGTATATAACAAAAATCACTTACATCATAGATCATAAAAAATGACCAAATTATAAAAAAATACTGACCATTTCATTATACATTTTTTGCACCATTGCTAAAAATATGACATTGGTCAGATTGGAATTTTGAAGTGCATTTTTACCATTGAGAAAGCCCTATTTCTTAATCTTAGGATACTTTCTATGTGTACTCAAGTGTTTTTAAACTATTTTTTTGTAATTGAAACATTGCGAGTATACATTCACATATTGGAGTATATACCGTATTTGTTGTATATAGGTCATCTGATTTGATTCATGATTTACACATACCTCCTATTTTGAAGACACAGTCACTTATCCCAGACTCCATATATTGGGGCATAACAACCTCTAAATATGTAGACTGGAGATAGGAGTATCATAAGACTCCATAGGTAGACTGTGATATCTTCAGTGGAGGAACAGTGTATATTGAGAATATCAGGCAGATAATTTATATTTGCTTCAACATCCTAAACCATGTAATGGGAGGATCTATATAAAATCCAATGTGGACACGGATATGTGGAAGGTGTTATCTTCACCTATATATGTATATGGAATACCTCTTGTTCTAGAGGATACTAAATGTGAGTGTGCATTTGTTATTTAAGTGTGTTTTTATATTAAAGATTTTACTGATCCGCACTAGGAAGTGGTGTGCGCTTTCTTGTTTTATTGGTTATTGATAGTATAGTAAAACCTTAAGAGTCAGCCAGTCCATCCTTGTATAACTGTTTATGCTACAGATCTGTTTACGCTACAGATTTCGACACAGTGGGTTTCTTCTTTATGTATTTTTTGTGCTGGTGAAAGAATACTGTTGGTATTAGAATAATGCTACTCTAGCTTATTGAGCATGGCTAACCAATCAGCTCCTAGTAAGGTACTACTAATACTACTATTTTACCAGCTGCTACTAATGTTAGTTTGATACATCCTTGACAAATAAGTGTATTTTGTTCCTTGAGCTGCAGTGTTACTTTAAATCTACTTATGGTTGTAACCTGCTTAATGATGTTTGTTAAATAATCCCAATTTTACCATAAATACACATATGCTAGAGTACATTTTAAAAATAAAAATTCATACTATTGAATGTTTCCTCTGTCTGTCCAGATGCCACAATGTATCATACATCTCTGTGACAATAATATGCTATGTAAATTGAGAACTAGACCATAAAAAGTAAAAAAAACTGTAACATTTCCATTTTGTTTTTTTTTTCGTTTTTTTTTTAGGCATACACACAACCACGGCTGGTACTTCAACTACAGAGCCAAACATAATTTCTACACAAACAATTAGAGTGAACACCTTCAACATAACAGCAGGGTCACAAACAACTCAAGATAGCCTTATTATTACAGCATTATCTAAAACAACAACTGAGAGTCCCTTTAGTATAGCAGCTGGGTCAAATGATGTTACAGGGACACCTTCTGAGATAATAGCAGTATCAGATACAGAAACTGAGACCCATCCCAAAAAAACAACATCATCAGATACAACCATTGAGACCCCTCAACAAATAGAAACATCATCAGATACATCCACAGAGACCCCTCTACAAATAACAAAATTAACAGATACAATGACTAAGACTCCTCTACACATAACAACATCATCAGATACAACCACAGAGACCCCTCTACAAATAACAAAATTAACAGATACAATGACTAAGACTCCTCTACACATAACAACATCATCAGATACAACCACAGAGACCCCTCTACAAATAACAACATTGCCAGATTCAGCCACTGAGACCCCACCACAGATAACAATTTCAGCAGATACCACAATGGGCACAAATCTACAAATAACAACATTATCAGATGCAATATACAAGATCCCACTCCAGATAATAACATCTTCAGCTACAACGAATCAAACCCCTCCCCAGATAACAAAATTAGCAGATGCAAACATTGAGTCCCCTCTACAAATAATAACATCACCAGATACAATTACTGATACCACTCTACAAATAACAATATTACCCGATACAACTACTGATACCCCTCCACAGATAGCAACATCATCAGATAAAACCACCAATACTCCTCTACAAAAAAACACATCTTTAGGTACTACCTCGGCAACCCCTCTACAAATAACAACATTACCAGATACAACTCCTCCCCGCATAGTAACATCACCAATTACAACCACTGAGATTCATCTAGAAATAGCAACAACATCAGATACATCCCCTGGGATCCGACTACAAATAGCAACATCATCAGATACAACCACTGAGAGCCATTTACAAATAACAACAACAACATCAGATATAACCACTGAGATCCCTCTCCAGGTAACAACATCTGCAGATACAACAACACACACCACTCTAAAAATAACAACATCAGATACAATGTTCAAGACCCCACCCCAGATTACAACATCTTCAGCTACAAAGACTGAGAACCCTCTCCAGGTAGCAACATTATCAGATGCAACCAGTGAGACCTCACTAGAAATAATATTACCAGATACAACCACTGAGACCCCACCCCAGATAGTATCATCAGATACAACCACTAAAAGCCCTCTACAAATAACCACAACATCAGATAAAACCACTGAGATCAGTCCACAGATAACAACCTCTTCTGCTACAACCACTAAGTTACCTCCCCACATAACAACATCATCAGATACAACCACCAAAATACCTCTACACATAACATCATCTGCTACAAACACTGTGATGGCTCACCACATAACAAAATCATCAGATACAACCACTGAGACTCCTCCACAAATAACAACATTACCATATACTACCACTGAGACTCCTCCACAGATAACAACATCATCAGATAAAACCACTGAGACCCCTCTAAAAATAACAACATCATCAGATACAACCTCTCCCCAGATAACAACATCCTCTGTCACAACTACTGAGGCCCCTATAGAATTAACAACAGCTTCAAATACAACTACTGAGGCCCCTCACCAAATCACAACATCATCAGCTAAAACCACTGAGACCCCTCTACAAATAACAACATCATCAGATACAACCTCTCCCCAGATACCTTCATCTGACACAACTACTGAGGCCCCTATAGAATTAACAACAGCTTCAAATACAACCACTAAGGCCCCTCGCCAAATCACAACATCATCAGATACAACCACTGAGACCCCTCTACAAATAACAAGATTTCCAGATACAACCATTGGGACCCGTCCCCAGATAAAATCATCATCAGATACAACCACTGAGACACCGCTACATATAACAACAACTTCAGCTACAGCAACAGAGATCACAGCTCACACAACATCTTCATCAGATACTTCCACTGACATCACTCTACAAATAACAACACTAGCAGATAAAACCACTGAGACCCCTATAGAAATAACCACGCTACCAGATACAGCCACTGAGACCCCAACACAAATAACAACAACATCAGATACAACTACTGAGATCTCTCACCATTTAACCACTTCATTTGATACAACCACTGAGACCCTTCCAAAGATAAAAACATCATCAGATGCAACCACTGAGATCCCTCTCCAGATAACAACATCATCAGATAAAACCACTGAGACCCCTCTAAAAATAACAACATCATCAGATACAACCTCTCCCCAGATAACAACATCCTCTGTCACAACTACTGAGGCCCCTATAGAATTAACAACAGCTTCAAATACAACTACTGAGGCCCCTCACCAAATCACAACATCATCAGCTAAAACCACTGAGACCCCTCTACAAATAACAACATCATCAGATACAACCTCTCCCCAGATACCTTCATCTGACACAACTACTGAGGCCCCTATAGAATTAACAACAGCTTCAAATACAACCACTAAGGCCCCTCGCCAAATCACAACATCATCAGATACAACCACTGAGACCCCTCTACAAATAACAAGATTTCCAGATACAACCATTGGGACCCGTCCCCAGATAAAATCATCATCAGATACAACCACTGAGACACCGCTACATATAACAACAACTTCAGCTACAGCAACAGAGATCACAGCTCACACAACATCTTCATCAGATACTTCCACTGACATCACTCTACAAATAACAACACTAGCAGATAAAACCACTGAGACCCCTATAGAAATAACCACGCTACCAGATACAGCCACTGAGACCCCAACACAAATAACAACAACATCAGATACAACTACTGAGATCCCTCACCATTTAACCACTTCATTTGATACAACCACTGAGACCCTTCCAAAGATAAAAACATCATCAGATGCAACCACTGAGATCCCTCTCCAGATAACAACATCATCAGATACAACAACGCACACCACTCTAAAAATAACAACAACATCAGATACAATGTTCAAGACCCCACCCCAGATTACAACATCTTCAGCTACAAACACTGAGAACCCTCTCCAGATAACAACATTATCAGATGCAACCAGTGAGACCTCTTTAGAAATAATATTACTAGATACAATCACTGAGACCCCACCCCAGATAGTATCATCAGATACAACCACTAACACCCCTCTACAAATAACCACATCAGATAAAACCAGTGAGATCAGTCCACAGATAACAACCTCTTCTGCTACAGCCACTAAGTTACTAACAACATCATCAGATTCAACCACTGAGACTCCTCCACAAATAACAACATTACCAGATACTACTACTGAAACTCCTCCACAGATAACAACATCATCAGATAAAACCACTGAGATCAGTCCACAGATAACAACCTCTTCTGCTACAACCACTAAGTTACCTCCCCACATAACAACATCATCAGATACTACCACTGAAATACCTCTACACATAACATCATCTGCTATAAACACTGTGATGCCTCGCCACATAACAACATCATCAGATACAACCACTGAGACTCCTCCACAAATAACAACATTATCAGATACTAGCCCTGAGACTCCTGCCCAGAAAACAACATCAGATACAACTACTGACATTCCTCTACAAATAACAATAACATCAGATATAACCACTGAGACACATCCACAGATAATACAATCATCAGTTGCAACCACTGAGACCCTTTCCCACATAACAACATTATCAGATACAACAACTGAGAGTCCTCCACAAATAGCAACAGCATCAAATACAACCACTGAGACTCCTCTACAAATAACAACATTACCAGATACTACAACTGAGACCTCTCCCCAGATAACAACATCATCAGATACAACCACTGATACCCCTCTCGACATAACACCGTCATATCCAATCACTGAGATCCCTCTACAAGTAATAATATTATCAGACACAACCGCTAAAACTACTACCCACATAACTGAATCAACAGATACAACCACTAAGACCCGTCTACAAATAACAACATCATCGGATAAAACCACTGAGACCCCTCTCCAGGTAACAACATTATCAGATGCAACCATTGATACCTCTCTAGAAATAATATTACCAGATACGACCACTGAGATCTCACCCCAGATAGTATCATCAGATACAACCACTAACACCCCTCTACAAATAACCACAACATCAGATACAACCACTGAGATCAGTCCAAAGAAAACAACATCTTCTGCTACAACCACTAAGTCCCCACCCCACATAACAACATCAGATACAACCACTGAAATACCTCTAGACATAACATCATCTGTTACAAACACTGTGATGACTCGCCACATAACAACATCATCAGATACCACCTCTGAGACTCCTCCACAAATAACATTACCAGATACTACCACTGAAAGTCCTCCACAGATAACAACATCATCAGCTAAAACCTCTCCCCAGATAACAACATTATCTGACACAACTAGTGAGGCCCCTATAGAATTAACAAAAGCTTCAAATACAACCACTAAGGCCCCTCACCAAATCACAACATCATCAGATACAACCACTGAGACCCTTATACGAAAAACAACATCAGATACAACCACAGAATCCTCTCTACACATAACAGCATTACCAGATGCAACCTCTGAGACCCCTCTACAAATTACAAGATTACCAGATACAACCACTGAGACCCATCCCCAGATAAAAACATCAGCAGATGCAACCACTGAGACCCCAATACAAATAACAACAACATCAGATACAGCTACTGAGATCCCTCACTGCATAACAACATCATCAGATGCAAGCACTGAGACTCCTCTACATATCACAAGACCATCAGATACAACCACTGAGATCCCTCTACAAATAATAACATTACCAGATACAACCACTGAGACTCCTGCCCAGAAAACAACATTAGATACAACCACTGAGACCACTCTACAAACCACAATAACATCAGATATAACCACTGAGACACATCCACAGATAACACAAACATCATCTGCAACCACTGCGACCCTTCCCCACATAACAACATTATCAGATACAACAACTGAGACTCCTCTACAAATAACAACATTAACAGATACTACAATTGAGACCTCTCCCCAGATAACAACATCATCAGATACAATCACTGATACCCCTCCCGACATAACACCGTCATATACAATCACTGAGACCACTCTACGAGTAATAATATTACCAGACATAACTGCTGAAACTACTACCCACATAACTGCATCAACAACCACTAAGACCCCTTTACAAATAACAAAATCAGAAATAACTACTGAGAAAATCACTGATACCCCTTCCCAAATAACAATATCAGCAGATACAACCACTGAGACCCTTCCCCACATAACAACATTATCAGATACAACTGAGAGTCCTCCACAAATTGCAACACCATCAAATACAACCACTGAGACTCCTCTACAAATAACAACATTACCAGATACTACCACTGAGACCTCTCCCCAGATAACAATATCATCAGATACAACCACTGATATCCCTCCCGACATAACACTGTCATGTACAATCACTGAGACCCCTCTACAAGTAACAATATTACGAGACACAACCTCTGAAACTACTACCCACATAACTACATCAACAGATACAACCAATAAGACCACTCTACAAATAACAACATCAGATACAACCAGTGAGACCCCACTACAAATAACAACATCATCAGATGCAACTGCTGAGACTCATCAGCAAATAACAACATCTTCAGATATAACCAGTGAGACCTCTCTACAAATTTCAATTTTACCAGATACAAAAACTAAGACCCCTTACCAGAAAACTACATCATCAGATACAACTACTTACTCCCCTTTACTAATAACATCAAATACAACGAATGACATACCTCCCTCGATAATATCTTCAGCTACAACCACTGATACCCTTCGACACATAGCAACATCATCATATACAAACACTGAGACCAGTCCACAGATAAAAATATCATCAGAAACAACCAAAAAGATTCCGCTACAGATAACAACTTCAGCCACAGCAACTGAGACCCCAGCTGACATAAAATCATCATCAGATACTTCCACTGACACCACTCTACAAATAAAAACATCAGCATATACAACCACTGAGACTCCTATAGAAATAACAACATTACCATACACAAACATTGGGACCCAATTCTACATAACTACATCATTAGATATAACCACTGAGACTCCTCTACATATCACAAAATCATCAGATACAATCACTGAAACCCCTATACAAATAATGACAACGTCAGATACAAGTACTGAGACCCCTCAACGCATAACAACATCATCAGATACAACCACTGAGACTCTGCTACAGATAACAACTTCAGCTACAGCAACTCCACCTAACATAACAACATCATCAGATAGTTCCACTGACACCACTCTCCAAATAACAACATCAGCAGAAACAAACTCTATACAAATAACAAAAACATCAGATATAACCAGTGAGACCCCTCTACAAATTTCAATTTTACCAGAAACAACTACTAAGACCCCACCCCATATAGTATCATCAGATACAACCACTGAGACCACTTCCCAGATATCAACCTCATTGGCTACAACTATTGAGACCCCTCCCCACATGACAACATCTACAGATACAGCCACTGAGACCCCTCAACAAATAACAACAGCATTAGAAGCAAAAACTGAGAACCCACTACAAATAACAACATTACCAGATACAACCTCTAAGACCGCTGTAGAAATAGCAGCACCCCCAGATACAACGGAGACCCGTCCCCAGATGACAACATCTTCAGCTTCAACCACTGAGACCCATCCCCACATACCAATATCATTATATACAACCACTGAGACCCCACTGAAAATAATAACATTATCAGATATAAGTAAGGAGAACCCTTCCCAGATAACAATATCAGCCACAACCACTGAGATTCCTCCCAGCATGGCAGCATTATCAGATACAACCACTGAGACCTCTCTAGAAATATCAACAATAGCATATTTAACCACTGATACACCTCTACAAATAACAAGGTTACCAGATACAACCACTGAGACCGCTCCCTACATAACAACATCATCAGATACAGCCACTACGACCCCTCCCCATATAACAATATCATCATTTACAAACACTGAGATCCCTCTCCAAATATCAACATTACCAGATACAACCACTAAGATCCCTCCCCGAATAGCAACATCATCAGATACAACCACTGAGACCCTTCCCCAGATAGCAGAATCACCAGCAGATACGACCACTGAGAACCCTCCCAGCATAGCAACATCATTAGATACAACCACTGAGACACCTCCCCAGATAACAACATCTTCCGCTCCAACCACTGAGAACAATACTCACATAAAAACAACATCAGCTAAAACCACTGGGGATGCTTCACAGATAACAAGAGTGTATACATTAAACACAAAACAAATCTGGGATCCTGTAAAAACCACTGCAATGATTGACATCTCAACTGCACCACCAAATCGTCAAGTACTTACAGTCGCTGCTTCTACAGCTTCTGCTCCTACAACGAAAGAAAGGATGGTACTCTCATTTGCAGCACCTTTAACAAATGCCATTCAAATAACAGTACAAGAAGCTACAGTCAGTCTAGCAACAACACCAGTAAAAAGAAGTACAAGTATGTTCCTTATTGTCTTAACCATCTTATGTCTCCCCTATTCATTTCTTAATATGTTTAGTGTGTACTTAAGACACATATTATTAATGCTGTTGAGTCATTTTCTTGGTGGTGTGGTCTTCAGTACTTTACTTAAAACCCTAGACATCTTTTTCTGCTGTTATTACCTCTCCATTTGCAACTCATCATCCTGCATGCTTCTCCAGCTGCTTTATTGTGTTGCTTTACATCTTCCAAAGTAAAAATATCCTATTCTTCTGTTATCATCACTAGGTACTATGAAAGTCATGGGCTGCTCGGTCACCCCCACAATCTGTTGTCTAGGCCGCAACGATTCCTGCTTCAGAAGTTGTTATTGTGATGAATACTGTGTTACCCTAAAAGATTGTTGTGCAGACTACAAAGCCACGTGCAAAGCAGGTAAATGCATTTACATTCTGAAAGTTCATGACATAATAAAAAAAAAAAATCTCAATATCCACAGTACTGAAATCAAGCAAATATAGTTAGGATTACTCCAGGAAAATACTAAGGGCCTCATTCAATTGTGATTTGGCCAATTGAATAGGGCTCTATATAATCACAGAGCATATTTATTTTACAGACGTCTTTAGTTAGTGAAGACCTTGCTTTTGGATAGAAGTTCACTAGCTAAAAACTTCTGTAAAACAATATGCTCTGTGCTTATATAGAGCCCTATTCAATTGGTCACATTGGAATTGAATGAGGCCCTAAGAATGTAATATGCTAATGCGCTATAGTTACACACTCAGGGACAGTGTATTACAGCAAGGTAGTGGATTAACAGCTTTATAAAATTGGAAATACGTTCTAACGAGGTTTGAACGTTAGGGCTGCGGGCTTGAAATATGACAGTTTACCGACGCTATGAAATTAGACCTGCGGCTAGCAACGTATGAGCTCGCAGCACGGCCGTTCCACGATGACCGAGTCAAACACACAGGAGAAGGGAAAAGTCTGCAAGATGATCTTCACACCTCATCACTTGCCGCGGAGGGTACTTCAAGTACCCTACCCGACACCTAAAATGAACTCCCCCCTGTGTTGGGGATCCCCATCAGGACCCCCGAGGTGTCCCCACATTAACCCCTTTCAGCGGGGGTGCCTGATCATCATCGATCGGGACCCCCGCTGAATTTAAAATATTTAAAATTTTTATTAAAGGGCCTGCGGCACACTATTAAACAATCCCGCCTGTGGGGGTACTGTAATTACCCCGCGGCACCTAACATTAACCCACCTCTATGCTGAGGTCCCCTTTGGGACCCCTGAAGTGTCCCCACAATAACCCCTTGCAGCGAAGGGCCCCAATCGACATTGATCGAGACCGCCGCTGCCTTTAAAAAATTTAAATGTCCTGCTTCGCGGGTCCTTAAAGGACAGTAAAACTCCTGAAAGGACCCTCGCTAAAATATTAACCCCTGCTAAGGGGGTGCTATAAGTACCCCCCCGGGCACCTAAAATTAACCCCATCACTCATGGGGCTCCATACAGAGCCCCATGAGCCCATAATGACCCTTATAACTCATGGGGCTCTATACAGAGCCATTGGGGGAACCGGGAGATGGTTATGAGGGGCTAATGGGATTCCTGCAGAGTTTTGTTGGGCATTGATATGGGTTTATAAAGTGTCGTTATATAGACATAGTAACTCGAGCCCAGGAGCCAGCTCGATAGAATAGGCATCGGCAGAAGTCATCAACCCTACCAAAAGTCCAGGGGCAAGTTCATTAACTGCTAGGGGTTGAGTGGAATAGTTTGGAGGAATTTAAGAAAGCCTTAAGGAAAGATCCTTCATTAGAATGGGTACGTAGGAAAGGTAAATCTAGTTAGGAAGGATTGCAAGGAGAAGCATACCGCTGTGATCAGGACCTACTATACAGGGCTCCAGGTGAGGTAAGCAGCTCAGAACAAAGGGAAATTAAGTAACAGTTTATAATACCCCAAACGTTTTGATCCCTCCTACTAGCATTGGCACATGACATTCCCTTAGGGTGCCATATGGGTATTGAACGCACCATGTATTTTACTGGCCTGGAATTAACAAAAGATGTTATTAGGTATTGTGATACTTGTGACCAATGTCAGCGATTTAGTAATAAAGGAATAGGATCCAGGGCACCCTTGCAGTTTCTACTCATAATAGATATCCTCTTCCACCATGTTGCCATTTGCATTGTGTGTCGACCCAGTAGGACAGCCAAGAAATACATTTTGGCAATTATGAACTAAGCCACTCGCTATGCCAAGGCAGTAGCATTATCGAAAAACACTGTCATTGCTATGACAGAAGCCCTTCTCACTATTTTTTCCAGGTTTGGGTTCCCAGGAGAAATTCTGTCAGATTGAGGAAACCAGTTTAGGATAGATGTAACTAATCAAATGTGACAAATAGGGCATCTGTGCTTGTCTCCCTGGCACCCCAAACTAATAGGCTCTGTGAATGATTTAGTGGGACTCTAAAACATATGCTGAGGGCCTTTGTAAAGCAAGAAGGAGATTGGGAAAATATGCCTCCCCTTCTCCTTTTTGCATATAGTGAAGTCCCCCAGGAGTCCACTGGGTTCTCCCTCTTTTAAATCCTGTATGGGCGACGTGTAAGGAGCCCCTTGATTAACATTCGGGAAGCCTGAGAAGGGGAATACCAGTATGCCAGTATGTCTGTAGTCCCATATGTCTTTGCCTTCAGAGACATGTTAGCTGCCATATCAGGGGTGGTTAGGGAGCATTTGAAGGCTGGCCAGAGCAAACAGTAAAATATATATGAACCAATTAGCACCAACATTATACTTAATATCTTCTTTAGTGTTAACAACTTACACATATTCTGTTATTTACCCAAAACTAGCAAGGGATCCCTATAAACAGAAACATGGCCTCTGTAGAAACCCTATTGTTCCTTTCCTATGTCCAAAAATGGCTCAGCATGGTCCAAAAACCAAAATGTCACGTTGAAACCACATGACCTCAAAAACACTAACTAGGACCTCATAACGTATCACATTTCCTTTCACCTCCATGATAAAGGTTTCTACATTGAGAAACTTTTATTATAGACACAAATGGATTCCTAGGATTTCATTTTCTTTAAAACACAGTTAAGGAAAAGCTATACCTCATATTTTTGGTTGTTTAATCAATAATAGCCGTTATACCCAGGGAGTGCAGAATTATTAGGCAAATGAGTATTTTGACCACATCATCCTCTTTATGCATGTTGTCTTACTTCAAGCTGTATAGGCTCGAAAGCCTACTACCAATTAAGCATATTAGGTGATGTGCATCTCTGTAATGAGAAGGGGTGTGGTCTAATGACATCAACACCCTATATCAGGTGTGCATAATTATTAGGCAACTTCCTTTCCTTTGGCAAAATGGGTCAAAAGAAGGACTTGACAGGCTCAGAAAAGTCAAAAATAGTGAGATATCTTGCAGAGGGATGCAGCACTCTTAAAATTGCAAAGCTTTTGAAGCGTGATCATCGAACAATCAAGCGTTTCATTCAAAATAGTCAACAGGGTTGCAAGAAGCGTGTGGAAAAACCAAGGCGCAAAATAACTGACCATGAACTGAGAAAAGTCAAGCGTGCAGCTGCCACGATGCCACTTGCCACCAGTTTGGCCATATTTGCAACATCACTGGAGTGCCCAAAAGCACAAGGTGTGCAATACTCAGAGACATGGCCAAGGTAAGAAAGGCTGAAAGACGACCACCACTGAACAAGACACACAAGCTGAAACGTCAAGACTGGGCCAAGAAATATCTCAAGACTGATTTTTCTAAGGTTTTATGGACTGATGAAATGAGAGTGAGTCTTGATGGGCCAGATGGATGGGCCCGTGGCTGGATTGGTAAAGGGCAGAGAGCTCCAGTCCGACTCAGACGCCAGCAAGGTGGAGGTGGAGTACTGGTTTGGGCTGGTATCATCAAAGATGAGCTTGTGGGGCCTTTTCGGGTTGAGGATGGAGTCAAGCTCAACTCCCAGTCCTACTGCCAGTTCCTGGAAGACACCTTCTTCAAGCAGTGGTACAGGAAGAAGTCTGCATCCTTCAAGAAAAACATGATTTTCATGCAGGACAATGCTCCATCACACGCGTCCAAGTACTCCACAGCGTGGCTGGCAAGAAAGGGTATAAAAGAAGAAAATCTAATGACATGGCCTCCTTGTTCACCTGATCTGAACCCCATTGAGAACCTGTGGTCCATCATCAAATGTGAGATTTACAAGGAGGGAAAACAATACACCTCTCTGATCAGTGTCTGGGAGGCTGTGGTTGCTGCTGCACGCAATGTTGATGGTGAACAGATCAAAACACTGACAGAATCCATGGATGGCAGGCTTTTGAGTGTCCTTGCAAAGAAAGGTGGCTATATTGGTCACTGATTTGTTTTTGTTTTGTTTTTGAATGTCAGAAATGTATATTTGTGAATGTTGAGATGTTATATTGGTTTCACTGGTAAAAATAAATAATTGAAATGGGTATATATTTGTTTTTTGTTAAGTTGCCTAATAATTATGCACAGTAATAGTCACCTGCACACACAGATATCCCCCTAAAATAGCTAAAACTAAAAACAAACTAAAAACTACTTCCAAAAATATTCAGCTTTGATATTAATGAGTTTTTTGGGTTCATTGAGAACATGGTTGTTGTTCAATAATAAAATTAATCCTCAAAAATACAACTTGCCTAATAATTCTGCACTCCTTGTATAATTAACATTAATAATAAACTTTTTCTTAAAATAAGTTATATAATTAAAGGACCACAAATTCAGTAGAAATAAAATTTCAGCATCACTGAGATCCCATTACAATATATAGAAATATTTTTAGATTTTTTTTAAATTGAAGATTTTCCTGAGTTATCTTATTTTGTCATGTGCACATTGCTTTCAGTCCTCCCTCTTGCTTCGTCACTGCTTATGTTATAGGGACATGGCTTTTCAGCCAATCAGAATGGAGATGAATGTTCTGCCTCAGTCAGCCTATACACATAAACATTGTGTTAAATCTCTCTGTGAAAACAAGAAAAAGTGCATGTTTTATTAAAGACGTCAGTATTATTAACAGATTTGCCTTTTTACTGCTGGCTTCTCAGCCAGTCAGTTTTGTGAATGAGACATGTGTATAAAATGTGTGTATGTGTGTATTCCAAGTTTCATCACAAACTATAGGCAGACTTGATACTGGTCTTTGTGGCAGAGATAATAACCCTCTGACCATAGCATACATCCAACTGTTCATTTTGATCTTCTAGATCTGCTTGTCTGTGTCCTACGCAACTTTATCTGAATCGCTGAGTACAGTCCTAAAACCTGTAAGGGTCCTCGAATGTATCTACATAGTGTAGTGTAAATACAGTACATACAGATATTTTATCCTGTTCAATGCATTTCATTTGCTTTTTCTTATTGCCTGCAGTAAAAGTTGCTGCATTGGACAAAAGTATAAAAATATACAGCAACGTACATATAAAGCACAGCAATTGAAGCATTCTGTCTCCTCCAGTGAGTCTCTATAAATTGAGGACAACCTCCAGCAGTGACATCACCACTGTTTTGAACCACTAGCTAACTGACAGTGCTGTTAGTCACATCCAGCTCTATAAACACAAATCTACCATGTAGTACCTATTGGCTACAGCTGCTACACATCCCTGATCATTACTAATGCAGGTCAATGAGGAAGGTCTATAGGGGCATCAGAAACCCACCTAAACACAAAGATATGGGTGAAAAATGCATCACTTTAAAAAATGTAAGTGCATTTTTACTTTATTTGCACTGCTCTATCAGTATCTAATGAGCAGTTTGGATGAGTTCAGTGGCCCTTTAATCCAGTGGTTGTTGACATCGATGAAGATTTGTAGTTATTTTCTTTACAAAGTCAGATTTCTTTATTAGGTTTAATCAGATCGCCTTCACTTGCTTGGATAATCATATTTCATTGGACATTTTCTGTCATGCATTTCTGGTATGATTTTATAAAGGAGTTAAAAATAAGTTCCTGGTATTACAAAAATAGTACACACAGCCCTATTAAATTCCTGCAACGTTAAAACTCGTAGCCTGTAACTTATGCCTATTATATTGGCCTCTTACAGTTACCCGCAAACAATCTGAGGGTTACAGGTGGAAAAACCCTATGGGCTGTCAAAATCTGAACTCTACGTCTGCAAAGCCTTTGATCCATCAAGCCTGTAAATTCTACGTTCGCTAATCGCTATTAAATTGCTATGAATCCACTGGCGTTGAAACCCGTAAACCCCAAATGGAGCCAAAAAGCCTAGGGGTACTAGAGAGGACCCGCAAGGGGGTTAAAGTCCTATCCGTAGCACTGTAAATGCAAATAGCAAATCACTACTGTATTTTTAATTAAAGGGAAAGTGATGTTAGGTATTAAAATTAATAGCACAACATTCTCAAGCTCGCAAATCTGTAATATAAAATACTTTTTTTCTGTCTAATTTCTGTATTATATCGATCCTGGCAATCAATGTGTTAATACGTATAATGGAACTCGCATGGCTAGAATATAATATTTACTGATTTATTAATATTGCATTATTATTGGAATGTGGGTCCGATCGTAACTCGTAATTCTAACCCAAAAGCAATTGAAATATAACCTCCATTTTTCAGTGACTTAATGATGAAGGTCTCTTTTACCATTGGCTCCGTCTAAACCCGTAACTACGGGTATGACTAATTGATCATGTTCACGGCCGCACATGCAACGTGCGCAAGAATGGTTTACTGGTTTGGATGTCGGCCACGTCTGTTGCGGGTATGGCTAATTTAATGACTCTGTAACTCCGCCGAATTTCAAGCCTGCAGGCTTTGCGGGTGTACGGTTGCTGCTACGGGCTTGGAATTTAATATGGCCCAAAGTTCTATAAATTTGCCTTTTACCCTGCATCACAGTTACATTATGTTTCAATTTGCAAACACTTGTATAACCAGTCAGACGTGTTGGTCAGTCATCTAGAGCATAGATGGACTGGCTATTATTGCTTCCTGGACATTTCCTGCTTCAGCATGTGACATAAATGTAAGATAAGAAAATAATATTCCTTGATTTCACACATAAATCTTTTATGAAATCTTTTTTTTTTATTACTGTTTAAATGATTACAGAAAATCTGAGATTTAACTGCACCTGTAACAAAACCATGAACAATGAATTTGCTATCAAAAAATATCTTATATAAGTTAATTTAATGAAGCAAAGTACCCACCAAGAATTTGTAATTAGTTTTTGCTGTGAATTACAGATCTAATCTACTGCTTGCATTTTCCTGATTTGTAACAGCTGTTATAAAGTGCCCTGTTCTGCTTGTTCTTGGTCTGTCACAGGGAATGGGTTACTTATGTGGGTGTGTGGTTAGGTGTTTGGGTGGAGAGAAGGTAAATGACTGTCCCTCCTCTATTGTCATCCTGTTATATAGCCACTGAGACAGGTGGCTGCAGACACCAGTTCCTCTATCAGCACATCAGCCTCCTGCACAATGTGGTGATGTACTGGGACTTTTATTTACAGTGAAATCATTTTAGTGAAAATATGGGGAGGATAATATCATGGACCTCTATACTCCTCTGCCTGTGGGTTCTGGATGGACTTCAAGTTCAGGGTAAGCTAATGCTAACCTATTTCCAGACAAGGATAAATGTATGTTGTTAATATGTTTAGTTAGCATATAACAGTATATCGACAGTCACAGATAGATAGATGAATAGATAGATAGATAGATAGATAGATAGAGAGATAGATAGATAGATAGATAGATAGAGAGAGAGAGAGAGAGAGAGAGAGAGAGAGATAGATATGCAGTCAGATACATACATATATTTTTGATTGAAAGAGACACAGATATAAAAAATAGCATATCAATGTAATTAAACACAAACCATACTTAATACTTTATATGTATATATACATTTCCAACATTTAATATGTAGTGGTGGTCTATTCTTTTTTCACTTTCAAGTTTTATTAGAAGAAAATACGTGTCATGGTTTACATGCATATTATGTGAGATAAAAAGTGTACAAAAAGAAGAGCAACATTAAATTGTTCAAACAAATACTTCTCCTTGTTATTGACTTTAAACCAGTAAAATTCAAACTTGCATTGCCTACTATCATTTTCATGTTTTTTCTTTAAAGTTTAATAGAAAATATCATCTAAATAACTTCAACCAATTTCATTTTGAGACTTGTAAATCGCTAAATTTCAAGTGCTGAGCTTTTTTCAGTAATGTTACACTTGTATTCAATTGCTTCACTCGCAAAATTAAGTACCGGTATCGTACTCAAATGTTAGCATATAACAGTATATAGACAGACACACATAGATAGATATAATCAGTGTTGTATAAAGATGTGATACCATGAATTATAAAGAATAGAAGATTTAGATGTACTGAACAACTTTACAGCAACAGTAATAGTCATAAGTACTACTAAGGCATTTTATTTAAAGTTTCTTAGGTAGATAGAATAAGATTATTGGTTCTTATTTAGTCAAATGTATATTTATGTGGTTAGAAGGTCCACTGGATTTAAAATACAGAAAATATATTCAGTTAGCAAGTATGCAGATATTATGAGACCTTTATGGTGTTCTCATTAGTGAGTTACCATTAACAAAACCCTGGCCATTGACTGAGAAAAAATAAAACAAGACATGGATATGTGAACACACTCTAAACCGTTTCATTTCTTTCTTTCTTTCTTTCTTTCTTTCTTTCTTTCTTTCTTTCTTTCTATCTATCTATCTATCTATCTATCTATCTATCTATCTATCTATCTATCTATGTGTCTATCTATCTATCTATCTATCTATCTATCTATCTATCTATCTATCTATCTATCTATCTATCTATCTATCATCTCTTGTCTTAATACTGTACATTAAGCTACTTCTAAACCCAATGGTTAGTATACGATGGTCAGGGTGAGAGAGCCTTATCTACCATCTAAGTTGTAAACATGTTCAGTTTTGTGTTATTTTTTGGAGCATTTAAGAAATCAAAGAAATATTATCTAGAAACCTAGCCTTTTTATTAATATTAGCAGGAAAACTGATAGACAAGGGGGTCTGTTGCAGGTCACTCTCCATTCCTTCCCATACCAGTGGCTTGACCTGTCAGCACTATTTATGGTAATGAAAAATGAAAATATATTCATGAACAAAATAACATGACAAGCTTAGACAACCTGAAAATCTACATGTAACAGTGTAAGAATAAAAAGAAAAACAACTACCTATCTGGAATGTTTTGTAAGTGTGCACATTGTTATCTTTTTTTATCTTATTTAGAGAATCTCTTTGTTCTAGTAAAACACCATATTATATCTATAGATTGAAAGGTTCCAGATGACTAAAACAAAACTGGTTTTTCTACATTTTTTCACTAACAGTCTCTGTGATAACCAGTCTATTCCTGTAAGTAAAATCTGTTATGTTTAATTTTCTTTACGTTTTAAACAAAGTTAGTCTTTTAATACAGTTTTGCTCGTGAAGCTCAGCTCACATGTATGGAGCCATACAAATAAAAATAAATATATTAATTTATTTTTATTCAATTGTCACAACTGTTTTGTAATCATTCTCCAAAAAATTGGTACTAATATTATTTTTTCTCATAGTCATGCCAGTGACCTCTTAACAAAAGCAATCATATGATTTCACAGCATTATAATGTATAACCTGTGTTTAGTTGCATTACAGAGCACAACTCTGGCCAGGATTACTAGACAACTAGGTGATCAAACAGGGTACTGAAAAAGAAAGAAAAAGTTTTAACTATATTTACAGTATGATCTGTTTGGCACATTGTCGTGCTCTATAAATAAATCCAAATCAAGAAGCTGCATAATTAACCTGCAAAACAGAGAATCTGCAATGTTCTTTAGTATACTGATTTAGTTGCACTTCTCAGGACTAATAAACACACTGCTATGGGAATTCTACTAGAAAGTAAGGAAACTGTACTAAATTGCATATAATAGATAATAAATTAAGGGCTGATTTTCTAAAAAAAATTGTGTTTTTAAACTGTTTTTATTTAATCGTTCATTCGTTTCCGACTCTCTGTGACCCCATGGACTGTAGCAAGCCAGGTACATCTCTCAGTCACTGCCCATCTTAGCTCCATCAAGTTCATGTTCATTATTTCAGGAGCCTCATGTATCCATCTCTGCCTCTGTTGCTCCCTTCTTCTTGTGCCTTCTTGGATCTTCTTGCAGTCCAAGGGACTCTTAAGTATTTTTCGCCGACACCAGAGGTGTAAATTCTATGGCGCTCAGACTTCTTTCTGGTCCAGCTCTCATACTACTGGGAATACCATAGTTCTAACTATGCTGACCTTTGTTGATAGTTTAATATCTTTACTTTTTACTAGCTTGTCCAAGCTTGCCATAGCTTTCCTTTCCAGTAGCAAAGGTATTTTAGTTTAATGGCTACTGTCAGACCCCCATGGTACATAGGAGGTTAATGTATTTAACCATGGGGGTCTATACAGACCACCATGGTACACAGGGAGTTAATTGATTAGGTGCCGCAAGGGTTAATTATTTATGAGGTTAATTATTGAATTGCTCCTGGGTTCCTGGTTGGAGTTAACTATTTAGGGTTAACTAATTAGGGTTAACGGTTTAATTATTTAGGTGCAAGGTGGGTCCTTTAGTTAACAGTTTAGATGCCGGGGTTTATTTGTTGGAGACACAGTACTGTCTCTTTAAGAGATGCTCCGACACTCAGCAGAGGTTTAAAACCATTTGGGAGTGCTATTTAGTGACGGAGCAAATGGTAAAAGAGATTAGCGTTAGATTTCAAAGTCTTACGGGTTTCAATTACGAGTTACGATCGGACCAGCATTTCAGAACTAATGCAATATTGATAAAGCCGTAAATATGATGTTCTATTATATGCAAGTTCCATTACATATATTAACACATTAATTGCCGGGATCGATATAAAACGGAATTTACACATGAAATAAATTATTTTATATTTTGCCGATTTGCGAGCTTCAGAATGTTGTGCTATTTATTTTAATACCTAACATCACTTTACCATCACATACAGTGGATATAAAAAGTCTACACACCCCTGTTAAAATGTCAGGTTTCTGTGCTGTAAAAAAATGAGACAAAGATAATTAATTTCAGAGCTTTTTCCACCTTTAATGTGACCTATAAACTTTACAACTCAATTGAAAAACAAACTGAAATCTTTTAGGTAAAGGGAAGAAAAAATATAAACATAAAATAATATGGTTGCATAAGTATGCACACCCTTAAACTAATACTTTGTTGAAGCACCTTTTGATTTTATTACAGCACTCAGTCTTCTGGGGTATGAGTCTATCAGCATGGCACATTTTGACTTGGCAAGATTTGCCCACTCTTCTTTGCAAAAACACTCCAAATATGTGAGATTGCGAGGGCATCTCCTGTGCACAGCCCTCTTCAGATCACTCCACAGATTTTCAATCGGATTCAGGTCTGGGATCTGGCTGGGCCATTCCAAAACTTTAATCTTCTTCTGGTGAAGCCATTCCTTTGTTAATTTGGATGTATGCTTTGGGTCGTTGGCATGCTGAAAGATGAAGTTCCTCTTCATTTTCAGCTTTCTAGCAGAAGCCTGAAGGTTTTGTGCCAATATTAACTGGTATTTGGAACTGTTCATAATTCCCTCTATCTTAACTAAGGCCCCAGTTCCAGCTGAAGAAAAACAGCCCCAAAGCATGATGCTGCCACCACCATGCTTCACTGTGGTTATGGTGTTCTTTTGGTGTGTTGTTTTTGCGCCAAACATATCTTTGGGAATTATGGCCAAAAAGTTCAACCTTGGTTTCATCAGACCATAACACCTTTTCCCACATGCTTTCGGGAGACTTCAGATGTGTTTTTGCAAAATGTAGCCTGGCTTGGATGTTTTTCTTCGTAAGAAAAGGCTTTCGTCTTGCCACTCTACCCCATAGCCCAGACATATGAAGAATACTGGAGATTGTTGTCACATGTACCACACAGGTAGTACTTGCCAGATATTCTTGCAGCTCCTTTAATGTTGCTGTAGGCCTCTTGGTAGCCTCCCAGACCAGTTTTCTTCTCGTCTTTTCATCAATTTTGGAGGGAGCTCCAGTTCTTGGTAATGTCACTGTTATGCCATATGTTCTCACTGTGTTCCATGGTATATCTAATGCCTTGGAAATTATTTTGTACCCTTCTCCTGACTGATACCTTTTAACAACGAGATCCCTCTGATGCTTTGAAACCTCTCTGTGGGCCATGGCTTCTGCTGTGGGATGCGACTAAGAAAATTTCAGGAAAGACTAACTAGAGCAGCTGAACTTTATTTGGGGTTTATCAGAGGCACTTTAAATGATGACAGGTGTATGCTGACTCCTATTTAACCCGATTTGGAATATAATTGCTTAATTCGGAACACAGCTACATCCCCAATTATAAGAGGATGTGCAGACTTGTGCAACCACATTATTTATTTATTTATTTATTTATTTCTTCCCTCCACCTAAAAGATTTAAGTTTTTTTTTCAATTGAGTTGTACAGTTTATAGGTCACAATAAAGGTGGAAAAAGATCTGAAATTAAATTTAACTTTGTCTCATTTTTTTACAGCACAGAAACCTGACATTTTAACAGGGGTGTGTAGACTTTTTATATCCACTGTATATGTATAGTAGTGTGTTTATATTTGCATTTACAGTGCTACGGGTTGGACTTTACCCCTCTAGCGGGCTTCTCTAGCACTCATTGGCTTCTTGGCTCCATTTGCGGGTTATGAGCTTGAACGCCAGTGAATTTGTTGCAATTTAATAGTGCGATTGGAAACCTAGCAGTTACGGCCTTGACAGATCAAAGTATTTGCAGCCGCACAGTTAAAATTTTACGTCCCAAAGGGTTTTATCACACCTAACACGCAAGTCGTTCGCAAGTAGCTTTAAGAGACCAATTTAATAGCCGGAAGTCTTGCGGGCTACGTTACGGGCTACGGATTTCAAGGTTGAGGGAATTTAATAGGGTTATAAATCAAGTAAAGTACATACTTAGAAACATTTTTATGAGCTACTAATTACATATATTTCCACTAGATTAATTATATTAGGCTGGTAAATTAGAGGATTAATACATTTCAATTAATGAAAATAATATTAGGTTATAAAAACAATAGATGGGATAAAAATGTATGTGGAGTCTGTCATACGGGTCACAATTAATGTTTCATAAATGTGTATCACAGGAAAAAAAGTCGTTATTAAAGGGCCACTTAATTGAGTACAACTTCAACTAAATCACTGTAAAGATCTTTTAAAAACATGTATTGTTTTTTTTTAAATATGTGCATTTATCACTGGAAAATGCAATAAAGTCTGTGTAAATCTGCTCACATGCTGCTTGGATTCCACTTCCCCTCAATTCACTAGCAAGTTCACTGACCTGCTCTGGAGTAGAAGGGAGGGCGATATCACAGCTTTCCCCCCCTAGAGCCTCACATGCAGCTCAACACTTCTGCAATTGTCTGTGCCGCCACACACCTTCTGCTATATACTAATGCCACATTCAGTGGGCATTATAGACTGCATGTAAATAAGGATTTTAAATGTAAGATCTTTAGCTGTTATTAGTGTAATTACAAATATGTAGATCTTTTTAACAAACACGCTTGCGCTCTTTCACAGCATGAAGATCATTAACAATGACTTCAGTGGTCCTTTAATATGCCACAGCACAATGTCGTTTGAATACATTGAGTGCATTTGAAACATTGAGTCTGACATCCAGTTCTCAGGATGGCAAGTAATAAACACAAAATTGACTCCTATACTCATAAACAGAGTCTTCAAAAATAGAGATTTTCCCCCCAAAATGCTTTATGGCCATGGCTTACACGGCTGCTAATATTGTTAGTTTGATACATATTTGACAAGCAAGTGTCTTTATTTGAACTACAGTGTTCCTATAAATACAGTTTTCATTTTAACATACATAATGTTATTTGTTAAATAATCCAATTTTATAATTACGGTAATACTCACATGCTAAAGTAAATGTTATAAAATAGAAATATACCCTGTTGAATGTTTGGTCTGATTTTCCAGATGCCACAACGTATAATACATTTCTGTGACACTAATATACTATGGGAATTAGACAATAATAAAAGTAAAAAAATCTGTGACATTTACATTTTTGTTTTTTTTTGTTTTTAGATATACAAACAACCACGGACGGTATTTCGGCAACAGAGGCCAGCATCATTTCTACAAATACAATTAAAGTGAATACCTTCAATGTAACAGCAGAAACAACTCAAGATAACCTTATTAATACAAAAATATCTGAAACAACAACTGAAAGTCCCTTAAGTATAGCAGCTGCATCAGATACAAGCACTGAGATCCCTCCCAAGATAATAACATCCGACACAATCACTGAGACCTCTTTAGAAATAACAACATTGCCAGATACAACAACTGAGGCCCCTCAACAGATGACAACATCGTCAGATCCAACCACTGAGACCTCTCCCCAGATAACAACATCAGATACAACCACTGACCCCCCTCTACAAATAACAACAACATCAGATACAACCACTGAGACCCTTCCACAGATAACAACATCATCAGATACAACCACTGAGACTTCTCCCCAGATAATATTATCAGATAAAACCTCTGAGTCCCTTCTTCAAATAACAACATCATCAAATAAAACCACTGAGACCCCTTCCCAGATAACAACATCATCAGATACATCAAATGAGAACCCTCCCCAGATAACATCAGAAACAACCACTAATCCCCTTCAACAAATAACAACAACATCAGATACAACCACTGAGACCCTTCCACAGAAATCAACATCATCAGATCCAACCACTGAGACCTCTCCCCAGATAACATTATCAGATACAACCTCTGAGGCCCTTCTTCAAATAACAACTTCATCAGATACAACTACTGAGACCCCTTTACAAATAACAATTTTACCAGATACAACCACAAAGTCCACTTCACAGGTAACAGGATCAGATACCACCATTGAAACTCCTCTAGAAATAACAAAAACAGATTCAATCACTCAGACCCCTCCCGAGCTAACAACATCAGAAACAACCATTGAGACTACTCTACATATAACAACATTACCGGATACATCCACTGAGACCCTTCCCCAGTTAACACAGTCATCAGATATAACCACTGAGACTGATCCGCAGATAACAACATCATCAGATACGACCTCTGAGATCCCTCTCCAAATAACAACAACATCAGATACAAATACTGAGACCTTTCCCCAGATAACAACTTCATCAGATACAACCACTGAGAATCTTCCCCAGATAACATCATCAGATACAACCTCTGATACCCATCTTCAAATAACAACATCATCAGATAGAACTAATGAGACCCCTTTACAATTAACAATTTTATCAGAAACAACATCAGATTCAATTACTGAGACTCCTCCCGAGATAACAACATCAGATACAATCTTAGAGACTACTCTACAAATAACAACACCATCATATACAACCACTGACACCTCTCTACAAATAACAACATTAACAGATACAACCACTGAGACCCCTCTACAAATAACAACAACATCAGATACAAACGCTGAGACCCTTCCCCAGATAACAACATCATCAGATTCAACCACTGAGACCCCTACCCAGAAAGCAACATCAGATACAACCACTGACACCCCTCTACAAATACCAACATCAGATACAACCACTAAGACCCTTCCCCAGATAACAACATCAGATATAACCTCTGAGATCCCACTACAAATAACAACAACATCAGATACAACCACAGACCCCCCTCTACAAATAGCAACAACATCAGATATAACCACCAAGACCCTTCCCCAGATAACAACATCATCAGATTCAACCACTGAGACCCCTACCCCTATAACATCATCAGATACAACCTCTGAGACCCCTCTTCAAATGGTAACATCATCCGATACAACCTCTGAGACCCCTTTTCAAATAATAACATCATCCGATACAACTAATGAGACCCCTTTACAAATAACAATTTTATCTAATACAACCACTGAGACCCCTTCTCAGATAACAACATCAGCTACAACCACAGACACCCCTCTAGAAATAACAACAACATCAGAAACAATCACTGAGACTCCTCTACAAAGAACAACATCAGATTTAAACACTGAGACCTCTCTCCAGATAGCAATATCATCAGATACAGCAGTCTATACATTAAACACAACTCAAATCCAGTATCCCGGAAAAAACACTGCAATGAATGACATAACATCTCCACCACCAAATCGTCAAGTACTTACAACCACTGCTCCTACAAACGCTGCTCCTACAACCGCTGCTCCTACAACCAAAGAAATGTTGGTACTCTCATCTGCATCACCTTTAACAGCTGACAATCAAAAAACAGTACAAGATACAATCAGTCTAGAGACAACAACAACAACAACTAAAAGTATGTTCCTTATTGTCTCAACCATATTATTTCTCTCCTATTTATTTCTTTATCTGTTTAGTGTGTGCATGAGACAGTTATTATTAGTATTTTCTAATGTTATGTTGTTTAGTTATTTTAGCTAGTCGTGTAACTTACTTACACAAAAGATTTCCCGACACCATAGGTGTTACAGACAGTATATATGTAAACAGCAGGCACAATTTACATATACATATACTGTACATAATTCAATGTGCATGAACTAATACGTAAATACAATAGTAGTTGTAGTTATGTAGAAGGATATAGGGGCATATTAACTTCCAGCCTTGTAAGTCCAACGTATAGCACGTAAGGGATGCGTGCTTAAAATTTGAAAGACTAACGATGCTATTAAATTAGAAATGGCTGCGAGCTTAGAGCGAGAGCCGCTATCTCGTAAACCAGTTTGCGGCTGTCGGACTTGCTTGTGCGAACGCAAACAATTAATCAATCTCGGAAATACGGGTTGGGATGGAGCCAATGGAAAAAGAGATCGTAAGTGTTACGTCACTGAAAAAGGGGAGGGTAGATTTAGAAGTCCTATATGCTCCAAAGTTTGCGATCAGACCCACAGGCCAGATATAATGCCATTAATAAAGCACTAAATATAATATTCTATTACATGCGAGTTACAGTATATGTCGTAACACATTGATTGCAGGGATCGATATAACACAAAATATAATCATGAAATAAAGTATTATTCTGGGCCGATTTGTGGGCTTGAGAATGTTGTGCTATTAATTCTAAGACCTTATAATACATGTACAGTAGAGTGATTTCATTCACATTTCCCTTATAATCACTTTCCCTTATAATACATGTACAGTAGAGTGATTTCATTCACATTGCAAGTGCTACGTATTATACTTTACCTCCTTGCGGGTGCTCTAGAGCACACGTTGGCGTCTGGGCTCCATTTGCGTGTTACGTGCTTGCTGGCAAGTTACTACCATGCACTTTAATAGCTGAATTAAACAATTAGCGGTTACGGGCATGACAGATCAACGGATTTACGTGAGTAAAGTTCAACGTTGCTCAGCACATAGCCTATTCTCGGCTGTCCTGCGTGTTAACAGGCAAAGTGCGCGGCGAGCAACGTTATGCGGCATCTTAGGGCTCATAATCGGCATAAACTGCTTAGTAAAGACCTTGTTCTTTATGACTGATATAGAAACTTGGCTACGTGCTTCTTCTAAACCATAAATGGAATCTTCTAGTGATATGAACAAAATGTTTTTTTTTACTGGCTATGCTATTTATGGCCATATGGGATGCTATAACATTGGACAGAACAACTTAGAAAAAAACATCCCTTCTCTTTTATTAAATGATTTTATAAGGAATCACTCCTATTTTCTTATCATGCATATGCATGTTAGTATTCTTTGATTGGACTGTTTTTAATAGTTTTGTTTACATTTTACATTTTTTTTAATTAAAAGCCTAGACCCCTCTCTTTTTCTGCTATGACCGCGCCTTTTACAACTCAACATCCTGCATGCTTTTTCCACTTTTTTATTATGTTGCTTGTTTACCTTTAAATCTTCAGAAGTAAAACTATCCCTTCCTTCTGTTATCATCACTAGGTACTATGAAAGTCATCGGCTGCTCGGTCACCCCCACAATCTGTTGTCTAGGCCGCAATGATTCCTGCTTCAGAAGTTGTTATTGTGATGAATACTGTTTTACCCTAAACGATTGTTGTGCAGACTACAAAGCCACGTGCAAAGCAGGTAAATGCATTTACATTCTGAAAGTTTCATGATATTCAATAAGAAAATTCTGAATATTCACAGTACTAAAATCAAGTACAGGATTACAAATAAATATATCGGATTACAAAAAGCTAAATCATTTTAAATATAATACAATTTTATTTAAACATTTTCCGTTATTCCTAAATGTATACTGTTCATTGCCTCACACAGATTAGCAAAAGCCTTTAACATTGCAAAGAAGTGGTTAATTTCTACAAGCATTAAAGTAATTGCGTTTTTGGGGTAAATTACATTTAAATTAATTGATCTTGAGCATGATAAAAGATAATCTCAGTATGTCCAATATGGAAAAGAGAAATTAGATATAATCCATTAGTACAGTAGTTAGGATTACTCCAGGAAATTACTAAAATAGTATTACTTCAGGAAAGTACTAAGAATGTAATGTGCTAATTCTCTATAGTTATAGCCTCAGGGACAATGTATTACAGCAAGGTAGGTTGATTAGTTGGATAGACTCTCACAAGAGTTAGTATATATAGGAATCTTATAATATTATTTAAAAATAATAATAACAAAACTGATGGTTGTATACCCAGCATGACTGAGATTTTGAATAAGGTGACATTCTATCTTGTTATTGTGCCTACTGTACTATCTTTGCAATCCCAGGTATTGATTCTATCTGTGGTTTCTATAACTGGAAGTTCTTGTCAATCTTCAATACAGCTCTGTATTTCTCATACTGCAATATACATACCTTTTTAAGCGAGAATCGTAAAATGAGGATTGTATTTAGGCTGGATATACATATACTTCGCCTCAAATAAAGCTTTATCTTACATAGTTACGAACCGTTTTGAGATAGAAGGCATGTTATTTTATTTGTTGAATTGCGAACGTGTGAGTATGCGGCTTAATGTTTTCTAGAATGAAAAGAAACAGTATATAATATAGTATTCGTGAGTTTTTGGACCTATGTAAGAATGTTCAATACGAAAATGCGCCAGAATATATGACAAAAAGAAAACTAGAGCAATATCTTGACACAATGGATTTTAAAAGCTGTTATTTAAAAGATAGTATTTTTGAAACCGTTGTCAAATGTAATCATTATAGGTAAATATGCAGTTAATTACTGGCAGTAATACTGCAAAACTACACAAGTCTTTCAAAGAGGAGGTTATTTATTATTTTTTAACATGCAAATATATTCAGCACAACCAAGTCAAAAACAATTTAACACATTGCAAACGAATGGAGGGCCCGGTCTTCGAGCTTAAAATCAAACATACAAAGTGCTTTCCATGAAGCACATAACAAGACTGAAAACTCGCAAACTTACAATCTAACAAGGTTCAGGCAACTCAGTGAGAGGATACAGGTGTGCTCAGACCATCAACTGAGGAGACATACTGAAAGGATGCAATTATGATTCACTTAACATGCTGTTGGTCTGTAATTTCTGCTGGAGGTTTGTTCTACCTATATCTAATCCCTGCATTATTTAGGATAGCATATGAGAATACTGGAGAAGGGGTAAGTATCCTAATTTAGTAGGTGTTCAGTAAGCCAAATAAAATATTATGAATTTAGAACTGAAACAAGTATATAATACTGCAGAATTCTATATTTAAAGTATTCTTAAAATCACATATATAGTTGCTGGCATGGAACGCCAAAGGCGCTCCTTTCCAGCAACTGCGGACCACGCAACATTTACATAGTTATGAAAGGAAAATACAAGACACGTTACGACCCATTACGACCTCGCAAAAATCGTCCGAAACATGCGCACATCAAAACATGAAAAACACAATAAATACACACAACAAAAACATAAAAAGCTTACCTACAGGAAGAGGGGTCACCGAGGACCTCGAAAACTGAATTTACACCTGAATTTAACTCAAAATAAAACAGTTTAGACACTCAAAAATCCTCTAGGCGAGAGAAAAAATGGCCGCCGAAAAAAACGAGGCTACAGCAGTCTAAAGACGCAAAACACCACCAAACACCTACAGATTTCCCGAAAAAGACATACGAGATTGGAAAACAAGGATGCAACCTGTGCGACCCTAAAAACATTAGAAACACAATTATTACACACAACAAACATATAAAAAGCTTACCCACAGCAAGGTGGTGCACCCATGACCTCTGCAAGTAAAGTTACACCTCGATTTAAGTACAAATTTCGGAGTTTAGACACCCGAAAATCACCTAAGCAAGAGAAAAAATGGCTGCCGAACAAAACGAAAACTAGGCTAAAGGACTGTAAACACGCAAAACACCAACATAAACACGCAAAACACCACCAAACAGCTACGGATATTCCGGAAAAAGTCGGACGACATCCAAAACGAAGCACGCTAAATCAGCCACAGCTGCATACCACACATTAGCCGCCATTTTAGAACAATAACTTATACAATGCAGAAGAACACAGCTACCCTAACGGATTTGTCTCGCGCACTCACACTATTACACTCCACACATTCATCACGCTTACACAGCAGCTCCCCAGCACTAATGCTGCAGCAACATCAAAACAGATTGCCAGCTCTTCAATAGAATGCTTCCTGCATATATTACTTCAAAATAGGTAAAGTATATTACTTTATTAATCTATTATTTATTTTATTATTATACACCAAACAGCATTAGCTCACTTACAATTTCATTGCCGTCATTTTTTGACGGGCAATTCGCTAGTATTAAATATATGGTATGAAAGATGTGGGTATTATGCTTGGCTGTTCCATTATGTGCTGAATTTGCATACTCTTTATGAAGAAAGGTTAGTATGTCGATTAACTGGTGTTTTGGCATCTGAGCATGCATTTATGTATAATACTAGTATGCTTTATTGGTTATTGATGGTATTGTAAAGCCTTGGATAGTCAGTCCGCTCTGGTATAACTGTTCATATTTGCAACACCATTCTTTATTTGAAACCTAGGTTTACAAGCTATGCCCTGAACTTATGTAAGTATTGGCATTTAAAAGCTGCATCTCACTCACACAGATGTATATATGTAAAAAGAAGTATGTTTGTATGATCATGTACATTTCACTTGTGAGTCTGTTAACATCCATCTGTGTTACATTTGTGAATGTTCAAAATATACAGTCCCCCTAGATATAAGTTTTCCATTTGTACAATTAATTGTCCAACGTCTGCCCAGGGATGACAAGTATATAATACCACATGTACAAAATGGCCAGATGTTAGAAGACTGGAAACTGGAGTCCTTCGCTATTTTTTAAGGAAGACATGGATTTCTTATTTATTTATTTTTAATGCTGGTGCCAGAATACTATTGGTGTTAGAATGACACTGCTATAGCCTTACTGAGCATGACCCAGACCCTCCAATGCCAGTTGTTCTGTTCCCAAGTCTAATTCTGCAAAAAATATAAAGTAGACTTCAGTGTCCATATTATCAACAAAAAAAAATTATTAAAACATTTAAATGAATTTAACAATTTTGAAAAATGTATATTTTTTATTCTTATATATGTTCCTTGTGTAAGTGGTGTGTCTAATTTACTATCAGTCATCTTGCATTCTAGTAAATCATGATCTGTTGCATTCTTCCCCTGTGTCACTGCTGGTAATCTTAACCTGCAATTTAAATACAATCCATGTTTGCCAGTGCTACCTTCGGTTCTTCCCACAGAATTCCACTATTTAATTAACATGCTCTTTTGGTCACCTGTATACTTCTCGAATTTAGCCTTGGATTGTGGTACAGTGCCCGGACCTTACAATTGTTTGCTCGTTAAAAGACCACACACTGCAACCTAATTGCTTATAATAAATACTGCTGTATGTTTTATGTTCTACAAATATTTGTTTCATTGTTAAAAGTACTTCAAGAAATGAGCATTCTGTAAATATGATAAAAAGTTAATGTCTTGAATATATTGGGTCTATACAAGTGCAATATCTAGGTTTTTTGGAAGCTCTGATACTGAAATCTGGTTGCAAATATGTAATAATATCTTTAAAAATACTTTTGGGATTTATAGGTTGTCTAGGTTTTTTTTTCTAGATCAAGAGAATCATCTCACTTTAATAACATATCCAGGATGTTCTAGGTGTGGAAATTTAAGGTGTGAATCAGGCAAGTATATATATATATATATGCCTCAAATCTGAAATAACACAAAAATATCTATCTATCTATCTATCTATCTATCTGTCTTATCATTGTGTGACTCCTTATTTTATAGGTGAGATCATTCTGTCCATAGTTTCTATTACTATATCTACCACCTTACAAAGTAGTCAGTGAATGTGAATACTTATTTTTTATATCTCCTTAAGAAATACTGTATTTTCCTCAAGCACAAGAATGCCATCGTAATTATCACATTTTGAAATATTTATGTATTTTTATATTTTTCCTGCCTAATGCTCTGTGATGGTCACACTCTAGATTTCCAGCATAACATACCGTACTTAAAACATCAAATACAAATTGTAGAGTATAATGTGCACCTTAGAAGACATTAACATATAAGCAAGTAGAACCAGCTTGTTAAGTTTATTGTTATTCCCTTAGAGAAAGGTAAACAGAAAAAAGTGCGCAAGAAAAAGGTCAATGAAATATAATTCAGTTTTATGTAAACGACCAATCAGAATTCCTCTACACATTATATAGGTATGACTTTAGAACAAAAATACAGTTTTAGGTCCTGGCAGAAATTAATTATATAATTTTAATCAATTCCGCTATAAGAAAGAATAGCAATTCAAGGAAAAGATAAACTCTCACAAATGATTTATTTTCTGTGATTGAGACTGTAATGAATACTGTATCTTTAATTTGTAAGTTTTTTTTAGTTCCTAAAAGCTGTATGTGAGAATACTTTCTGTTGTTTCAGTGTTACTTTTATATACTTTATATATTTTCAAAAGTGTATGTTTCAGCCAACATATTGTTATTTACAAGCACAATTTCTCAAATGCATATCATATTTACAGTATATCACTTTTCTATATTACAGAACTGCTAAATATTTATTTTCTTATGTTTTACTTTTGCATGTTTAAGACATTTGTACCAACCAACAGCATCTAATGCAAGTAAATCATAAACAAAACATATTTTTGAGGACATTCAATGTTCAGACTCTCATTTACAATTTCAAGGGATTTTACTCTGATTTGTACCAGGTTTATATACAGTACTTGACAAACCATTATGAATGATGTGCACATCTTCCTCCCCTCATACTTCCCCTTTGATTTATCCTTTCGATTCTCATCCTGTCTCACTGTTATACAGTCCTGGATGACACCTTGCTTCTTCATAATCAACCCCCCCCAAAAAGAAATCATGTATTTCTCAGCCCCATATCAGTACCCTAATATTCTTTCTTCCTTCAAGCTCTGGAGGACTTGCAAGTGTTTTATAAGCCCTTATGTATGGTCCCCGATATGTCCCCAGTGCAACAAACCCCCCCCCCACTCTTACATTGGACCCCAATGATACAGGGGCCTTGATCAGACCCATGCAAGGTCCCCACATTAACCCCTTGATTAAATTACCAGCTGTGGGTCCTTAAAGGGACAGCGGCACACTAATAGTTAAGGCCGGCACCGGCACCTAAAATTAACCCCCCAAATGCTGGGTGTTCCCATCGGGACCCCCACATGGTCCCTACATTAACCCTTGTAGTGGGGAGACAATCAGATGCTATTGGGACCCCCGCTGCATTCAAATTTCCCACTTTGCGAGTCCTTAAAGAACCAAAGCTAATTAAAGATTAACCCTATCACTTATGGGGGTCTATACAGACCCCCATAACCTTTTATTTAACCCTATCACTCATGGAGCTCTATACAGAGCCCCATGAGTCCTTAATAACCCTACCACTCATGGGGCTCTATACAGAGTCCCATGAGCCCCTTATTAACCCTATCACTTTTGGGGGTCTATACAGATCCCCATACGCCTCTATTTAACCCTATCACTCATGGGGCTCTATACAGAGCCCCATGAGCCCCTAATTAACCCCATCAGTCCAATAGGGGTCTATATAGACCCCTATAGGACACTAATTAACCCCTATAATAACACTGTAGGTGCCATGATCGTCCTCCAGGACCCCCATGACACCAAGTCTAAGCACTACACTATTGACAATAACTATACCTCATTAACCCAAACCTTGGCCTATTTAACCCTATCTGGACCCAATAACCCTAACAGTACCTATTAAACCCTAACAGTACCTATCTAATCCTAACAGTACCCATTTAACACTTCCTATTTAACCCTAACTGGGCCTATTAAACCCTAGCTGGACCAAATAACCCTATTTAGGCCTATTTAACCCTAACAGTGCCCTTTCAAACTCTAACATTATCTTTTTATCCCAAACAGTACCTATCTAACCCTAACAGTACCTATTTAACCCTAACAGTACCTATTATACCCTAACACTACCTATTTAACCGTAACTGGGCATATTAAACCCTAACTTGACCCTACCTAGGCCTATTTAACCCTAGCAGTGTCTATTTAACCTTAACTGTGCCTATCTAACCCTAATGGGCCTATCTAACCCTAACTGGGGCTATTTAACCCTAACAGTACATATTAAACCCTAACAGTACCTATTTAACCCTAACACTACCTATTTAACCCTAACTGGGCCTATTCAACACTAACTGGACCCAATAATCCTATCTAACACTACCTATGTAACCCTAACTGGGTCTATTAAACAGCATAAATAAGACCACTTACCTTGCCTAGATGCGATGACAGTGTTTCTGCCACAGGTCGCACCCCTAGGAAAAATAGAAATATGAAATTAGTACAAAATTAAAAACGACATAACATTATACACATTCTAAATATTAAACTTACCTTTTCACGATGTCCCCATCCTTCTTCTAGTCTTCTCCAGCTGGGCCCCTGGAAAAACAAGAAACATAACATCAGTACAAAATTAAACACAACATATACATCTAAACATTCTAACTTTAAAACTTACCTGTCCGCAATGTCCCCGTCCATCTGTGGCTAAGCCCTTCAAAAAGTCAGCTGTTAACGGTTTATCAGTTTTTTTTTTTTTTTTTTTTTTTAGTGCACAAATATTTTTTCAGACATTAGAAATTCTCCTCTATCGGATGCATTAATAATCCAGCTCACTTTTAATGTATAGTAGATAGGGGTTAATGTATTCTAGATATGGTTTCATGTATTGTAGATAGGGGCTAATATATAGTAGATAGGGGTTAATGTATTCTAGATAAGGATTAATGTATTGTAGATAAGGTTAAATGTATTGTAGATAGGGGTTAATAGTATGTAGTTAGGTATATATGTGAACTATTTTATTAATGAATAAATAATTGTAATGTGATGTGTTTATTTGTGCATGTATTTTCTTTTCAAGTACATAATTCTTTTTTTTATTTTGTGACATGGTCGTTTTTTATTTTCTGTTCCTTAGCTTATTTTCTTTTCTTTAGTGGAGGGGGGGGATGTTGTGTAATGTTCTTTTTTTATGGTGTGTAACTCAGGTTTTTTTATTTAATAGGGGGTTAGGTAGGTAGTGTAGGTGTAAATAGGTTAGGGTAGGTGTTAGGTAGGTAGGGGTTAATAGGTTAGGGTAGAGGGTTAATGTAGGGACCATGAGAATTTTAGGTGCCGTGGGGTACTTACCCCCACTGCTGGCCTTAACTATTAGTGTGGCACGTGTCCTTTAAGGACCCACAGCGGGGGATTTGAAATGCAGCGGAGGTCCTGATTGAGACCTCCGCTGCAGGGGTTAATGTGGGGACATTACGGGAGTCCCCGATGCAGACCCCCAGCATGGGGTTGATGTGGGGACACTGGAGGGGTCCGATTCAGGACCCCCGCATTATTTGAGTCATGTGTGGGGATCCCTGCATCATTGGGGTTGATGTGGGTACCCTGCAGGGGTCCCATTCGAGACCCTTGCAGCAGGGTTATTTTTCGGGAGACTACTAGATGACTCGCAGCTCTGAGTACAGTCAATCATCACCGTCTCAACACCCATTGGCTGACAGTGAGCAGTAGCTGCGGCCGTGCAGTCGCAAGCCCAGCTCTGCTTACATCGGAAACATTAGTTTCTGATCTCTGATGTCGGGCGCAGTAAATAGCCTCGGAAACAGAGGGGAAAAGCAGCTTGCAGCTCACTCTGAGACATCTGACCCACTGCGAGTGAGCTGCGAGTTGGCAATTGAATGAGGCTGTAAATCTTCTTGGTGAGCCACATATACTATTTAGTATAAGAGTAAAAGAAATCTGCTCTTTTTCACTCTCGCCTTTTAATTACCTGATTCACTTTTGATTCTTTACTAGTCTCGACTACTACACGTTTCTCTATAGCTCATGTCACTGCTGTCCACATTCAAATTCAATTGCTTCTCATTTACTATAGTTCTAATTGTCTATACAGCTCTTGGACAAACCAATATTTCTTAATAATTCCCTCCTGAATCACAACTGTGTTTTTACTAGTGTAACAAAATATACATGTCTAGCCCATGATGAAGGGGAGCACTTAATCTAAAAGCAAAAATTACAAATAACTTAGCAATATATATTTTTAAAAACTGCCAATGTACAGAGATTCGCTGGAAAGTATGTATTGCAAGCACATACACAGCAAGATTAATACTGAGGTAGTAAACAGTGGATGCAACATACAATAGAAAGTATACATAATTACTGTTCAGTAGCAAGCAGAGAGGCCAAGCATTATCTGTAGGTGTAAGCTAGATATACAGCCTTATTAAATTGCGATTCAGCAAATTTAAAAGGGCTCCATTTAAGCACATAGCATATTTTTTTACAGAAGTTTTTTGTTAGTGAAGACCTTGCTTTTGGATAGAAGTTCACTAACTTAAAACTTCTGTAAAAAAATATGCTATGCGCTTAAATAGAGCCCTTTTAAATTTGTGGAATCGCAATTTAATAAGGCTGATAGTGTTCAATTACACACACACATATATATATACACACAAATTTATTTATATATAAATATATATATATATATTTATATATATGTATATATATATATATATATATATATATATATATATATATATATATATATATATATTAATATTAAATTGATATTTGTTTTACAAATGGCATAATTAGTTATGCAGCATTGGTAAATCTGCTTTATATGTTTTCAAAAGATGGAAAACTCTACTTTCTATTGATCAAAATACTTAACATGAGGCACTTTATATGTATTCAATAATTTCAAGATCAAATTTGAACAAATATATATATATATATATATTATCTTTAAACCTTCATGATTTGTCTTTCGATTCTAGTCGTCTGTCACACACAGTATTAAAGACCTAAAACATTTCAGAATAATTGTAGAGTATTTTTACCCTAGAGTGGTGTAAGCAAGTAAAGCCAGATTGTTCAGTTTACCCTTATCACTGTGAACGGTCTTGTAATTTAAACACGGGAGTGAGATCATCACACAGTACTAAACCGTTAATTAGAAACTTCAAATAAAAAAGCCAAATACAAAGAATTACATTTTAATTAAATGGCTGTTTAGTATTTCTCTACAAATGATTGTGTAAATACTGATTTTAATATTCTACATTTTATGTGATTCAGTGCCATTAATGAATTAAGTTATTAGAAATATTAACTATTCAGTATAAAAATGAACTCTCACTTAGCATTGAAACCTTGTGGGATTTTGTTCCTAGCTCAAAAATCTAAAACTAGAATGTACTAAATTTGTACTCATCTAAAGGTCTTTTTCAGTTCCAGGAAAGGAAAAAATATACATTACAAAGAAATCATATATGAAGAATGCTCTCTATTTTTATCAATTCTATATTTATATTTCATATTTTTGCAAAAGAGAATGTGTTGTCCTTCCAAAATATTTTTATATAAAAGGCAAATTGTTTGTTTTTATATTTTATTTTATATTATTTATATAGAAAATAGTATTTGATTTTTTACATGCACATTTTTTATACATTCTTGCAAGTAGAATTTAAATAATTATGTATGTAGTTAGGTATATATGTGAACTATAATTATGTATGTTGTTAGGTTGTCCTCTTGAAAGAGCAAATATCATGGGCATAGAAGCATAGATTAAACTTAAATTGTGTTTAGCCCTGGCTCAACCTCTGTTTTTGGCCCTTACTACCTCTGTGAAACACACTAGAACCAATATTTCCTTACAGGTACCGCTGAAGATAAGGCAAAAGATAAATAAATAGTTTGGGAATTGTAAAAGCCAACACTGCAGTATTTAAAACATTTCTAAAACAGTGAAAAGAGCTCTAAATTAAAACATTTTTCAGCTTCTTCACTTAATTTTGACAGCTTTACATGGTATTACAGAGCATTATTCAGAGTCCCCTTAACAGTATATCTTATATATTTTACTAAGATGTGCTTAATTAAATGCCAACTCAACATTTTCCCATGGGAAGTGAACAATAACGGTGTTCCCTTAGATTTAGACTGACCTATGGTGTTTGACTCATGATTCTGTGACCCTGTTTGCCCTTCTTCTTTAAGATTCTATTCATTCTAACTTCTGGTATTTTATCCTTGGCTTTAGGACCTGTATCCCCTGTCTGCATCTGACATTTGTTACTATATAGTTTGTCAAATAATAAGCTTCATGTTTTAACCTCTACCCAGCTGCTCTGGCACCACAACCTCAGAACCAGGTCTATTCACACTTCATTATCTACGCTACATAAACTAGGTTAAGGGAAAATAGTCATGCTCCTTCTTTTGTGTTTCTCCTGAATATTATTGTGCAATCGTACAACCACATATGGTAAGTGGCTGCATTGGCTGGAAACACTAGACTACTGCTATCCCTAGGAACAGACATTCTAAAAGCCACTAAAAGTTGGGTTTGTTTACTCTAAGTGATCTCTTGTTCCCTTAATTTTGTCTCCTAACCAGGACCGGATTTACATCGCTGGCGCCCCTAGGCATCACTTTCTTAGCCACCCAATATATGCACATTGTTGAGGATACTCCACAATACTTTGTACACAACTATGTGAGGCATGAGATGCAGCATCACATGGCCACATGGGTCAGTATAAATGGGTTTATGGTAGAGAAACATTTTTTAATAATTTTGTTACTTGGATAAATTAGGACATTTTGACATTCCACAGCAGAGACCCTTTTAGAGTATATTGCAGTTGTTTCCGAAAATTCTACAAATTGTATCTACTTTTTCTATAGTTGTAATAATAAAAGTGGCAAGACATCGTGTGAAAGTTCAATTTGTATTCATAATATTTTGGAAAATAAGTACATGGTTTACTTAGTTTTAATTTGAGATTACATATTTATGATCAAGTGCAACAGGTTTTCTTTGCTTTCTTTTACTTTTGAATGTTGGCAGTACAGGTTCAGATCAATCTACTTCTCCTCACCTCTTATTAGATATCCATGTTCTAGAGCAGACCTGCCCACAAGATTATTATGATAAAAGTTGTTATCTGCATTTTCCCTGCAGTGATCACAGATGGCAAACACTGGACATAATGTGAGTGCAGAGAGGCAGCCCCACTGGAGCCTTCAAGACTATGAAGTTCAGATGAAGTTCTCATTTAGCATGAGATTAATAAAATTAGTTTATAATAAATTAGTTTAATTTTGTGACAAATTCCAACCAGTTGATAGCACTGTAATGAATCATACTTATCACATATTATTTATAAAAAGCTTATCTAAAAAATGTCAAAAATGATGGGGCAATAAAAAAGTGTTGAAATGCTGTTTGTCACACAATGTGAGTGTACTGTGTGCCTCAACTATATAGACCCCTCTAACACACTAATAAACGCATGGAATAAGACTATAAGTGCCATGAGGGTCATCCAGGAGCCTCATGACACAAAGTGTATGCACTACAACATTTTAACCCGGTCTCTTATGGGGGTCTATACAGACCCTCATAAGCCTCTTTTTAACCCCATTAGTCCCATAAGGGTGTTTAAAGACCATCATGGGACAGTCAGAAGCCTAACATTACCCCGTAAGTGCTATGAGGGTTCTCCAGTACCCTCATGACAGTACAAATACTACACTGCACTTAACCCACCCCAATAAACCATTAAATCTAAACTAACACCCCTCTACGCAAACCTATTAACACCTACACTACCTACCTAAAACTACCTACCTACCCGCTAATCAAACCCCACCACTCTAATTGCTGAAAATAAAAAAACTTAAGTCCCAAAAACTAAAAAATCGACATTACAGAAAATAAAAAACCTAACTCACAAAAAATAAAAAAAGGAACATTACAGAAAATAAGAAAAAAAAAATACTTATTAGGGGATAGGTAGTGTAGGTAGGTAGTGGAGGTGTTAATAGGTTAGTGTAGAGGAGTGTTAGTTTAGATTTAATGGTTTATTGGGGGGTATAGTGCAGTGTAGTGTTTGTACTTAGTGTCATGATGGTCCCTGAGGACCGTCATGGCACTTATGTGGTTAATATTAGTGTTGTAACAGCCCCATAGGGGTCATAATATACCCTTATGGGACTGATTGTTAAATAGCGGCTTATGAGGGTCTGTATTGACCCCATGAGTGACAGGGTTAATTAATGTATTATGGGGGTCTGTGTTGACCACCATGAGTGACAGGGTTAATTAAGTGCTTATGGGGTCTGTATTGACCCTCATGAGTGACAGGGTTAATTATGTGCATATGGGGGTCTGTATTGACCCCCATGAGTGACAGGGTTAATTAAGGGTTTATGGGAGTCTGTATTGACCCCCATGAGTGACAGAGTTAATTAATGTATTATGGGGGTCTGTGTTGACCCCCAGGAGTGCCCGTGTTATTTATTGGCTTATGGGGGTCTGTATTGACCCCGTGAGTGACAGGGTTAATTATGGGTTTATGGGGATCTGTATTGACCCCCATGAGTGACCGGGTTAATTAAGTGCTTATGGAGGTATGTGTTGACCTCCATGAGTGACAGGGTTAATCAGGGGCTTATGGGGTCTGTATTGACCCCTCATGATTGACAGGGTTAATTAAGTGCTTATGAGGGTCTGTATTGACCACCATGAGTGACAGGGTTAATTAAGGGTTTATGGGGGTCTGTATTGACCCCCATGAGTGACAGAGTTAATTAATGTATTATGGGGGTCTGTATTGACCCCCACCAGTGACAGAGTTAATTAATGTATTATGGGGGTCTGTATTGACCCCCATGAGTGACAAGGTTAATTATAGGTTTATGGTGGTCTGTATTGACCCTCATGAGTGACGGGGTTAATTAAGTGCATATGGGGGTCTGTATTGACCTCCATGAGTGACAGGGTTAATTAGGGGCTTATGGGGTCTGTATTGACCCCCATGAGTGACAGGGTTAGTTAAGTGCTTATGAGGGTCTGTATTGACCACCATGAGTGACAGGGTTAATTAAGTGCTTATGGGGGTCTGTATTGACCCCTATGAGTGACAGGGTTAATTAAGGGTTTATGGGGGTCTGTATTGACCCCTATGAGTGACAGGGTTAATTATGGGTTTATGGGGATCTGTATTGACCCCCATGAGTGACCGGGTTAATTAAGTGCTTATGGGGGTATGCATTGACCCCCATGAGTGACAGGGTTAATTAGGGGCTTATGGGGTCTGTATTGACCCCAATTAGTGACAGGGTTAATTAAGTGCTTATGAGGGTCTGTATTGACCCCCCATGAGTGAAAGGGTTAATTAAGTGCTTATGGGGTCTGTATTGACCCACATGCGTGACAGGGTTAATTGAGTGCCTATGGGGGTCTGTATTGACACCCATGCGTGACGGGGTTAATTAAGTGCTTATAAGGGTCTGTATTGACCCCCATGAGTGTCAGGGTTAATTAGGGGCTTATGGGGTCTGTATTGACCCCAATTAGTGACGGGGTTAATTAAGTGCTTATGAGGGTCTGTATTGACCCCCATGAGTGAAAGGGTTAGTTAAGTGCTTTTGGGGGTCTTTATTGACCCCCATGAGTGACAGGGTTAATTAGGGATTTATGGGGTCTGTATTGCCCCCATGAGTGACGGGGTTAATTAAGTCCTTATGGGGGGTTTTATTGACCCCCATGCGGGACAGGGTTAATTAAGGGTTTGTGGGGGTCTGTATTGACCCCCATGAGTGACAGGGTTAATTAAGTATTTATGGGGGTCTGTATTGACCCCCATGCGTGACAGGGTGAATTAAGTGCTTATGGGGGTCTGTATTGACCCCCATGAGTGACGGGGTTAATTAAGTGCTTATGGGGGTCTGTATTGACCCCTGTGAGTGACAGGGTTAATTAGGGATTTATGTAGTCTGTATTGACCCCCATGAGTGAGGGTGTTAATTAAGTGCTTATGGGGTCTGTATTGACCCCCATGCGGACAGGGTTAATTAAGTGCTTATGGGGGTCTGTTTTGACCCCCATGAGTGAAAGGGTTAATTAGGGGTTTATGGGTGTCTGTATTGACCCCAATTAGTGAGGGGGTTAATTAAGTGCTTATGGGGTCTGTATTGACTCCCATGAGTGACAGGGTTAATTAAGTGCTTATGGGGGTCTGTATTGACCCCATGCATGATAGGGTTAATTTAGTGCTTATGGGCGTCTGTATTGACCCCCATGAGTGACAGGGTTAATTAAGTGCTTATGGGGGTCTGTATTGACCCCCATGCATGATAGGGTTAATTTAGTGCTTATGGGCGTCTGTATTGACCCCCATGAGTGACAAGGTTAATTAAGTGCTTATGGGGGTCTGTATTGACCCCCATGCGTGACAGGGTTAATTTAGTGCTTATGGGGGTCTGTATTGACCCCCATGAGTGACAGGGTTAATTAGGGATTTATGGGATCTGTATTAACCCCCATGAGTGAGGGGGTTAATTAAGTGCTTATGGGGTCTGTATTGATCCCCATTCGGGACAGGGTTAATTAAGGGTTTATAGGGCTCTGGATTGACCCCCATGAGCGACCGGGTTAATTAAGAGCTTATGGGAGAGGGTCACCCTACAGGAACTTCCTCTTCTACCGGGTTCTATTGTCAAGTAGCTGTATTAAGTGGACATCTCTCAACATAAGTGAATAGAGAGCTTATCTGCATCCATTGTTCTTACCATTCCTCCTTGTGGTAGGAAGAAATGCAAGATATCTGGTGCCATTAAAGCAAAATTGAATACAATATACATATACATTTTCCATATTATGAAGTCATAGCACACCATATGTATGTGGAGTTGCAAGTTTTTATAGTTAATGTTTTTCAATCGCTTTTATTCTCCTCTGAATCTGCTGAATGCATAGTGAGTACAAACTACAGTAGCACTAATTAGACAGAGCTGTGCAGACAGGTAAGTCTTATCTTTCATATATTTGTTATATTGCTTGTTTTCACCCATTGCTATATATGTAGATGGGTAGTGTAGTGGCTAGAGCAGCTAATTATGAAATGCAATCCCATCAGTTCCCTCTGTTCGTTTGTTTTTTAAAGTTTGTGTTTGTCTTTGGTGCAGGTCACTGGACAGAAGGCCTTCCAGTATGAATTAGTAAATCACCTCTAATCTTGATGTCAGATAGTTTGAATGATGCATGGTTGATGTGTATTTCTGTTTTGTCCCCATCCTTAAGAAATCATTGTTTCTGGGCTGCCTCTAGCTGGTCCATCCTAATTAAAAATTGGATTCAGTTAAATACAGCATCAATGCATGGTTTAGCATCATTCAGCAACTGTGCTGAATTCTTTTTGTTCTGCAGTATGACATAACATCATAAATACAATTTTAATAATTTGAATCTAAATAATTTTATCAAGTTACTCTGCATTATCTTGCAAGAGCAACCTCTACCTACTGAGCATTTTAGAAAGCTGGAAGATGAACTTTCATTTATTTTTAAGTAAATGGAACCTTTAAATATTCATAATTAAATAGATACCCAATCAAATATATAAACCTGGATTAAATTCAATATTTTAACAAACTCCATTAGTTTTTCAGCAAACTCCATTTTCTCACCTGCTTGAACATCCCAGTTTATATTGTCAGAATTTAGTCCCAGGAAGAATCATTTTCTGAATTTGTATTAGTCTTGTTATGTAGAATACATGTTTCATTGACTTCCCTATACTTTGGGATCTGCAACGTATGTTGTCTTGTAAGAGATTTTTGATAGATTCCTACAAATAAAATTATTCTTTTGAGATTTGTTCACACAGAAAACACAGAAATAAAGGCTAAAAAGAAAAATATATATTCAAGCATGGGAGGAAGTCCACGTCCAGGAAGCTGCTAGTATGAGCAGATAGCAGGGCTCATGGTGTCAAGCTGCAGTGATGCAAACATTGGGGCTCGGTATCTACCCTGATCCCCCACCATAGCTATTAGTATTTCGAAACATGGGGGCATCAAAGGAAAAGAAGCCACGCCTGTGTCCGCTGCCCTTCTGCGAGAGAGTCGCTGATTTGCTCCCTTGAAGGGAGACAACGGAGGGGAGCAATAGCACCGGAGTCTAGTGCAGTCTAGAAGCAAATCCAGAGAGGGGTCATGGGGGTCATCATTCGCCCTACTATTGACGGTAAGACGCACAGAGTGGGAGCATAGCCTCAGAGCATGTATTGAACTCCGGTGGAAGGCTTGGATATATAGAGTTACGGTGCTAGTGACGTGGAGTAGACAAGCAGATGGGGCTTTTCAGTGTATCACCTAAGTGGAGATGCCCCTGGCCTGAGGCGGTAAGTGCTTGCTCTCCCAGCCCTAGATTTATTAAACCTGAAGGCCGGACCAAGCAAAGATCAATAGGCTTGATATTAGTCTTAGCAGTGGGCGCAGAGAGCAGCTATGGGGGTGTACTTATACAGAGAAGCAAGTATGCCTCACTGATAGCAGCATACAATATACCTTCTTATCTGAGTGCCGGAAAATTGATGACTTGTCTCGGAGGTGATCTGGTTTGAGAAATGCTAGCTGGGGGCTTGAGAAGTATCCTATTTTAAAAGTGTCCTGTGTTCCAATACTTGCCACTAATCCATGGATATGGATACTACTAAAACAACAGTCACATATTTTATAGGCCTATAAGGCCCAAAAGAGAAAAATAAAGACTGTATTGCTGAACTTTTATTTACTTATTTTGTGAGAGGGTTGGGCTCATGTGAAAGAGCTACTAAAATGAACTTTGTATTTACTCCACTGCTGATAGCTTTACATTGTGGTCGACCCCTTTTGGAAGGGTTTGTGAAGTTTTAGCAGGAGCAACTTAGAATATGTCAAAGTTTTTTCTCTTCCAAATATGCAGGCTGACAGCTCTTTCTTTTTTGGGAGTGGAATTATATGGTTATTTTTGAATAACACCTAATTATAGGTATTCAAGGCCCTGGGCGCAATAAGGCCCAGAGAAGATAAATAAAACATAATTTGGAACTCTCAGATTTTTTTATATTTGACCCCATGATGGGATTGCTTTAACTTTGTTAGGTCAGCCGATTCCAGCGTTTGGAGCTTAGCATATACCTTCTAGTTTGAGACTCTAAACTCTGCCAGGCCTCCCTGGAGGTGGCTGGATAAAGAGGTAATAGTCTGAGTTACTGGGGTTACTTCAAATTAAAAGTTATTTTTTCTCCAAGAAATATTTTACACCGGTGGATATTTATGCTCAGAGATGTCTCTCCTGAAACTCCCTTTGCTTAATGTTTATAATATTTAAGGTTTAATAACAACTGTTGATCTGGTTACTGGGAGTTCTAGTGACTGAGCTGGGGTTATATGTTGCAAATAGAGGATAATTAAGTAAGCTTGAAAATATTTTCCATATCAATTTTGTATATTTTATCTGATTAAGGTATTTGTCTGTTAATAGAGCTAAAAGAGGTTGCTCTCAGAGTGGCGTATCATGGCCATAGAACTCACCTATTAAGGTTGGTTCATTCTCTGATGAGCACCTCTGACTAAGTTTTTCTGTTTTCTATTTGTCTGTTCTGTCTGAAATACGTGTTATCTTTAAGGATATTTTTTCCCTTTTAGTTAAATAGCTAATCTAGTTTGTAATTCGAACAATATCTAGCAAAATGTAGACACAACTTAATGGTATTCTTATTTTGTCTTGAAAATCTGCACTGTCAAGCTATATCACATTGCTTTGATTTAGTTTAGTAATTCTGGGAATAGACAAGATGAAGAAAGACACCCAGACTTCTAAATCTAAGTCTAAAGATTAAAAAAAAATCAATGTAAAATCCCCAGGGATTTTTTTTCACTAGGAATGAAAACAAAAGATGCAGATAAGTCTCAATTTGAAAGTGATATTCCAGGGAAATTAAATATGTAGTTTAATCAGACAAGATCAGGAGAAAGAGGGGATGGAGGAGGGATAGAAGAATGCTGAACCTTGAGTAATTTAGAAGAGGAAATATTAACTACCTCAAAAAATAAAGGTCTTTTGGCAGAATTTAAAACATCTCTTCTCACTGAATTAACTTTAGAAATTTCTAAGAACGCAAGAGCAATAAAAGATCTAGCTCAAAAAACAGAAAGCTTAGAAGTTCAGCAAAACCTTCTTATCAGAGAACATCAAGGTACAAACTTAGAGTTAAAAAAGAAATATAATAAACTGGAAGATTACTCAAGGCGTATTAATATGCGTATAAGGGGTATACCTGAAAATATTTTCCATCAAGACTTAAATAAGTTTGATTTTACCTTTTTATCTGATAAAAACTGAGCTTCCACCTGAACAGATTAGAGAAATAATTCACAAAATTCCTCTCTCCAAAAGGATAGAGAAAGAGTTCCAGGAAATCACTAAGATTTTAAGACATAATAACATAAAGTATAAATGGGGATTTCCAAAAAAAATAATTATCACCCATGACTCTGCACAGTAGAATCTTTTCACGTGTCCAAGTTTCTGAAGGTTGGTTACCTGAGTTATGTTTTTAGGTCAACAGAAGTCAAGGAGGGTTTACCATCTACTTTTGGGTAAAATAGTTGTGAGATATTGACATTGTAATAAAAAAAAAAAAAAAGAATCGATTAAAGCACAAGAGTGTTGTTGTGAAGCCTCGCTAAATGGTACACAGTTTTGTACACCTTTCACTTTTTTAGATTTTTTCCCTTCTCTTTTCAAAGTAGCTTTAAAATGTTACAATTATTTAATAGAATTTTGGAATTAAATTTAATGAAATAGTCCACTTCTATAGAAATAATAACAAGTGTTTCACTAAAGGCAGTTTTTGCTTTTTGTATTTGTTCTTTCGTTTTTCTTTTTCTTATCACAAGTATCACTTGTATAACTTTCACAATATCAAATAGTATATGACAAAGATAAGGTGGAATTAAGTAGAACAAAGTAACAAGTGCCAAGAGATTCTTGGGGAAGGTTATTCAATTTTGTTGAGGTTCTTTAATAGAGGTTCTTTAATACCTATTATATTTAGAAATTCACATTAGTATGTATAAAATGGGTGAAGAATTATATTCCATATATTGTCACAAGCGGTTCTGTATGTTTTTTTTTGTCAATATCTTTGCAGAACAGTTTAAGAAGACCCAAATGCAGATTTAAAAAATTTAGCAAAGTTGTATAGATAACTCATTATGGGCTCTTCAAAAACGCCTCTATCATTTTGGAAATAATGCTAGTAAACTCTTAGGGCCTCATTCAATTGCAATTTGGCCAATTTAATTTAGCTCTATAAAGAAAACAGCATATTTGTTTACAGAAGTTTTTAGTTAGTGAAGACCTTGCTTTTGGATAGAACTTCTGTAAAAAAATATGCTATGTGCTTATATAGAGCCCTATTCAATTGGCCAAATCACAATTGAATGAGGCCCTTAGCCAATAAATTAAAGACAAGGTTTACTAAGAAGAGAATAGATAAAATATTACATGATAAAGAAGTAATTAAAAATCCGGTTAAAATTGCAAAAACAGAGGGGGCGGTCCTAGCCAGCAAACTGGAAGGCTGCACATCGTGTGGGCTCTGCACAACAACTACCTTTTTTAGGGCATAAATTGCCTAATTTTATATTTATAAGAATTCTGAAGGCTTTTTGGAGCTCTTCTAACCACCCAGATTGTGGGGATCTGCTTCATTTTGCCCCAACATCGCAACTTTTATCCGGGTGCACAACCTCCCACAGCAGGCCTGATCGTGTTGCGCTGGAGCGCAGTGAAGCCTGTCGGACCCTTCTCCCCTACCCCCGGAGGAGACCCGACCGGAAGGCCAGCCACGCAAGGCACGAAGAGAAGGCAGCAGAGGAGTCCCCTGACCGAGGTCCCACTGATACCCGGCGGCTGTGCTGACGCTGCCGCGCTAGAGGAGAGAGAGGCCAGAGCTGAGAGCGCAGTGGGTGCCGGAGGCCAGAGCGACACAAAGGAGGCTGGTGAGACCGGTGGCAGGAGGGGTGAGTGGCCTGAAAGTGGGGCGAGACAGGGGGACCGGAGACTGGGGAGCAGGGGGCGACGGCCCGGTGGCCTCAGCATCCATTGAGAGAGGCGCAGCCTCGTGTGGGCGGCCATCTTGCCCATCAGGCCTTACAGACCAGCTTGAACTAAGACTCCCCAAGGCCCCAGAGCAGTAGCAGTGGACACTAAAAGGGTAAACAACAGATATTAAGGCAGGGAGGACCACATTGCAAAGCATGTAGCCTCATCTTACCCCAAAATGAAAAAGCCCGCAAATCTGCGGCCGCCATTTTGTGGCGCGAAATTAAAATCTAGACAGAGAAGCTGGTACTGCAAAGGGAGGCTTGATGCAACACAGAATCTACTTAACAAAGAGCCCTCACCAAATCTTATCACAGGCTATCCCCTGCAAAAGTGAGACATCAAGAGATTCTGAGAAGTTATTAACCCAGAGGACATTACAATCTGGCTAAAGGTCTCTTTATAAGGTTCTACAGGAGTTCTACAAACCACCTGACGCAAGTCGCAAGCCATGTCCGAGTCCTAACCCTGAACATCCGGATTCGCCGGCCCACGCAGCAGTGCAGAGCTCACAACCAGCTCAAATGGAATTAACTGACGGCACCCTGACTAAAATCAAGCAGATCCTGCAAGCTGAAATCAAGCACGCAGTAGATGACCTACGGTCAGACATCAAATCCCTAAACCAGAGGCTGCAGGGTCTGGAGGAAAGCACTGACCAAATTGCAGAGTCCCAAGCACTTGACAAGCAGGATATCCTGCAAAATGCTTCAAAGATCCAGATGCTGGAAGACAAAGTGGAGGACCTGGAGAATAGATCCCGCAGGCATAACATCAGATTGAGGGGTGCCCCCAATAAAATAACAGACATGTTGCAGTACTCTAGGGATGTTATAAGCATGATCCTTCCATCGGTCGAGGAATCAAATTGGGCAATAGAAAGAGCTCACAGAGCGCAGGGACCTTCTAGGGACCAAAATGTACCCAGAGACATCATCATCAGATTTGCTCAGCAAAAGGCTAGAGATTTAGAGATTAGAAACAAGACTAAGAAGGGAAATTGCAGGTCCAGACGGCACCAAGATTCAAATTTATATGGACCTTTCCCCCTCTACCCTACAGAAGAGAAGGGAGATGAGACCCACACTACGAGTGCTCTCCCATTACAAGATAGCGTATAGATGGGGGTTCCCATTCGCCCTTTTGTTCACCTATAAAGGAAAATCTTTCAGGGTGCTATCGTTTGAGGAAAGCCAAAGCCTTTTGACCAGACTGAGACTCGTGCCTGAGAACTCTGAGGAGGAAAACTCCTTCCTTCAGGCGGAATTGAGGCAGACCAGGAGGGGTCCAGAGAATCCACTGCCACAAAGATCAAAGTCCACTTCCAACCATGTGAGAGATGTCAAGCTTCGTGAGCAAGGTTTGGCGGAGGACCCTATATCCTAACATTTTTCTAGGTCCACACTCTCTTTCCATAAGACTCTCTGCATTTTTCAGGGAGCTTGGACTCCACTTCGGGATTTGCAAGAGGATAACCCGGTCCTCCAGATTTTTCGCACACGCTGGGACATTGAACACACTACAGACTCTAACTCAGTATTGTATCTTTTTTTTTCATTTGTTTAACGGGATCATACCGGGGCTGGAGGCCAGGCTTAACCTGAGGAGCAGATAGCTCTTGAAGAGTTTCTTTTTTCTTATATAATCTCTTTAGCCAGCAGTGGGTATTGGGTTAAATTGTTTTTCTATTTGTTTTCCTATTGTTCTCTAACTCGCTTATTATTGCACACATTTTATAGAGTACTCAGGATGGCTACCTTAGGTAGCTAAGTTTTATGACAAGCGGGGGCTTAGAGCCCAAGATATGGTTAATGTTATTATGGTTAATGTTAATTGATAGTTTTCTCCCTGTAGGATTAATTAAGGGGGGTAGGTTACCTTCCCTTAATCCTACGAGTAGTATCCAGGGGAGGATTCACTGTCATTGTAGGGTTCCTATTGGTAATATTGTTTTTTTGTTTTCTGCATGTTATTCCGCTAGTGCCTGGCGGATTAAGGAATACCTGGAGTCGTCCACGTCTGGAGCGAGATATGGTGGGCATGTCCCGGACCGGCCGGAATGGGAAATGGGAGCTGAGGCAGAGTGGTCCGTGTGGGGTAACTTTCAAGCGACTTTAACACACCTAGATAACAGACAACCATGACGGATCACTCACATAGTATCATAACACATATTGTAAAAGGCTTCAACTCCCCGTTTAAAAGGCGTAAAGCCTTCCGCTTTTATAAAAGAATCAAGCCTTCTGTAATTTTCTTACAAGAAACTCATTTGGCAATAGATAAAGTGCCGAAATGTCTCCACAAAGATTACCCCAATTTTTATACCTGTTCACAGCACACCAAGAAAGCAGGTATGGCTATTCTCCTTCACAAGAACCTCCCCTTCAAATTAGAAAAGCAAGTAAAGGATAAGGAGGGTAACTTCCTTATAATTACAGGAACGGTTCTGGATCTTAAGGTCTCCCTGGTGAATTTATATGCCCCCACCGTTAATCCGCACAACACGCTAATCAAATTATTGAACCTCCTGAAGCAAGAGGGAAAATTATCATGGGTGGGGACCTGAACTTGGCATTTCAGCCATTCCTGGATAGGTCAGGGACACCCTCGTACACCAGGGAAGCTAGAAAACTTAACATCATCTATGCCCTACTTAAAGAATTGGAATTAATAGACGCCTGGAGGGGGTTCCATCCTTCTGAAAGACAGTACACATTCTTTTCCCCTACCCACAATACGTACTCCAGGATTGATGCCTTGTTGATCCACTCATCACTGTTCAATAACGCATCAGATGCCCAAATTCTACCCTGCCCGTGGTCAGACCATGCGTTGATTTCTTGAAAATTAAGTTTAAGCCAAAATAATCCCCACACTCATGCTTGGCGTCTGAACGACAAGTTGATCACGAGCTCAGAGATACAGGCCCAAATAGAAGAGGAAATTAACACCTTCTTTGTCCTCAATGATATTTCAGAGACGGAAATAGGATGGTCCTGGGTTGCCCATAAGGCCTACATTAGAGGGATAATCATAAAAATGTCAGCGGCCTATAGGAAGAAACTACTCAGCAAGGAAAATGAACTTTTTAAGAAACTACAAAAGTTAGAAAAATAAAACCAGAACAAATTTACCAGGGAAACAGAACCTAATAAATCGAACCAGATCAGAATTAGACACCATATTGGCAGAAAGAAACGAGATGGCCATCAGAAAAACGAATCATAAATTTTACTGCCAAATTAACAAGCACTCTCCTATGCTGGCCAGGAAACTACATTTTAGGAATAACTCTGCGCGCATTCATCAGATTAGGGACGCGAGGGGGGTAATCACTATGAAACAAGATGAGATCAAAGAAACATTTAGAAAGTATTACCAAGACATTTACTCATCTAATTCGGCGGCCAATAACTATAAAATTCACGAATTTCTGAATGCCTATGACCTCCCTTCAGCCACTGAGGAGGATTTAAATATGTTGAATGCTGAAGTCTCGCTAGAGGAGATAAGCAGAACAATCAAGACTCTGAAAAAAGGTAAAGCTCCGGGCCCGGACGGCTTTACAAACAATTACTATGCCACATTCGATAAACAACTTGCCTCAAAGTTGAAAAAGCTTTTTAGGGATATTATGGAGGGGAGGACCATGCCCCCCGAACTCAATCGGGTGAGCCTTATCTTCCTCCCCAAACCAGGAAGAGATCCTTTACTGGTTAAAAACTTCAGGCCCATTTCTCTTTTGAATGGGGATGTGAAAATCCTTGGGAAAATATTGGCCACCAGATTAGCAATTTTCCTGCCAAGGCTGATCCATATGGACCAAGTGAGCTTTATTCCCTATAGACAGGCGGGGTATAATATAAGAAGACTTCTCAATGTATTCCACTTAGCTAAAACAGATAATACCCCTTTATGTACAATAGGACTAGACCTGGAGAAAGCCTTTGACTCCATATAATGGCCATACCTGCATGCCACGCTGTTGAAGTTTGGGTTGGTGGGTAATTTTGTGAATGTTATTAAGTCTTTCTACAATAATCCATCTGCGAACATCAGCATTCCAGGGGCTGACCAAACACTCATCAATATTAAAAGAGGCACAAGACAGGGCTGCCCCCTTTCCCCCCTCCTGTTCGCGCGAGCCATTGAGCCATTGCATCAGGCTATCAGGAATAACGCCTCAATAACAGGAATAAATGTAGGCCTACATCAGTTTAAATGTTGCCTCTTTGCCGATGACATCCTGTGCACACTTACAAACCCATTTCAGTCAGTACCAGCCCTGATGTCCCTGATGGAGTCCTTCGGTTTCATCTCAGGGCTCAAAATTAACATAGACAAGACGGAAGCGATCTTGGCACAGGCACCCCATGCCTTAAGGGATACTCTCAAATCTCATCACCCCTTTGCTTGGCCAGAAAATTACATCAATTATTTTGGTATTAAAATCACTCCGGAGATCACTGGCCTGTATCAGTCAAACTATATCCCGTTGTATCACTACTAATGGTGAATCATGACCTGTCAAAATTGAATAAATATCATCTCTCATGGTCAGGGAGGATAAATGCAATAAAAATGAACATTCTCCCCAGGATCCTGTACTTTTTCAGGACTCTGCCTATTCAGGTAAATAACAGAGACTTGATTAACTTCCAAAATGCAATATTCAGATTTATATGGAACTACAAGCACCCTAGAATAAGGAAATCAATTATGATGAGGAAGAGATCCTCTGGAGTTTTGGGTTGTCCTTAAATACTTCAGGGCAGCCCAGATTTCTTTCTTACCCCAGGCGCATTCGGCAGAGCACCAGCCACTTTGGGTTTTTGTAGAAAATTACCAAATTACACCATTCAGATGGGATACTCTTATATGGGATCCTTCTTCCCCGTTGCCCCTAAAGCTGGCTTGAAACAATCCGATGATAGCTCTGACTCTGAAGGAGTGGGAAAGAGCTAACATTAATAGACAGCTAAGTCCCAATATCTCCTCGTTAACCACATCACTCCCTTCTCCAAGCACCCTTGATGAGATGGGTACGCTCTCCAAAGATTGGTGGATCTCAAGAAAGCTAGATAGGCTCGAGAGCTGGGTTAGAGATGGTGCAGTACTAAATAATGAGAGTTTTATAGAAACATACAATCTTCCGCCCAGGGAATACTTTAATTACAATAAAATTCGCCATAATGTTGCCATTAAATTTCGTAGATGGGGCTCGCCCAGTTCAACTTGGTTCACGCTAATATGTAATAAAGCCCCACTAACTAGGGGAATACTGGGGGAACTGTACGCAATATCCAACTCTAATGACATAGCTAGCAAACCTAAGCATATTAAACAATGGGAACAGGATATGGGAGAAGAATGGGACATGAGTAAATGGTCTAAAATTAACCTGGAACTGACAAAAGGCTCCAGGTACTTTAGCCATATGGAAATATCAGTCAAAGTTCTGTTTAGAACCTATTACACACCAGATAGGTTACACAAAATGGACCCTAAAATCTCTCCTGAGTGTTTTAGAGGCTGTATCACAGGAGGATCCTTCCGCCATATCTGGTGGGACTGCCCAATTGCTCAATCAATGTGGCACAAGGTGGCCGAACTGGCCTCTAACACGCTAAAAACGAAAATACAACCCAATATGGGAACTTGTCTCCTAGGGTTTCCAGTACAAAACTTAAGTATACATCAAAATAAGTGGCTTCAATTCGTCATGTTGGCGGCTAAAAGTAGTCTGGCAGGTAATTGGCTTAAGAATACACTCGATGTCCACTCAGTTATTAACAAAATTAACGACACAGTGGCTGGTTATAAGGAAATATGGGGTGACTGGAGCGGGACGGAACACTCATTCCAGATACACTGACGGTAGCGCACTGATCAAGAGGGGGAGGCAGATAATTGCTGGTGTGGCACTGCTCTCCATGGTACCTCTTTTGAGGTCGCTGCGGACGTGGAAGGTAAGAAAGGTAGCAAACAAAATCTGTAAAGCGAAATTTTGAAAGGCACACGTTAATTTGTGATAAGTTATGTTTTATTTTTGTTATTTAAAGTTATTTTAATTTATAAAACAAGTGACCAAAGCAGGATATCTAGCACATGCTGGACATATTTAGAGCATTTAATCACGGGTAATTTACCTAACCTGTTATTGGTTGCATTCATAGACTGTCTTAATAATAGAAAAAGGAAAATGGCGGAGGTTGACACACGGAAATGACATATGTATTTTATCAAGGGCTAGCATAAATGTATATGATGAAAACCATTGACCATGGGGGACCTGCGTGTTACTCTTTGTTTACAAATGTGCTTGTCTTGTGAATGTGTCAATAAAAACTTTATGATAAAAAAAAAAATTGCAAAAACATTTGGCAAATTCTATCATAATCTGTATCATTTGGTAGATATCAAGGAATTCATTAAGTCTAATCCCAAATAAATTCATCACTTTTTCGACAAAATTCAACTTCCAAAAGTGCCTGTCACTGAAATGGAGAAGTTGAATTTACGAAATATCTGAAAAAGAAATACAAGAGGCTATTTCAAAATTTAAACTATCTGCCGCTCCAGGGCCAGATGGCTTCACAAATCAATTTTTTAAGATCTTTCAACAGGAGATCATTACAGATCTAAAAGCTGCGTTCAATGAAATCAAAAGCAAAGGATATGCCCCAAAAGAAATGTTAGAGTCTTTTATTATTATTATACCTAAGCAGGAGAATGATTGGATGGAATGTAAAGATTTTCGATCAATAACGCTTCTTAACACTGATGAAGATATACGCGAAGATCTTAGCTAATGGATTTAATTTGTTTAGGAAGTCGCTGATATGCAAAGATCAAAGTGGCTTTATTACAGGCAGACAGGGAACGGATAACATTAGAAGAGTGTTAAATGTAATCTCTTATTCAAGGAAACATAAGATTCCTTCTGTTTTTCTTTCCCTCAATGCAGAGAAGGCCTTTGACAGAGTCGGATGGGACTTAATGGACCTAGTTCTGTCCAAATTAGGTTTCTGCAAATTTGGGTCCAAGGCCATAAAGGCCTTATATGTGGCCCCATCTGCCTCTGTCGTTGGCCTGGGATTTAAGTCCTCCAAATTTGACACTACTAATGGTACCATTAGTACCATTAGACAAATTGAAAATTAACTCCTTGTACTTACTCATTGTCTTAGCCAAATAGAAACCCAAATAATTTTTGTGCTTATGATAGAGCCTCTAACAGTAGCAATTAGAGGCTCTAAGCATATTCAGGGATTCAAAATAGGTCAGACTTAACATAAGTTATTATTATTTGCAAACAATGTGGTTCTTTCTTTGGTTGATCCCGCCAATTCTTTAAGAACCCTCCATGAATGTATCTGAAAGTAGAAAAGTAGAAATTTTAATAATTGAGGGTAACAACAGCAAATTTTTAAAAATTTATAAAAAATCCCGGATTTAGAAAAGAAAATGGGATAAAAATTGGCAAATTTTGTGAGGACAATAAACCACCTGATGGTACTTTTGATCTCTTAATAGAGGGGTAAATGTTCTCTCACACAACAGTACTTATGTGTGTAATAACATACGGCTTATTCAGCTCAATAGATTCTGTCCTTGTTGGTAGAAATTTGTACTTAATGCATTTGTTTTGAATGTTTGAGTTTTGAATGCTGAATGTCATATAATAATTGGCATGAGAGTATGACCTATTATCTATAGGGTTGCTGAATCTTAAATACAAAGTATGGGAAATCTTAAATGGTCTGGAGTTATATACATATCATATGAGTCCTAACTTTAAGGACAAATTGAAAATTAACTCCTTGTACTCACTCATTGTCTTAGCCAAATAGAAACCCAAATATAGGCTTTTAATCTCTTATAAAGAACAAAGTCATCGTGATGGCACTCTTAGAAAGTTATTACACTTTAATAAAATGTTATGCCTTTTATGGGTCTGTCTATTTGGGGTGAAAACCACTTATGATGATGTCCCAGTAAATGCATATAGGAGAGATGTTAATCAATCTTAACAAAGAATCTCTCTGCACTGTGCCTTTGAAAAGCTAAGAGGTAAATAATGTCCAGGCAAATATATGCTTCTTTCAATGCTATCTATTTGAAGTGAAGCCTCCTCATGCCAAAAGGCGTAGCATTCAGACATTTAGAAACAGACAAGGAAGTGAATGATATCCAAGTAACTATATGCCTCTTTTAAAGCTATCTATTTAAAGTAGAGCCTTCTCATGCAAAAAACGCAGCATTGAAACATTTGGAAACGGACAGGGAGGGTAAGCACACATCCTCAATACTCAAACACACAGTACTGTTAGAGAGTGAGACACCAGCTTGCCCAGGGCATGCTACGTCATCAACGGCCGACACGTTTCGACATCACCAGACGTCTTTGTCAAGGTAAAACTACATAGGCCGTCAGGCCCTCTTTTAAACCTTGCCGTAACTACAGCAACCGATTAGTATAATCCGGACATGCGCAGTGGAATCTCAAGGCGCCGATCACGCTGAATTTATGTAAAATTAGCTCTTATTACAAGAGAAACTCATATAGATTCTTGCAAATATGAACTGGAACAGAACAGATGATTCTAAATAGTAAATAGGCTAAAAAAAAATCTGAAAGAATACTCCAACATCTGGGTGTTCTTACAACAGGTAGAGATGTCGCGAACATTTCGCCCGCGGACAATTCGCTGCGATTTTGGCATGTTCGCGTTCGCATCGGACGGCGAACACATGCGATTTTCGGTTCGCCTCCTATTCTTTATTATTGAGGAAACTTTGACCCTGCACCTCACAGTCAGCAGACACATTCCAGCCAATCAGCAGCATACACTCCCTTCCAGGGCCTTCCATCTGAAGGACAGCATTCATTTTAGAATCATTCTGAAGCTGCATTCGTTGTGAGAGGACAGATAGTGTAGCTGCTGGAGATTTAATAGGGAAATAGATAGCCAGGCTGTGTATTTAGCTTCCACTACAGACCTGAAGGACTAAATCTAATTTCAGTTGCCTGCCTGTGTCAGGCTCCCAGCTTATATTGTGCTCAGTGAAATAAAACAGCACTTTTTTGACTTAATAGATTGAATAGCAATTGCCTGCCTACAGGCGTGTGTTAAGCCTATTGCATCTACTCTGACAACTTTTGCCAGTGCACAGTGATACATCATATCTGGTGCAACCGTAGTGTACAGTGACATAAAACAACACTTTTTTGACTGTAATAGATTGAATAGCAATTGCCTGCCTACAGGCGTGTTTGTAAAGCCTATTACATCTACCCTGCTAACTTTTGCCAGTGCACAGTGATACGTCATATCTGGTGCAACCGTAGTGTACAGTGACATAAAACAACACTTTTTTGACTGTAATAGATTGAATAGCAATTGCCTGCCTACAGGCGGGTGTGTGAAGCCTATTGCATCTACTGTGCCAACTTTTGCCAGTGCACAGTGACACTCATAAGTGGTGGCACCTTAGATTGCACGCGCAGTGCCCCAAATTTGAAGTAGGAGGTCTGACCAAGCATCTTTTTCCATCTCCCTGTTCCAAAAATCAATGCCATATACACGTCCCCTAATAGTGGACGTAAGAGGGATTAAACCGATAGGAATAGTACTACTTAACAGTACACACCTTATAATAACGCAGACAGAGGCAACGCAGAGAGAGGAGTCTGAAGAAGAGGAGTCAGAGGAGAAAGGTGGCTTTGCCCCCTGTCCCCTCTAATTTTTGTGCTTATGATAGAGCCTCTAACAGTAGCAATTAGAGGCTCTAAGCATATTCAGGGATTCAAAATAGGTCAGACTTAACATAAGTTATTATTATTTGCAAACAATGTGGTTCTTTCTTTGGTTGATCCCGCCAATTCTTTAAGAACCCTCCATGAATGTATCTGAAAGTAGAAATTTTATTAATTGAGGGTAACAACAGCAGATTTTTAAAAATTTATAAAAAATCCCGGATTTAGAAAAGAAAATGGGATAAAAATTGGCAAATTTTGTGAGGACAATAAACCACCTGATGGTACTTTTGATCTCTTAATAGAGGGGTAAATGTTCTCTCACACAACAGTACTTATGTGTGACTAATAACATACGGCTTATTCAGCTCAATAGATTCTGTCCTTGTTGGTAGAAATTTGTACTTAATGCATTCGTTTTGAATGTTTGAGTTTTGAATGCTGAATGTCATATAATAATTGGCATGAGAGTATGACCTATTATCTATAGGGTTGCTGAATCTTAAATACAAAGTATGGGAAATCTTAAATGGTCTGGAGTTATATACATATCATATGAGTCCTAACTTTAAGGACAAATTGAAAATTAACTCCTTGTACTCACTCATTGTCTTAGCCAAATAGAAACCCAAATATAGGCTTTTAATCTCTTATAAAGAACAAAGTCATCGTGATGGCACTCTTAGAAAGTTATTACACTTTAATAAAATGTTATGCCTTTTATGGGTCTGTCTATTTGGGGTGAAAACCACTTATGATGATGTCCCAGTAAATGCATATAGGAGAGATGTTAATCAATCTTAACAAAGAATCTCTCTGCACTGTGCCTTTGAAAAGCTAAGAGGTAAATAATGTCCAGGCAAATATATGCTTCTTTCAATGCTATCTATTTGAAGTGAAGCCTCCTCATGCCAAAAGGCGTAGCATTCAGACATTTAGAAACAGACAAGGAAGTGAATGATATCCAAGTAACTATATGCCTCTTTTAAAGCTATCTATTTAAAGTAGAGCCTTCTCATGCAAAAAACGCAGCATTGAAACATTTGGAAACGGACAGGGAGGGTAAGCACACATCCTCAATACTCAAACACACAGTACTGTTAGAGAGTGAGACACCAGCTTGCCCAGGGCATGCTACGTCATCAACGGCCGACACGTTTCGACATCACCAGACGTCTTTGTCAAGGTAAAACTACATAGGCCGTCAGGCCCTCTTTTAAACCTTGCCGTAACTACAGCAACCGATTAGTATAATCCGGACATGCGCAGTGGAATCTCAAGGCGCCGATCACGCTGAATTTATGTAAAATGAGCTCTTATTACAAGAGAAACTCATATAGATTCTTGCAAATATGAACTGGAACAGAACAGATGATTCTAAATAGTAAATAGGCTAAAAAAAATCTGAAAGAATACTCCAACATCTGGGTGTTCTTACAACAGGTAGAGATGTCGCAAACATTTCGCCCGCGGACAATTCGCTGCGATTTTGGCATGTTCGCGTTCGCATCGGACGGCGAACACATGCAATTTTCGGTTCGCCTCCTATTCTTTATTATTGAGGAAACTTTGACCCTGCACCTCACAGTCAGCAGACACATTCCAGCCAATCAGCAGCATACACTCCCTTCCAGGGCCTTCCATCTGAAGGACAGCATACATTTTAGAATCATTCTGAAGCTGCATTCGTTGTGAGAGGACAGATAGTGTAGCTGCTGGAGATTTAATAGGGAAATAGATAGCCAGGCTGTGTATTTAGCTTCCACTACAGACCTGAAGGACTAAATCTAATTTCAGTTGCCTGCCTGTGTCAGGCTCCCAGTTTATATTGTGCTCAGTGAAATAAAACAGCATTTTTTTGACTTAATAGATTGAATAGCAATTGCCTGCCTACAGGCGTGTGTGAAGCCTATTGCATCTACTCTGACAACTTTTGCCAGTGCACAGTGATACATCATATCTGGTGCAACCGTAGTGTACAGTGACATAAAACAACACTTTTTTGACTGTAATAGATTGAATAGCAATTGCCTGCCTACAGGCGTGTTTGTGAAGCCTATTACATCTACCCTGCTAACTTTTGCCAGTGCACAGTGATACGTCATATCTGGTGCAACCGTAGTGTACAGTGACATAAAACAACACTTATTTGACTGTAATAGATTGAATAGCAATTGCCTGCCTACAGGCGGGTGTGTGAAGCCTATTGCATCTACTCTGCCAACTTTTGCCAGTGCACAGTGACACTCATAAGTGGTGGCACCTTACATTGCACGCGCAGTGCCCCAAATTTGAAGTAGGAGGTCTGACCAAGCATCTTTTTCCATCTCCCTGTTCCAAAAATCAATGCCATATACACGTCCCCTAATAGTGGACGTAAGAGGGATTAAACCGATAGGAATAGTACTACTTAACAGTACACACCTTATAATAACGCAGACAGAGGCAACGCAGAGAGAGGAGTCTGAAGAAGAGGAGTCAGAGGAGGAAGGTGGCTTTGAGCAGGGGGAAGACCAAACACAGCAGGCGTCCCAGGGGGCTTGTTGTCACCTCTCGGGGACCCTTGGTGGCTGGGTGGAGGAAGAGACCTTCAATGACATCAGTGAGGACAAGGAACGGGACATGGCTAGCTTGGTATCCAACCTTGTGCAAATGGGGAGTTTGCGGTTGTGCAAAGTGACTGTTTGCGGTTGTTTGCGGTGCATTAAACGGGGAGATTGGTCTGTTACTGTGAAGCGGGTGTAACCCCTTACACTACCTGATCGATACAACATCATACCTGATGTTTTAAAGCATGTTATTCCAAACAATTTAGGAATGTTATGTGATTTATGCCCTTTATGGCTTAAAACCAGACTCTGCATCAACTATGTAATTTTCCGTGGGAGTTTTGCCATGGATCCCCCTCCGGCATGCCACAGTCCATGTGTTAGTCCCCTTGAAACAACTTTCCCATCACTATTGTGGCCAGAAAGAGTACCTGTGGGTTTTGAAATTCGCCTGCCCATTGAAGTCTATGGCGGTTCGCCGGGTTCGCCTGTTCGCGAACATTTGATGAAAGTTCGCGTCTGCTGTTCGCAAACCTAAAATTTGATATTCGCGACATCACTAACAACAGGTAACAAATGATATAGAAAGTTTGGATTTTACAAAACTAGAAAGAGTTTTTCAATCTAACGAAAAAAGAATATCAAGCTCTTGATGAACTTAAATCATGCAAGGAGATCCAAATTAAACAAGCATATATATATATATATATATATATATATATATTTTTTTTATACATATATATATATATATATATATATATATATATATATATATGATACTGAGCAATGAGGAATATAAAAAGATGTGTAACAGAGTTCTAGATGAGAAATCTACCTATGAGGTATTAACAAAAAATCCTAATTTTGAATATAGACTAGTATTAAAGTCTATACTGGAAAAAGCAAAAATAGATAAGATCATTGATGAACAAACATACACATTCCTCCTGCCAAAATTTCCCTGTATTTCAACCTTCTATGCCTTACCAAAGGTACATAAGCAAATAGTACCCATTCCAGGTAGGCCTATAGTATCAGGCATGGGAAATCTCTCATCTAATGCCAGTATTTTTGTGGATTATTACCTTCGTGATCTAGTACAAAATGTACCTTTGTATGTAAAAGACACTAATGATATTTTGAAACAACTAGAAAATGTAACAGTACCAGTGATACCTGGCTAGCAACAATTGATGTTGAAGCACTTTATAGCAGCATACCACATGATTATGGTATTGAGGCAGTTAAACATTTTCAAAGTGCTAAGAGCACTAATCTGAGAAAATTCAATGACTTAATTGTGCAACTCTTAGAGTATGTTCTGAAACACAACTACTTTTTATTCAATGGAAAATGGTTTCATCAGAAAAAAGGAACAGCAATGGGGACCCTATGTGCCCCCAGTTATGCGAATTTCCTTTTAGGGGGGTGGGAAGAGAAAATTTTCTCTGAACAAACTATTGAACATCTTATTGAACATGCCATGATCTGGCGTCGCTATATAGACAACATTTTAGTAGTCTGGGATGGCACAAAAGTGGAGTTTGAGACCCTTATGGAATCATTGAATAGAAATGAGATAGGTCTTAGATTCACTTATGAAATTCATATGACAGAAATCTCTTTTTTAGATTTGCTTATCAAAAAAGATAAAGAGAAAGGAGACAGCTACTAACAGGCTTCTGATGTTGGACAGCCAATATTTTAAGCACCTAAAGAGAGGCATCCCTAAGGGGCAATATCTGAGGATCAGGAGAAATTGTAGCTCAGATGTTGAGCTCAAAATTGAAGCAGACAAATTAAAGCAGAGATTCCGTGAGACGGGTTACTCCAACAAATGCCTAAAAAAAGCATTCTAGCATGTATTGGGCTGCAATAGAACAGAGCTACTAAATAAACCCTGCACGAGAAAAACTCAGTCATTAGACGACATACATCCCAGATGCATTATGACATTTGGGTATGAATCTACTGCAATTAAGAATATCATATCCAAACATTGGCACCTACTAAGAAGCGATGAGGATTTGGAGGAGAAACTCCCACAAAAAGTGTCAATTACATACCGAAAGGGGAAAAACTTGAAAGATATGCTAGTGCACAGCTTCTTTAAAGAACAAAGATCTAACAATACATGGCTAAATCCACCATTGGGCTGTTTTAGATGTGGGAACTGCAAGTTTTGCAGATATATTAAACCTACAAAAAGTTACGAACACCCATCTAGTGGAGAAAAGTATATACTAAATGATTTTTCAAACTGCTGTTCCACTAGTGTGATTTACGTGGCCACGTGCTTTTGTAAAAAAATCTACGTAGGTAAAACTCGGCTTCAACTACGTAGACGTATCGGTGAACACATCTATACCATTAAGAAAGATTTAGATACACCATTAGCACGCCATGTAAAACTCTTTCATGGTGGAAACAGTGAGGTTTTAACCTTTACAGTCCTTGAAAAAGTTCATTCAGGCCCTAGACAGGGGGACCTAGATAGAAAACTTCTCCAACATAAAGCCAAATGGATTTACAAATTAAAAGCTTTATCCCCTAAGGGATTAAATGAAGGATTTACTTTTTCACCCTTCATTTAAATATGTAACATGAAACATTAAGAAGCAGTGATTATTATTCTAATGTTCAACATTATTTGAGTAGGATCACATATCACACCTTTAATAAAGACCTTTATTTTTCACTTCTAGGATGAGTATCCATCTTAGATTATTATTTAAAATATATTAATTCATCAGGTTAATCAACCAAAAAAAGAATAAGAGTAATTATCTATATATGAGAGGTACTATTCCTCTCTTAATTATAGGGATGGCATACATCTACTTAAACACATTAGAATTCCTCTTATATTTAGTGAAATAATTTTTTATAAGCAAGTTCAGTTTTTTTTATTTTTGGAAAAATGGGGTAATAGAAGTTCACCACATAACTTCACCCTTAATTTCACTTAGCGACTTATGGGAAAGAACATGAGTGGCATAGGTCACAATGTTTTGAATTTTAGTTTATTAGATAACAATTATAGTTATGAAGTAAAAATATATTTTTTTGTCACTTTAAATTTATTTCCCTCTTCACTTAAGTATAATTCAAATAATGTTGGAATTATAGAATAGGTCATCTAGATAATTCCATCACCATACTACCTAATCTCTCATGTTCCATTAATAAGTCACCTTTTTAATAGGTAACTGGTCTCCTATCACATATAAAGTTGTGAGCAAACAAGTTGTTGCTAAAGTTTGCGGGCTCGCGCAGCGAACTGTGGCTCTCGCGAAGCTCCTTGCCAGCAACTGCGACCCTCGCAAACTTTACGTCATAACGCAAACAACATACGAGACATGTTACCACACATTACGACCTCGCAAAAATCAGTCGCAACCCGCGGAGATGAAAAAATGAAAAACACAATAAATACACACAACACATACATAAAAAGCTTACCTACAGAAAGAGGGAGCATCCAGGACCTCAAAAAGTGAAGTTACACCTTCATTTAACTCAAAATAAAAGAGTTTAGACTCTAAAAAATTCTCTAGGCGAGAGAAAAAATGGCCGCCGAACAAAACGAAAACGAGGCTACAGTACTCTAAACACGCAAAACACCACAAGAAACATGCAAAACACCACAAAACACCTACGGTATTCCGCAAAAGACGCATACCACACATTTGCCGCCATTTTACAACAATGCGGAAGTACACAGCTACGCTAACGGTTTGGTCTCGCGCACGCACACTATTACACTGCACACATTCATCACGCTTACACAGCAGCTCCACACCACTAATGCTCCAGCAACATCAAAACAGATTGTCAGCTCTTCAACAGAATGCTTCAAAATAGGTAAAGTATATTAATTTATTAATGTATTATTTATTTCATTATTATACATCAAACAGCGGTAGCTCACTTCTAATTTCATTTCCGTAATTTTTTGACGGGCAATTCTCTAGTTATGTTATAATATAGAATAAAATCATGGTGTGGATTTTCTTTGAAGTAATATTACCTACTCCATATATTCCAAATGGAAGTTAGTAATTTATTTAATTTATTCTCACAATGATTTTTTTAGCCTATTTACTATTTAGAATCCTCTGTTCTGCTCCAGTTCATATTTGCAAGAATCTATATGAGTTTCTCTTGTAATAAGCGCTCATTTTACATAAATTCAGCGTGATCGGCGCTTTGAGATTCCACTGCGCATGTCCGGATTATACTAATTAGTTGCCGTAGTTACGGCAAGGTTTAAAAGAGGGCCTGACGGCCTATGTAGTTTTACCTTGACAAAGACGTTTGATGACGGTGAAACGCGTTGGCCTTTGATGACGTAGCACGCCCTGACGCTAAGGGCACGCTGGCGTCTCACTCTCTAACAGTACTGTGTGTTTGAGTACTGAGGATGTGTGCTTACCGTCCCTGTCCGTTTCCAAATGTTTGAATGCTGCGTTTTTTGCATGAGAAGGCTCTACTTTAAATAGATAGCTTTAAAAGAGGCATATAGTTACTTGGATATCATTTACTTCCTTGTCTGTTTCTAAATGTCTGAATGCTACGCCTTTTGGCATGAGGAGGCTTTACTTCAAATAGATAGCATTGAAAGACCTCTTAGCTTTTCAAAGGCACAGTTCAGAGAGATTCTTCGTTAAGATTGATTAACATCTCTCCTATATGCATTTACTGGGACATCTACATAAGTGGTTTTCACCCCAAATAGAAAGACCCATAAAAGGCATACACTTTTATTAAATGTAATAACTTTCTTAAAGTGCCATCACGATGACTTTGTTGTTTAGAAGAGATTAAAAGCCTATATTTGGGTTTCTATTTGGCTAAGACAATGAGTGAGTACAAGGAGTTAATTTTTTAATTTGTCCTTAAAGTTAGGACTCATATGATATGTATATAACTCCAGACCATTTAAGATTTCCCATACTTTGTATTTAAGATTCAGCAACCCTATAGATAATAGGTCATACTCTCATGCCAATTATTATATGACATTCAACATTCAAAAATCAAACATTCAAAACGAATGCATTAAGTACAAATTTGTACCAACAAGGACAGAATCTATTGAGCTGAATAAGCCGTATGTACTGAATAAGCTGAATAAGCCGTAGTACATAAGTACTGTTGTGTGAGAGAACATTTACCCCTCTATTAAGAGATCATAAGTGCCATCAGGTGGTTTATTGTCCTCACAAAATTTGCCAATTTTTATCCCATTTTCTTTTCTAAATCCGGGATTTTTTAATCAATTTTAAAACTTGGCTGTTGTTACCCTCAATTAATAAAATTTCTACTTTTGTAACTACTTTATACCAACTCGTGTATATACTTGTCATTTTTTTGGTAGAAAATACTTTGGGAAATTAGCATTCCTGTAATGTATTAATTAAATGGCAATCAAACATAAAACATTTGGGTATCTTTCTTCAAACCCATTTGAAACATGTAATATTACAAAATTATAATTCATTACATAAAAATTTACTAGAGTCTATTGCTTAATGGAAAAACTTGAATATTTCTTGGTGCAGAAGGATCATAGCAGCTAAAATGTTTTTGGTTCCAAAAATTACTTATCTTATGAGATGCATCCCTTATCATCTGCCTGCATACTTAATCAATAAATTCCAAAGTATTTTGGACAAATTCATTCATAATGATAAGAATATAAGAATTAAAACTCAATATATGGTCAGTAAATTCTAAAAAGGGGGAATGGCCAACTCAATAGTTAAGAACTTTCAAGAAGCCATTATGCTCTCTCATTTAATTAGATGTACTGACCCTATTAAGGATAACCACTTTTACTACCACTGATAAATTTATCAAAAACACTTCGTACACAGAATCTTATTTAAAAAAATGACTTGTGGTACATTTTTAAGAATGTATCAAATTAGCAGACTGGAAAAACATAAACTCTGTTGGCGGGAGTATAACCAAAAGGGTACACACTTACACATCTGGTGGGAATGCCCAATAATTCAGAATTTTTGGAGCAACTGTTTTACCCACCTTGCTCGATTAAGTGATGTAGCTTTGACCCCTACCCCTGAAATTATATTGTTTCACATATTCCCTGAATCTTTTCCCTTGGACTTAAAAGCTTTTTTAATTCAGATCCTGATGGCTGCTAAAAGTAGTATTGTCTCAAAATGTAAACAAAAAGACATCCCTTCATGGCAAGAGATATATGACAAGATTGCTAAAACCCGTCATCTAGAAATAGATCATAAGGATATCAGGGTTATTTAAATTCCTCAGCAAAAATGGAAGATATGGGACATAAAAGTAGAAAAATCAATCAATTAGGACCTGAGATCTGCATAGAGCCTGTGGATCCCTCCCCTTCATTAGCTCCCCCTCCTGGCCCGGCAGAGCCTATTAGTATGTTGTTTTTTTCCGTTTTTTTTGTATGTAGATGTGTGAGGTTGTGTCAATTATTGTTTAGCTCATTTGGTGCTAAAGACAGACTAAGCCCTGACCCTATAAGATTTATACATGGGAATGACTCTAAGTCATTATACTTTTGAGCTAGTCTGATGTATAAAGGGAAGGAATTTCTATATAGTCCTTGTAGCTAAAGATAGTTTTATTGGTTCACTACCTATGTCTTTAGGTTTTTGGTTATATAACTTTTATAAGCTTTTATCACATGTGAATGTTTGTATTTCTGTCTTTTTGCAATGTGGTTACATGTTTAAAAATTGTCTAAAATATATTTAAAAAAGAAAAAAAAAAAATATATATATATGTATATTATGCACAAAAAAAAAATATTCATTACAAAAATGTATGAGGGAAAAAAATCAAATGGAAGAAAGAAGTAAAAAAAATCCTTAATTATTATCTCTATTTTAAAAAGCTATTTTAAGCAGTATACAACAAGAAATAAAAAACTTTTATTATTATAACTACTATAACAACAAATATTTCAGTCAATATACAGAAAGAACATCCATCTTAATTATCATCTCTACACAACAAGTATTTCATAAATATACAGAGAGAAAGAAATACAAATTATTATAAAAACATTAAAACAATTAACAGGCAATGCAAAGTAATCTATTGGCGAGCAAGATGTAAGAGACACACCACCCAAAGGGCCTCATTGTTACGATTTCTGCATAAGTATCTGCAAGGGGTGGCCGCAAGCTACTTAGCTATTCAATTCCCCTGCGGCCGATGGTTCCGACTGCCTTATGGCCGGTGCCCTGCGTTCCCTTCCGGACACCCTAATCGCAGCTTACTGCAGGCAAAGCCTTTAATCCTATGCGGCCACAAGAGCTTTGGCAGCAAGAAACCCTCCCTATTCCAATGCTATGCTAACCCTTCCGTCAACCCCGTAAAACGTCCAAAAATGGTTGCAGCTTACTACCACCCTGGAGCAGTCGCAAAGGTTTTGAAGCCCTTATGTACCCTCCAATTAAGCCACCACTGGCTGCAGGGGTCCCGATTGGTGCCCTGCAGGGTGCACACATTAACCCTATAATGCAGGGGTCCTGATTGGGACCCCTGTAGGCTCTCCAATCAGGCCCCCCGCATCATTTCTGACTTTTAAATTTCTGTGGGTCCGAGTCAGCAGGCTTGAAAGCATACTTCAAGCCTGCAGGTTCCCAAGTTAATTTTCCCACTGCGGATCCTTAAAGGGAACGCAGCACACTAATGGTTACCCCAAACAGCGGGGGTACTGTAAGTACCCACGCGGCAACTAACATTAACCCCCCTATGCTGTGGGGTCCCCATTAAGATGCTGCAGAGTCCCCACATTAACCCTTGCAGCGGGATCCCCATCGCGATCCCCGCTGAATTAAAAATTCTAATTTTCGCCGGTGCAGGTCCTGAAAGGACCTTAAAGGTCATTAAAGGACCCGCAATAATGAAAAGTAATAACCCCTGCAGCGGGGTACTATAAGTACCCCCCAACACCTAAAATTAACCCCATCACTCATGGGGGTCAATATAGACCCCCATGAGACAAAAAAAAAACAACTCAGTCCAATAGGGGTCTATATAGACCCCTATAGGACACTATTAACTCCTAGGTTATCCCCACAAGTGCCATGATGGTCCTCCAGGACCCTCATGTCACAAAGTATAAGCATTGTACTGTTAACCCTAACCATTTCTCATTAACCCTAACTAAACCCTATCAACCCCAACCCTCCCCCTTTAACCCTAACTGTGCCTATGAACCCCTTCTAGGCCTATGTAACCCCATCCATCCTATTTAACCCCATCTAAGCCCATCTAACCCATCTATCCTGTTTAACCCCATTTAAACCTATTTAACCCCTTCTAGGTCTATTTAACCCCTTCTATGCCTATTTAAACCAATCTAAGACTATCTAACCCCATCTAAGCCTATTTAACCCAGTCACTTATTGGGGTCTATACAGACCCCCATAAGCCTCCATCTAACCCCATCACTTATGCGGTCTATACAGACCTCCATATGCCTCTATTTAACGCCATCAGTCCCATAAGGGACTCTCATGACACTAAGTACAAACACTACACTACCAGAATAAAACACTAAATCTAAACTAACCCCCCTCAACCCTACCCTATTAACCCCTACCTACCTAACACCTACCCTAACCTATTAAAACCTATTATGTGCCAAGAGGTTTTCAACTAACAAGAGTACATCCCTTGAGGTTAGAAGTAAAAAGTTTCCACCTTAAAGAAAGAAAAGGGTTCTTAAAGGGTGATTAATCTGTGGAATTCTCTACCAGAGGAGGTGGTGGCAGTGGATTTGATAGATAACTTTAAAAGGGGACTGGATTTATTTGTAAATAAAAAGGGAATTTAGGGTTTTCCTGGATAATTAGAGAGAGTCTATTGATCCAGGGAGTAATCCGATTGCCAGTATCTGGGGTCAGGAAGGAATTTTTTTTTTTTCCTTTGAGACTTTTTTCTGTTTGCCTTCCTCTGGATTAATTAATAATTAAATAAATAAATACTTAAATAGTTGATTGTTAACTAATTAACAACTAATTACTAACTAATCTGCATATTGTAGATCAGAGGAGATCTTAAAAGGTTGAACTTGATGGACTGAAAGTCTTTTTTCAACCTTAATTACTATGGGCCTCATTCTATTATCGGCCGTAAATCGGCTGTAAGGCTGCGATTCCTTGCTGGGGTTCTGTTACCTCGCAATTCTATTATACGGCCCCGCAAGGATCTCCTCTTACAGCCGGCCGCATATCTTGCAACCGGCCGTAAGCTCAGAAATCTTTAAAGTCAAAAATAAATTCAAGACGGCACTGTACAGCTCTGTAAATGCTAGGGATCATATTGGGGAACATGAGGATTAATAGTAACCCCCTCTCAAGCTTGCACATCAGCCCAAATCCGAGTTTACATTAACTGTTTATTTTCCGGCCGCAGTGTGGCCAGGTCTGAGGTGCTCCAAGCACTCTGGACTTTTTCCATGGATATTTAACATATATAATAAACATTTTTTTTTACGGATTTGAGTATAGGGGAATGTTGTGCTATTTTTGCTAACACCTACAATCACTTTATAGTCTCCTCAAAGTGCAGGATGGCTTTATTTGGGCTATATTATGTGCTTAATTGGTGCTAGCGGGACCTTTTTGCTGCAAGTAAGCTGCGGCTCGCTTTTAGCCTTGCAGAGAGGGTTCCCGGAGCAATAGAATAGCAACCGGGCTTTTCTTGCGGCCAAAACTCTTGTGGCCGTTTTAAATCAAAGGCTTTCCTCCGGCGCGTGCGGCCGCAAGAGATAGCAAGGCGCCGGCCGCAAGCCTGCCGGAATCCCCGGCCGGAGGGGAATAGAATAGCAGAATAGCTTGCGGCCGGTCCTTGCGGCCCCGCAGCGCCTACGGCTGATAATAGAATGAGGCCCTATGTAACTATGATGAGGGCATCGCAAAAATGTAAGTTTTATATTTAAAATGTTTATTGTTTTGTTATGTTGTGTGTATTTGTGTACTAATGTTATGTTTCTTTTATTCCAGGGGCCCAGCCGTAGAAGACTACAGTAAGGATGGGGACATGGCGGAAAGGTAAGTTTAATATTTAGAATGTTTATTTTTAATATGTTGTGTTTATTTTTGACTAATTGTATGTTTCTGTTTTTCCTAGGGGTGCGACCTGCGGCAGGAACACTGTCATCTCTGAAGGGACATCTGGCCAAGGTAAGGGGTCTTATTTATTCTATTTTAAGTTAGATTTAGGGTTTTCAATGTATATAGATAGTGGGTAATGTATAGTAGTTAGGGGCTAATGTACTGTAGATAGGGGCTAGTGTATTGTTGTTAGGGGGTTAATAGTATGTAGTTCGGGGTATATTTGTACTGTATTTATTGCTGTATTGTAATGTTATGTATATTTGTGTATGTATTTTCTATGCAGGCGCGTAGTTCTTTTTTTATTTCAGTAGTGGTGGGGTGTTTTTATGATTTGTAATGTTCATTTGTTATTTTTAGTAATGTTATTTTTTATGTTCTGTAATTCAGCTTGTGCATTTTTGTGTAACTGAGCTTTTTTTATTTTGTGTGAGTTAAGTTTTTAAATTTTTTGTAATTAATGGGGTGGGGCTAATTGGGGATTAGGTAGGTAGTGTGGGTATTAAAATGTTAGGGTAGGTGTTCTGTAGGTAGGGGTTAATAGGTTAGGGTAGAGGTGGGTTAGTTTATATTTAGTGTTTTATTGGGGGGGTAGTGTAATGTAGTATAGTGTCTGTACTTAGTGTCCTGAGAGTCCTGGATGACCCTCATGGCACTTATGGGGTTAATATTAGGGTTCTAATTGTCCAATGATGGTCTACAAAAACCCTTATGGGACTGATGGGGTTAAATAGAGGCTTATGGGGGTCCGTGGACCCCTATAAGTGATGGGGTTCGACTGAGGCTTATGGGGGTCTTTATAGACCTCCATAAGTGATGAGGTTAAATAGGCTTAGATGGGGTTAGATAGGCTTAGATGGGATTGAATATGCCTAGAAGGGGTTAAATAGGCCTATAAGTAGTTAAATAGGCCTAGAAGGTGTTAAATAGGCTTAGATGGGTTTAAATAGGGTTAAATGGGGTTAGAAAGGCTTAGATGGAGTTAAAGAGGATGGATGGGGTTAGATAGACAAAAATGGGGTTACATAGGCCAAGAAGGGGTTAGGTTAAAGAGGGAAAGTTGAGGTTGATAGGGTTTAGTTAGGGTTCATGGGGGTATGGTTAGGGTTAATAGTGTATTGCTTACACTTTGTAGGATTATTCTAGGGGTTAATAGTGTCCTATAGGGGTCTACATAGACCCTATTGGACTGAAAGGGTCTCATGGGAGTCTATATTGACCCTATGAGGGACGGGGTTCATTTTAGGTGCCCCTGCGGCAGGGATTAATGGTTTTATTGATCGCAGTGGGAAATTAGAATTTTTAATGCTGCAATGGTTAATGTGGGGACCCCCCTGGGCGTCCCCATGGAGACCGCACAGCATGCAGGGGTTAATGTTAGTTGCCACGGAGGCCATAGCACACTAGTAAGGAGTCGCAGATTTGCTGCCATTTCACGGGTAGGATTTGAATGAGGCCCAAAGCCTGTAGGTTACTCTGTTCTCAAAGTTCCTATTTGGAGAATCTCCCTAGAACCGCCTTTTCAATGGACAGTACTTGGATTTTTTATAATAAATTTGGGCTATGTCCCCCCTCTCTACATAAGACATACATGTTGACAAGTTGGGTATCTAGCTCTTGATTCCTATAATGCCTAATGACATCCTGGGCTATGTTTATACTGTAAGTAGAAGGTAATTGTCTTCAGCTGTCTGAATTTATAGATTTCTCTCTAGTACCTTTGTTCCTGAGAATATATTTGTAGTGCAGATAAAAAACAGTGCAATTAGTGTCTGTGTATAAATAGCCAATGAGTTTGTTAGCTCTCATGTGGATGCACTGCGCAGGCTAGATACTGAGCCATAGGGAGCAGAAAAGAACTGTGAAACGACATGTGTAACAAGGTAATGTAACTTCATAAAGATGGAAAAGGATTTAAAATATATCCAAAGCCTTGGAAATGTCAGTCAGTACTGTTTAAGCACTTAAGAAGTGGGAAATTCGGGGATCTCTTGATACCAAGCCAAGGTCAGGTAGACCAAGAAAGATGTCAGCCACAACTGCCAGAAGAAATGTTTGTAATACAAAGAAAAACCCACAGGTAACCTCAGGAGAAATACAGGCTGCTCTGGAAAAAGACTGTGTGGTTGTGTCAAGGAGTACAATACAACGATACTTGAACAACAATGAGCTGTATGGTCGAGTTGCCAGAAAGAAGCCTTTACTGCGCCAATGCCACAAAAAAGCCTGGTTGCAATATGCCCGACAACACCTTGACACGCTTCACGGCTTCTGGCACATTTGTAATTTGGAGTGACAAGACCAAAATAGGGCTTTATGGTCACAACCATAAGCACTATGTTCGGAGAGGAGTCAACAAGGCCTATAGTGAAAAGAATACCATCCCCACTGAGAAGCATGGTGGTGGCTCACTGATGTTGTTTTTTTTGGGGGGGGGCTCTAAAGGCACAGGGAATCTTGTGAAAACTGATGGCAAGATCAATGCAGCATATTCCCAGAAAATACTGGCAGAAAATGTGCATTCTTCTGCATGAAGGCAAATCATGACAGCATGACAATGACCCTAAGCACAAGGCCAAGTTGACTCTCCAGTGGTTACAGCAGAAAAAGGTGAAGGTTCTGCAGTGACCATCACAGACTCCTGACCTTAATATCATCAAGCCACTCTGGGGAGATCTCAAACGTGCGGTTCATGCAAGACGACTTGGATGCATTTTGCTATGTAATAATAAATGGCTTCATATAATCACTATCCTTCAATAAAAGGCATTTTCAGGCATGATCACTCATATTTTAAAAATTAATGCCAAAAATGTCACTATTTCTGCCAGGGTATGCAAACTTTTGAGTACAACTGTGAATATACAGTATATATATATATATATATATATATATATATATATATATATATATAAAATAAATATATATATATATATAAATATATATATATATTTCCTCCACTACAAATTTATGTTACGCTCCTATTCCTCTGCCCTCAACCTTGTTAAACAGCAGTACTTTACATCACTATCAACTCTGTCCTCTAACCCCAAGCGTCTGTTTGCCACTTTCAATACTCTCCTCCGTCCACCACCTCCTCCCATCCCTTCCTCTCTCACAGCTGAAGACTTCGCCAACCATTTTTTTCATAAAATTCAAAACATCGGCAATGAACTCTTATCTCATAGTGGCTCTCACACTCCACCCTCTAAACCAACCAACAACACACAGTCTTCTCCCTTCTCCAATACCACAGCCACTTTGAACTGCTTTGATCCGGTTACAGAGGATGAAGTCTCCAAACTGCTATCATCTACTCGCCTCACTTTCTGTCCTCAGGATCCTATTCCATCTCAGCTCATCCCTCCCCTCTCTACCACACTAATCCCAGCTCCCACACATATTCAGCCTCTCCCTTACTACTGGCATGTTTCCATCTTCTTTAAAACATGCCATAGTTATATCCACCCTCAAAAAAACCTCATCTGACTCTGACGTTGCATCTAACTACCGCTCTATCTCTCTGCTTGCCATGTCCAAGCTTGTCTATAACCGCCTTAACAGCTTTATTTCCTCTAACTCCCTTCTTGACACCTTCCAATCCGGCTTTCGGCCCCAACACTCCACTGAGACAGCTCTCACTAAAGTCAATAATGACCTGCTTGCCACCAAGTCAAAAGGTTACTTTTCAATTCTTCTTCTTCTAGATCTCTCTGCTGCCTTTGACACTGTCGACCATCCACTTCTACTCCATATCCTCTTCTCTCATCTCCAAATACTCCCCCACACGCCCTCTTTGTTCTGCTAATGACGTTCTTCTTTCTACAACTCTTGTCACCTCCTCTCACTCCCGCCTCCAGGACTTTTCTCGTGCTGCCTCAAGTCTCTGGAACTCCTTGCCTCGCTCCACCAGATTACCGTCTTTCCTCAAAACATTAAATACCTCACTTAAAATGCATCTCTTTAAAGAAGCATATCGCCTTCCACCCTTACATGCTTATCACCTCTCTCTTCCTCTTTTACCACTCACTATACCTTAGATTGTAAGTCTGCAAGTCTCTATCCTAAGTACTTTGGGAATTCACCATGGACATTGGATTCCTAGTTCAAAGACAGGGCCCTCCTTGCTTTGCTATATGTTAATTTGTATTTATCTTTGTCTGAGCTTAATGCACAGCGCTACGGAATATGTCGTCGCGTTATAAATGAACTATAATGATCACATATAATAGTTGTCAAACTGCGAGTCATCGTCAATCTTTGCAAGCTCACAAAGCGAGCTCGCCGTGAGGGACGCAGTTCGGGACGGAAATGCATGAAGAAAAAAACAACCATGACGCAGGACAATAAGGCGCAATGAGGAAATACGGACTTAGACAAAAAAGTACGATTTCTGGACACACAGCATGGGGGGACAGTCACGACATCTGCCAGTGAGGTTGCCCCCTGAATTAAAGTTGAATTTAAGAAGTTTTGGAACTTGAAAATCAGCTAAGCAAGAAAAAAAATGGCGACCCCAAAAAATAAAACGAGGCTACACGACCCAAAGCGTGCAAATAACAGCCAGGCATGTACAACTTTTTCCAGGGACGTACGTAGTACAAAAATGCAAAATTACGAGGTTGCAAAAATACTAACTTAACGGCCGAACCGCACACAGCGAAATACATAAAAAACATACAAAATACAAACAAAAATACAAAAAAAAAACATTACACACAGCAAGGGGGGATAGCCAGGACGTCTGGGGGTGAGGTTATACATAAGACTTTTACACGACCCCGTACGAGGTACAAAATACACTATTAGGAAGGACGCAAAATCATCTACAGTCGCGTACCACATACACAATCGCCGCCAATTTACAACACTAACTTACAAAATCTGGAACTACACAGCTAAACAAACGGTTTGCCCTCGCGCATGCAGCCTATTTACACTACACACTTTACACATTGCCAACACATCAAAACACATTGTTAGGTCTTTAGCATATTGCTTGCTGCATATATTAATTACAAATAGGTAAAGTTTATTAATTTATAATTATAATAATTAATTATCATTAAAAATACATATACAGAAAAAAAACACTACACAACAGGATTGCAATAAACGCAAAAGGCGTTCAGAGCGCTCCTCATAAAGAGCGCCAAGGGTGCTCAGAGGAGCAAAAGTACACCAGGGGAGATGCTCACAATGAGCTCCAAAAGGAGATCAGCGCGGACCTTACTAGAGCGCCAAAGCGGCTCTGAAATCAAAGAATACACCAACCGAGAGGCTCGCAATGAGCGCCAAAGGTGCTCAGCGCCAGGCTCGCAATGAGCGCCGAAGGTACTCAGAAAACCAAAACACTTACTTTGTGTGGAAAACCGCATTACCTGCCTTACAATTTTATTGCGGTCATTTTTTGACGGCCAAGTCGCTAGTAATAATAATAATGGAAATCTCAACCATCTTTACTGTTTGATTTGTATCAAATGTTCTGTGTCCTGTCCATTACATGTATAAGTCTATTGATAATGGTGCTATGGAAATCTTAAATTCTGGTACATACCTACTGGTCTTCTCTTCATAACACAATGGTACCTGGATTTGGGACATTTTGGGACTAGAATGCACTTCTGTTTTTTTAAATGTTGTTGACCTAAAGGCAAAGTTAGCATTTTGGAATTTGCACTATTGGTTCCCATTCGGCAGCTTAGATCCACTAGACACAATACAAAATGTGCCCTCTCCTACAGATGCTGTTTTTGTTATCCCCTCATCTCACTTTGGGAATTCTAGCTCATACCGTGTCCACAACATCACATTAACAAAGATATTCTTAATTTTATTTAGAACAGCTATATGTGGATTTGTCCATTCACCAGATTACTGTTTGATCATATGGTGGGGTGGGACATGGAAATCCTTTAGCATGTGGCCATCAATATTGCCAAGAGAATGTATCCGTCCCAAATCTCTGTATATTTCTTACCTGGCTACGACAAGCAGCAAAACTGTTCTCTTTTGATGAACAGTTGTGTTTTGCTAATCAGTCCCATATCATGAACTCTATTGATCATATTAGTATATTTGGTCAAAAAAAATTTGGATTTCCGAATAATTTTATATAACATTTGCTGCTATGAAGTTTTAGGGCTTTACATCTATACATGGTTTTCAGACATAGGACTACACAGCCCCCTTCATCGCTCATTATCACTACCATAAAGGAACGGTTGTAATATTTTCTAATTTCACTGCTACACTACGGAAATATTGCCATGATGCAAGCTTCCATCTATATGGTGAGACCCAGGGAGCACAAAAGTGAACAACCACATTAACAAAATGAGGAACTTTACTTTAAAACTTCACTTAAGTTTTCCCTAAAATATATGAACCAGACATCTTCTGCATACCATGGACAAAAAAAAAATGGCAAAAAAGATCTCCAAAAATTTGCAAAACAATGATTTAGAAGCATACACATTCAGCGCACTAACTTTTTTTGACCACCGGGTGGTGCTGTGTGGCACAGTGTTCAACCGCAGTGTTCTGACTGTGTTGCTGTATAGAAACCACTACATATAACTAATTTATATAACCACTACAGTCCTTCATATAACTTCTCTCTATATAACACCTCCTATCTCTGTATATAACCACTCTATATAATTCTTTTATATATTATCTGCATAGAACTCACCTATTAGTCTATATAAAGTGCCTCTTTTTGCATCTGTTCTGTAATTTCTCCTGAACAGTAAAGTGTGTTTGGGTACTTTGGCAGTTAGTGGCATTATTAGTGGCAGCTGAGAGGGGGTGTGGTTTTGCCTGTGTGAATCGTTATCAGTGTGTAGCTTTTTGTGGTCTGTTTGCCTCTGTAACATTATTCCTGAACAGTAAAGTGAGTTTGGGTACTTGAGCAATGATAAGTGGACAGGTGAGTAGTAAGAACATAATATAAACAGGGTAAGGAGCAAAATTGTGAGCTTGCGGACACTTCTAGTATAAGTGCAGTTCTAGTATAAGTGCTGATCCATAGTCCATAAGTCTGTGGCAAGTGTGAGCATCTTGAAGCTCAAATTGCAGAACTATAGAGGAGAATTGCAGCACTTAGTGATAATGCTCCACTGGAAAGGGAGTTGGTGCTCACTGAGCACAGTGTAGCTGGGCCTAGCATGGAGGGTGGAGATGTGGCTAGTGAGGATGTCCATGGGGGTAGCTGGATTACAGTTACAAGGGGAAGCAGAGAGAACATGAGAAGGAGGCAGGCCAGTTCTATGGGTACCAAATGGTACCAATGACAAAGTCAGGGGAAGATGGAGAGTCCTAAAGAATGATATCAAAGAACTAGGTAATAAGCTGAAGGCAAGCACATCCAAGGTAGTATTTTCCAAGATACTACCAATGCCACAGGCTAGCCCAGGGAGGCAGAAGGAGCTTAGGGAGGTTAATGTGTGGCTAAAAAAGTGGTGCATTAAGGAGGGGTTTGGATCTTTAGAGCACTGGGCTGACTTCTCACTTTGGTACAATCTCTATAGCAGCGATGTATTGCACCTTAATGAAGAGGGAGCTGGGGGAGTTTTTAAACTAGTAGGTGAGGGAAGGACTAGATATAAATAATGGATAGAAAGTGTAGAGGCAGTAAGAAACAAATTAATTAGTCAAAGGTGAGAAAATAGGGGGAGGGTTAGTATAGTCAACAGGGAGGTATTGCTAGGTAACTCAAGTGCAGTGGCAGGCACTTCAGAAATACAGACTCATAATGTAAGGTGTATGCTTGCCAATGCCAGAAGCTTGCCAGGAAAAATGTGAGAGTTAGAATTATTAGCAGTTAATGAGAAATGGGATTTAATAGGCATTACTGAAACGTGGTGGGATGACTCTCATGACTAGACTGTTAATCTAGATGGTTATTTAGGAAAGATAGGGGAAATAGTAAAAGAGGAGGAGGGATTTGTCTGTATGTTAAGCCACAATTTAAGCCTATAGCCAGAGAAGATATTTATGGTGGAACTAGCGGTAATGTTGAATGTTTGTGGGTAGAGTTAAATAGCTGAGGAGCAAATGCTAAAATAATATTGGTAGGAGTATGCTATAAACCCCCAAACTGCAATTATTACTGCAGATAGATAATGCAGCTAACCATGGTCAAGTTTTAAAAATGGGAGATTTTAACTACCCTGAAATAAACCGGATGAATGAGACCATCAGTACCGTTAAAGGGAGCAGGTTCTTAAGTACACTCAGGGATCATTATCTGGCCCAGGTTATACAAGAACCTACTAGAAATGAGGCTATCTTGGATATAGTTATCACAAATAATATTGATATGGTATCAAATGATAAAATAGGGCAACCCTTAGGAAACAGTGATCACATCACAGTCTCATTTGAGATTGAATTAAAAAAACTAAACTGTAACGGGCCAACAAAAACTCACAATTTTAAAAGGGAAGATTTTAACGGTCTACAGTAAGGGCAGCTATACAATGAATAGACTGGGACAGAGAACTAACAGGTAAAAATACTGAACATAAAAGGACAACATTCAAATCCTTACTAAATATCACCATATACCATGTGGAAATAAAAGTAGGAGTAAATCACAACCCATGTGGCTTAACAATGACTTGAAGATGAAGACGAGGAGAAAAAAACAGGCATTTAAATTATACAAAAAAGAGGGGGCAGAGACTGCTTTATTTGAGTACAAGGAAGCCAACAAGGCTTGCAAAAGGGCTTTTAGACTGGCTAAAATAGAAAATGAAAAGTTAGTTGCAAAGGAGAGTAAGACTAACCCAAAAATATTTTTTAAATATATTAATGGAAAAAGGGCCAGAAAGGAAGCTATAGGAACATTACACTGTGAAACAGGCCGTCTGACAAGTAGTGACCAGGAAAAGGCAGATGAGCTAAATACTGTAGGTTCTTTTCTACGGTATACACAAGGGAGGTACCAGGGGTTGGGACACTGCAACATAATGGGGCTACACTCCCTTCACCAAATAATTGGTTAACGCAGGAAGAGATCCAAAAAAGGTTTTAAAAAATAAATGATAATAAAGCCCCAGGTCCTAATGGAATACATCCAAGGGTACTGAGGTAACTGGGCTCTGTAATAGCCAAACCATTATATCTAACTAGCGTCTTGCCCGTCAAAAAATGACGGCAATAAGATTGTAAGGCAGGTAATATTGTTTGTGTGCGATATTAATTTTGTTGGTGTTCCAAGATCCTCCAGCGCTCATAGCTGAGGAGCAAATTCTAAAATAATATTAGTAGGAGTATGCTATAAACCCCCAAACTGCAATTATTACTGCAGATAGATAATGCAGCTAACCATGGTCAAGCTTTAAAAATGGGAGATTTTAACTACCCTGAAATAAACTGGATGAATGAGACCAGCTTGGCTGTGTAATAGCCAAACCATTATATCTAACTAGCGTCTTGCCCGTCAAAAAATGACGGCAATAAGATTGTAAGGCAGGTAATATTGTTTGAGTGCAACATTAATTTTGTTGGTGTTCCAAGATCCTCCGGTGCTCATTGTGAGCCTTGCGCTGAGCGCCTTCGGCGATCATCGTGTGGCTCACAAGGAGTGCCTTAGGCGCTCATTGCGAGGCTCTTAATTGTTTGTGTGCTATGAGCAGTGTTGTGTTTTTTTTTTTTTGCCAATGAATAATTAATAAAATAAATGAATATACTTTTCCTATTGTGAAGTAATATATGCAGGAAGCATTGTGTTGAAGAGCTGGCAATCTGTTTTCATGTTGCTGCAGCATCCGTGCTGTGGAGCTGCTGTGTAAGTGTCAGCAATGTGTGCAGTGTGTAGTGTAAAAAAGTGTGCGTGCGTGAGGAAAAGGCGTTAGGGTAGCTGTGTACTTTCGGATTGTGTAAGTTAGTGTCCTAAAATGACGCCTAATGTGTGGTACGCGGCTGTGGCTGACTTTGAGTCCTTGTTTTCGGATCTCGTCCGGATTTTTCGCAAAATCCGTATGTGTTTGGTGGTGTTTTGCGTGTTTAGGGTCCTTTAGCCTCATTTTCGTTTTTGTTCGGCGGCCATTTTTTCTGTTGCTTAGGTGATTTTCGGGTGTCTAAACTCTCTAATTTGGGCTTAAATGGAGGTGTAACTTCACTTGCAGAGGTCCTGCGTGCCTCTTCTTGCTGTGGGTAATCTTTGTATGTGTTTGTTGTGTGTATTTATTGTGTATCTAATTTTTTTAGGGTCGCGCGCGTTGCGTCCTTGTTTTCGGATCTTGTACGTCTTTTTCAAAAAGTCCGTAGGTGTTTGGTGGCGTTTTGCGTGTTTTGGGTCCTGTAGACTCGTTTTTTTTTTTTTTATGCTGCCATTTTTTCTCTCGCTTAGGGAATTTTAGGGTGTCTAAACTCTTTTATTTCAAGTGAAATTGAGTTGTAACTTCAGTTTCCAAGGTCCTGGGTGCCTCCCCTTGCTGTAGGTAAGCTTTTTATGTATTTGTTGTGTGTATTTATTGTGTTTTTAATGTTTTCATGTGGGCAGGTTTCGGGCAGTAAGGTCGTATTTTTGCGAGGTTGCAATGTTTTTTTTTCTTAGTCCCGCGTCACGTATTTGTTTCTCGTAAGTCCATAAATTTTGCGAGGTCCGCAGTTGCTGTCAAGGTGCGCCTTCGGCTTCACGAGGGCCGCACGCTCGCTACGCGAGATTGCAGAGTTAGCAACAACCCGCCTGCTCACAACTATATATGTGATTTTTCAAGATTCATTCAACATATGGTCTCTACCAGATGACTTGCGAAAATCAGAGGTGATACCTATATTTAAAAAGGGAGCAAGAACAAATCCAGGAAGTTAATGACCGATAAGTCTCACTTCTGTAGTGGGGAAGCGTTTAGAAGGGTTAATAAGGGATAACGTACAAGAATATGTCTTTTCAAACAGAATTATAAGTAGGAATCAACACAGATTTATGGGGGATAGTTTCTATGAAGAGGTTAGTAGGAACTTGAATCAAGGCAACTCAGTGGATGTAGTCTTTTTGAATTTTGCAAAGGCTTTTGATACAGTGCCACATGGGAGACTATTGAGCAAACTAAGGGATACAGGAATTGCAGTAAATATCTGCTCATGGATTGAGAGCTGGCTAAAATACAGGAAGCAAAGGTTTGTTGTAAATGGAACATACTCCGATTGGACTAATGTGGTAAGTGGGGTTCCTCAGGGTTCAGAATTAGGTCCTCTCCTTTTTAACATATTTATTAATGACTTAGTAGGATTGGACGGTATTGTCTCCATTTTTGCTGATGACACTAAGTTGTGCAAGGTAATTAAATCAGATAATGATGTGCTTTCCCGTCAAAGGGATTTACATAAAATTGAGAAATGGGCATCTAAATGGCAGATGAGATTTATTACATACGAATAAATGTAAAGTTATGCATCTGGGAAGGAAAATAGCCATGCAATTTATAATCTTAATGGAGCAAAAATAGGGGTATCAGATATTGAAAGGGATTTTGGAGTACTTGTGGACAACCGCCTAGGTAACAGTGCTCAAAGCCAAGTAGCAGCTGCAAAGGCAAATAAAATATTAGCATGTATTCGGAAGGGTAAAGAAGCAAGGGAATGCAAATATAATTCTGCCACTATACAAATCTCTAGTACGCCCTCATTTGGAATATGGACTACAATTTTGGGCACCACTTCATAAAAAGGACATTTTAGAGCTGGAAAAGGTAGAGAGGAGGTACAGAGCAAAACTAATTAGGGGAATTGGGGGGCTAAGTTATGAAGAAAGACTAACCAAATGAATCTTATTTTCTCTAGAAAAAAGGTGTCTAGGAGGAGATATGATTACAATATATAAATACATCAAGGGTCAGTATAAAGAATTGTCAAGGGAGCTGTTTGTGCCAAGAGGGTTTCAACAGACAAGAGGACATCCCTTGAGGTTAGAAGTAAAAAGATTCCACCTTAAAGAAAGAAAAGGGTTCTTCACAGTAAGGGTGGTTAATCTGTGGAATTCTCTACCAGAGGAGGAGGTGACAGCGGATTCGATAGATAACTTGGATTTATTTCTAATTAAGAAGGGAATTCAGGGTTATCCTGGATAATTAGAGAGAGTGTATTGATCCAGGGAGAAAAACAATCGCCAGTATCTGGGGTCAGGAAGGAATTTTTTTTTCCCTTTGAGACGATTGTCTAGGTTTCACTTGTTTTTTTCTTATGTTTGCTAATTAATTAACTAATTAATTAATAACTAATCCTGATATTGCAGATCAGAGGAGATCTTAAAAGGTTGAACTTGATGGACTGAAAGTCTTTTTTCAACCTTAATTACTATGTAACTATGTAGTAGTGAGATTGCACTCTGTTACAAAGAAGCAATTCAGTTTTAGTCTCATCAGACCAGAGCACCTTCCTCCATACATTTTGTGAGTCTCCCACATTCCTTTTCGCAAACTCAAAACATGCCATTTATTTTATTGCTGAAAGTAATGGCTTTCTTCTGGCCACTCTGCCATAAAGCCCAACTCTTTGGAGCGTATGGCTTATTGTCGTCCTATGTACAGATACTCATGTCTCTGCTTTGGAACTCTGCAGCTCCTCCAGGGTTACCTTAGGTCTCTGTGCTGCCTCTCTGATTAATGCCCTCCTTGCCCGGTCCGTGAGTTTTGGTGGGCAGCCATCGCGTGGCAGGTTTGCTGTTGTGCCATGTTCTTTCCATTTGGTTAGGATAGATTTGAAGGTGCTTCGGGGATCATCAAAGATTTGGATACTTTTTTATAATCTAACCCTGACTTGTACTTCTCAACAACATTGTTCTTTACTTGTTTGGAGAGTTCCTTGGTCTTCATGGCAGTGATTGGTTAGTGGTGCCTCTTGCTTAGGTGTTGCAGCCTCTGGGGCCTTTCAAAAAAGGTGTGTATATGTAATGACAGATCATGTGACACTTATATTGCACACAGGTGGACATCATTTCACTAATTATGTGACTACTGAAGGTAATTGGTTGCACCAGAGCTTTTTATGAGCTTCATAACAAAGGGGGTGAATACATACGCACCTGCCAATTTTCTGTTTTCTATTTCTAAAAAATAGTTTTATGTATATATTTTTCTCATTTCACTTCACCAACTTAGACTATTGTGTTCTGATCCATCACATAAAATTCAGATTAGCAAAACATTGAACTTAAGACTGTAATGTAGCAAAATAGGTAAAAAGTCAAGGGGGTGAATACTTTTGCAAGGCACTGTATATTTGGTTAAGAAGTATAAATGGTCAACAATATACTATTCTTAACATATACTCTCCAAATTTCAAACAAAATGCTTTTCTGAATAAAATGTTGAAAAAGGTCCACATGATTAAGAGTGGAATATTGACAGTATGTGGAGAACTAAATATGTTTCTTGAAACCAAATTGGATAGGAAATCTTTCATTAAGCCTGAACCAGATGCTCAAGCAAAGAGGACATTGAATATATTTTTTTAAACATTAATTAGGTTTGACATGTATGATGCCTGGAGGGACCTACATGGAAACCAAAGAGATTATACACATTTTTCAAATCGACACAAAGTTTACTCAAGATTAGACTATTTCCTAGTAGATGCAAAGACAATAGAATCTATTTATAAAACTGAAATAAAACTGATAACTGATCTGAACATTCGATGTTAAAATTGCAAATTGGAAATAAACCAAAAACTTATAAAAATCAATTTAGATAGATGAATATGTTCCTACTAAAAGATTTTACTATGAAGGCAAAATTGGAAAAAGAATTGATTGATTTATTTAAAAGAAATCTATAAACAATATGGTTAGCCCAACAAAAACATTATTTCCTAGGAAACAAACCAGGTAAAATACTCTCAAACAAATTGACAAAAAGAGAACCACAAAAAAGAATTAACATGCTTAAAAATAAAGATGGTAAACAATGTACCAGAGTTAATTAACGTAGATCAAACAGGTTTCATAAGAAACAGACAAACAACTGATAAAACCAGAAGATTCATTGACATACTGTCATATGCCAAGTCCATGAAGATCCCACTGTTGCCCCTGTCATTGGATGCTGAAAAAGCCTTTGACAAGGCCAACTGCATATTTTGGTCTTACAAAAATAAGGATTTGATAAATTTGGAACAGCTGCCTTGGGAGCCTTGTATAGCCACCCTTCAGCCTATGTCGCAAATATAGGAATTGAAACAAAGAAGTTTGAGATACATAATGGTACTAGAAAAGGCTGTCCCCTTTCTCCGTTAGTATTTACTTTATTTATAGAAACATTGGCAGAAAGTATTAGGATAAATGAACAAATTGAAGGATTACAGATATCAGGCCATGTAAATAAAATAATTGTATTTGCGGACAACGTTTTAATTACAGTAATTAACCCAATGACATCTCTGATATCAGTAATTAAGGAATTAGATCTATTCTCTAAAATGTCCTATTATAAGGTAAATATGGAGAAAATGGAGACTCTATGGTTGTATTTGGATAAACAAGTATTGGACTCACTAAGTAAAACATTTTTTTACAATTGGCAAGAAAATAAGATCTCTTACCTAGGAGTTGTATTTAAAATTTAAAACAAAACTGATCTGGAATAATTTTGAAATATTACACCAACATATTAAAAGAATACATGTAAGGTGGAAATATCCATTACTACCCTGGTTGGGGGGAATATCGGCAACCAAAATGGATATATTACCAAAAATTGTATATTTAATGAAAGCTCTAGCAGTGGAATTACCAAAAATTATTTTGAGAAATCTATAAACCACTCTAGATAAATTTGTATATAAAGATAAAAAAACACCTATAAATTATAAAATAGTAAAAAGGGACTTAGCTAGAGCATTATCAATATTCAATTACTACGAAGCAATTAGATTATCACAAATATTAAAATGGACTTTTTTGGAAGATCCAGTAAAATGTTTGTATACAGAAAAATCTACAGGGAAGTAATTGGCTCAAATATAACAGTCTAATGAGTAGATTAAAATATTCAGACTATAATCTGACGAGATAGATTATTAACTAGGTTTGAAAAAATTATTATTCAAGAGGATAAAAAATTCTCAATTTCCAAATGCTGGGAAATATTAAGGATTAAATCCCAACTAACTAAAACAACTAGGGCCTCATTCTATTAACGGCCGTAGGAGATGCGGGGCCGCAAGGACCGGCCGCAAGCTATTCGGCTATTCTATTCCCTTCCGGCCGGGGGCTCCGGCAGGCTTGCGGCCGGCGCCTTGCTATTACTTGCGGCCGCTAGAAAGCCCCGGTTGCTACTCAATTGCTACGGGAAACCTCTCTGCAAGGCTAAAACTGAGCCGCAGCTTACTTGCACCAAAAAGGTCCCGCAGGCACACAAATAAGCGCATAATAAAGCCATCCTGCACTCTGAGGAGACTATAAAGTGATTGTAAGTGTTAGCAAAAATAGCACAACATTCCCCTACACTCAAATCCGTAATTTTTGTATTTTTAAATTCTTGTCAAATATCCGTGGACAAAGTCCCGAGGGCTTGGAGCACCTCAGACCCGCAAAGGCTGCGGGATTAGCCTCCATCAAGTCCGTAAATGGGTAAAATAGACCTACGGGTCGTAAAGGGCTAACTTACAAGTCGTAGCATTGAAAAGCCATCCTGTACTTTTATGAAAAGTGAAAGTGATGTTTGGTTTTAGAATTAATAGCTCAACATTCCCCTACTCTCAAATCCGCAAATAAAGATATTTAACTTAATCTATCATGCAAGCCCGCATGGGTTTGAATAGCGAGCTACGGGCTTGGAGGGCAATCATCCGCCAAACCCGTACGTGCTTCACTAAGAAGCTACGGCCAAGTCTCAAGCCCGTAATCCTGAAATCAAACCTGAAATCAATTAACCAATAGGAAGATGATAATCAAGGGCACAAATAGTTTAAAAGGGAGGGAAATTCGTAAATATGTGACTGTGTTGTATTCTGTGCAAGTGGACACACAGGTCTTGTAGTTGGAGGTTTTGTGAGAGCAAAAGAGAGAGAGAGAGGAGGAGAGATGGAGGGAGAAGGCAGCGAAGGTCATGGAGAGCAGGCCCCCCAGCCACAGGCTGGCCAGCCAGCTGCTGCACGCAAAAGGGCAGCAAATTTCACCATCCAGGAAATCGAAACACTGGTTAGAGGAGTTCAAGCCTGTCATGAATCACCCAGGGGCCATATTGGATTTGGTGTGAACTATGCTGGGGCCATTTTGTGACTGGCAGCAGTGGCCATTGTGGGCTGGGTTATCTTCCACATGCTGTTGCCATGTGGAAGAACAAAAGATTTGGGCACAAAGTTACTGCTTGTAAATGGTATGAATAGGGGGTTCCACTGTCACCATTAAATAAAGTCAGCATTACTGCATAAAATGGATTGACGTGGAAAACTTGCCCCACCCTGATACCATGTGGGAATGGGGAAATATGGTTATGGGTTATTGATATGTTAGTATTATATTGTATATTGTATTATGGAGTGATAGCTATGTTTTAATTAGTCAACCCTCCCCCATTGTATAAACTCTCAGTCAGGAGTTGGCCATATGGTCCTTAGTGTAAGAAGATAGCAGAACAAAGAGATTTGCCAGACTGCCAGGCACCACAGGACAATGGTATAGTATGGGGTTTCCCAACCAAAAGCCCAGGGGCATAGTCCAAGAGCTAATACAGGATGTTTCCAGTCTGAGACCCAGACCAAAATGAACTAGTAGCCACGCCTGGGGGAGGCCCTGGGGGAGGAGACTAATAAGTTCCCACAAACTATTTCTGTGAGAATGGCCAGAGGGGAATGAGGGTTTGACTAAGAGTAGCCACTCCCTCCACTGTGTGTGTGTGAAATGTTTTAAATATGGTGTTCCAAAATAAAACGTGGTTCATAATTTTCATCAAGACGTGGTGTGTAGATGTATTATTTACCCAGGGACTTATGCTTGCAGTAAGATTTGTCAGACTTACTGTCAATATTGCTCAGTCTAAACCAAGGGCTGAGACATGATGTTCCTGTACTCAAAGCTACTCCAAGGTCCAGAGTAACCCAAATCCGGTCAGCAGACCCCAGCCAGAGAGTGGGTCGTGACAAAGCCCACCACTCCATCCTAACCGGTGGGAGCGAAGTGAGGCCCAGGCAAAGGACAGATGCCTGGAAGGCGATCGCGGCTGAGGTCTCCTCGCTGGGGTATGCGAATCGTACCGGGCAGTCTGTCCAGCACCGGTACCAAGACTACCGCATTGAAATAAAAAAGAAGATGGCGAATGAGGCCAAAGCGGCACGTGGAACCGGTGGTGGGCCGCCAGAAACCTTCACATACCCCGGTTGGGAGGCCACAGTCCGCAACATGATCCAGCCAGCGTCAGTCGTGGGCCTCCTTGGCCTGGTGGACTCGGGTCAGTCACAAAGCCTGCAATGTGAGTACCATGTCCACCGTAACACCCTCATATGTACGCACATGTACCCCACACAGATAGATAACTGATGTTGAATTGCACTGTAAGATATCTTGTTGTGACTACAGATATATGAGGCCGCAAAAATCATGTAAATCCAGTGTAAAGAAATATACTCATCAGAATTGTTAGCAATGAAATATATGTTCAATCCCTCCTCCCACAACTGATTATGATACCGTTTTGCAAATCTATTGATGTTATTGTTATGTTTGCTGTTGGTTCCCAGTGCATATAAAGCATACATGCCAACTCCATTGCAATTGTTTGTTTATTGTCATGAGTTCCCCTGTCACACTTTACTCCATGTGAAACTGGCCCATCCATAGCTGTTTGGCTTAACACTCCTACTGCTTAGAATTCATGTACATTTTGAAACTAGGTATAGTGGATGTATCCTGTTTTATGTGGGCATTTCAGTATGTGCTAGAAGAGTGCCGCCGCCGACTCTAGGGATGCGGCTGTGCTTGCGTCCCCATGTAGCCGTCAAAAATAGTTGGTACACCCAAGGCCCCTAACCCTCTAACCCTAACCCCCTAAACCCCACTTTCTAACTCTAACCCATACCCCCTAAATGTAGCCAGAACCCGAAACCCATAACCACTTACCTGGCCTGCTGGGCTGGCGTAGCTAGAGTCGTTGGCGGTGCACTTCCAGAGATGCGCACATACAACAGGATAGGTCCGGTCAAGCTGGTACATCCCCATGAGACTACATGTATGGATGTGCACACTGCAGCATATGCGGATACAGACTCTGATGGACTGCAAGTTTGTGTCGTGTAACAGCATAATCTGGACCATGTTACATTAACATGTTAACTCGCATTGCTGAGGATTGGTCACAGATTGGTCTGTCTCACACACTGGCCAACAGATTCAGATGAGCACGTATCCTAATCAACTGCAGTTGGCACACCGCACCAGCATTATATTTAGTCATATGAGCCATGGGCCCTTTCCTGTTATCTGACTGTGACTGCTGGTAGCAGCAGTGAGCAGCCTCTACATGTCACAGCATTTTCCTGGAGATTATATAATCATGCATATTTAGTGGGTTATGGTGGTGTTAAGGTAAGGGGTTCGGATTAGTGTGAGGGCTAGTGCTTTTGGGCTTCTGTGTAAGGTGAAAATGATGTATATAACAGCGGCAGCGCCATCTATCAGCCCCTTGGTCCAACTGCTGCTGCCAGCAGTCGCTGTCACATAACAGGAAAGATCCCAGCCAGGATCCACAATACTAATGATGCCAATTACAATTCACTCTGATCTCAGAGATATGGAAACAACAATACTCAAATCCAAATATTGCCTCATTTCAGTACCAGCCAGGCGTCCCCTGCCTCCTCAGGTTCCTGCACCATGCGAAGATGCAGGACCACCTGCAGCAACATCACCTGCAGCAGGACCATCATACAAAAGTCCACCTGGGCCATCCACAAGATGCCACCAATTGGCTCCAGCAATGGCCCCTCCAGCCAGGATAATGGCACCGCTTGGCTCCCAGCCAATGTGGGCTGGACAAATGTGGGGCCACCCAATGTGGTCCGATCCCAGTTGGGCCCACAGTATGGATCGGAATGAATGGTGTCCTGGAGCATGGGCCCCCGGCAGGGCATGTGGCCCCCACAGGCCCAGCAGGCGACTCTGGCCACTCCAGCCCTGCAGGCCCAGCAGGTGACTCTGGCCACTCCGGCCCCGCAGGCCCAGCAGGCGACTCTGGCCACTCCGGCCCCGCAGGCCCAGCAGGTGACTCTGGCCACTCCAGCCCCGCAGGCCCAGCAGGTGACTCTGGCCACTCCGGCCCCGCAGGCACAGCAGGTGACTCTGGCCACTCCAGCCCCGCAGGCCCAGCAGGCGACTTTGGCCACTCTGGCCCCGCAGGCCCAGCAGGTGACTCTGGCCACTCCGGCCCCGCAGGCCCAGCAGGCGACTCTGGCCATTCCGGCCCAGCAGGCGACTCTGGCCACTCCGGCCCCGCAGGCCCAGCAGGCGACTCTGGCCACTCCGGCCCCGCAGGCCCAGCAGGTGACTCTGGCCACTCCGGCCCCGCACGCCCAGCAGGCGACTCTGGCCATTCCGGCCCCGCAGGCCCAGCAGGCGACTCTGGCCACTCCGGCCCCACAGGCCCAGCAGGCGACTCCGGTCAGGCAGGACACACCACTCAGCCGTGCCTCCATCCAGAGGACACAGTGGTCTGGGTCGCCGCCAGTTAGTCCGGCGCTGTCAGCGGCCCAGTGCCATGATTTCCTGGCTCATCTCCAGCATGAGCGTGAGCAAAATCAACAGTTCATGCTGGAGATGAGACGCCACAATGACAGGATGTTCGAGGAGATGAGACGCCACAATGACAGGATGTTCGAAGAGGTGAGGAGGCATAACCTTGGGATGGAGGAGTATGCCCGAAGGGATGAAATGGCCCGAGAAGGCCATCCCCAAGACCGGGCTACCCCTTCAACCTCCCAGACCTTGTCACCAGCATCCAGGCCGGAAGAGCCGCCAACCGTTCGCTGAGGTCGGGGCCGGCCTAGGGCAACGTTTGCCAAAGGCCAGGAGAGCCAGGAAACACACAAGCGAAAGCGGAAATAGGTGAGAACATGTTCATGTTGCATATAGAAGCAATTGATGTCCAAGATCTATTGACGTTGAGGTGTTGCAGTCAATGCGTATATTGTTCTAATTGATGTCTTGTTCTTATCTCATTAGGTTCCAATTTATGGAATTTACGGAATTTATGCCTCCAGTTTTCTTTTTTTTTATATCATTTGCAAGCATAAGATTAAAGATTATGTATTGCTCACATTATCATTGTTTGTTTTCGTTTGTACTGTACCATGATTGGTAAACACCACATGAATGCTACACACCAACGTTATTGGATTAGTACATACATCTTCCTTCAATATACCAGCCCTGTGTTAATGTAGGGTTGGGGTAACAGCCACTAGTGCAGCTGAGGGTGGAGGTAATATTCCTGAGTTTGATTCCAGTAACGGTGATGCATGATATTCGTGTTTCTGACACATGGAGAGATTAATTATCAAAGGGTAAATATCAAAAGTGAGTCCACCCCTAAGTGAAATTGTCGATATTTTGTGGGGCCACCATTATTTTCCTGCACTGACTTAACCCTCATGGGGATGGAGTTCCCCAGAGTTTCACAGGTTGCCACTGGAGTCCTTTTCCACTCCTTCATGATGATATCATGGAGCTGGTGGATGTTAGAGACCTTGCACTCCCTGTAACGGAGTTGGAACACGCAGTCCAATATCTCCGCTGGTATACGGTACAATATCCAAGAAGCACTACAGTCTCACCATTCCCAACCTGGACGACACTCAATTGGGAGTCAAATGAATACTGACTTTATTTTGTTGGGCAGAAATATATATATACACATCTCTTCCCACAGGCAATACACACATCCCCCATAGTTGGCCACACAATACACATAGAGGGACAATAGGTGGGTCACACCTCCCGGAGGCTACCTGGATACTTTGATACAATCAGACATTGCTTATATCATCCTTCTTTGTTATGTCTGATAATGAAAACACTTTATACAATAGACTTCCTTATCCTATGAGGAGTCTCTGTACTAGGATTATCTATTATGCCAAGGTCTGCAATAGTCTGGGCTAAGATTCTGCAGAGCATAAACCAACATACATACAGTATAACAGTATGATCATATTTTAACCATAACCATAAAACAGGGTAAAACAGTGATGGGTTCCGTTACACTCCCCACCTTCCATTTGAGGATGCCCCCACAGATGCACAATAGGGTTTAGGTCTGGTGACCTACTTGGCCAGTTCATCAACTTTTGACCTTCAGCTTCTTTAGCCAGGCAGTGGTCGGCTTGGAGGTGTGTTTGTGGTCGTTATCATGTTGGAATACTGCCCTGCGGCCCGTTCTCCGAAGGGAGGGATCATGCTCTTTCTCAGTATGTCACAGTACATGTTGGCATTCATGGGTTCCCTCAAAGAACTGTAGCTCCTCAGTGCTGGCAGCATGCATGCAGGCCCAGACCAAACATATATGCATGTCTATATATGTTTTAGATAATATGTTGTGTGGATTCCCCCTATATGCATTTACCTAATGATGTCAGCTGCTGCCTCCCCTCTCTCTGCATCACTGTTTAAGTTCAAAATGATGGGTTCATCTCATATCAATGTTTTTGTGTTCGTTGTGACTTATCCATTTATCTCCGTCAGGGCAACATAACATAACGACCCTAAACACACCGCCAAGACGACACTGCCTTGCTAAAGTAGGTAAAGGTGATGGACTGGCCAAGCTTGTCGCCAGACCTAAACCATATTGAGCATCTGTGGGGCATCCTCAAACTGACGGTGGGGGAGTGCAAGGTCTCTAGCATCAACCAGCTCTGATGTATCATTAAGTAGTGGAAGAGGACTCCAGTGGCAACCTGGGAAGCTCGGGTGAACTCCCTGGCCGTGAGGGTTAAGGCAGTTCTGGCAAATAATGGTGGCCACACATAATTGACATTTAGTGTCAATTTGGACATTTCAAATTAGGGGTGTACTCACTTTGCCAATGGTTTAGACATTAATGGCTGTGTATTGAGTTATTGATGGGTCAGCAAACTTACTTTACATTGTAGCAGAGTGTCATTTCTTCAGTGTTGTCACATGAAAAGATATACTAAAATATTAACAATAATGTGACGGGTGTACTCACTTCTGTTAGATACTGTGGCCCTCATTCAATTGCTATTTGGCCAATTAAATAGGGCTCGAAATAAGCACATAACATATATTCTTGGAAAAATGTTTTAGTTAGTAAACATCTATCCAAAAGCAAGGTTTTCACTAACTAAAATCTTTTGGAAACAATATATGTTCTGTGCTTAGTTTGAGCCCTATTCAATTGGCCAAATCGCAATTGAATGAGGCCCTGTATGTTCACTATTAGGATGTGAGCCACTTACGGACACCTGTCTCATTTGTCTGTTTCTGTGTCATATAGATTGTTAATACCAACCTTCCCTCATGGTTGAAATCAGTAATGCAAACACACTGTGAGAATTCTATTGACACCCCTAACTGATGGTGCAGAGCACAGATGTGGAGTCTGAAGGTCCTTTCATTGATGTTACGGAAATGCTATGGTATCAACATTGACGAGGCAGACACAAACAACATCTCGGATAAATCATATTTACTATTTACAGAAATTAACAAAGCAAGCTTGCCACAAAGCCACAGGTTGACTAATCAACACAGGTATGCAAAGGATCATGGTGGAGGGAGGTAGGATACAAAATCCAAGTAACACAGGGAAATAGGGATATGAGAGCAGAATGCAGGCAGGGAAAATTACATTGATATAGATGATCATGGGATGTACAGTGTATCAACCAACATTAGGCAATATAATATATCTCATTATTGTTACGACATATATATAACAGTCAATAAGGAAAGACCATAATAATCCAGAATAAGGTGATATACATATGGGGAGAGCAAAATGTATGCTTGTGTGTTAAACGGACACTCTGATGCCACATCAGAAGTATAAGTGCTCAATCAGTGAATGCTATGAGTCAGTTCTCACGCAACAATAAGCAGCACATAGATAACCTTGGTCAAAAAGATGGTGACCTGACCAGGACCATATCAGTCAGATGTTACTTATTGCAGAGAACTCACAACAAACCAGGCAATATCAAGGATAGTTTGTTCTCTGATTGAGCATCTATACTCACTGTTGTTGCATATGCATAACTGAAGATTTACGTAACCTCCTTAACTGTTAAGTCCCAAGCCTGGATTTACTCTTCGCCATATGCACAGGGAGGGTCACATCAGCACTGAAGAAAATATCTGGAAGGGTTGGTGCTGCAGGCTTCACAACAGTCCAAGTAGAGGAGAGGATAGAATGTCTAAACCAATAGGTACATATGAATCTAGATAGACTATATGAGCATACACATGCTGTGGATATACCAGGAACATCAGCTGACAGATGTCACATCACCTTTGCATTGTATATTGAAATTGTCTCGTGACTCATATCGGCTATTCAGTCAAGGTCATCAGATATCAAACTGGATCCAACAAAGCAATGAAACAAACACATGCACATACATGAGGACATTGACATGGCCACGGAATGTCAGGATGTTTATCGTCATGCCTTGTTCTGACCGGGATCTGGAATACAAACACACAAATAATATATTAGTGGAAACCTTACATATGCCATATGAGCAGCCACCAACAGATGTATGTATGTCGGCACACATGTTATGCATTGGGATCTCGTACAAGCTAACCATCTGTCCGATGATAATGATGGCCCAGACTAATTTGTCCTGATGTGGGAATATTAGGATTAGTCTAATTCTCATTTATTTGTATTGTGCAAACATATTCCGTGGCGCTGTGCAGGGGAGAAGAACACGAAAATATACAGTATGTAATATTGCCAACGCAAGAAAATGGAGGGCCCTGTTTTGAGCGTAAAGTCTGTTGATAACTGATTTGTTCCCAAAGGCCCCCACAAGATTCGAAAATCACCACTTCCAAGCTAAAGGTAATGGACATGGGGAAGAGTAGATAAGGAATAGCAAGGTTAATAAGTAAGTGAGAGATACATAGGAAGGAGGTTGTGTCAAGTAGAAAGATATGCATTAGTCGGAGAGGAAAGGGATCAGATGTAAAGTGCGATGCACTATTATGTAATAAGGTATCTGCCCCATGTGGACAGATAATGTAATCTGCAGATGGGACAGTCAGGAGACACATAGTTTAACCCCAGCTTGAGTAAGATTAGCTGATGGGAGAATAAAAGGAGAGAGGTGGGCATGAGAGTTGAAATGAAAATGTTGGAGACAAAAAGGGGAGAAGTAAAGAAGAGTCTGAGGAAAAGGCAGGGGATGTGAGGAAGAAGACAAGAGAAAACAGTGTAAAGGGTTAATTGGGATAGTTAGCAGAAGTTGCTAATTGGTCATGTGTCAAAGACTTGTGACTCAATAAATTAAGGGTAAACAGGGGTGGGTGGGATGAGGAGAGAGACAGACAGACAGACAGAGAGAGAGAGAGACAGAGAGACCAGTGCAGCCTGTAATAGAAAGGGAAGATCCCAACTATCACACATTGATACATGTTCGGACATCCACATGTGGTTCTCTACCTTGGATAGATCAAGTGGAGTATTCAACGAAGAGATCTGTTCCCCCAGGACACGTCTGCATGGTCCGATCAACATTTCGGACCGCTTCAGCAATACATAGGGGATGTCTTGGGGAAAAGAAAGTTAGGCCTACATTAATGGAGTTATTAGTCATTTCCTCTCATGCATACATGCACATGTTTCCCGCAAATACTCACTTACAATGTAGACGACATTGATGTAGCTGATGTTCTGTTGCTGTACAGGTCGTTTCCCATGTCTGTGTGGGTAAACAATGTGTTGACACACGGCAACAGTTCTGTAATGGCAATATGATGAGATGAGTCACACAATCCATATGATATATTGCACAATGATTCCTAGTTAACACATCCTTGAGACTATTCCTGTTATCTGACTGAGAATGCTTTTACCAGCATTCGCTGACAAAGAACTGGAGAGATCCCCTCTTTGCATCCCATGAGGTACATTTATTATGGTTTACAATATGCTGGTATGTTCATATATCCATATTGCTAGGAATTGCATTGCCCTCCATGGGATGTGGAATAGCATGATCAGACAATGGGAACATTACTGTTCTGTGAAGATATTTTCAAATACGATTGTGAGGCCTATATCCATTGACATTGTGGAATACATCAGACCATCCATTTAGCTTAGCTTCTTGAGGTTGGCAGATATCAATATATATGATGTGTATGAGAATGTGCGCATACTTACCATTAACGGATATCAGAGCAGGCTGTATTTGATCCAGTATGAAGAATGCGTCATGAGACATATGTTACATCACAAAGCGCTCCTCTACTGTGGACTGTTGGATATTCTGGAAGACAATGGGGAAGGAGAAAAGAGATGTATTAGTAACCATAATCAAGGTACATTATAGTTGGTTGTTATTAGTTTCAGACTTACATGGGAAGTACTCCCGAATGACGTGGGCACGTAGTTGTGACCCCTGAACGTTATCCTCACCAGGGGGAGGTGCTGGACGCTCCGCCGGTTTAAGCGGAGCATCATCAATGTTACCCAGATAGTTTGCCTGTACTGCTATATTGTGCAGACAACAGCAGGCCATGATGATGTGACAAACCTTCACTGGTGTATACTGTAGCGCCCCGCATCTGAAGCGCATCTTCAGGAGGCCAAAGGTGCGCTCTATTACATTCCGGGTTCTGGCATGGGCCGCATTGTACCTCTCCTCCCCCTCTGTGCGTGGATTGTTCACAGGGGTCAACAACCACGGCAAACACCTATATCCTGCATCACCTGAAGGAAACAAAAATGGGAGATGTAGATATGAATGTGAGGTTGTGCTGCTCGTTAAAGCATCTGTAAATATACACAATGATTCATGTGACGTTAGTTTAGGGATCTCTGGGTTGGAACTTCATACTCCTATGAGCACGTCACATCGGGTTAGGCACAGCAACAAGCTATGATGCAATGGCTCAGTCGGCACACCTTCTTTATGGCGCACGGCAAATGAGCGCAGACAATACGGCGCTGCCAGAAGCCGGCGACAGTAGCACACTGTTGGAAATTGTGTGCCAAAATGTGCGTCCATCAAAGAGCGCAAGTTGTAGAATCTATTGACTAATGGGCCAAAACCCTCTAACCCAAACCACTGAGACCCCATGCCTAACACTAACACTCATAATCCAAAGCCTTAGCCCAAAGACCCCTAACCCTAAAACCCCTAAGTCCACCCTTAAATCCTTATCTCAACTCCTGCGCGCAGAGGTTGTGCGCGCTATTGAGGGACTCTTATTTGTCTGTTGGCGCATGCGTCGTTGCACATTTTTCACGCAACAATGGAATAGCATTACAGTGGAACATGAAGTATATGTTAGGGGATCCTTTATGGGTACTCACCCAGTAGCCACCCAGGTGGAGCTTGTCCAGACTCAAAATAAAGATGGGTGGATGACTGACACAGGATATGGGCATCATGAGTACTTCCCGGGAAGCCTGCAACCACATTTTGTATGCGCATGTCTGCATCACAAACAACCTGGACATTGATGGTCTGATAGTGTTTGCGATTTCGGAACAGCACTTCTTGCTCTCTAGGAGGTATCAATGCTACATGTGTACACTCTATAGCACCGAGCACATTGGGGATACCTCCCATTCGAAAGAAATCTGCTTTCACCTTCAAGATCTCTTCCCCACTGTGGGGAAAACTGATGTATCTGGCAGCTTTCGGAACGATAGCATGGAGGAATGTGCTCAGGCACCTTGAAAGGCTAGCCTGAGAGATTCCTCCTACTATGCTAGCAGTGTTCTGAAAACTACCAGATGATAGGATGTGTATGGCGGCTAACATCCGTGTCATGCGTCGGATGGCTCTATTGGTCCGTGAGGAAGGCTCCATGTCCTCCCTCAGGACCGCATAGACCTCCTCCAGGCTGGCACGGGTTAGCCTAAAATGCTCATACACTTCAACATCAGTTAACCCCTCTAATGTGACTCTCCCCCTGTACACTCTGGGTGCACGAATCCTCCTGGCAGGCTCCTGGGCCTGCTCACCCCCCTGTGGGTTTGGCTGTGCAGGAGCCCCCACTTCATGTGCCACACCCTCTAGGGGTCTCTCATCTGGCCCCCCCATCAGCTGATCACCCACATCAAGGTCCTCCTCCCTGTCTGCAGGTACCCTCATATCCCCCTGTCCCTGTGCCACTGGAGCTCTCTCCCCTAACTGACCCCCCACCATGACCCTAGGCATATCCTGTGATGAGCCACTTGCCTGGCTTGGTTCCGGACCACCATTGATTACATCAGTACGCTCACCCACATTCACTCCCAGCCGCCCCTCTCTGTCACACCTCAGCCACTCCTCAGTCGCACGCCTGACAGCCCAGTTTCCACTCTGCAACATTCGAAACAAATATCCATTCCTACGACGCTGCGGTCTCCTCACATACCTATACGCTGCACTCAGGTTGCTGCTATCCATGATGGTTCAGACTTGCTAATTCATGGATGATGATGTGGTTATATAGCTTGCTAATTACCCCAGATATGATTATCCGGGTGGATTTCACAAATGGAAAAGCTCACTGGTGTATCTAAGCTTCATCATGTTATGAAGTTCCCTGATTATGGATTGGTTTAGCCATTTTAATTAGTAACCCCTAATATTCTGGCCCACATTTGAATTTGGGCCCATGCTACATGATCTATATAATGTGGCGTGGAAATATATACAATATTTGTGTTAAAAAATGTAGATGTGATAAAAGAGATGTAAATCAGATAATGTTGATATGTTTAGGGGACACATTCTAGCCTTTCTGAGTGCTAAAGGGTTAATATGGCCGCCATATTGAGGATGTACATGACAATAAAAAGATATCTTTTATTAACATATTTGATCATTGGGGATTGTTTTTACAGTAATTTGAATGCCTTTTATTGCTTCCTTTATACTTTTAGAGCCCTTTCAGCCCGGTTTCATTACAATGCCGTAAGTGCATCGTGTGGACTTCAACGGATGCGGCCGTAAATTAAATCTAGCCAGGCGCGAATCGCGGCCTTCAGAATGTAGGAAGGCTGTGACGTTTAGGCGCGCACGCAAGCTGGAAGGGGGACGGACTAGCCGTGCCCGGCACGAACCATCCAATAGCGGAATCACGCATCGCGCCACAGGTCGCACAGCCAATCACTTACGGGATAGACCATTTGATTGACAGTGGGAGTGAATAAATAGGAATGACACGCGCCCACGCCTCGACTGTGTTGCGATTTCGGACGAAGTAGCACGCGGTTCCAGGAGCTTGTTGGTTGAGAGGAGGTAAGTTGCTTTATTATCAAGTCGCGTTTTAAGTTCTTTTTACGGGAATCCGTTACTACATTTACGGATGCCGATGTAAAGAAGTACAATTGTGTTTTTTGCTTGTTTATAGGTGTTTGCAGTGTTTTGGATTGTTTTGGAGTTTTGATCCGGCCCGTAGGAATTTGGAGGGAGGTAAGTTGCATTGTACATGCTTTTCATCCTATCAAGCTGTCTTTTATTTGTATGCTTTGCCAATTTCTATATTTACTGAATACACTGGCGAGAAGTACAATTGTGTTTTTTTTGGTGTTGGCCTATAGGTTTGGAGAGTTTTTTGGTGTGGGGAGAGGAGTTTGGTGGAGGGAGGTAAGTTATTTATATTTTTCTGTTTCGTATTATATCTGGATATCTCTCTCTCTCAATCTCTCTCTCTCAATCTCTCTGTAGTGATATAGAAATCACAAAGTTGTGGAGACCAGTAGCCAAGGTCAGCAATAATCCAGTTCCGCAAACTTGTAGGTGAAAACAGGAACAAGGTTTATTGAAGTGATCAGAAACCACACAATAATCTGGCAAGGATCAATAGACAGGAAGTGCCTTATATAGGCCAAGGACCAGACACAGCTGAAGAGACTTAGGTACTGATAAAATTGCTAGCAGAGTCAAGCTTATAAGGTCTCAATGGAATTCACAACAGGCAGGCTGGCGCAGTGGTAGGGAAGAGGTATAGCAGCCTGGGGACCAGGGTTCAAAACCCAGCAGAGTCAATTCCTCACATTACCCCCGCCTCTATAGGTGCAGCCTCTGGATGCCCTATTACCTGGTTTAGCAGGGTACTGCACATGAAAAGACCGAAGGAGATCAGGAGCGTGAATATTGTCCACTGGTTCCCACAAACTCTCCTCCTCACATAGCCTTTCCACGAACCAGATACTGAAGCTTGCCACGGAAGATCCTGGAGTCAAGAATTTTGTCCACTTCGTACTCATCCTCACCATCCACGAGGACTGGAGGTGGGGCAGGCAGGGCTCGGCCAGGGAAAGTGTTTTCATGAAAAGGTTTAAGCAGTGCAACGTGAAACACTGGATGTATTTTCATGGAATTCGGGCGTTGTAAACGGAAAGTGACAGCATTGATCTGAGGTTCCCATGAACCTTTGACCCAATTTGTGAGAAGGAATCCGAAGCTTGAGATTCCTTGTTGACAGCCACACCTTGTCACCAACGTGATAGACTGGGGCCTCCTTTCTATGCCTATCAGCAGCTCTTTTGTAACATTCCTGAGCCTCCAAAAGAGTCTCTTTCAACAGTGCTTGGGAATCACTTAAGGCCGTTAGCCGGTCAGCGGTGGCAGGAATGGAAGTAGTAATTGGGAGACTGACTAGAAAGGTCGGATGGTAACCATAGTTGGCAAAAAATGGGCTCAAAGAAGTGGAGCAGTGTTGGGAATTGTTATAGGCAAACTCCACCGTGGGTAGAAAATCCAGCCAGTCATCCTGCAGGTAACTAATATAGCACCGCAAATATTGCTCCAAAGTCTGGTTGGTTCGCTCAGTCTGTCCATTACTTTGCGGATGAAAAGCTGACGACAGATTTACATTAATACCTAGATTAGAACAAAAATGTTTCCAAAAACGAGACGTAAACTGTACTCCCCTGTCAGAAACTACTTCATCAGGCACTCCATGCAAGCGAAATATTTCCCGAATAACCACGTCAGCCGTCTGTTTAGCTGAAGGCAGACCACGAGCTGGTATGAAATGACCCATCTTAGTTAACCTGTCCACAACAACAAGAATGGTAGTGTGTTCCTTAGAGGGAAGTAGTTCCACAATAAAGTCCATGGATATAGATCCCCAGGGACGATGAGGAATCGGAAGAGGCTGAAGCAAGCCAACAGGGGATGAGCGAGGAGTCTTATGTCTGGCACACACATCACAAGAGGACACATACTTCTTAACATCCTCATGATACTTCGGCCACCAAAAGGATCGGGCAAGTAGCTCTTGTGTCTTTCGGATTCCTGGATGACCTGCTGGTTTTGAGTCATGGTAGAGACGTAAAAGGTCCAGTCGCACTGACTCCGGAGCAAACAGACGTTGTTGAAAAATCCAAAACCCATTACGCATCGTCATATGGAGGTCACGAGGAGGATCACGAAGAACTGTGTCTTCAGCGTAGCCCTTTTTAATGCGAGACATCAGATCAGAAGGAAATGTAACTCCTATAAATATATCCTCTGGCAAGATGGTGGTCTTGGTTACGGTAGTATGGAGGGGGTCAGCTATTCTAGACAAGGCATCCGCCTTACCATTCTTGGAGCCAGGACGGTATGTAACCAAAAAATTTAACCTTGAGAAGAATAGGGACCAGCGTGCTTGTCTGGCTGACAGTCTCTTAGCTGATCGAATACATTCCAGATTTTTGTGATCTGTGAGGACAGTAATTGGATAAGTAGCTCCCTCCAAGACATGTCTCCATTCGGTGAAGGCAGCTTTTATAGCCAATAGTTCTTTATTCCCTATGTCATCATTTCTTTCTGCTGGCACCATCTGGCGGGAATAGAAGGCACACGGATGTAACAGCATCTTAGGTCCAGTCCTTTGAGACAGTATAGCACCAACAGCTGAATCAGAAGCATCAACTTCCACAATAAATGGTAATTCCGGCTGAGGATGTACCAGGACAGGGGCAGAGGTAAACAGAGTCTTCAATCGGGAAAATGCGGTATCCGCCTTATCGGACCACTGAAAAGGAGTCCCTTTACGTGTGAGTTCAGTGATCGGTGTAATAATGGCAGAGAAATTCTTAATGAAACACCTGTAAAAATTGGCAAACCCCACAAATCTCTGAACATCTTTTTCATTCTTGGGGATGGGCCAGTCCAGCACAGCTTTAATTTTACTTGCGTCCATAGTTAAACCTTTGGGAGTTATTACATACCCCAGGAATTGAATTTCTTTTTGTTCAAACTCACATTTTTCTAGTTTAATGTATAGGCGGTGGGTACGAAGGCGCTCTAGAACTATACGGACCTGTTTTCTGTGGTTTTCAAGATTATCAGAGAATATTAGGATATCATCCAAATATGCCACAACAAACTGATCCAGGAGATCTCGTAGTACATCATTGATAAGATGCTGGAAAGTTGCAAGGGCATTACACAGCCCAAAAGGCATTACTAGATATTCGTAATGCCCATACCTGGTTCTGAAAGCTGTTTTCCATTCATCATTGGGTCTTATGCGAACCAGATTATATGCCCCCCGAAGATCAAGCTTCGTAAATATTTTAGCTGAGCGGAGTCTCTCAAAAAGTTCAGGAATCAGAGGCAAGGGTTAGCGGTTTTTAACAGTGATGTTATTAATGTCCCTGTAATCAACGCATGGCCGTAGGCTGCCATCTTTCTTTTCTACAAAGAAAATAGGAGCTCCTGCTGGAGAAGTAGATGGTCGAATAAAGCCGTTAGGCAAGATTTTCTTGTAGGTATTCACGAAGAGCTTTCAATTCAGGCTCAGAAAGGGAATATATACGGCCAAATGGGATAGCAGCCCCAGGCAACAGCTCTATTGGGCAATCATAAGGCCTGTGTGGTGGAAGCTGATCAGCATTCTTCTTATCACAGACATCTGCAAAATCCCGATATTGTAGAGGAAGCTTAGTCAAGTTTGTAGCAACCATTTCATTAATTGTTGTGGCAACAGGTGTTACCTTAGAGGGTTGACAATTCATTAAGCAGTGTTCTGAAGGAAAGGACAAAGTTATGATCTTCCAATCAATCTGTGGGTTATGCAGAGCAAGCCAAGGTACCCCCAAAATCACTGGAAACTGTGTTGAGGAAATTAGGTGGAAAGATATAGCCTCATGGTGATTCACTTCCACAGTCAACTTTAAGGGCACAGTCTCATGTGTAACCAGTCCTGACGTAAGTGGAGAACCATCAACTGTCTCCATTAACACAGGTGAAGAATTAGGGATAGACTGAATTCAATTTCCTGCTGCAAAGTTAATGTCCATAAAGTTTCCGCCTGCTCCAGAATCTATCATAGCGGTAGTTGAAATTTTACGATCACCACATTGCAACATGATAGGCACCACAAAATGAGGATGTTGAGTCAACATACCCTCTTCACCATGAGCCAGAGAAAACAAGGGTTGTGTGACAGAATCCAGTTGATCCGAAATCTGGGATTGGTGTCGAATCTGTGCACCCTCAGCCGCCATAGCTATTGTTCTTTTGGATTTGCTTGGGCAATTGATGGCATAGTGCCCTGCACTACCACAATACAAACATAAATTGTGAGTGCGTCGCCACTGTTTGTCTTCGTTGGATAATGGCCCTCTTATTAGATTTACCTGCATCGCCTCTGGCTCAGAGTCTGTAGGTGTTTGTAGGATCGGAGTAGAAGTTCTTGAATAGGAAATTGGAGTAGTACTTGGTCTAAAAGAGCCCTGTCTTTCCAATCTTCTTTCAGAAAGTCTCCGATCAATACGGATAGCCAAACGCACAAATGCATCAAAGTCAGCAGGAAGATCAACACGAGCTAGCTCATCTTTTATAGCTTCTGAGAGACCTTTTCTGAAGTGGAACCTCTGGGCTGATTGGTTCCAGGTAGTATCAGCAACCCACTGTCTGAATTCAGCAGCATATTCAGCCACCGAGCGCCTCCCTTGATGCAAATGAAGGATAGTGGCTTCTGCTGTAGCACATCGATTGGGGTCATCAAAAACTAGGCACATGGCCTCAAGAAAGTCATTTAGATTACCCAAGACTGGACTGTCTTGTTCCAGAAGAGGGGAGCCCCAAGCCAGGGCTTCATCTTTGAATAAGGAAAAAATAAATCCCACCTTCTCTCTTTCAGATGGAAATTGGTGAGGTAACATCATGAAGTGCAAACGGCATTGATTTAGGAAACCCCTACATTTTTTGCGATCTCCTCCAAACTTTTCTGGCAGGGGCAAGCGGGCCTCTTGAGCAGGTGTAACAGTAGCAGTCGCAGCATCACGTGCCCTGTAGCTGGTATACTCACTGTGCATTGACTGAAATTTATTTTGCAGTTCAGCTACCTGGTCCTGCAGCACTTGGATGGTCTGTGCCTGGGTCTGCACAGTTCTTGCAAATAAAGCAACCTGCTGGGCCAATGCAGAATCTGTCCCGGCGGTCTCCATGAAAGGGCCAGATTATTCTGTAGTGATATAGAAATCACAAAGTTGTGGAGACCAGTAGCCAAGGTTAGCAATAATCCAGTTCCGCAAACTTGTAGGTGAAAACAGGAACAAGGTTTATTGAAGTGATCAGAAACCACACAATAATCTGGCAAGGATCAATAGACAGGAAGTGCCTTATATAGGCCAAGGACCAGACACCTGACCAGACACAGCTGAAGAGACTTAGGTACTGATACAATTGCTAGCAGAGTCAAGCTTATAAGGTCTCAATGGAATTCACAACAGGCAGGCTGGCGCAGTGGTAGGGAAGAGGTATAGCAGCCTGGGGACCAGGGTTCAAAACCCAGCAGAGTCAATTCCTCACACTCTCTCTCTCTCTCTCTCTATATATATATATATATATATATATATATATATAAAGAGAGAGATTGAGTTTGAGTTTGATTGAGATTTCTACACATATTTGCAATACACATAGGTGTTCCAAACTGCTTCTTCAATGGGGCTTGACAAGAACTTATTTTCATCCTAGCCCAGCAGGACCATGTAGTTCCTACTACCTCTGGTACAGAAGATGGCTTCAGGATAGGTACCACTCCCAGGAATATGTGCAGAGTATAATGCAGATAGGATATTATTGGCCTCAGACATAGCCGCATGCCTTGTATATATGCAAACTGTAACTGACCCTTCCACATTGTTTAGGAAAGTATTGATCTAGCGTGTTTCATCTAGCGTGTTTCATCAGTATTTTAGCTGAGCGGAGTCTCTCAAAAAGTTCAGGAATCAGAGGCAAGGGTTAGCGGTTTTTAACAGTGATGTTATTAATGTCCCTGTAATCAACGCATGGCCGTAGGCTGCCATCTTTCTTTTCTACAAAGAAAATAGGAGCTCCTGCTGGAGAAGTAGATGGTCGAATAAAGCCGTTAGGCAAGATTTTCTTGTAGGTATTCACGAAGAGCTTTCAATTCAGGCTCAGAAAGGGAATATATACGGCCAAATGGGATAGCAGCCCCAGGCAACAGCTCTATTGGGCAATCATAAGGCCTGTGTGGTGGAAGCTGATCAGCATTCTTCTTATCACAGACATCTGCAAAATCCCGATATTGTAGAGGAAGCTTAGTCAAGTTTGTAGCAACCATTTCATTAATTGTTGTGGCAACAGGTGTTACCTTAGAGGGTTGACAATTCATTAAGCAGTGTTCTGAAGGAAAGGACAAAGTTATGATCTTCCAATCAATCTGTGGGTTATGCAGAGCAAGCCAAGGTACCCCCAAAATCACTGGAAACTGTGTTGAGGAAATTAGGTGGAAAGATATAGCCTCATGGTGATTCACTTCCACAGTCAACTTTAAGGGCACAGTCTCATGTGTAACCAGTCCTGACGTAAGTGGAGAACCATCAACTGTCTCCATTAACACAGGTGAAGAATTAGGGATAGACTGAATTCAATTTCCTGCTGCAAAGTTAATGTCCATAAAGTTTCCGCCTGCTCCAGAATCTATCATAGCGGTAGTTGAAATTTTACGATCACCACATTGCAACATGATAGGCACCACAAAATGAGGATGTTGAGTCAACATACCCTCTTCACCATGAGCCAGAGAAAACAAGGGTTGTGTGACAGAATCCAGTTGATCCGAAATCTGGGATTGGTGTCGAATCTGTGCACCCTCAGCCGCCATAGCTATTGTTCTTTTGGATTTGCTAGGGCAATTGATGGCATAGTGCCCTGCACTACCACAATACAAACATAAATTGTGAGTGCGTCGCCACTGTTTGTCTTCGTTGGATAATGGCCCTCTTATTAGATTTACCTGCATAGCCTCTGGCTCAGAGTCTGTAGGTGTTTGTAGGATCGGAGTAGAAGTTCTTGAATAGGAAATTGGAGTAGTACTTGGTCTAAAAGAGCCCTGTCTTTCCAATCTTCTTTCAGAAAGTCTCCGATCAATACGGATAGCCAAACGCACAAATGCATCAAAGTCAGCAGGAAGATCAACACGAGCTAGCTCATCTTTTATGGCTTCTGAGAGACCTTTTCTGAAGTGGAACCTCTGGGCTGATTGGTTCCAGGTAGTATCAGCAACCCACTGTCTGAATTCAGCAGCATATTCAGCCACCGAGCGCCTCCCTTGATGCAAATGAAGGATAGTGGCTTCTGCTGTAGCACATCGATTGGGGTCATCAAAAACTAGGCACATGGCCTCAAGAAAGTCATTTAGATTACCCAAGACTGGACTGTCTTGTTCCAGAAGAGGGGAGCCCCAAGCCAGGGCTTCATCTTTGAATAAGGAAAAAATAAATCCCACCTTCTCTCTTTCAGATGGAAATTGGTGAGGTAACATCATGAAGTGCAAACGGCATTGATTTAGGAAACCCCTACATTTTTTGCGATCTCCTCCAAACTTTTCTGGCAGGGGCAAGCGGGCCTCTTGAGCAGGTGTAACAGTAGCAGTCGCAGCATCACGTGCCCTGTAGCTGGTATACTCACTGTGCATTGACTGAAATTTATTTTGCAGTTCAGCTACCTGGTCCTGCAGCACTTGGATGGTCTGTGCCTGGGTCTGCACAGTTCTTGCAAATAAAGCAACCTGCTGGGCCAATGCAGAATCTGTCCCGGCGGTCTCCATGAAAGGGCCAGATTATTCTGTAGTGATATAGAAATCACAAAGTTGTGGAGACCAGTAGCCAAGGTTAGCAATAATCCAGTTCCGCAAACTTGTAGGTGAAAACAGGAACAAGGTTTATTGAAGTGATCAGAAACCACACAATAATCTGGCAAGGATCAATAGACAGGAAGTGCCTTATATAGGCCAAGGACCAGACACCTGACCAGACACAGCTGAAGAGACTTAGGTACTGATACAATTGCTAGCAGAGTCAAGCTTATAAGGTCTCAATGGAATTCACAACAGGCAGGCTGGCGCAGTGGTAGGGAAGAGGTATAGCAGCCTGGGGACCAGGGTTCAAAACCCAGCAGAGTCAATTCCTCACACTCTCTCTCTCTCTCTCTATATATATATATATATATATATATATATATATATATATATAAAGAGAGAGATTGAGTTTGAGTTTGATTGAGATTTCTACACATATTTGCAATACACATAGGTGTTCCAAACTGCTTCTTCAATGGGGCTTGACAAGAACTTATTTTCATCCTAGCCCAGCAGGACCATGTAGTTCCTACTACCTCTGGTACAGAAGATGGCTTCAGGATAGGTACCACTCCCAGGAATATGTGCAGAGTATAATGCAGATAGGATATTATTGGCCTCAGACATAGCCGCATGCCTTGTATATATGCAAACTGTAACTGACCCTTCCACATTGTTTAGGAAAGTATTGATCTAGCGTGTTTCATCAGCGCCACTCAGGTCCAGAGTGAGAGGTGCTGTACACCCCTCCCACTGCTGTCACAGGCTCTGTCCACTTAAGGTTGATTACTGCAGTTATTTCCAACATTGATATCCAAGCAGAAATAGTGTTAGAGGCGATCAAAATGGGGGACGAGGGTGGAGCAGGCAAACCCACTAAAACATTTCTTTATTTCTCTTTCTTTTCAGGTGGTGATGGAGGGTGAGGAGCAGAGGGGAGAGGAGTGGCAGGGAGTCCCGGGGCGTGGAGGTGGGGAAGAGGAGGGGAGGAGGAGGTACTAGTTGAGGAGGGGGAGGTAGTAGAGGAGGAGGGAGGAGAGGAGGAGGAGAGAGGAGAGGAGGAGGAGGGAGGAGAGGAGGAGGAAGGGAGAGGAGGAGGAAAGAGGGAGGAGAGGAGGAGGGAGGAGAGGAGGATAAGGAGGGAGGAGAGGAGGAGAAGGAGGGAAGGAGGGAGGAGAGTAGAGGAAGGAGGGAGGAGAGGAGAGGAAGGAGGGAGGAGAGGAGAGGAGGAGGGAGAAGGAAGGAGAGTAGAGGAAGGAGGGAGGAGAGTAGAGGAAGGAGGGAGGAGAGTAAAGGAAGGAGGAGGGAGAGGAGAGTAGGAGGAGGAAGGAGGAGGAGGGAGGAGAGGAGGGAGGAGGAGAGTGGAGAGGGTCCTCATCCCTAGTCTGGAGAGCAAGAGGCTGGCGGCAGGTCCAGGGCCCACAATTATAGCCGGGAGGAGAACATGGTCCTCCTGGAGGCCATCCGTGCTCGCCCCGTTATCACCTCGGGGGGTAGGGAAGTCAAGGCTGGGCCCAGGGCTAATGCTTGGCAGCAGGTGGTGGATCTGGTCAATGGTGTGGCGGGCCGTGGACGGAGTCTGCGGTCCATTAAGCACCGGTTTGACGACATCAGGGCCGTGGTGAGAAAGAAGATGGCGCAGGAGGCCGAGGGGCGGAGGGTCAAGTACCTTGCACATGAGGGGATTGCAAGGGCCATGCTTGCACCCTCCGATGCAGCTGCAGCATTAGGCCCGGTGGAGCAGCAGGACCCAGCCTCCATGGCAGGTGAATATGACATACAGCAACATGCCACCACATGTGCATCACACACACTACACATGGACATGACACTGACATGTCAGCTCCATGAAATAACAAGGGATAGATGGATGCATCATTAAATTCATGAAGCTGACAAATCACTGTCATTCCTGGTCAACACAACAGTAATCAAGCAATAGAGCAGGTGTGTCCAAACTAGGTCCTGGTGGGCCACACACATGGCTGGATTTGATAACCCTGCTGCGCACAGGTGAGTCAATCGCTTCTTCAGTCATCCTGATTGACTCACCAGTGCACAGAAAGGATATCTTCCAATCCAGGAAAGAGTTTGGACACCCCTGTAATAGAGAGTCCATGTATTGGTGTGCCCTTTCAGCCTATGCAGTTACAGACAGCAGCCGTAATACAGATAGCGTTGTTAGCCGAGAACCATCCAGAACAGAAACCTAAGAATAGATAACAGCTAGTATAAGATAGCTAATCAGAGAATCATCCATATTCAAGGCTAGATGTCAGATAATTAGAAATGAACACATATCAATGCGCTAATCAACATACTAATGACATGTACCTTTCTTCTCTATCTCTCAGCATCCAGGAGGAGCTCTGGGTCCTGTGACCAGGCAGAGGAGGCGGGCCATCAGCCCCGTACTAGGATCTTACAGCACAGGGGGAGGAGGAAGGAAGATCGGAGGGCCCTGGGTCAGAGGATGGGCTGGTCATTGACCTTGCAGGGTCACCTGCCACAAGCCCTGGGCCTATGCCCATCCTCGAAAGACTTGCTCTGGGGCCCTCCCACGCCCAAGGGACAGCACCTCCTTCCCCACACAGTGTGCTGGCCTGGTCACCACTGGGCACATTGTCCCCCCTGGCTCCAGCTGTGGACCTCCCCGCTACACCTCACCAGGCCCACCCAGCGGTGTCTTCGATGAAGGAGCTGCTGGCAAGCTCCCAGAGAATCGAGGCCAGCATCTCTGCCCTCCGGTCACATATGACCCACAGCCTGGCCAGGCTGTCCAGGGAGGTGAGGAGGCACCACATGACCACCGAACACCTTCAGGTCAGGCTGCTCAGACAGGCGATGGTCCCCTCCCCAACATCAACGGGGATCTCCCAATCCCCCAGTCAAGAGCAGCCTGGCCCCTCCTCTCCTCCCATGTGTCCACCACCACCAAGACCACCGCTGCCTGGCACCGCCCCCCCCCCCCCCACTATCACCACCAGAGGGTAGACGGAGGATGGGCACAGGTGATGTGGGTCCTGGGCCCAAGCGGAGGAGGACATAGGACCTCATTCAATTGCAATGTGGCCGATTGCTAAGGGCTCAATTTTAGCACAGAGCATATTTTCTACAGATGTTTGTAGTTAATGAACTTCTATCCAAAAGCAAGGTCTTCACTAACTACAAACGTCTGTAACTAAATATATGCTCTGTGCTTATATAGAGCCCTTTTCAATCGGCCAAATCGCAATTGAATGACGCCCATAGGGTCTGCAGACATGTTTTAGCCTTCTCAACAGCACTCCTCAGTGACCATCAATTGGTGACAGGTTAAACAGAACACAAAGGGCCTCATTAAAATGTGATTTGGTCAATTGAATAGGGCTCTATATAAGCACATGTTTTTAGTTAGTGAAGACCTGGCATTTGCATAGAAGTTCCCTAACTAAAAACTTCCTTTCAAAAATATGCTGTGTGCTTATATAGAGCCCTATTCAATTTGTTACATAGCAATTTAATGAGGCTGTTAATTAGTAGTGTGATGCCGAGATGCTGCAGGCCCTATGATGTTTTCAGGCCTTATTTCTTAGGTTTTGTCTTTTTTTGCTTCTTTCTTTTTTTTGGGGGGGGGTCCATGAAGGCATCTCCTGCATCTGCAAGCATTGTGGAGGAATTATGAGGTGTAGGGTTTTCCCACTGCCTCTCAGGTAGACATGCCTTCAATGGCAGCCCCCTTAACATGTAGCTCCCACAATCTTACAGCTATCGTATAGCCAGATATCTCCGACATGATTGTTGGTAGCTTAAATGTAGACTAATACCGCTATGGCGGTGGACTTGCAAAGTCTCACAATGGCATGTTAATAACAGCCAGCATTAATATATGCACTAGTGAAGCATGTGATCCTGACCTCAATATCGGTCTGAGAACAGATCTTTGGGTCTGATGTAAGAAACAGTGAATCTGGCTGCTGACCTTTGTGTCCTCTCCATAATAATGGCTATTTGCCCATATTTCTGATTATCCACAGACCTAGCTAATAGTTAGTAATGCTTGCAGATGAGAGTTGGTATATTGGTACAGTATTTAGAACTGTACTGTACATACATCGTGATTCTAAATTGTTTTGGATCCTCCTCCGCATTTTTTGATTTGAACACTTATTTCAGATTTTTGTTTGGTCAACACACTGTATGTGTGAAACTGGATTGGATTACACATTCCAAAGGTTGAATCATCTGTTTCATTAAGAAGATCTAGAGTTGTAAGTGCTATGCACATAAATGGTTTCTTCAGTTAAATGGAGAGATTTCTGGTTCCGGTTGCAGCATGTGACCCTGGTAGGTGCTATGCATCATGCTTATTCTAGACTATTAGATTGACCCCTGTAGGTTTCCACTTTTTTCCAGCCTCTTGCTCTTCAAGGACCCGCCCACACCACACCCATGATATTAATGCAGTTTTGACCACTGCTGATTGTGGTCTGTCTATCAAATAAAGCTTTGTTATACTGTTATGTGAATGCACAATCTTGACCACTGCTGATTGTGGTCTGTGTAAAAAATAAAGCTTTGTTAGACCTTTATGACTGCATCCATGTGTTATGAATATGTTTGGTTCTGTGAAATCCACATGCATTACATTAGTGTCACATTCCTATAAATGTAAACTGATGAGCCATAGTTAACATGCAATAGATCAATACATCTAAAACTGTTGAGGAGTCAGAATAGCTTTAGATATCATATGATCTCAAATATCATATCTACTACTATTATAGGGTTAATACCCATGACAAGTCTGACTAGCGATACTGTGGAGTAGGAACATTCCCCTGAGGGCCTACAATGAATAGGACAGGTGACACTGGAGTGCTATTCCAGTTCCTTCTCTAGTTGATTGGGATTAGTCTGACCTCTCTGATAAGACGTACCCCCCTACACTGGCCCTATGTAGGATAGCTCACAGCTTCATTGAAGTACACAAACTCCTTCACCCACATCACTTAGCATATGTGTGAATACAGTTAGTTGCCCAATAATGAACATGCATTGGCTAAATATCCTTTGGTTATCATATGTTGTAATGGTCATGCACATGCCAATATGACAAACCATGCTGCAACATGCATAATATGATTGAAGCCACACTACCCAATTCAATAGCAAGAGTAAAACATGAGTCAGGTCATATGAACCCTTTGCCACGCACATGAGCTCTATTGTGATCCCTTAAATCTCTATCTAATTGCATATACATCTCGCTCATCACATCTACATTTGGTAACACAATTATTTTTCAAATTACACCGCCACATGGCATATATCAAGTAGCAGGGAAACATTGTAATGTATGTTGTTCAGTTCTTCAGTTGTGTCTGACACTCTGTGACCCTATGAGCTGCAGCACATTCAGCTAGGTCTCTGCCTGTGCTGTTATCCACGGTTTCCAAGCTAAATATACTGGTGTGGTTTGTCAGTTCCTTCTCAAGTGGATTGGACCTTGTCTGATCTCTCTGCTATGATGTGCCCACCTATAGTGGCCCTACATGTTATAGCTCACAGCTTCATTCAGGTACACAAGACCCTTCACACCACTTAGCAATGCTGAAGGGGACCAGGGGAACATACACCACACATATCTACTCTGACCCATCAGGAAAGGCCGCAAGCTCCGGGATCGACAACAAACTCCCCGCCATCAGGCATAATCTCTGCTACGCCCATCCTGGTGGGAGCCATGTGCCAGGTGTCTAGTTATTCCCATTTGGGGAACTTCCAAACTGTTCTGCTATTTATCAATTTACATGGGTGAGGGTTGCTAAGTGGTGGTGGTGGTGAAGCAGCTTGTGTACCTGAATGAAGCTGTCAGCTTCTGTAGGTGGGCAGGTCATAGCAGAAAGATCAGACAAATCCCAATCCACTAGAGGAGGAACTAACATCCCACTCCAATCTCTTTGGCCTTCAAACCTTGGAGAACAGCACAGGCAGAGACCTAGCTGAATGTGCTGCAGTCCATAAGGTCACGGAGAGTCGGACACAACTGAAGAACTTAACCACATATAATGAAATATTTCCCTGGTACTTGATATATGCCAAGTGGCGGTCTGATTTGGCCACTATTTGTATTCTCTAATGTAGATGTGATGAGCGAGATGTGTATTCTATCGTTGATCAACCATATAGCGTGCATCGAATGTGCGCTGTCATCTGCGCACCGACACATGCGCGCATCAACAACAGCAGGCCCGACAGGAGGCTAGCGGATCTAATGATTATGATTAGGCTGTGGGGTGTAAGGGTTAGGATTAGGCTGCGGCTACAAGGGTTAGAAGGGTTTATGGCATTAGGTCATATTACTTGCGCCCTTTCATCGACGCGCACTAGTCAAAAATATTACAACTGCGCAATGATGTGGGACCGCTCATGTCAGCTACATGTTGTCAAAACACATTTGCTGTGCGCGCCAATGTTGGGGTGACATATTCTATTATAGGGCTGTTTTAGAGGCTACAATGGAACCTGTATGTGTGTTGACCAATCAAACATATGAGGAATATTAAACTAATTTGAACTATTGTTCATTTGGAAGCTGTAATGCTTGGGCCTCCATTTTAGGGTTACAGGCTTAAACCACGCAGACTGCAAAAACTGTAACAAAATGGATACCTTTAACCTCCAAGTACGTACGGCCTTTAAAAACGAGCTGCGGCCTTGGAGGACAGCCCGCACGGGCTTGAATACGGAGCTACGGGCTTGATCATTGAAGTCCGTGGGACTTGTACGGATTTTAAAATCAAAGTACAATTTGGCGATGTGCAAGCTTGAGAATGTTTGGCTAGTAATCCTCATGCCCCCCCATTATGTTCCCCATCATTTACAGTGCTTTGCAGTGCTGGATTGAATATATATTGGCTATTACAATGCTTGGTTTGCGGACCTCCATCTCTGAACCCGTACGGGTTTTAACAAGGACGAGCCCGCGGAACTACGGGACGTAAAGTAATCCGTAAATAATATATCGGATTTGGCCTGATGTGCAAGCTTGAGAGGGTGTTGCTATTAATCCTCATGTCCCCCATTATAATGCCTAGCATTTACGGAGCTTTACAGTGCATTCTCGATTTTATATTTGCAGTTTCAGTTTTCGGACTTTGCGGATGGAAAACAAGATTTAAGTTTACATGATATGCGACTGTCCGGAAGGGGATATCCTTGCGGCGCCGTATAATTGAATTGCAAGGTAAAGGTAGCTCTACACGGGGCCGTAAGACGGCCGCAAGGAATCACAGCTAGAATGAGCCCCCTAGAATGGAAGAATGGGAAAGGGAAATAAATATTACTTGGTCTAGCAGACAGTGGCTAAAAGCCTGCAAAATAACACAGAAAACAACAAAATGTTCAACCTACAGAGAAATTTTCTTCAAACGTATACAAACATGGTACAGAGTACCAGTAAAAATAAATACAATATATCCAGATAAATACTTGGATCTTTGTTGGAGAAATCGGGGTTAAAATGCACTCATTTTCATATCTGGTGGACATGTCCTAAGATTCAGGAATTATGGCCTCTGTGTAATAGACATATTTCAAAAATAGTAGGTCTTCAAATGGAAAATACACCTCAATGGATATTATTCCATATTTTCTCTGTAGAAATAACACATTCTAAAAAAGCTTTAATAATTCAAGTTCTAATGGCAGTAAAATGTTTGACTACTAAAAATGGGAAAACAGAGAAAATACCTACATGGCAGGAAATAGTTTTTGTAATTGAAAAAAATAGACATCTGGAAAATCACTTCCTATTGTTTTATATAACCACTCCATATATAATTCCTGTATTACTGGATATATCCTCTCCATATAACTCCTCCTATTGCTCCATATATCTTCTCCCTTTTGTTGTATATAACATCTCTCTATATGTACAGTATATATATCTATTACTCCATATAACCTCTCCCTATAACTCTCTATATTCCCCCATATTACCTCTCCCTATTATATATTATTATTATTATTAGTGATCTTTTCCTTCCTCCCTACTAACAGTCAGATTTCTCTCACTTCCCCTCCTTTTTCCAGCGTGCTGATTGGCTGTAACTGCTATCGACCAATCACACTTCAGCTTATCCTCCTGCCCCATCTGACCCTTCAGAACAGTGAGGTTTGAATCACTTCACAGTTAATCTTCCCACCCCTCTTCAGAATCTTATACTGATTGGCTGCTGGACATGCTCATTATCTGTGTTTAGCCAATCGGTTAACTTTTACAGCCCACAGCTCCATTAGATAGTTATTAGACAGCTCTGACTGATCCCGAATGTCAAATAAACCCCTGATGTGAGAGACCACCCAACCATCACAGGACCACCCCAAGTGTCATATTCATATTATTATTTTATGGACAATTTTTTTTTTAGTAATAAATTATAACAACCTGTAATATTTAAATTAAAAATGTGTGCTCTAATGGTGGCAGCCATTTGCTTTTGTTCCTTATAGGATTAGATGGATGTTAGATTGTGCATTGTAAGTTTGTGTGTTCTCAATCTTGCATGGAGCTTTGGAGAAAGCCCTATGGACACTGGATTCTAAGCTCAAAGACAGGACCCTCCATCTTTGCAGTGTGTTAATATTGCTATTGTTTTTGATTTGAACTACGGAATATGTTGGCGAGTTACAAATAAACAATAATAATGGATGCTGATAGTATGTCTATTCAGTTCTATTGAAAGACTGCCAATCATCAACAGAGCTACATAGAAGAGCAAGTCTCAATAGCATATATACAGGAAGATAAGCAGGTCAAGCATTACTCCTATATCAGGGTCACTGCAGAACATCACTCCAATATCAGGGGCTCTGCAGAGCATGACTCCGAAACCCCAGAAGCTCTGCAGAGGCCTTATATATAATCCATGTTGCTTTGCATCTCCCTCCACATAACAAGTTCAGGGTTGTGGGTTGTCTTACTCCTCCAGGACAAAATTATAATTTGGACAGTTACATTACAATGACATAATGCATGGTCTCTCTATATATCTTTTATTGACAAACATATATTCTTATAAGAAGCATTATATCTGCCGTATACCAATACAACCCTCTGATACAGAATATATGAAGTACCTGCTCTGGGGATGATAATAATATATAGAGATTGGGTGACAATGTATAGAGCTGATAAAAAGGTAATTTTGCATAATTGTTGCAAAACAAAATAGGGACTGAGACTGATAGCTATATACAAAGGCTAAAGATTAGAGTAGGTACTGAAAAATACATACTATAAGACATGAGAAACATTCTGACAAATGAGGAAGTGAGGATCCTGCTCCTGAGAACTTAAAATGTAAAGGGGATGGGGAAGTGACCCAAGAAGGTGAGAGTGTGGTGGATAATGGCCCAGCCAGCAGGCAATAAACACTTAGAGCGGTGGCTGGGTGTCCAACAGTGATTTACAATATTCAATATTGTTTTGTATTTGCCACGTGTTACGGGTCAGTAAAGAATGACACAAATCTGATCTAATCAAGAAGGAGGCATCTTTATTTACTTGTACAAGAGAGTCCAAGGGGATAACCACAATGGCAGACAGAGTGAGTATGCAGAGAGGGCTGTGAAGAGTATTTTGTCATGGTGAGGGGGCTTGAAACTTTGCAACATGAGCTTACATGAAATCATTCTGACATTTCTTTCAACCTTGAATGCTGTCCAGTCCACCTAGGAGATAAAGAAACCTTATTAAGACACTTCACAAGGACATAATCTCCCAGGTGAATATCATTCATTTGTTTATCAGATATTTGAGGCAGTCTCTCTGCTACCTGCTTATGATGCTTCAATTAGGAGGCTTTACAAGTAATATATATGTTACTGTGAATGTCTGAAATTCAGAGAATGTCGGCATTCACCGGTGAATGTCGACATTCACCTAGCCGTTTGGTGTATGTCCGAAATATTTGCTAAATACCCTTATATCTGACTTACACCGGTGAATGTCGACCGTGCGCTAATGTGAATGTCGAACACGTCGGAGATTGATACGCGATTCCAATCTTATTTATTGCAACAACTTCAACTATTATGACACTTTGAATTGCGCGAGAGTCCCTTGCTTTTCCAACTGCATTTATTTGCGGAACGCTTCCTTTTTTTGCAGTGACAGAGCGTATAGCCTCTTAGGTGCGCTGCATTTCATTTGACACCATTCGCATAAATTGAAATACAACGTTACAACTTCGTATGTAATATTTTGAGGTATTTAACTTGCAACTCTTTAAGCGTACACGTTCTTCCTCCGTGGCCTATTCTGGCGCGAGTTTCGTCTAGTATACCGAACGATTCTTCACCGGTAACGTAATACCGTAAAATCGTTCGCCCTGCTTTTAACGGTACAATTAACTTCTCTCCATCGTTTGTTTTTTAAAACATAAAAAAAAACGTTTTAATCGTCTGTAATCCAAAGGCGTGTTGCGCCTAGTTTTTAGAAGAAACCACTTCGGAAAGTATTTTAGAGTACTTTTCTTGAGAAAAAAAAATAAAAACGACTGTATTTTCGTTTACCCGCAATGAATGCATTGAACTTTTTTTCAAGAAAAACGATCGTGATTTACTGCGGTATCCATTTAGTATAAACGGAGTCGCCCTCTCTCAGCAAAACAAAGGATTCGGCGGAAGAGAGAGACGGTCGCCTCTTCGCCGGCTCCTCTCTTTTGGACTTCCACCAGAGCAGAGCTGTGATTGTCGACATACACCGGTGAGGGTCAGAATGTACAATAATGGAACTAAATATTCCGTCTTTCACCGGCGTATTTTGGTGTGTGTCGACATTTACCGGTGAATGTCGACATTCTCCAATTTCTGACATTCACAGTAACATATATATATATTAAAATATATTTTACCATGAGTCTCTGTACTGAAGGAGTTGAGTAGTAGATTGGGAGGCCAGTTAAGTTGGTGTCGGCTACACAGGGGTGTTGCCACTGTTCTCTTTTAAATTGATTACCAATGCAGAGAGTGTCACAAGAGGGCTCATTGGCACAAAAACACAACAAAGTGAAAGTGCACTATTGCACAGCTTCGAAATTATTAAAAAAAAATTTGCTTTTTAAAAAAATGTTATTATTATCATTTATTTCCGTAGCGCTATACATAAGTTAAGTTACAGGCAATGACAAGTTAAAGATTCACACATTGCAAATAGTGGATGGCCCTGTCTTTGAGCTTGGAATCCGGTGTCCATAGCGCTTTCCCTAAAGCACCGCGCAGGATTGAAACTCGCAGAATTACAATCTAAAGGTTAAAGTGTGTATGTGGTACAGTAGGGAGAGAGTAGTGCTGAGCATGATAGGGAGGAAGGTTATAGGCTTCTTTAAAGAGGTGCATTTTTATTGATGTTTTGAAGGATTTAAGGCAGGAGAATAGTCTGGTGAAGCGAGGCAAGGAGTTCCAGAGAATAGGGGCAGCGCGAGAAAAGTCCTGGAGGCGGGAGTGAGAGGAGGCGACAAGAGTGGTAGAAAGAAGAAGGTCGTTAGCAGAACAAAGAGGGCGTATTTGGAGATGAGAGCAGAGATGTATGGAGGTGCACTGTTGTTGAGGGATTTATAAGTTAGGGTCAAGATTTTAAACGTTATTCTGGAGGCTAAGGGAAGCCAGTTAAGTGATTGACAAAGAGGAGCTGCAGACACTGAACGATGTGTACTGAAGATGAGTCTGGCGGAGGCATTTATTATAGATTGAAGTGGGGAGAGGCGAGTGATGGACAGGCCAACAAGGAGCGAGTTGCAATAGTCAAGACGAGAAATGATGAGAGAGTGTATTACAATCTTAGCAGTGTCTTGTGTAAGGTAGTGGCATATTTTGGATATGTTTTTTAGATGGAAAAGACAGGATTTGGTTAGAGACTGTATGTGTGGGATGAAAGAGAGGGCAGGGTCCAGTAGAACCCCGAGACAACGGGCTTGGGAGGTCGGCGTGATGATGGCATTGTTGACAGAGATAGAGATGTGAGGAATTGAAGCTGTAGTAGAGGGTGGGAAGATTAAGAGTTCAGTCTTAGACATGTTGAGTTTCAGATGGTGGGCGGACATCCAAGAGGATATACTAGAGAGGCAGTCGAAGACGTGTGCTAGAAGAGAGGGGGATAGATCTGGTGCTGAGAGATAGATTTTGGTGTCATGTGGAGTAGAATTGAATGGTCAACTGTGTCAAAGGCAGCAGAGAGACCCAGAAGAAGCAAAATAGAAAAGTGGCCTTTAGACTTGGCTGTGAGCAGGTCATTGGTGACTTTTATGAGGGCTGTCTCAGTGGAGTGTTGGGGCCGAAAGCCGGATTGGAAAGTGTCCAGAAGAGAGTTAGAGGAGATGAAACTGGTAAGGCGGTTATAGACGAGCCGCTGCAGCAGTTTGGAAGCCAGGGGAAGTAGAGAGATAGGGCGATAGTTAGATGCAACTTTAGAATCGGATGAGGGTTTCTTGAGAGTGAGTGTAATTATGGCATGTTTTAGAGATGATGGAAATGTGCCAGTGTTTAGGGAAAGGTTGAAGATATGTGTGAGAGCTGGGATTAGTGTAGTAGAGAGGGGATGGATGAGCTGAGATGGAATAGGATCTGAAGGACAGGTGTTGAGGTGAGAGGATGATATTAGGATGGAGACCTCATCTTCTGTTGCAGGGGTAAAGTAGTTCAGAGTGGCTGTGGGAATGGAGGGGGGGTAGATTGGGTGTTGTTGGTTAGTTGAGTTAGTTGAGAGAGTGAAGTGTGTGAGCCACAATGAGAGGACAGTTCATTGTGGATCAATTGAATTTTATGTGTAAAATGGTTGGCAAAGTCTTCAGCCGTGAATAGATTGAATTTTATGTGTAAACTGGTTGGCAAAGTCTTCAGCCGTGAGACAGGAAGGGATGGGGGGAGGTTGCGGAGCAGGAGAGTATTGAAAGTGGCAAAAATACGTTTTGGGTTAGAGGACAGAGTTGATATTAGTTATGTAAAGTACTGCTGTTTGGCCAGGTTGAGGGCAGAGGAGTAGGAACGTAGCATAAACTTGTTGTGAAGGAAATCTGCTGCAGAGCGTGATTTCCTCCATAGTCGTTCAGCAGTGCTTGAGCACTTCTGAATGTAACGTGTGTGTGTAGTGTGCCATGGTTGTGGATGAAATTGCGGGCATCTGCATGTAGTTATGGGGGCTAGGGTGTCAAGAGTGGAAGAGAGAGTAGAGTTGTAGTGTGAGGTGGCAGTGTCAGGCAGTTGAGGTTGGTGATTGTGCTGAGAAGAGGTTGGAGCACAGTGGAGAGTTGTGTAGGGTCGATTTCTAGCAGATTTCTGTGGTTTATTGTGGCTAGGGTTGAAGAAGACTGATGGGAGGAAGATGTGGTGAGGTTGAAGGTAAAGAGGTGATGGTCAGATAGAGGGAGAGGGTGGATGACTAGGTTGGAGGTATGGGTAATATTGGTAAAAATAAGGTCAAGAGAGTGTCCAGCATGGTGAGTTGAAGAATCTGTAAGTTGTGAGAGGCCGAGGGAAGAGGTGAGTGCAAGTAGTTTGGCGGCTGTTGAGGAGGGGGGTGTGTCAATGGCAATGTTGAAGTCGCCAAGTATCAGTGTGGGAATGTTGAAGGAAAGAAAGTGTGGGAGCCAGAAATTGAGAAGGAGTACCTGGGGGGCGATAGATTACAGCAACACGTAGAGAGATAGGAGAGATAAGGCAGATAGTATGAGCTTCAAAAGATGAAAATTGGAGGGATGGGACAGGGGGTATGAGGTGGAACGTACAGCGAGAAGAAAGTAATACACCCACACCACCACCTTGTTTGTTCCCAGGTCTAGGTGTTTGACTGAGGTGAAAACCCCCATGCGAGAGTACTGCAGGGGAGGCAGTATCAGAAGAGGAGAGCCAGGTTTCAGTAAGAGCCAGTAGATTGAGGGAGTTGGTAGTGAAAAGGTCATGAGTGAAAGTGAGTTTATTGCAGATAGATCGTGTGTTCCAGAGAGCACCGGAGAAAGGAATAGTGGAGGGTTTGTGACAAGTGATGGGTATCATTGTTGCAGACAGATATGAAGGTGTGAAGGGGGTGGGGAGATGATGGTGGAGAAATACAGTGTGAAAGCTTACAATTTAACAAAGTAGTAATAAAGTTACTATGTGAACAAAAATCAAATCAGATATGAATATTCATAATTAATGTTACAGGAGGATACGGTAGAGTCAAAGGTGAATCAATTAGGTGGCTGTAGATAACTTGTAGCAGTGTGTGCAAAAAGCCAGGTGAGAGTTTCAATATGGTTGCTGGAGGCTTATAGCAGTGTGTGCAAAAAGCCGGGTGAGAGTTTCAATATGGTTGCTGGAGGCTTGTAGCAGTGTGTGAGAGTTTCAATAAGGTTGCTGGAGGCTGGAACAGAGAAGAGATAGTGAGATATAGTTTGGAGCTAGCCCAGTATTTATGCATTTAAAAGGAGCATTTGTTGCAGACAGATATGAAGGTGTGAAGGGGGTGGGGAGATGGTGGTGGAGAAATACAGTGTGAAAGCTTACAATTTAAAAAAGTAGTAATTAAGTTACTATGTGAACAAAAATCATATCAGATATGGATATTAATAATTAATGTTACAGGAGGATACAGTAGAGTCAAAGTCGAATCAATTAGATGGTTGTAGATACCTTGTAGCAGTGTGTGCAAAAAGCCAGGTGATAGTTTCAATATGGTTGCTGGAGGCTTGTAGCAGTGTGTGCAAAAAGCCAGGTGAGAGTTTCAATATGGTTGCTGGAGGCTTGTAGCAGTGTGTGCAAAAAGCCAGGTGAGAATTTCAATATGGTTGCTGGAGGCTGGAATAGAGAAGAGATAGTGAGATATAGTTTGGAGCTAGCCCAGTATTTATGCATTTAAAAGGAGCATTTTTTGCAGACAGATATGAAGGTGTGAAGGGGGTGGGGAGATGGTGGTGGAGAAATACAGTGTGAAAGCTTACAATTTAACAAAGTAGTAATTAAGTTACTATGTGAACAAAAATCATATCAGATATGGATATTCATAATTAATGTTACAGGAGGATACAGCAGAGTCAAAGGTGAATCAATTAGATGGCTGGAGATACCTTTTGTAGCATTGTGTGCAAAAAGCCAGGTGAGAGTTTCAATATGGTTGCTAAAGGCTTGTAGCAGTGTGTGCAAAAAGCCAGGAGAGAGTTTCAATATGGTTGTTGGAGGCTTGTAGCAGTGTGTGCATTTGTTGCAGAGAGAAATGAAGGTGTGAAGGGGGTGGGGAGATGGTGGTGGAGAAATACAGTGTGAAAGCTTACAATTTAACAAAGTAGTAATAAAGTTACTATGTGTACAAAAATCATATCAGATATGGATATTCATAATTAATGTTACAGGAGGATACAGCAGAGTCAAAGGTGAATCAATTAGATGGCTGGAGATACCTTTTGTAGCAGTGTGTGCAAAAAGCCAGGTGAGAGTTTCAATATGGTTGCTGGAGGCTTGTAGCAGTGTGTGCAAAAAGCCAGGTGAGAGTTTCAATATGGTTGCTGGAGGCTGGAACAGAGAAGAGATAGTGAGATATAGTTTGGAGCTAGCCTAGTATTTATGCATTTAAAAGGAGCATTTGTTGCAGTCAGATATGAAGGTGTGAAGGGGGTGGGGATATGGTGGTGGAGAAATACAGTGTGAAAGCTTACAATTTAATAAAGTAGTAATAAAGTTACTATGTGAACAAAAATCATATCAGATATGGATATTCATAATTAATGTTACAGGAGGATACAGTAGAGTCAAAGGTGAATCAATTAGATGGCTGTAGATACCTTGTAGCAGTGTGTGCAAAAAGCCAGGTGAGAGTTTCAATATGGTTCTGGAGGCTTGTAGAAGTGTGTGCAAAAAGCCAGGTGAGAGCTTCAATATGGTTGCTGGAGGCTGGAACATAGAAGAGATAGTGTGATATAGTTTGGAGCTAGCCCAGTATTTATGCATTTAAAAGGAGCAGTTGTTGCAGACAGATATGAAGGTGTGAAGGGGGTGGGGAGATGGTGGTTGAAAAATACAGTGTAAAAGCTTACAATTTAACAAAGTACTAATAAAGTTATTATGTGAACAAAAATCATATCAGATATGGATACACATAATTAATGTTACAGGAGGATACAGTAGAGTCAAAGGTGAATCAATTTGATGGCTGTAGATACCTTGTAGCAGTGTGTGCAAAAAGCCAGGTGAGAGTTTCAATATGGTTGCTAGAGGCTTGTAGCAGTGTGTGCAAAAAGCCAGGTGAGAATTTCAATATGGTTGCTGGAGGCTGGAACAGAGAAGAGATAGTGAGATATAGTTTGGAGCTATCCCAGTATTTATGCATTTAAAAGGAGCATTTGTTGCAGACAGATATGAAGGTGTGAAGGGGGTGGGGAGATGGTGGTGGAGAAATACAGTGTGAAAGCTTACAATTTAACAAAGTAGTAATTAAGTTACTATGTGAACAAAAATCAGATCAGATATGGATATTCATAATTAATTTTACAGGAGGATACAGTAGAGTCAAAGTCGAATCAATTAGATGGTTGTAGATACCTTGTAGCAGTGTGTGCAAAAAGCCAGATGAAAGTTTCAATATGGTTGCTGGAGGCTTGTAGCAGTGTGTGCAAAAAGCCAGGTGATAGTTTCAATATGGTTGCTGGAGGCTTGTAGCAGTGTGTGCAAAAAGCCAGGTGAGAGTTTCAATATGGTTGCTGGAGGCTTGTAGCAGTGTGTGCAAAAAGCCAGGTGAGAATTTCAATATGGTTGCTGGAGGCTGGAACAGAGAAGAGATAGTGAGATATAGTTTGCAGCTAGCCCAGTATTTATGCATTTAAAAGGAGCATTTGTTGCAGACAGATATGAAGGTGTGAAGGGGGTGGGGAGATGGTGGTGGAGAAATACAGTGTGAAAGCTTACAATTTAACAAAGTAGTAATAAAGTTACTATGTGAACAAAAATCATATCAGATATGGATATTCATAATTAATGTTACAGGAGGATACAGCAGAGTCAAAGGTGAATCAATTAGATGGCTGGAGATACCTTTTGTAGCATTGTGTGCAAAAAGCCAGGTGAGAGTTTCAATATGGTTGCTAAAGGCTTGTAGCAGTGTGTGCAAAAAGCCAGGAGAGAGTTTCAATATGGTTGCTGGAGGCTTGTAGCAGTGTGTGCATTTGTTGCAGAGAGATATGAAGGTGTGAAGGAGGTGGGGAGATGGTGGTGGAGAAATACAGTGTGAAAGCTTACAATTTAACAAAGTAGTAATAAAGTTACTATGTGAACAAAAATCATATCAGATATGGATATTCATAATTAATGTTACAGGAGGATACAGCAGAGTCAAAGGTGAATCAATTAGATGGCTGGAGATACCTTTTGTAGCAGTGTGTGCAAAAAGCCAGGTGAGAGTTTCAATATGGTTGCTGGAGGCTTGTAGCAGTGTGTGCAAAAAGCCAGGTGAGAGTTTCAATATGGTTGCTGGAGGCTTGTGTGTGCATTTGTTGCAGACAGATATGAAGGTGTGAATGAGGTGGGGAGATGGTGGTGGAGAAATACAGTGTGAAAGCTTACAATTTAACAAAGTAGTAATAAAGTTACTATGTGAACAAAAATCATATCAGATATGGATATTCATAATTAATGTTACAGGAGGATACAGCAGAGTCAAAGGTGAATCAATTAGATGGCTGGAGATACCTTTTGTAGCAGTGTGTGCAAAAAGCCAGGTGAGAGTTTCAATATGGTTGCTGGAGGCTGGAACAGAGAAGAGATAGTGAGATATAGTTTGGAGCTAGCCTAGTATTTATGCATTTAAAAGGAGCATTTGTTGCAGTCAGATATGAAGGTGTGAAGGGGGTGGGGATATGGTGGTGGAGAAATACAGTGTGAAAGCTTACAATTTAATAAAGTAGTAATAAAGTTACTATGTGAACAAAAATCATATCAGATATGGATATTCATAATTAATGTTACAGGAGGATACAGTAGAGTCAAAGGTGAATCAATTAGATGGCTGTAGATACCTTGTAGCAGTGTGTGCAAAAAGCCAGGTGAGAGTTTCAATATGGTTCTGGAGGCTTGTAGAAGTGTGTGCAAAAAGCCAGGTGAGAGCTTCAATATGGTTGCTGGAGGCTGGAACATAGAAGAGATAGTGTGATATAGTTTGGAGCTAGCCCAGTATTTATGCATTTAAAAGGAGCATTTGTTGCAGACAGATATGAAGGTGTGAAGGGGGTGGGGAGATGGTGGTTGAAAAATACAGTGTAAAAGCTTACAATTTAACAAAGTACTAATAAAGTTATTATGTGAACAAAAATCATATCAGATATGGATACACATAATTAATGTTACAGGAGGATACAGTAGAGTCAAAGGTGAATCAATTTGATGGCTGTAGATACCTTGTAGCAGTGTGTGCAAAAAGCCAGGTGAGAATTTCAATATGGTTGCTGGAGGCTGGAACAGAGAAGAGATAGTGAGATATAGTTTGGAGCTATCCCAGTATTTATGCATTTAAAAGGAGCATTTGTTGCAGACAGATATGAAGGTGTGAAGGGGGTGGGGAGATGGTGGTGGAGAAATACAGTGTGAAAGCTTACAATTTAACAAAGTAGTAATTAAGTTACTATGTGAACAAAAATCAGATCAGATATGGATATTCATAATTAATTTTACAGGAGGATACAGTAGAGTCAAAGTCGAATCAATTAGATGGTTGTAGATACCTTGTAGCAGTGTGTGCAAAAAGCCAGATGAAAGTTTCAATATGGTTGCTGGAGGCTTGTAGCAGTGTGTGCAAAAAGCCAGGTGATAGTTTCAATATGGTTGCTGGAGGCTTGTAGCAGTGTGTGCAAAAAGCCAGGTGAGAGTTTCAATATGGTTGCTGGAGGCTTGTAGCAGTGTGTGCAAAAAGCCAGGTGAGAATTTCAATATGGTTGCTGGAGGCTGGAACAGAGAAGAGATAGTGAGATATAGTTTGCAGCTAGCCCAGTATTTATGCATTTAAAAGGAGCATTTGTTGCAGACAGATATGAAGGTGTGAAGGGGGTGGGGAGATGGTGGTGGAGAAATACAGTGTGAAAGCTTACAATTTAACAAAGTAGTAATAAAGTTACTATGTGAACAAAAATCATATCAGATATGGATATTCATAATTAATGTTACAGGAGGATACAGCAGAGTCAAAGGTGAATCAATTAGATGGCTGGAGATACCTTTTGTAGCATTGTGTGCAAAAAGCCAGGTGAGAGTTTCAATATGGTTGCTAAAGGCTTGTAGCAGTGTGTGCAAAAAGCCAGGAGAGAGTTTCAATATGGTTGCTGGAGGCTTGTAGCAGTGTGTGCATTTGTTGCAGAGAGATATGAAGGTGTGAAGGAGGTGGGGAGATGGTGGTGGAGAAATACAGTGTGAAAGCTTACAATTTAACAAAGTAGTAATAAAGTTACTATGTGAACAAAAATCATATCAGATATGGATATTCATAATTAATGTTACAGGAGGATACAGCAGAGTCAAAGGTGAATCAATTAGATGGCTGGAGATACCTTTTGTAGCAGTGTGTGCAAAAAGCCAGGTGAGAGTTTCAATATGGTTGCTGGAGGCTTGTAGCAGTGTGTGCAAAAAGCCAGGTGAGAGTTTCAATATGGTTGCTGGAGGCTTGTGTGTGCATTTGTTGCAGACAGATATGAAGGTGTGAATGAGGTGGGGAGATGGTGGTGGAGAAATACAGTGTGAAAGCTTACAATTTAACAAAGTAGTAATAAAGTTACTATGTGAACAAAAATCATATCAGATATGGATATTCATAATTAATGTTACAGGAGGATACAGCAGAGTCAAAGGTGAATCAATTAGATGGCTGGAGATACCTTTTGTAGCAGTGTGTGCAAAAAGCCAGGTGAGAGTTTCAATATGGTTGCTGGAGGCTGGAACAGAGAAGAGATAGTGAGATATAGTTTGGAGCTAGCCTAGTATTTATGCATTTAAAAGGAGCATTCGTTGCAGTCAGATATGAAGGTGTGAAGGGGGTGGGGATATGGTGGTGGAGAAATACAGTGTGAAAGCTTACAATTTAACAAAGTAGTAATAAAGTTACTATGTGAACAAAAATCATATCAGATATGGATATTCATAATTAATGTTACAGGAGGATACAGTAGAGTCAAAGGTGAATCAATTAGATGGCTGTAGATACCTTGTAGCAGTGTGTGCAAAAAGCCAGGTGAGAGTTTCAATATGGTTCTGGAGGCTTGTAGCAGTGTGTGCAAAAAGCCAGGCGAGATTTTCAATATGGTTGCTGGAGGCTTGTAGCAGTGTGTGCAAAAAGCCAGGTGAGAGTTTCAATATGGTTGCTGGGGGCTTGTAGCAGTGTGTGCAAAAAGCCAGGTGAGCGTTTCAATATGGTTGCTGGAGGCTGGAACAGAGAAGAGATAGTGAGATATAGTTTGGAGCTTGCCCAGTATTTATGCATTTAAAAGGAGCATTTGTTGCAGACAGATATAAGGGTGTAAAGGGGTAGGGAGATGGTGGTGGAGAAATACAGTGTGAAAGCTTACATCTTAACAAAGTAGTAATAAAGTTACTATGTGAACGAAAATCAAATCAGATATGGATATTCATAACTAATGTTACAGGAGGATACAGTAGAGTCAAAGGTGAATCAATTAGATGGCTGTAGACACCTTGTAGCAGTGTGTGCAAAAAGCCAGGTGAGAGTTTCAATATGGTTGCTGGAGGCTTGTAGCAGTGTGTGCAAAAATCCAGGTGAGAGTTTCAATATGGTTGCTGGAGGCATGTAGCAGTGTGTGCAAAAAGCCAGGTGATAGTTTCAATATGGTTGCTGGAGGCTTGTAGCAATGTGTGCAAAAAGCCAGGTGAGATTTTCAATATGGTTGCTGGAGGCTTGTAGCAGTGTGTGCAAAAAGCCAGGTGAGAGTTTCAATATGGTTGCAGGAGGCTTGTAGCAGTGTGTGCAAAAAGCCAGGTGAGAGTTTCAATATGGTTGCTGGAGGCTTGTAGCAGTGTGTGCAAAAAGCCAGGTGAAAGTTTCAATATGGTTGCTGGACGCTTGAAGCAGTGTGTGCATTTGTTGCAGACAGATATGAAGGTGTGAAGGGGGTGGGGAGATGATGGTGGAGAAATACAGTGTGAAAGCTTACAATTTAACAAAGTAGTAATAAAGTTACTATGTGAACAAAAATCATATCAGATATGTATATTCATGTTACAGGAGGATACAGTAGAGTCAAAGGTGAATCAATTTGATGGCTGTAGATACCTTGTAGCAGTGTGTGCAAAAAGCCAGGTGAGAGTATCAATATGGTTGCTGGCGGCTTGTAGCAGCAGTGTGTGCAAAAATCCAGGTGAGAGTTTCAATATGGTTGCTGGAGGCTTGTAGCAGTGTGTGCAAAAAGCCAGGTGAGAGTTTCAATATGGTTGCTGGTCGCTTGAAGCAGTGTGTGCAATTGTTGCAGACAGATATGAAGGTGTGAAGGGGGTGGGGAGATGGTGGTGGAGAAATACAGTGTGAAAGCTTACAATTTAACAAAGTAGTAATAAAGTTACTATGTGAACAAAAATCACATCAGATATGGATATTAATAATTGATGTTACAGGAGGATACAGTAGAGTCAAAGGTGAATAAATTAGATGGTGTAGATACCTTGTAACAGTGTGTGCAAAAAGCCAGGTGAGAGTTTCAATATGGTTGCTGGAGGCTTGTAGCAGTGTGTGCAAAAAGCCAGGTGAGAGTTTCAATATGGTTGCTGGAGGCTTGTAGCAGTGTGTGCAAAAAGGCAGGTGAGAGTTTCAATATGGTTGCTGGAGGCTGGAACAGAGAAGAGATAGTGAGATATAGTTTGGAGCTAGCCCAGTATTTATGCATTTAAAAGGAGCATTTGTTGCAGACAGATATGAAGGTGTGAAGGGGGTGGGGAGATGGTGGTGGAGAAATACAGTGTGAAAGCTTACAATTTAAGAAAGTAGTAATAAAGTTACTATGTGAAGAAAAATCATATCAGATATGGATATTCATAATTAATGTTACAGGAGGATACAGTCAAAGGTGAATCAATTAGATGGCTGTAGATACCTTGTAGCATTGTGCGCAAAAAGCCAGGTGAGAGTTTCAATATGGTTGCTGGAGGCTTGTAGCAGTGAGTGCATTTGTTGCAGACAGATATGAAGGTGTGAATGGGGTGGGGAGATGGTGTTGGAGAAATACAGTGTGAAAGCTTACAATTTAATAAAGTAGTAATAAAGTTAATATGTGAACAAAAATCATATCAGATATGGATATTCATAATTAATGTTACAGGAGCATACAGTAGAGTCAAAGGTGAATCAATTAGATGGCTGTAGATACCTTGTAGCAGTGTGTGCAAAAAGCCAGGTGAGATATTCAATATGGTTGCTGGAGGCTTAAAGCAGTGTGTGCAAAAAGCCAGGTGAGAGTTTCAATATTGTTGCTGGAGGCTGGAACAGAGAAGAGATAGTGAGATATAGTTTGGAGCTAGCCCAGTATTTATGCATTTAAAAGGAGCATTTGTTGCAGACAGATATGAAGGTGTGAAGGGGGTGGGGAGATGGTGGTGGAGAAATACAGTGTGAAAGCTTACAATTTAATAAAGTAGTAATAAAGTTACTATGTGAACAAAAATCATATCAGATATGGATATTCATAATTAATGTTACAGGAGGATACAGTAGAGTCAAAAGTGAATCAATTAGATGGCTGAAGATACCTTGTAGCGGTGTGTGCAAAAAGCCAGGTGAGAGTTTCAATATGGTAGCTGGAGGCTTGTAGCAGTGTGTGCAAAAAGCCAGGTGAGAGTTTCAATATGGTTGCTGGAGGCTTGTAGCAGTGTGTGTAAAAAGCCAGGTGAGAGTTTCAATATGGTTGCTGGACGCTTATAGCAGTGCGTGCATTTGTTGCAGACAGATATGAAGGTGTGAAGGGGGTGGGGAGATGGTGGTGGAGAAATACAGTCTGAAAGCTTACAATTTAACAAAGTAGTAATAAAGTTACTATGTGAACAAAAATCATATCAGATATGGATATTCATGTTACAGGAGGATACAGTAGAGTCAAAGGTGAATCAATTTGATGGCTGTAGATACCTTGTAGCAGTGTGTGCAAAAAGCCAGGTGAGAGTATCAATATGGTTGCTGGCAGCTTGTAGCAGCAGTGTGTGCAAAAATCCAGGTGAGAGTTTCAATATGGTTGCTGGAGGCTTGTAGCAGTGTGTGCAAAAAGCCAGGTGAGAGTTTCAATATGGTTGCTGGTCGCTTGAAGCAGTGTGTGCAATTGTTGCAGACAGATATGAAGGTGTGAAGGGGGTGGGGAGATGGTGGTGGAGAAATACAGTGTGAAAGCTTACAATTTAACAAAGTAGTAATAAAGTTACTATGTGTACAAAAGTCATATCAGATATGGATATTCATAATTAATGTTACAGGAGGATACAGTAGAGTCAAAGGTGAATCAATTAGATGACTGTAGATACCTTGTATCAGGGTGTGCAAAAAGCTAGGTGAGAGTTTCAATATGGTTGCTGGAGGCTGGAACAGAAAAGAGATAGTGAGATATAGTTTGGAGCTAGCCCAGTATTTATGCATTTAAAAGGACAGATATGAAGGTGTGAAGGGGGTGGGGAGATGGTGGTGGAGAAATACAGTGTGAAAGCTTACAATTTAACAAAGTAGTAATAAAGTTACTATGTGAACAAACATCATATCAGATATGGATATTCATAATTAATGATACAGGAGGATACAGTAGAGTCAAAGGTGAATCAATTTGATGGCTGTAGATATCTTGTAGCAGTGTGTGCAAAAAGCCAGGTGAGAGTTTCAATATGGTTGCTTGAGGATTGTAGCAGTGTGTGCAAAAAGCCAGGTGAGAGTTTCAATATGGTTGCTGGAGGCTTGCAGCAGTCTGTTCAAAAAGCCAGGTGAGAGTTTTAATATGGTTGCTGGAGGCTGGAACAGAGAAGAGATAGTGAGATACAGTTTGGAGCTAGCCCAGTATTTATGCATTTAAAAGGAGCATTTGTTGCAGACAGATATGAAGGTGTGAAGGGGGTGGGGAGATGGTGGTGGAAAAATACAGTGTGAAAGCGTACAATTTAACAAAGTAGTAATAAAGTTACTATGTGAACAAAAATCATGTCAGATATGGATATTCATAATTAATGTTACAGGAGGATACAGTAGAGTCAAAGGTGAATCAATTAGATGTCTGTAGATACCTTGTAGAAATGTGTGCAAAAAGCCAGGTGAGAGTTTCAATATGGTTGCTGGAGGCTTGTAGCAGTGTGTGCAAAAAGCCAGGTGAGAGTTTCAATATGGTTACTGGTGGCTTGTAGCAGTGTGTGCAAAAAGCCAGGTGAGAGTTTCATTATGGTTGCTGGAGGCTGGAACAGAGAAGAGATAGTGAGATATAGTTTGGAGCTAGCCCAGTATTTATGTATTTAAAAGGAGCATTTGTTGCAGACAGATATGAAGGTGTGAAGGGGTTGGGGAGATGGTGGTGGAGAAATACAGTGTGAAAGCGTATAATTTAACAAAGTAGTAATAAAGTTACTATGTGAACAAAAATCATATCAGATATGGATATTCATAATTAATGTTACAGGAGGATACAGTAGAGTCAAAGGTGAATCAATTAGATGGCTGTATATACCTTGTAGCAGTGTGTGCAAAAAGCCAGGTGAGAGTTTCAATATGGTTGCTGGAGGCTTGTAGCAGTGTGTGCAAAAAGCCAGATGAGAGTATCAATATGGTTGCTGGAGGCTTGTAGCAGTGTGTGCAAAAAGCCAGGTGAGAGTTTCATTATGGTTGCTGGAGGCTGGAACAGAGAAGAGATAGTGAGATATAGTTTGGAGCTAGCCCAGTATTTATGCATTTAAAAGGAGCATTTGTTGCAGACAGATATAAGGGTGTGAAGGGGTGTAGAGATGGTGGTGGAGAAATACAGTGTGAAAGCTTACAATTTAACAAAGTAGTAATAAAGTTACTATGTGAACAAAAATCATATCAGATATGGATATTCATAATTAATGTTACAGGAGGATACAGTAGAGTCAAAGGTTAATCAATTAGATGGCTGTAGATACCTTGTAGCAGTGTGTGCAAAAAGTGTGCAGATGGTGGTGGAGAAATACAGTGTGAAAGCTTACAATTTAACAAAGTAGTAATAAAGTTACTATGTGAACAAAAATCATATCAGATATGGATATACATAATTAATGATACAGGAGGATACAGTAGAGTCAAAGGTGAATCAATTTGATGGCTGTAGATACCTTGTAGCAGTGTGTGCAAAAAGTGTAAAGATGGTGGTGGAGAAATACAGTGTGAAAGCTTACAATTTAACAAAGTAGTAATAAAGTTACTATGTGAACAAACATCATATCAGATATGGATATACATAATTAATGATAAAGGAGGATACAGTAGAGTCAAAGGTGAATCAATTAGATGGCTGTAGATACCTTGTAGCAGTGTGTGCAAAAAGTGTGGAGATGGTGGTGGAGAAATACAGTGTGAAAGCTTACAATTTAACAAAGTAGTAATAAAGTTACTATGTGAACAAAAATCATATCAGATATGGATATTCATAATTAATGTTACAGGAGGATACAGTAGAGTCAAAGGTGAATCAATTAGATGACTGTAGATACCTTGTATCAGGGTGTGCAAAAAGCTAGGTGAGAGTTTCAATATGGTTGCTGGAGGCTGGAACAGAAAAGAGATAGTGAGATATAGTTTGGAGCTAGCCCAGTATTTATGCATTTAAAAGGACAGATATGAAGGTGTGAAGGGGGTGGGGAGATGGTGGTGGAGAAATACAGTGTGAAAGCTTACAATTTAACAAAGTAGTAATAAAGTTACTATGTGAACAAAAATCATATCAGATATGGATATACATAATTAATGATACAGGAGGATACAGTAGAGTCAAAGGTGAATCAATTTGATGGCTGTAGATACCTTGTAGCAGTGTGTGCAAAAAGTGTGCAGATGGTGGTGGAGAAATACAGTGTGAAAGCTTACAATTTAACAAAGTAGTAATAAAGTTACTATGTGAACAAACATCATATCAGATATGGATATTCATAATTAATGATACAGGAGGATACAGTAGAGTCAAAGGTGAATCAATTTGATGGCTGTAGATATCTTGTAGCAGTGTGTGCAAAAAGCCAGGTGAGAGTTTCAATATGGTTGCTTGAGGCTTGTAGCAGTGTGTGCAAAAAGCCAGGTGAAAGTTTCAATATGGTTGCTGGAGGCTTGCAGCAGTGTGTTCAAAAAGCCAGGTGAGAGTTTTAATATGGTTGCTGGAGGCTGGAACAGAGAAGAGATAGTGAGATACAGTTTGGAGCTAGCCCAGTATGTATGCATTTAAAAGGAGCATTTGTTGCAGACAGATATGAAGGTGTGAAGGGGGTGGGGAGATGGTGGTGGAGAAATACAGTGTGAAAGCGTACAATTTAACAAAGTAGTAATAAAGTTACTATGTGAACAAAAATCATGTCAGATATGGATATTCATAATTAATGTTACAGGAGGATACAGTAGAGTCAAAGGTGAATCAATTAGATGACTGTAGATACCTTGTATCAGGGTGTGCAAAAAGCTAGGTGAGAGTTTCAATATGGTTGCTGGAGGCTGGAACAGAAAAGAGATAGTGAGATATAGTTTGGAGCTAGCCCAGTATTTATGCATTTAAAAGGACAGATATGAAGGTGTGAAGGGGTTGGGGAGATGGTGGTGGAGAAATACAGTGTGAAAGCTTACAATTTAACAAAGTAGTAATAAAGTTACTATGTAAACAAAAATCATATCAGATATGGATATTCATAATTAATGTTACAGGAGGATACAGTAGAGTCAAAGGTGAATCAATTAGATGGCTGTAGATACCTTGTAGCAGTGTGTGCAAAAAGTGTAGAGATGGTGGTGGAGAAATACAGTGTGAAAGCTTACAATTTAACAAAGTAGTAATAAAGTTACTATGTGAACAAAAATCATATCAGATATGGATATTCATAATTAATGTTACAGGAGGATACAGTAGAGTCAAAGGTGAATCAATTAGATGGCTGTATATACCTTGTAGCAGTGTGTGCAAAAAGCCAGATGAGAGTATCAATATGGTTGCTGGAGGCTTGTAGCAGTGTGTGCAAAAAGCCAGGTGAGAGTTTCATTATGGTTGCTGGAGGCTGGAACAGAGAAGAGATAGTGAGATATAGTTTGGAGCTAGCCCAGTATTTATGCATTTAAAAGGAGCATTTGTTGCAGACAGATATAAGGGTGTGAAGGGGTGTAGAGATGGTGGTGGAGAAATACAGTGTGAAAGCTTACAATTTAACAAAGTAGTAATAAAGTTACTATGTGAACTAAAATCATATCAGATATGGATATTCATAATTAATGTTACAGGAGGATACAGTAGAGTCAAAGGTTAATCAATTAGATGGCTGTAGATACCTTGTAGCAGTGTGTGCAAAAAGTGTGCAGATGGTGGTGGAGAAATACAGTGTGAAAGCTTACAAGAGATAGTGAGATATAGTTTGGAGCTAGACCAGTATTTATGCATTTAAAAGGAGCTTTTGTTGCAGACAGATATGAAGGTGTGAAGGGGGTGGTGAGATGGTGGTGGAGAAATACAGTGTGAAAGCTTACAATTTAACAAAGTAGTAATAAAGTTACTATGTGAACAAAAATCATATCAGATATGGATATTCATAATTAATGTTACAGGAGGATACAGTAGAGTCAAAGGTGAATCAATTAGATGGCTGTAGATACTTTGTAGCAGTGTGTGCAAAGAGCCAGGCGAGAGTTTCAATATGGTTGCTGGAGGCATGTAGCAGTGTGTGTAAAAAGCCAGGTGAGAGTTTCAATATGGTTGCTGGAGGCTTGTAGAAGTGTGTGCAAAAAGTGTAAAAGCTTACAATTTAACAAAGTAGTAATAAAGTTACTACGTGAACAAAAATCATACCAGATATGGATATTCATAAATAATGTTACAGGGGGATACAGTAAAGTCAAAGGTGAACCAATTAGATGGCTGTAAATACCTTGTAGCAGTGTGTGCAAAGAGCCAGGTGAGAGTTTCAATATGGTTGCTGGAGGCTTGTAGCAGTGTGTGCAGAAAGCCAGGTGAGAGTTTCAATATGGTTACTGGAGGCTTGTAGCAGTGTGTGCAAAAAGCCAGGTGAGAGTTTCAATATGGTTGCTGGAGGCTTGAACAGAGAAGAGAAAGTGAGATATAGTTTGGACCTAGCCCAGTATTTATGCATTTAAAAGGAGCATTTGTCGCAGATAGATATGAAGGTGTGAAGGGGGTGGGGATATGGTGGTGGAGAAATATGGTGTGAAAGCTTACAATTTAACAAAGTAGTAATAAAGTTACTATGTGAACAAAAATCATATCAGATATGGATATTCATAATTAATGTTACAGGAGGAAACAGTAGAGTCAAAGGTGAATCAATTAGATGGCTGTAGATACCTTGTAGCAGTGTGTGCAAAGAGCCAGGTGAGAGTTTCAATATGGTTGCTGGAGGCTTGCAGCAGTCTGTATAAAAAGCAAGGTGAGAGTTTTAATATGGTTGCTGGAGGCTGGAACAGAGAAGAGATAGTGAGATATAGTTTGGAGCTAGCCCAGTATTTATGCATTTAAAAGGAGCTTTTGTTGCAGACAGATATGAAGGTGTGAAGGGGGTGGGGAGATGGTGGTTGAAAAATACAGTGTAAAAGCTTACAATTTAACAAAGTAGTAATAAAGTTACTATGTGAACAAAAATCATGTCAGATATGGATATTCATAATTAGTGTTACAGGAGGATAAAGTAGAGTCAAAGGTGAATCAATTAGATGTCTGTAGATACCTTGTAGCAATGTGTGCAAAAAGCCAGGTGAGAGTTTCAATATGGTTGCTGGAGGCTTGTAGCAGTGTGTGCAAAAAGCCAGGTGAGAGTTTCAATATGGTTACTGGTGGCTTGTAGCAGTGTGTGCAAAAAGCCAGGTGAGAGTTTCATTATGGTTGCTGGAGGCTGGAACAGAGAAGAGATAGTGAGATATAGTTTGGAACTAGCCCAGTATTTATGCATTTAAAAGGAGCATTTGTTGCAGACAGATATGAAGGTGTGAAGGGGTTGGGGAGATGGTGGTGGAGAAATACAGTGTGAAAGCTTACAATTTAACAAAGTAGTAATAAAGTTACTATGTGAACAAAAATCATATCAGATATGGATATTCATAATTAATGTTACAGGAGGATACAGTAGAGTCAAAGGTGAATCAATTAGATAGCTGTAGATACCTTGTAGCAGTGTGTGCAAAAAGCCAGGTGAGAGTTTCAATATGGTTGCTGGAGGCTGGAACAGAGAAGAGATAGTGAGATATAGTTTGGAGCTAGCCCAGTATTTATGCATTTAAAAGGAGCTTTTGTTGCAGACAGATATGAAGGTGTGAAGGGGGTGGTGAGATGGTGGTGGAGAAATACAGTGTGAAAGCTTACAATTTAACAAAGTAGTAATAAAGTTACTATGTGAACAAAAATCATATCAGATATGAATATTCATAATTAATGTTACAGGAGGATACAGTAGAGTCAAAGGTGAATCAATTAGATGGCTGTAGATACCTTGTAGCAGTGTGTGCAAAAAGTGTGGAGATAGTGGTGGAGAAATACAGTGTGAAAGCTTACAATTTAACAAAGTAGTAATAAAGTTACTATGTGAACAAAAATCATATCAGATATGGATATTCATAATTAATGTTACAGGAGGATACAGTAGAGTCAAAGGTGAATCAATTAGATGGCTGTAGATACCTTGTAGCAGTGTGTGCAAAAAGCCAGGTGAGAGTTTTAATATGGTTGCTGGAGGCTTGTAGCAGTGTGTGCAAAAAGCTAGATGAGAGTATCAATATGGTTGCTGGAGGCTTGTAGCAGTGTGTGCAAAAAGCCAGGTGAGAGTTTCATTATGGTTGCTGGAGGCTGGAACAGAGAAGAGATAGTGAGATATAGTTTGGAGCTAGCCCAGTATTTATGCATTTAAAAGGAGCATTTGTTGCAGACAGATATAAGGGTGTGAAGGGGTGTAGAGATGGTGGTGGAGAAATACAGTGTGAAAGCTTACAATTTAACAAAGTAGTAATAAAGTTACTATGTGAACAAAAATCATATCAGATATGGATATTCATGTTACAGGAGGATACAGTAGAGTCAAAGGTGAATCAATTTGATGGCTGTAGATACCTTGTAGCAGTGTGTGCAAAAAGCCAGGTGAGAGTATCAATATGGTTGCTGGCGGCTTGTAGCAGCAGTGTGTGCAAAAATCCAGGTGAGAGTTTCAATATGGTTGCTGGAGGCTTGTAGCAGTGTGTGCAAAAAGCCAGGTGAGAGTTTCAATATGGTTGCTGGACGCTTGAAGCAGTGTGTGCAATTGTTGCAGACAGATATGAAGGTGTGAAGGGGGTGGGGAGATGGTGGTGGAGAAAAACAGTGTGAAAGCTTACAATTTAACAAAGTAGTAATAAAGTTACTATGTGAACAAAAGTCATATCAGATATGGATATTCATAATTAATGTTACAGGAGGATACAGTAGAGTCAAAGGTGAATCAATTAGATGACTGTAGATACCTTGTATCAGGGTGTGCAAAAAGCTAGGTGAGAGTTTCAATATGGTTGCTGGAGGCTGGAACAGAAAAGAGATAGTGAGATATAGTTTGGAGCTAGCCCAGTATTTATGCATTTAAAAGGACAGATATGAAGGTGTGAAGGGGGTGGGGAGATGGTGGTGGAGAAATACAGTGTGAAAGCTTACAATTTAACAAAGTAGTAATAAAGTTACTATGTGAACAAAAATCATATCAGATATGGATATTCATAATTAATGTTACAGGAGGATACAGTAGAGTCAAAGGTGAATCAATTAGATGGCTGTATATACCTTGTAGCAGTGTGTGCAAAAAGCCAGGTGAGAGTTTCAATATGGTTGCTGGAGGCTTGTAGCAGTGTGTGCAAAAAGCCAGATGAGAGTATCAATATGGTTGCTGGGGGCTTGTAGCAGTGTGTGCAAAAAGCCAGGTGAGAGTTTCATTATGGTTGCTGGAGGCTGGAACAGAGAAGAGATAGTGAGATATAGTTTGGAGCTAGCCCAGTATTTATGCATTTAAAAGGAGCATTTGTTGCAGACAGATATAAGGGTGTGAAGGGGTGTAGAGATGGTGGTGGAGAAATACAGTGTGAAAGCTTACAATTTAACAAAGTAGTAATAAAGTTACTATGTGAACAAAAATCATATCAGATATGGATATTCATAATTAATGTTACAGGAGGATACAGTAGAGTCAAAGGTGAATCAATTAGATGGCTGTAGATACCTTGTAGCAGTGTGTGCAAAAAGCCAGGTGTGAGTTTCAATATGGTTGCTGGAGGCATGTAGCAGTGTGTGTAAAAAGCCAGGTGAGAGTTTCAATATGGTTGCTGGAGGCTTGTAGAAGTGTGTGCAAAAAGTGTGAAAGCTTACAATTTAACAAAGTAGTAATAAAGTTACTATGTGAACAAAAATCATATCAGATATGGATATTCATAAATAATGTTACAGGGGGATACAGTAAAGTCAAAGGTGAACCAATTAGATGGCTGTAAATACCTTGTAGCAGTGTGTGCAAAGAGCCAGGTGAGAGTTTTAATATGGTTGCTGGAGGCTTGTAGCAGTGTGTGCAGAAAGCCAGGTGAGAGTTTCAATATGGTTACTGGAGGCTTGTAGCAGTGTGTGCAAAAAGCCAGGTGAGAGTTTCAATATGGATGCTGGAGGCTTGAACAGAGAAGAGATAGTGAGACATAGTTTGGACCTAGCCCAGTATTTATGCATTTAAAAGGAGCATTTGTCGCAGACAGATATGAAGGTGTGAAGGGGGTGGGGATATGGTGGTGGAGAAATATGGTGTGAAAGCTTACAATTTAACAAAGTAGTAATAAAGTTACTATGTGAACAAAAATCATATCAGATATGGATATTCATTTTTAATGTTACAGGAGGATACAGTAGAGTCAAAGGTGAATCAATTAGATGGCTGTAGATACCTTGTAGCGGTGTGTGCAAAAAGCCAGGTGAGAGTTTCAATATGGTTGCTGGAGGCTTGTAGCAGTGTGTGCAAAAAGCCAGGTGAGAGTTTCAATATGGTTGCTGGAGGCTTGTAGCAGTGTGTGCAAAAAGCTAGATGAGAGTATCAATATGGTTGCTGGAGGCTTGTAGCAGTGTGTGCAAAAAGCCAGGTGAGAGTTTCATTATGGTTGCTGGAGGCTGGAACAGAGAAGAGATAGTGAGATATAGTTTGGAGCTAGCACAGTATTTATGCATTTAAAAGGAGCATTTGTTGCAGACAGATATAAGGGTGTGAAGGGGTGTAGAGATGGTGGTGGAGAAATACAGTGTGAAAGCTTACAATTTAACAAAGTAGTAATAAAGTTACTATGTGAACAAAAATCATATCAGATATGGATATTCATAATTAATGTTACAGGAGGATACAGTAGAGTCAAAGGTGAATCAATTAGATGGCTGTAGATACCTTGTAGTAGTGTGTGCAAAAAGTGTGGAGATGGTGGTGGAGAAATACAGTGTGAAAGCTTACAATTTAACAAAGTAGTAATAAAGTTACTATGTGAACATAAATCATATCAGATATGGATATACATAATTAATGATACAGGAGGATACAGCATAGTCAAAGGTGAATCAATTTGATGGCTGTAGATACCTTGTAGCAGTGTGTGCAAAAAGTGTAAATATGGTGGTGGAGAAATACAGTGTGAAAGCTTACAATTTAACAAAGTAGTAATAAAGTTACTATGTGAACAAAAATCATATCAGATATGGATATTCATAATTAATGTTACAGGAGGATACAGTAGAGTCAAAGGTGAATCAATTAGATGGCTGTAGATACCTTGTAGCAGTGTGTGCAAAAAGCCAGGTGAGAGTTTCAATATGGTTGCTGGAGGCTTGAAGAAGTGTGTGCAAAAAGTGTGAAAGCTTACAATTTAACAAAGTAGTAATAAAGTTACTATGTGAACAAAAATCATATCAGATATGGATATTCATAATCAATGTTTCAGGAGGATACAGTAAAGTCAAAGGTGAACCAATTAGATTGCTGTAGATACCTTGTAGCAGTTTGTGCAAAGAGCCAGGTGAGAGTTTCAATATGGTTGCTGGAGGCTTGCAGCAGTGTGTTCAAAAAGCCAGGTGAGAGTTTTAATATGGTTGCTGGAGGCTGGAACAGAGAAGAGATAGTGAGATATAGTTTGGAGCTAGCCCAGTATTTATGCATTTAAAAGGAGCTTTTGTTGTGGACAGATATGAAGGTGTGAAGGGGGTGGGGAGATGGTGGTGGAGAAATACAGTGTGAAAGCTTACAATTTAAAAAAGTAGTAATAAAGTTACTATGTGAACAAAAATCATGTCAGATATGGATATTCATAATTAGTGTTACAGGAGGATACAGTAGAGTCAAAGGTGAATCAATTAGATGTCTGTAGATACCTTGTAGCAATGTGTGCAAAAAGCCAGGTGAGAGTTTCAATATGGTTGCTGGAGGCTTGTAGCAGTGTGTGCAAAAAGCCAGGTGAGAGTTTCAATATGGTTACTGGTGGCTTGTAGCAGTGTGTGCAAAAAGCCAGGTGAGAGTTTCATTATGGTTGCTGGAGGCTGGAACAGAGAAGAGATAGTGAGATATAGTTTGGAGCTAGCCCAGTATTTATGCATTTAAAAGGAGCATTTGTTGCAGACAGATATGAAGGTGTGAAGGGGGTGGGGAGATGGTGGTGGAGAAATACAGTGTGAAAGCTTACAATTTAACAAAGTAGTAATAAAGTTACTATGTGAACAAAAATCATATCAGATATGGATATTCATAATTAATGTTACAGGAGGATACAGTAGAGTCAAAGGTGAATCAATTAGATAGCTGTAGATACCTTGCAGCAGTGTGTGCAAAAAGCCAGGTGAGAGTTTCAATATGGTTGCTGGAGGCTTGTAGCAGTGTGTGCAGAAAGCCAGGTGAGAGTTTCAATATGGTTACTGGAGGCTTGTAGCAGTGTGTGCAAAAAGCCTGGTGAGAGTTTCAATATGGTTGCTGGAGGCTTGAACAGAGAAGAGATAGTGAGATATAGTTTGGACCTAGCCCAGTATTTATGCATTTAAAAGGAGCATTTGTCGCAGACAGATATGAAGGTGTGAAGGGGGTAGGGATATGGTGGTGGAGAAATATGGTGTGAAAGCTTACAATTTAACAAAGTAGTAATAAAGTTACTATGTGAACAAAAATCATATCAGATATGGATATTCATAATCAATGTTTCAGGAGGATACAGTAAAGTCAAAGGTGAACCAATTAGATTGCTGTAGATACCTTGTAGCAGTTTGTGCAAAGAGCCAGGTGAGAGTTTCAATATGGTTGCTGGAGGCTTGCAGCAGTCTGTTCAAAAAGCCAGGTGAGAGTTTTAATATGGTTGCTGGAGGCTGGAACAGAGAAGAGATAGTGAGATATAGATTGGAGCTAGCCCAGTATTTATGCATTTAAAAGGAGCTTTTGTTGTGGACAGATATGAAGGTGTGAAGGGGGTGGGAAGATGGTGGTGGAGAAATACAGTGTGAAAGCTTACAATTTAAAAAAGTAGTAATAAAGTTACTATGTGAACAAAAATCATGTCAGATATGGATATTCATGATTAATGTTACAGGAGGATACAGTAGAGTCAAAGGTGAATCAATTAGATGTCTGTAGATACCTTGTAGCAGTGTGTGCAAAAAGCCAGGTGATAGTTTCAATATGGTTGCTGGAGGCTTGTAGCAGTGTGTGCAAAAAGCCAGGTGAGAGTTTCATTATGGTTGCTGGAACAGAGAAGAGATAGTGAGATATAGTTTGGAGCTAGCCCAGTATTTATGCATTTAAAAGGAGCATTTGTTGCAGACAGATATTAAGGTGTGAAGGGGTTGGGGAGATGGTGGTGGAGAAATACAGTGTGAAAGCTTACAATTTAACAAAGTAGTAATAAAGTTACTATGTGAACAAAAATCATATCAGATATGGATATACATAATTAATGATACAGGAGGATACAGTAGAGTCAAAGGTGAATCAATTTGATGGCTGTAGATACCTTGTAGCAGTGTGTGCAAAAAGTGTAAAGATGGTGGTGGAGAAATACAGTGTGATAGCTTACAATTTAACAAAGTAGTAATAAAGTTACTATGTGAACAAAAATCATGTCAGATATGTATATTTATAATTAATGTTACAGGAGGATACAGTAGAGTCAAAGGTGAATCAATTAGATGTCTGTAGATACCTTGTAGCAGTGTGTGCAAAAAGCCAGGTGAGAGTTTCAGTATGGTTGCTGGAGGCTTGTAGCAGTGTGTGCAAAAAGCCAGATGAGAGTTTCAATATGGTTACTGGTGGCTTGTAGCAGTATGTGCAAAAAGCCAGGTGAGAGTTTCATTATGGTTGCTGGAGGCTGGAACAGAGAAGAGATAGTGAGATATAGTTTGGAGCTAGCCCAGTATTTATGCATTTAAAAAGAGCATTTGTTGCAGACAGATATGAAGGTGTGAAGGGGTTGGGGAGATGGTGGTGGAGAAATACAGTGTGAAAGCTTACAATTTAACAAAGTAGTAATAAAGGTACTATGTGAACAAAAATCATATCAGATATGGATATTCATAATTAATGTTACAGGAGGATACAGTAGAGTCAAAGGTGAATCAATTAGATGGCTGTAGATACCCTGTAGCAGTGTGTGCAAAAAGCCAGGTGAGAGTTTCAATATGGTTGCTGGAGGCTCGTAGCAGTGTGTGCAAAAAGCCAGGTGAGAGTTTCAATATGGTTGCTGGAGGCTGGAACAGAGAAGAGATAGTGAGATATAGTTTGGAGCTAGCCCAGTATTTATGCATTTAAAAGGAGCTTTTGTTGCAGACAGATATGAAGGTGTGAAGGGGGTGGTGAGATGGTGGTGGAGAAATACAGTGTGAAAGCTTACAATTTAACAAAGTAGTAATAAAGTTACTATGTGAAGAAAAATCATATCAGATATGGATATACATAATTAATGATACAGGAGGATACAGTAGAGTCAAAGGTGAATCAATTTGATGGCTGTAGATACCTTGTAGCAGTGTGTGCAAAGAGCCAGGTGAGAGTTTTAATATGGTTGCTGGAGGCATGTAGCAGTGTGTGTAAAAAGCCAGGTGAGAGTTTCAATATGGTTGCTGGAGGCTTGTAGAAGTGTGTGCAAAACGTGTGAAAGCTTACAATTTAACAAAGTAGTAATAAAGTTACTATGTGAACAAAAATCATATTAGATATGGATATTCATAAATAATTTAACAGGGGGATACAGTAAAGTCAAAGGTGAACCAATTAGATGGCTGTAGATACCTTGTAGCAGTGTGTGCAAAGAGCCAGGTGAGAGTTTCAATATGGTTGCTGGAGGCATGTAGCAGTGTGTGTAAAAAGCCAGGTGAGAGTTTCAATATGGTTGCTGGAGGCTGGAACAGAGAAGAGATAGTGAGATATAGTTTGGAACTAGCCCAGTATTTATGCATTTAAAAGGAGCTTTTGTTGCAGACAGATAGGAAGGTGTGAAGGGGGTGAGGAGATGGTGGTGGAGAAATACAGTGTGTAAGCTTACAATTTAACAAAGTAGTAATAAAGTTACTATGTGAACAAAAATCATAGCAGATATGGATATTCATAATTAATGTTACAGGAGAATACAGTAGAGGCAAAGGTGAATCAATTAGATGGCTGTAGATACCTTGTAGCAGTGTGTGCAAAAAAGCCAGGTGAGAGTTTCAATATGGTTGCTGGAGGCTGGAACAGAGAAGAGATAGTGAGATATAGTTTGGAACTAGCCCAGTATTTATGCATTTAAAAGGAGCTTTTGTTGCAGACAGATAGGAAGGTGTGAAGGGGGTGAGGAGATGGTGGTGGAGAAATACAGTGTGTAAGCTTACAATTTAACAAAGTAGTAATAAAGTTACTATGTGAACAAAAATCATATCAGATATGGATATTCATAATTAATGTTACAGGAGGATACAGTAGAGTCAAAGGTGAATCGATTAGATGGCTCTAGATACCTTGTAGCAGTGTGTGCAAAAAGCCAGGTGAGAGTTTCAATATGGTTGCTGGAGGCTTGTAGCAGTTTGTGCAAAAAGCCAGGTGAGAGTTTCAATATGGTTGCTGGAGGCTTGTAGCAGTGTGTGCAAAAAGCCAGGTGAGACTTTTAATATGGTTGCTGGAGGCTGGAACAGAGAAGAGATAGTGAGATATAGTTTGGAGCTAGCCCAGTATTTATGCATTTAAAAGGAGCATTTGTTGCAGACAGATATGAAGGTGTGAAGGGGGTGGGGAGACGGTGGTGGAGAAATACAGTGTGAAAGCTTACAATTTAACAAAGTAGTAATAAAGATACTATGTGAACAAAAATCATATCAGATATGGATATTCATAATTAATGTTACAGGAGGATACAGTAGAGTCAAAGGTGAATCAATTAGATGGCTGTAGATACCTTGTAGCAGTGTGTGCAAAAAGCCAGGTGAGAGTTTCAATATGGTTGCTGGAGGCTCGTAGCAGTGTGTGCAAAAGCCAGATGAGAGTTTCAATATGGTTGCTGGAGGCTGGAACAGAGAAGCGATAGTGAGATATAGTTTGGAGCTAGCCCAGTATTTATGCATTTAAAAGGAGCATTTGTTGCAGACAGATTTGAAGGTGTGCTAAGGGCGGTGAGATGGTGGTGGAGAAAAACAGTGTGAAAGCTTACAATTTAACAAAGTAGTAATAAAGTTACTATGTGAACAAAAATCATATCAGATATGGATATTCATAAATAATGTTACAGGGGGATACAGTAAAGTCAAAGGTGAACCAATTAGATGGCTGTAAATACCTTGTAGCAGTGTGTGCAAAGAGCCAGGTGAGAGTTTTAATATGGTTGCTGGAGGCTTGTAGCAGTGTGTGCAGAAAGCCAGGTGAGAGTTTCAATATGGTTACTGGAGGCTTGTAGCAGTGTGTGCAAAAAGCCAGGTAAGAGTTTCAATATGGATGCTGGAGGCTTGAACAGAGAAGAGATAGTGAGACATAGTTTGGACCTAGCCCAGTATTTATGCATTTAAAAGGAGCATTTGTCGCAGACAGATATGAAGGTGTGAAGGGGGTGGGGATATGGTGGTGGAGAAATATGGTGTGAAAGCTTACAATTTAACAAAGTAGTAATAAAGTTACTATGTGAACAAAAATCATATCAGATATGGATATTCATTTTTAATGTTACAGGAGGATACAGTAGAGTCAAAGGTGAATCAATTTGATGGCTGTAGATACCTTGTAGCAGTGTGTGCAAAGAGCCAGGTGAGAGTTTTAATATGGTTGCTGGAGGCATGTAGCAGTGTGTGTAAAAAGCCAGGTGAGAGTTTCAATATGGTTGCTGGAGGCTTGTAGAAGTGTGTGCAAAACGTGTGAAAGCTTACAATTTAACAAAGTAGTAATAAAGTTACTATGTGAACAAAAATCATATTAGATATGGATATTCATAAATAATTTAACAGGGGGATACAGTAAAGTCAAAGGTGAACCAATTAGATGGCTGTAGATACCTTGTAGCAGTGTGTGCAAAGAGCCAGGTGAGAGTTTCAATATGGTTGCTGGAGGCATGTAGCAGTGTGTGTAAAAAGCCAGGTGAGAGTTTCAATATGGTTGCTGGAGGCTGGAACAGAGAAGAGATAGTGAGATATAGTTTGGAACTAGCCCAGTATTTATGCATTTAAAAGGAGCTTTTGTTGCAGACAGATAGGAAGGTGTGAAGGGGGTGAGGAGATGGTGGTGGAGAAATACAGTGTGTAAGCTTACAATTTAACAAAGTAGTAATAAAGTTACTATGTGAACAAAAATCATAGCAGATATGGATATTCATAATTAATGTTACAGGAGAATACAGTAGAGGCAAAGGTGAATCAATTAGATGGCTGTAGATACCTTGTAGCAGTGTGTGCAAAAAAGCCAGGTGAGAGTTTCAATATGGTTGCTGGAGGCTGGAACAGAGAAGAGATAGTGAGATATAGTTTGGAACTAGCCCAGTATTTATGCATTTAAAAGGAGCTTTTGTTGCAGACAGATAGGAAGGTGTGAAGGGGGTGAGGAGATGGTGGTGGAGAAATACAGTGTGTAAGCTTACAATTTAACAAAGTAGTAATAAAGTTACTATGTGAACAAAAATCATATCAGATATGGATATTCATAATTAATGTTACAGGAGGATACAGTAGAGTCAAAGGTGAATCGATTAGATGGCTCTAGATACCTTGTAGCAGTGTGTGCAAAAAGCCAGGTGAGAGTTTCAATATGGTTGCTGGAGGCTTGTAGCAGTTTGTGCAAAAAGCCAGGTGAGAGTTTCAATATGGTTGCTGGAGGCTTGTAGCAGTGTGTGCAAAAAGCCAGGTGAGACTTTTAATATGGTTGCTGGAGGCTGGAACAGAGAAGAGATAGTGAGATATAGTTTGGAGCTAGCCCAGTATTTATGCATTTAAAAGGAGCATTTGTTGCAGACAGATATGAAGGTGTGAAGGGGGTGGGGAGACGGTGGTGGAGAAATACAGTGTGAAAGCTTACAATTTAACAAAGTAGTAATAAAGATACTATGTGAACAAAAATCATATCAGATATGGATATTCATAATTAATGTTACAGGAGGATACAGTAGAGTCAAAGGTGAATCAATTAGATGGCTGTAGATACCTTGTAGCAGTGTGTGCAAAAAGCCAGGTGAGAGTTTCAATATGGTTGCTGGAGGCTCGTAGCAGTGTGTGCAAAAGCCAGATGAGAGTTTCAATATGGTTGCTGGAGGCTGGAACAGAGAAGCGATAGTGAGATATAGTTTGGAGCTAGCCCAGTATTTATGCATTTAAAAGGAGCATTTGTTGCAGACAGATTTGAAGGTGTGCTAAGGGCGGTGAGATGGTGTTGGAGAAAAACAGTGTGAAAGCTTACAATTTAACAAAGTAGTAATAAAGTTACTATGTGAACAAAAATCATATCAGATATGGATATTCATAAATAATGTTACAGGGGGATACAGTAAAGTCAAAGGTGAACCAATTAGATGGCTGTAAATACCTTGTAGCAGTGTGTGCAAAGAGCCAGGTGAGAGTTTTAATATGGTTGCTGGAGGCTTGTAGCAGTGTGTGCAGAAAGCCAGGTGAGAGTTTCAATATGGTTACTGGAGGCTTGTAGCAGTGTGTGCAAAAAGCCAGGTAAGAGTTTCAATATGGATGCTGGAGGCTTGAACAGAGAAGAGATAGTGAGACATAGTTTGGACCTAGCCCAGTATTTATGCATTTAAAAGGAGCATTTGTCGCAGACAGATATGAAGGTGTGAAGGGGGTGGGGATATGGTGGTGGAGAAATATGGTGTGAAAGCTTACAATTTAACAAAGTAGTAATAAAGTTACTATGTGAACAAAAATCATATCAGATATGGATATTCATTTTTAATGTTACAGGAGGATACAGTAGAGTCAAAGGTGAATCAATTAGATGGCTGTAGATACCTTGTAGCGGTGTGTGCAAAAAGCCAGGTGAGAGTTTCAATATGGTTGCTGGAGGCTTGTAGCAGTGTGTGCAAAAAGCCAGGTGAGAGTTTCAATATGGTTGCTGGAGGCTTGTAGCAGTGTGTGCAAAAAGCTAGATGAGAGTATCAATATGGTTGCTGGAGGCTTGTAGCAGTGTGTGCAAAAAGCCAGGTGAGAGTTTCATTATGGTTGCTGGAGGCTGGAACAGAGAAGAGATAGTGAGATATAGTTTGGAGCTAGCACAGTATTTATGCATTTAAAAGGAGCATTTGTTGCAGACAGATATACGGGTGTGAAGGGGTGTAGAGATGGTGGTGGAGAAATACAGTGTGAAAGCTTACAATTTAACAAAGTAGTAATAAAGTTACTATGTGAACAAAAATCATATCAGATATGGATATTCATAATTAATGTTACAGGAGGATACAGTAGAATCAAAGGTGAATCAATTAGATGGCTGTAGATACCTTGTAGTAGTGTGTGCAAAAAGTGTGGAGATGGTGGTGGAGAAATACAGTGTGAAAGCTTACAATTTAACAAAGTAGTAATAAAGTTACTATGTGAACATAAATCATATCAGATATGGATATACATAATTAATGATACAGGAGGATACAGCATAGTCAAAGGTGAATCAATTTGATGGCTGTAGATACCTTGTAGCAGTGTGTGCAAAAAGTGTAAATATGGTGGTGGAGAAATACAGTGTGAAAGCTTACAATTTAACAAAGTAGTAATAAAGTTACTATGTGAACAAAAATCATATCAGATATGGATATTCATAATTAATGTTACAGGAGGATACAGTAGAGTCAAAGGTGAATCAATTAGATGGCTGTAGATACCTTGTAGCAGTGTGTGCAAAAAGCCAGGTGAGAGTTTCAATATGGTTGCTGGAGGCTTGAAGAAGTGTGTGCAAAAAGTGTGAAAGCTTACAATTTAACAAAGTAGTAATAAAGTTACTATGTGAACAAAAATCATATCAGATATGGATATTCATAATCAATGTTTCAGGAGGATACAGTAAAGTCAAAGGTGAACCAATTAGATTGCTGTAGATACCTTGTAGCAGTTTGTGCAAAGAGCCAGGTGAGAGTTTCAATATGGTTGCTGGAGGCTTGCAGCAGTCTGTTCAAAAAGCCAGGTGAGAGTTTTAATATGGTTGCTGGAGGCTGGAACAGAGAAGAGATAGTGAGATATAGTTTGGAGCTAGCCCAGTATTTATGCATTTAAAAGGAGCTTTTGTTGTGGACAGATATGAAGGTGTGAAGGGGGTGGGGAGATGGTGGTGGAGAAATACAGTGTGAAAGCTTACAATTTAAAAAAGTAGTAATAAAGTTACTATGTGAACAAAAATCATGTCAGATATGGATATTCATAATTAGTGTTACAGGAGGATACAGTAGAGTCAAAGGTGAATCAATTAGATGTCTGTAGATACCTTGTAGCAATGTGTGCAAAAAGCCAGGTGAGAGTTTCAATATGGTTGCTGGAGGCTTGTAGCAGTGTGTGCAAAAAGCCAGGTGAGAGTTTCAATATGGTTACTGGTGGCTTGTAGCAGTGTGTGCAAAAAGCCAGGTGAGAGTTTCATTATGGTTGCTGGAGGCTGGAACAGAGAAGAGATAGTGAGATATAGTTTGGAGCTAGCCCAGTATTTATGCATTTAAAAGGAGCATTTGTTGCAGACAGATATGAAGGTGTGAAGGGGGTGGGGAGATGGTGGTGGAGAAATACAGTGTGAAAGCTTACAATTTAACAAAGTAGTAATAAAGTTACTATGTGAACAAAAATCATATCAGATATGGATATTCATAATTAATGTTACAGGAGGATACAGTAGAGTCAAAGGTGAATCAATTAGATAGCTGTAGATACCTTGCAGCAGTGTGTGCAAAAAGCCAGGTGAGAGTTTCAATATGGTTGCTGGAGGCTTGTAGCAGTGTGTGCAGAAAGCCAGGTGAGAGTTTCAATATGGTTACTGGAGGCTTGTAGCAGTGTGTGCAAAAAGCCTGGTGAGAGTTTCAATATGGTTGCTGGAGGCTTGAACAGAGAAGAGATAGTGAGATATAGTTTGGACCTAGCCCAGTATTTATGCATTTAAAAGGAGCATTTGTCGCAGACAGATATGAAGGTGTGAAGGGGGTAGGGATATGGTGGTGGAGAAATATGGTGTGAAAGCTTACAATTTAACAAAGTAGTAATAAAGTTACTATGTGAACAAAAATCATATCAGATATGGATATTCATAATCAATGTTTCAGGAGGATACAGTAAAGTCAAAGGTGAACCAATTAGATTGCTGTAGATACCTTGTAGCAGTTTGTGCAAAGAGCCAGGTGAGAGTTTCAATATGGTTGCTGGAGGCTTGCAGCAGTCTGTTCAAAAAGCCAGGTGAGAGTTTTAATATGGTTGCTGGAGGCTGGAACAGAGAAGAGATAGTGAGATATAGATTGGAGCTAGCCCAGTATTTATGCATTTAAAAGGAGCATTTGTTGCAGACAGATATCAAGTTGTGAAGGGGGTGTGGAGATGGTGGTGGAGAAATACAGTGTGAAAGCTTACAAATTAACAAAGTAGTAATAAAGTTACTATGTGAACAAAAATCATATCCGATATGGATATTCATAATTAATGTTACAGGAGGATACAGTAGAGTCAAAGGTGAATCAATTAGATGGCTGTAGATACCTTGTAGCAGTGTGTGCAAAAAGCCAGGTGAGAGTTTCAATATGGTTGCTGGAGGCTTGTAGCAGTGTGTGCAAAAAGCCAGGTGAGAGTTTCAATATGGTTGCTGGAGGCTCGTAGCAGTGTGTGCAAAAGCCAGATGAGAGTTTCAATATGGTTGCTGGAGGCTGGAACAGAGAAGCGATAGTGAGATATAGTTTGGAGCTAGCCCAGTATTTATGCATTTAAAAGGAGCATTTGTTGCAGACAGATTTGAAGGTGTGCTAAGGGCGGTGAGATGGTGGTGGAGAAAAACAGTGTAAAAGCTTACAATTTAACAAAGTAGTAACAAAATTACTATGTGAACAAAAATCATATCAGATATGGATATTCATAATTAATGTTACAGGAGGATACAGTAGAGTCAAAGGTGAATCAATTAGATGGCTGTAGATACCTTGTAGCTGTGTGTGCAAAAAGCCTGGTGAGAGTTTCAATATGGTTGCTGGAGGCTTGTAGCAGTGTGTGCAAAAAGCCAGATGAGAGTATCAATATGGTTGCTGGAGGCTTATAGCAGTGTGTGCAAAAAGCCAGGTGAGAGTTTCAATATGGTTGCTGGAGGCTGGAACAGAGAAGAGATAGTGAGATATAGTTTGGAGCTAGCCCAGTATTTATGCATTTAAAAGGAGCATTTGTTGCAGACAGATATGAAGGTGTGAAGGGGGTGGGGAGATGGAGGTGGATAAATACAGTGTGAAAGCTTACAATTTAACAAAGTAGTAATAAAGTTACTATGTGAACAAAAATCATATCAGATATGGATATTCATAATTAATGTTACAGGAGGATACAGTAGAGTCAAAGGTGAATCAATTAGACGGCTGTAGATACCTTGTAGCAGTGTGTGCAAAAAAGCCAGGTGAGAGTTTCAATATGGTTGCTGGAGGCTGGAACAGAGAAGAGATAGTGAGATGTAGTTTGGAGCTAGCCCAGTATTTATGCATTTAAAAGGAGCATTTGTTGCAGACAGATTTGAAGGTGTGCTAAGGGTGGTGAGATGGTGGTGGAGAAAAACAGTGTGAAAGCTTACAATTTAACAAAGTAGTAATAAAGTTACTATGTAAACAAAAATCATATTAGATATGGATATTCATAAATAATGTTACAGGAGGATACAGTAGAGTCAAAGGTGAATCAATTAGATGGCTGTAGATACCTTGTAGCAGTGTGTGCAAAAAGCCAGGTGAGAGTTTCAATATGGTTGCTGGAGGCTTGTAGAAGTGTGTGCAAAAAGCCAGGTGAGAGTTTCAATATGGTTGCTGGAGGCTGGAACAGAGAAGAGATAGTGAGATATAGTTTGGAGCTAGCCCAGTATTTGTATTTATGCATTTAAAAGGAGCATTTGTTGCAGACAGATATGAAGGTGTGAAGGGGGTCGGGAGATGGTGGTGGAGAAATACAGTGTGAAAGCTTACAATTTAACAAAGTAGTAATAAAGTTACTATGTGAACAAAAATCATATCAGATATGGATATTCATAATTAATGTTACAGGAGGATACAGTAGAGTCAAAAGTGAATCAATTAGATGGCTGTAGATACCTTGTAGCAGTGTGTGCAAAAAGCCAGGTGAGAGTTTCAATATGGTTGCTGGAGGCTGGAACAGAGAAGACATAGTGAGATATAGTTTGGAGCTAGCCCAGTATTTATGCATTTAAAAGGAGCATTTGTTGCAGACAGATATGAAGGTGTGAAGGGGGTGGGGAGATGGAGGTGGAGAAATACAGTGTGAAAGCTTACAATTTAACAAAGTAGTAATAAAGTTACTATGTAAACAAAAATCATTTTAGATATGGATATTCATAATTAATGTTACAGAAGGATACAGTAGAGTCAAGGGTGAATCCATTAGATGGCTGTAGATACCTTGTAGCAGTGTGTGCAAAAAGCCAGGTGAGAGTTTTAATATGGTTGCTGGAGGCTGGAACAGAGAAGAGATAGTGAGATATAGTTTGGAGCTAGCCCAGTATTTATGCATTTAAAAGGAGCTTTTGTTGCGGACAGATATGAAGATGTGAAGGGGGTGGTGAGATGGTGGTGGAAAAATACAGTGTGAAAGCTTATAATTTAACAAAGTAGTAATAAAGTTACTATGTGAACAAATATCATATCAGATATGGATATTCATATTTAATGTTACAGGAGGATACAGTAGAGTTAAAAGTGAATCAATTAGATTTCTGTAGATACCTTGTAGCAGTGTGTGCAAAAAGCCAGATGAGAGTTTCAATATGGTTGCTGGATGCTTGTAGCAGTGTGTGCAAAAAGCCAGGTGAGAGTTTCAATATGGTTACTGGAGGCTTGTAGCAGTGTGTGCAAAAAGCCAGGTGAGAGTTTCAATATGGTTGCTGGAGGCTGGAACAGAGAAGAGATAGTGAGATATAGTTTGGAGCTATCCCAGTATTTATGCATTTAAAAGGAGCATTTGTTGCAGACAGATATGAAGATGTGAAGGGGGTTGGGAGATGGTGGTGGAGAAATACAGCGTGTAAGCTTACAATTTAACAAAGTAGTGATAAAGTTACTATGTGGACAAAAATCATAGCAGATATGGATATTCATAATTAATGTTACAGGAGGATACAGTAGAGTCAAAGGTGAATCAATTAGATGGCTGTAGATACCTTGTAGCAGTGTGTGCAAAAAGCCAGGTGAGAGTTTCAATATGGTTGCTGGAGGCTGGAACAGAGAAGAGATAGTGAGATATAGTTTGGAGCTAGCCCAGTATTTATGCATTTAAAAGGAGCATTTGTTGCAGACAGATATGAAGGTGTGAAGGGGGTGGGGAGACGGTGGTGGAGAAATACAGTGTGAAAGCTTACAATTTAACAAAGTAGTAATAAAGATACTATGTGAACAAAAATCATATCAGATATGGATATTCATAATTAATGTTACAGGAGGATACAGTAGAGTCAAAGGTGAATCAATTAGATGGCTGTAGATACCTTGTAGCAGTGTGTGCAAAAAGCCAGGTGAGAGTTTCAATATGGTTGCTGGAGGCTCGTAGCAGTGTGTGCAAAAGCCAGATGAGAGTTTCAATATGGTTGCTGGAGGCTGGAACAGAGAAGCGATAGTGAGATATAGTTTGGAGCTAGCCCAGTATTTATGCATTTAAAAGGAGCATTTGTTGCAGACAGATTTGAAGGTGTGCTAAGGGCGGTGAGATGGTGGTGGAGAAAAACAGTGTGAAAGCTTACAATTTAACAAAGTAGTAATAAAGTTACTATGTAAACAAAAATCATATTAGATATGGATATTCATAAATAATGTTACAGGAGGATACAGTACAGTCAAAGGTGAATCAATTAGATGGCTGTAGATACCTTGTAGCAGTGTGTGCAAAAAGCCAGGTGAGAGTTTCAATATGGTTGCTGGAGGCTTGTAGCAGTGTGTGCAAAAAGCCAGATGAGAGTATCAATATGGTTGCTGGAGGCTTGTAGCAGTGTGTGCAAAAAGCCAGGTGAGAGTTTCAATATGGTTGCTGGAGGCTGGAACAGAGAAGAGATAGTGAGATATAGTTTGGAGCTATCCCAGTATTTATGCATTTAAAAGGAGCATTTGTTGCAGACAGATATGAAGATGTGAAGGGGGTTGGGAGATGGTGGTGGAGAAATACAGTGTGTAAGCTTACAATTTAACAAAGTAGTAATAAAGTTACTATGTAAACAAAAATCATAGCAGATATGGATATTCATAATTAATGTTACAGGAGAATACAGTAGAGTCAAAGGTGAATCAATTAGATGGCTGTAGATACCTTGTAGCAGTGTGTGCAAAATTCCAGGTGAGAGTTTCAATATGGTTGCTGGAGGCTTGTAGCAGTGTGTGCAAAAAGCCAGATGAGAGTATCAATATGGTTGCTGGAGGCTTATAGCAGTGTGTGCAAAAAGCCAGGTGAGAGTTTCAATATGGTTGCTGGAGGCTGGAACAGAGAAGAGATAGTGAGATATAGTTTGGAGCTAGCCCAGTATTTATGCATTTAAAAGGAGCATTTGTTGCAGACAGATATGAAGGTGTGAAGGGGGTGGGGAGACGGTGGTGGAGAAATACAGTGTGAAAGCTTACAATTTAACAAAGTAGTAATAAAGATACTATGTGAACAAAAATCATATCAGATATGGATATTCATAATTAATGTTACAGGAGGATACAGTAGAGTCAAAGGTGAATCAATTAGATGGCTGTAGATACCTTGTAGCAGTGTGTGCAAAAAGCCAGGTGAGAGTTTCAATATGGTTGCTGGAGGCTCGTAGCAATGTGTGCAAAAGCCAGATGAGAGTTTCAATATGGTTGCTGGAGGCTGGAACAGAGAAGCGATAGTGAGATATAGTTTGGAGCTAGCCCAGTATTTATGCATTTAAAAGGAGCATTTGTTGCAGACAGATTTGAAGGTGTGCTAAGGGCGGTGAGATGGTGGTGGAGAAAAACAGTGTGAAAGCTTACAATTTAACAAAGTAGTAATAAAGTTACTATGTAAACAAAAATCATATTAGATATGGATATTCATAAATAATGTTACAGGAGGATACAGTACAGTCAAAGGTGAATCAATTAGATGGCTGTAGATACCTTGTAGCAGTGTGTGCAAAAAGCCAGGTGAGAGTTTCAATATGGTTGCTGGAGGCTTGTAGCAGTGTGTGCAAAAAGCCAGATGAGAGTATCAATATGGTTGCTGGAGGCTTGTAGCAGTGTGTGCAAAAAGCCAGGTGAGAGTTTCAATATGGTTGCTGGAGGCTGGAACAGAGAAGAGATAGTGAGATATAGTTTGGAGCTATCCCAGTATTTATGCATTTAAAAGGAGCATTTGTTGCAGACAGATATGAAGATGTGAAGGGTGTTGGGAGATGGTGGTGGAGAAATACAGCGTGTAAGCTTACAATTTAACAAAGTAGTGATAAAGTTACTATGTGGACAAAAATCATAGCAGATATGGATATTCATAATTAATGTTACAGGAGGATACAGTAGAGTCAAAGGTGAATCAATTAGATGGCTGTAGATACCTTGTAGCAGTGTGTGCAAAAAGCCAGGTGAGAGTTTCAATATGGTTGCTGGAGGCTTGTAGCAGTGTGAGCAAAAAGCCAGATGAGAGTATCAATATGGTTGCTGGAGGCTTATAGCAGTGTATGCAAAAAGCCAGGTGAGAGTTTCAATATGGTTGCTGGAGGCTGGAACAGAGAAGAGATAGTGAGATATAGTTTGGAGCTATCCCTGTATTTATGCATTTAAAAGGAGCATTTGTTGCAGACAGATATGAAGGTGTGAAGGGGGTGAGGAGATGGTGGTGGAGAAATACAGTGTGTAAGCTTACAATTTAACAAAGTAGTAATAAAGTTACTATGTAAACAAAAATCATAGCAGATATGGATATTCATAATTAATGTTACAGGAGAATACAGTAGAGTCAAAGGTGAATCAATTAGATGGCTGTAGATACCTTGTAGCAGTGTGTGCAAAAAAGCCAGGTGAGACTTTTAATATGGTTGCTGGAGGCTGGAACAGAGAAGAGATAGTGAGATATAGTTTGAAGCTAGCCCAGTATTTATGCATTTAAAAGGAGCATTTGTTGCAGACAGATATGAAGGTGTGAAGTGGGTGGGGAGACAGTGGTGGAGAAATACAGTGTGAAAGCTTACAATTTAACAAAGTAGTAATAAAGATACTATGTGAACAAAAATCATATCAGATATGGATATTCATAATTAATGTTACAGGAGGATACAGTAGATTCAAAGGTGAATCAATTAGATGGCTGTAGATACCTTGTAGCAGTGTGTGCAAAAAGCCAGGTGAGAGTTTTAATATGGTTGCTGGAGGCTCGTAGCAGTGTGTGCAAAAGCCAGATGAGAGTTTCAATATGGTTGCTGGAGGCTGGAACAGAGAAGCGATAGTGAGATATAGTTTGGAGCTAGCCCAGTATTTATGCATTTAAAAGGAGCATTTGTTGCAGACAGATTTGAAGGTGTGCTAAGGGCGGTGAGATGGTGGTGGAGAAAAACAGTGTGAAAGCTTACAATTTAACAAAGTAGTAATAAAGTTACTATGTAAACAAAAATCATATTAGATATGGATATTCATAAATAATGTTACAGGAGGATACAGTACAGTCAAAGGTGAATCAATTAGATGGCTGTAGATACCTTGTAGCAGTGTGTGCAAAAAATCCAGGTGAGAGTTTCAATATGGTTGCTGGACGCTTGTAGCAGTGTGTGCAAAAAGCCAGGTGAGAGTTTCAATATGGTTGCTGGAGGCTGGAACAGAGAAGAGATAGTGAAATATAGTTTGGAGCATGCCCAGTATTTATGCATTTAAAAGGAGCATTTTTTGCAGACAGATATGAAGGTGTGAAGGGGGTGGGGAGATGAAGGTGGAGAAATACAGTGTGAAAGCTTACAATTTAACAAAGTAGTAATAAAGTTACTATGTGAACAAAAATCATATCAGATATGGATATTCATAATTAATGTTACAGGAGGATACAGTAGAGTCAAAGGTGAATCAATTAGATGGCTGTAGATACCTTGTAGCAGTGTGTGCAAAAAAGCCAGGTGAGAGTTTCAATATGGTTGCTGGAGGCTTGCAGCAGTGTGTGCTAAAGCCAGATGAGAGTTTCAATATGGTTGCTGGAGGCTGGAACAGTGAAGAGATAGTGAGATATAGTTTGGAGCATGCCCAGTATTTATGCATTTAAAAGCAGCACTTGTTGCAGACAGATTTGAAGGTGTGAAGGGGGGCGGTGAGATGGTGGTGGAGAAATACAGTGTGAAAGCTTACAATTTAACAAAGTAGTAATAAAGTTACTATGTAAACAAAAATCATATTAGATATGGATATTCATAAATAATGTTACAGGAGGATACAGTAGAGTCAAAGGTGAATCAATTAGATGGCTGTAGATACCTTGTAGCAGTGTGTGCAAAAAGCCAGGTGAGAGTTTCAATATGGTTGCTGGAGGCTTGTAGAAGTGTGTGCAAAAAGCCAGGTGAGAGTTTCAATATGGTTGCTGGAGGCTAGAACAGAGAAGAGATAGTGAGATATAGTTTGGAGCTAGCCCAGTATTTGTATTTATGCATTTAAAAGGAGCATTTGTTGCAGACAGATATGAAGGTGTGAAGGGGGTCGGGAGATGGTGGTGGAGAAATACAGTGTGAAAGCTTACAATTTAACAAAGTAGTAATAAAGTTACTATGTGAACAAAAATCATATCAGATATGGATATTCATAATTAATGTTACAGGAAGATACAGTAGAGTCAAAAGTGAATCAATTAGATGGCTGTAGATACCTTGTAGCAGTGTGTGCAAAAAGCCAGGTGAGAGTTTCAATATGGTTGCTGGAGGCTGGAACAGAGAAGACATAGTGAGATATAGTTTGGAGCTAGCCCAGTATTTATGCATTTAAAAGGAGCATTTGTTGCAGACAGATATGAAGGTGTGAAGGGGGTGGGGAGATGGAGGTGGAGAAATACAGTGTGAAAGCTTACAATTTAACAAAGTAGTAATAAAGTTACTATGTAAACAAAAATCATTTTAGATATGGATATTCATAATTAATGTTACAGAAGGATACATTATAGTCAAGGGTGAATCCATTAGATGGCTGTAGATACCTTGTAGCAGTGTGTGCAAAAAGCCAGGTGAGAGTTTTAATATGGTTGCTGGAGGCTGGAACAGAGAAGAGATAGTGAGATATAGTTTGGAGCTAGCCCAGTATTTATGCATTTAAAAGGAGCTTTTGTTGCGGACAGATATGAAGATGTGAAGGGGGTGGTGAGATGGTGGTGGAAAAATACAGTGTGAAAGCTTATAATTTAACAAAGTAGTAATAAAGTTACTATGTGAACAAATATCATATCAGATATGGATATTCATATTTAATGTTACAGGAGGATACAGTAGAGTTAAAAGTGAATCAATTAGATTTCTGTAGATACCTTGTAGCAGTGTGTGCAAAAAGCCAGGTGAGAGTTTCAATATGGTTGCTGGATGCTTGTAGCAGTGTGTGCAAAAAGCCAGGTGAGAGTTTCAATATGGTTACTGGAGGCTTGTAGCAGTGTGTGCAAAAAGCCAGGTGAGAGTTTCAATATGGTTGCTGGAGGCTGGAACAGAGAAGAGATAGTGAGATATAGTTTGGAGCTATCCCAGTATTTATGCATTTAAAAGGAGCATTTGTTGCAGACAGATATGAAGATGTGAAGGGGGTTGGGAGATGGTGGTGGAGAAATACAGCGTGTAAGCTTACAATTTAACAAAGTAGTGATAAAGTTACTATGTGGACAAAAATCATAGCAGATATGGATATTCATAATTAATGTTACAGGAGGATACAGTAGAGTCAAAGGTGAATCAATTAGATGGCTGTAGATACCTTGTAGCAGTGTGTGCAAAAAGCCAGGTGAGAGTTTCAATATGGTTGCTGGAGGCTCGTAGCAGTGTGTGCAAAAGCCAGATGAGAGTTTCAATATGGTTGCTGGAGGCTGGAACAGAGAAGCGATAGTGAGATATAGTTTGGAGCTATCCCAGTATTTATGCATTTAAAAGGAGCACTTGTTGCAGACAGATTTGAAGGTGTGAAGGGGGCGGTGAGATGGTGGTGGAGAAATACAGTGTGAAAGCTTACAATTTAACAAAGTAGTAATAAAGTTACTATGTAAACAAAAATCATATTAGATATGGATATTCATAAATAATGTTACAGGAGGATACAGTAGAGTCAAAGGTGAATCAATTAGATGGCTGTAGATACCTTGTAGCAGTGTGTGCAAAATTCCAGGTGAGAGTTTCAATATGGTTGCTGGAGGCTTGTAGAAGTGTGTGCAAAAAGCCAGGTGAGAGTTTCAATATGGTTGCTGGAGGCTGGAACAGAGAAGAGATAGTGAGATATAGTTTGGAGCTAGCCCAGTATTTGTATTTATGCATTTAAAAGGAGCATTTGTTGCAGACAGATATGAAGGTGTGAAGGGGGTCGGGAGATGGTGGTGGAGAAATACAGTGTGAGAGCTTACAATTTAACAAAGTAGTAATAAAGTTACTATGTGAACAAAAATCATATCAGATATGGATATTCATAATTAATGTTACAGGAGGATACAGTAGAGTCAAAAGTGAATCAATTAGATGGCTGTAGATACCTTGTGGCAGTGTGTGCAAAAAGCCAGGTGAGAGTTTCAATATGGTTGCTGGACGCTTGTAGCAGTGTGTGCAAAAAGCCAGGTGAGAGTTTCAATATGGTTGCTGGAGGCTGGAACAGAGAAGACATAGTGAGATATAGTTTGGAGCTAGCCCAGTATTTATGCATTTAAAATGAGCATTTGTTGCAGACAGATATGAAGGTGTGAAGGGGGTGGGGAGATGGAGGTGGAGAAATACAGTGTGAAAGCTTACAATTTAACAAAGTAGTAATAAAGTTACTATGAAAAAAAAAATTCATTTTAGATATGGATATTCATAATTAATGTTACAGAAGGATACAGTAGAGTCAAGGGTGAATCCATTAGATGGCTGTAGATACCTTGTAGCAGTGTGTGCAAAAAGCCAGGTGAGAGTTTTAATATGGTTGCTGGAGGCTGGAACAGAGAAGAGATAGTGAGATATAGTTTGGAGCTAGCCCAGCATTTATGCATTTAAAAGGAGCTTTTGTTGCGGACAGATATGAAGATGTGAAGGGGGTGGTGAGATGGTGGTGGAAAAATACAGTGTGAAAGCTTATAATTTAACAAAGTAGTAATAAAGTTACTATGTGAACAAATATCATATCAGATATGGATATTCATATTTAATGTTACAGGAGGATACAGTAGAGTTAAAAGTGAATCAATTAGATTTCTGTAGATACCTTGTAGCAGTGTGTGCAAAAAGCCAGGTGAGAGTTTCAATATGGTTGCTGGATGCTTGTAGCAGTGTGTGCAAAAAGCCAGGTGAGAGTTTCAATATGGTTACTGGAGGCTTGTAGCAGTGTGTGCAAAAAGCCAGGTGAGAGTTTTAATATGGTTGCTGGAGGCTGGAACAGAGAAGAGATAGTGAGATATAGTTTGGAGCTATCCCAGTATTTATGCATTTAAAAGGAGCATTTGTTGCAGACAGATATGAAGATGTGAAGGGGGTTTGGAGATGGTGGTGGAGAAATACAGCGTGTAAGCTTACAATTTAACAAAGTAGTAATAAAGTTACTATGTGAACAAAAATCATAGCAGATATGGATATTCATAATTAATGTTACAGGAGGATACAGTAGAGTCAAAAGTGAATCAATTAGATGGCTGTAAATACCTTGTAGCAGTGTGTGCAAAAAGCCAGGTGAGAGTTTCAATATGGTTGCTGGACGCTTGTAGCAGTGTGTGCAAAAAGCCAGGTGAGAGTTTCAATATGGTTGCTGGAGGCTGGAACAGAGAAGACATAGTGAGATATAGTTTGGAGCTAGCCCAGTATTTATGCATTTAAAAGGAGCATTTGTTGCAGACAGATATGAAGGTGTGAAGGGGGTGGGGAGATGGAGGTGGAGAAATACAGTGTGAAAGCTTACAATTTAACAAAGTAGTAATAAAGTTACTATGTAAACAAAAATCATTTTAGATATGGATATTCATAATTAATGTTACAGAAGGATACAGTAGAGTCAAAGGTGAATCCATTAGATGGCTGTAGATACCTTGTAGCAGTGTGTGCAAAAAGCCAGGTGAGAGTTTCAATATGGTTGCTGGAGGCTTGTAGAAGTGTGTGCAAAAAGCCAGGTGAGAGTTTCAATATGGTTGCTGGAGGCTGGAACAGAGAAGAGATAGTGAGATATAGTTTGGAGCTAGCCCAGTATTTGTATTTATGCATTTAAAAGGAGCATTTGTTGCAGACAGATATGAAGGTGTGAAGGGGGTCGGGAGATGGTGGTGGAGAAATACAGTGTGAGAGCTTACAATTTAACAAAGTAGTAATAAAGTTACTATGTGAACAAAAATCATATCAGATATGGATATTCATAATTAATGTTACAGGAGGATACAGTAGAGTCAAAAGTGAATCAATTAGATGGCTGTAGATACCTTGTGGCAGTGTGTGCAAAAAGCCAGGTGAGAGTTTCAATATGGTTGCTGGACGCTTGTAGCAGTGTGTGCAAAAAGCCAGGTGAGAGTTTCAATATGGTTGCTGGAGGCTGGAACAGAGAAGACATAGTGAGATATAGTTTGGAGCTAGCCCAGTATTTATGCATTTAAAATGAGCATTTGTTGCAGACAGATATGAAGGTGTGAAGGGGGTGGGGAGATGGAGGTGGAGAAATACAGTGTGAAAGCTTACAATTTAACAAAGTAGTAATAAAGTTACTATGAAAAAAAAAATTCATTTTAGATATGGATATTCATAATTAATGTTACAGAAGGATACAGTAGAGTCAAGGGTGAATCCATTAGATGGCTGTAGATACCTTGTAGCAGTGTGTGCAAAAAGCCAGGTGAGAGTTATAATATGGTTGCTGGAGGCTGGAACAGAGAAGAGATAGTGAGATATAGTTTGGAGCTAGCCCAGCATTTATGCATTTAAAAGGAGCTTTTGTTGCGGACAGATATGAAGATGTGAAGGGGGTGGTGAGATGGTGGTGGAAAAATACAGTGTGAAAGCTTATAATTTAACAAAGTAGTAATAAAGTTACTATGTGAACAAATATCATATCAGATATGGATATTCATATTTAATGTTACAGGAGGATACAGTAGAGTTAAAAGTGAATCAATTAGATTTCTGTAGATACCTTGTAGCAGTGTGTGCAAAAAGCCAGGTGAGAGTTTCAATATGGTTGCTGGAGGCTCATAGCAGTGTGTGCAAAAGCCAGATGAGAGTTTCAATATGGTTGCTGGAGGCTGGAACAGAGAAGCGATAGTGAGATATAGTTTGGAGCTAGCCCAGTATTTATGCATTTAAAAGGAGCATTTGTTGCAGACAGATATGAAGGTGTGAAGGGGGTCGGGAGATGGTGGTGGAGAAATACAGTGTGAAAGCTTACAATTTAACAAAGTAGTAATAAAGTTACTATGTGAACAAAAATCATATCAGATATGGATATTCATAATTAATGTTACAGGAGGATACAGTAGAGTCAAAAGTGAATCAATTAGATGGCTGTAAATACCTTGTAGCAGTGTGTGCAAAAAGCCAGGTGAGAGTTTCAATATGGTTGCTGGACGCTTGTAGCAGTGTGTGCAAAAAGCCAGGTGAGAGTTTCAATATGGTTGCTGGAGGCTGGAACAGAGAAGACATAGTGAGATATAGTTTGGAGCTAGCCCAGTATTTATGCATTTAAAAGGAGCATTTGTTGCAGACAGATATGAAGGTGTGAAGGGGGTGGGGAGATGGAGGTGGAGAAATACAGTGTGAAAGCTTACAATTTAACAAAGTAGTAATAAAGTTACTATGTAAACAAAAATCATTTTAGATATGGATATTCATAATTAATGTTACAGAAGGATACAGTAGAGTCAAAGGTGAATCCATTAGATGGCTGTAGATACCTTGTAGCAGTGTGTGCAAAAAGCCAGGTGAGAGTTTCAATATGGTTGCTGGAGGCTCGTAGCAGTGTGTGCAAAAGCCAGATGAGAGTTTCAATATGGTTGCTGGAGGCTGGAACAGAGAAGCGATAGTGAGATATAGTTTGGAGCTAGCCCAGTATTTATGCATTTAAAAGGAGCATTTGTTGCAGACAGATTTGAAGGTGTGCTAAGGGCTGTGAGATGGTGGTGGAGAAAAACATTGTGAAAGCTTACAATTTAACAAAGTAGTAATAAAGTTACTATGTAAACAAAAATCATATTAGATATGGATATTCATAAATAATGTTACAGGAGGATACAGTACAGTCAAAGGTGAATCAATTAGATGGCTGTAGATACCTTGTAGCAGTGTGTGCAAAAAGCCAGGTGAGAGTTTCAATATGGTTGCTGGAGGCTTGTAGCAGTGTGTGCAAAAAGCCAGATGAGAGTATCAATATGGTTGCTGGAGGGTTATAGCAGTGTGTGCAAAAAGCCAGGTGAGAGTTTCAATATGGTTGCTGGAGGCTGGAACAGAGAAGAGATAGTGAGATATAGTTTGGAGCTAGCCCAGTATTTATGCATTTAAAAGGAGCATTTGTTGCAGACAGATATGAAGGTGTGAAGGGGGTGGGGAGATGGAGGTGGAGAAATACAGTGTGAAAGCTTACAATTTAACAAAGTAGTAATAAAGTTACTATGTGAACAAAAATCATATCAGATATGGAAATTCATAATTAATGTTACAGGAGGATACAGTAGAGTCAAAGGTGAATCAATTAGATGGCTGTAGATACCTTGTAGCATTGTGTGCAAAAAAGCCATGTGAGAGTTTCAATATGGTTGCTGGAGGCTTGTAGCAGTGTGTGCTAAAGCCAGATGAGAGTTTCAATATGGTTGCTGGAGGCTGGAACAGAGAAGAGATAGTGAGATATAGTTTGGAGCATGCCCAGTATTTATGCATTTAAAAGGAGCACTTGTTGCAGACAGATTTGAAGGTGTGAAGGGGGCGGTGAGATGGTGGTGGAGAAATAAAGTGTGAAAGCTTACAATTTAACAAAGTAGTTATAAAGTTACTATGTAAACAAAAATCATATTAGATATGGATATTCATAAATAATGTTATAGGAGGATACAGTAGAGTCAAAGGTGAATCAATTAGATGGCTGTAGATACCTTGTAGCAGTATGTGCAAAATGCCAGGTGAGAGTTTCAATATGGTTGCTGGAGGCTTGTAGAAGTGTGTGCAAAAAGCCAGGTGAGAGTTTCAATATGGTTGCTGGAGGCTGGAACAGAGAAGAGATAGTGAGATATAGTTTGGAGCTAGCCCAGTATTTGTATTTATGCATTTAAAAGGAGCATTTGTTGCAGACAGATATCAAGTTGTGAAGGGGGTGTGGAGATGGTGGTGGAGAAATACAGTGTGAAAGCTTACAATTTAAATAAGTAGTAATAAAGTTACTATGTGAACAAAAATCATATCCGATATGGATATTCATAATTAATGTTACAGGAGGATACAGTAGAGTCAAAGGTGAATCAATTAGATGGCTGTAGATACCTTGTAGCAGTGTGTGCAAAAAGCAAGGTGAGAGTTTCAATATGGTTGCTGGAGGCTTGTAGCAGTGTGTGCAAAAAGCCAGATGAGAGTATCAATATGGTTGCTGGAGGCTTGTATCAGTGTGTACAAAAAGCCAGGTGAGAGTTTCATTATGGTTGCTGGAGGCTGGAACAGAGAAGAGATAGTGAGATATAGTTTGGAGCTAGCCCAGTATTTATGCATTTAAAAGGAGCATTTGTTGCATACAGATATGAAGGTGTGAAGGGGTTGGGGAGATGGTGGTGGAGAAATACAGTGTGAAAGCTTACAATTTAACAAAGTAGTAATAAAGTTACTATGTGAACAAAAATCATAGCAGATATGGATATTCATAATTAATGTTACAGGAGGATACAGTAGAGGCAAAGGTGAATCAATTAGATGGCTATAGAAACCTTGTAGCAGTGTGTGCAAAAAGCCAGGTGAGAGTTTCAATATGGTTGCTGGAGGCTGGAACAGAGAAGAGATAGTGAGATATAGTTTGGAGCTAGCCCAGTATTTATGCATTTAAAAGGAACATTTGTTGCAGATATGAAGGTGTGAAGGGGGTGGGGAGATGGAGGTGGAGAAATACAGTATGAAAGCTTACAATTTAACAAAGTAGTAATAAAGTTACTATGTGAACAAAAATCATATCAAATATGGATATTCATAATTAATGTTACAGGAGGATACAGTAGAGTCAAAAGTGAATCAATTAGATGGCTGTAGATACCTTGTAGCAGTGTGTGCAAAAAGCCAGGTGAGAGTTTCAATATGGTTGCTGGACGCTTGTAGCAGTGTGTGCAAAAAGCCAGGTGAGAGTTTCAATATGGTTGCTGGAGGCTGGAACAGAGAAGACATAGTGAGATATAGTTTGGAGCTAGCCCAGTATTTATGCATTTAAAAGGAGCATTTGTTGCAGACAGATATGAAGGTGTGAAGGGGGTGGGGAGATGGAGGTGGAGAAATACAGTGTGAAAGCTTACAATTTAACAAAGTAGTAATAATGTTACTATGTAAACAAAAATCATTTTAGATATTGATATTCATAATTAATGTTACAGAAGGATACAGTAGAGTCAAAGGTGAATCCATTAGATGGCCAGGTGAGAGTTTCAATATGGTTGCTGGAGGCTGGAACAGAGAAGAGATAGTGAGATATAGTTTGGAGCTAGCCCAGTATTTATGCATTTAAAAGGAGCTTTTGTTGCGGACAGATATGAAGATGTGAAGGGGGTGGTGAGATAGTGGTGGAAAAATACAGTGTGAAAGCTTATAATTTAACAAAGTAGTAATAAAGTTACTATGTGAACAAATATCATATCAGATATGGATATTCATATTTAATGTTACAGGAGGATACAGTAGAGTTAAAAGTGAATCAATTAGATTTCTGTAGATACCTTGTAGCAGTGTGTGCAAAAAGCCAGGTGAGAGTTTCAATATTGTTGCTGGATGCTTGTAGCAGTGTGTGCAAAAAGCCAGGTGAGAGTTTTAATATGGTTACTGGAGGCTTGTAGCAGTGTGTGCAAAAAGCCAGGTGAGAGTTTCAATATGGTTGCTGGAGGCTGGAACAGAGAAGAGATAGTGAGATATAGTTTGGAGCTATCACAGTATTTATGCATTTAAAAGGAGCATTTGTTGCAGACAGATATGAAGATGTGAAGGGGGTTGGGAGATGGTGGTGGAGAAATACAGCGTGTAAGCTTACAATTTAACAAAGTAGTAATAAAGTTACTATGTGAACAAAAATCATAGCAGATATGGATATTCATAATTAATGTTACAGGAGGATACAGTAGAGTCAAAGGTGAATCAATTAGATGGCTGTAGATACCGTGTAGCAGTGTGTGCAAAAAGCCAGGTGAGAGTTTCAATATGGTTGCTGGAGGCTCGTAGCAGTGTGTGCAAAAGCCAGATGAGAGTTTCAATATGGTTGCTGGAGGCTGGAACAGAGAAGCGATAGTGAGATATAGTTTGGAGCTAGCCCAGTATTTATGCATTTAAAAGAAGCATTTGTTGCAGACAGATTTGAAGGTGTGCTAAGGGCGGTGAGATGGTGGTGGAGAAAAACAGTGTGAAAGCTTACAATTTAACAAAGTAGTAATAAAGTTACTATGTGAACAAAAATCATATCAGATATGGATATTCATAATTAATGTTACAGGAGGATAAAGTAGAGTCAAAGGTGAATCGATTAGATGGCTGTAGATACCTTGTAGCAGTGTGTGCAAAAAGCCAGATGAGAGTATCAATATGGTTGCTGGAGACTTGTAGCAGTGTGGGCAAAAAGCCAGATGAGAGTATCAATATGGTTGCTGGAGGCTTTTAGCAGTGTGTGCAAAAAGCCAGGTGAGAGTTTCATTATGGTTGCTGGAGGCTGGAACAGAGAAGAGATAGTGAGATATAGTTTGGAGCTAGCCCAGTATTTATGCATTTAAAATGAGCATTTGTTGCAGACAGATTTGAAGGTGTGAAGGGGGCGGTGTGATGGTGGTGGAGAAATGCAGTGTGAAAGCTTACAATTTAACAAAGTAGTAATAAAGTTACTATGTAAACAAACATCATATTAGAAATGGATATTCATAAATAATGTTACAGGAGGATACAGTAGAGTCAAAGGTGAATCAATTAGATGGCTGTAGAAACCTTTTAGCAGTGTGTGCAAAAAGCCAGGTGAGAGTTTCAATATGGTTGCTGGAGGCTTGTAGCAGTGTGTGCAAAAAGCCAGATGAGAGTATCAATATGGTTGCTGGAAGCTTGTAGCAGTGTGTGCAAAAAGCCAGGTGAGAGTTTCATTATGGATGCTGGAGGCTGGAACAGAGAAGAGATAGTGAGATATAGTTTGGAGCTAGCCCAGTATTTATGCATTTAAAATGAGCATTTGTTGCAGATAGATTTGAAGATTTGAAGGGGGCGGTCAGATGATGGTGGAGAAATACAGTGTGAAAGCTTACAATTTAACAAAGTACTAATAAAGTTACTATGTAAACAAAAATCATATCAGATATGAATATTCATAATTAATGTTACAGGAGGATACAGTAGAGTCAACGGTGCATCAATTAGATGGCCAGGTGAGAGTTTCAATATGGTTGCTGGAGGCTGGAACAGAGAATAGTGAGATATAGTTTGGAGCTAGCCCAGTATTTATGCATTTAAAAGGAGCATTTGTTGCAGACAGATATGAAGGTGTGAAGGGGTTGGGGAGATGGTGGTGGAGAAATACAGTGTGAAAGCTTACAATTTAACAAAGTAGTAATAAAGTTACTATGTGAACAAAAATCATATCAGATATGGATATTCACAATTAATGTTACAGGAGGATACAGTAGAGTCAAAGGTGAATCAATTAGATGGCTGTAGATACCTTGTAGCAGTGTGTGCAAAAAGCCAGATGAGAGTATCAATATGGTTGCTGGAGGCTTGTAGCAGTGTTTGCAAAAAGCCAGGTGAGAGTTTCATTATGGTTGCTGGAGGCTGGAGAAATACAGTGTGAAAGCTTACAATTTAACAAAGTAGTAATAAAGTTACTATATGAACAAAAATCATATCAGATATGGATATTCATAATTAATGTTACAGGAGGATACAGTAGAGTCAAAGGTGAATCAATTAGATGGCTGTCGATACCTTGTAGCAGTGTGTGCAAAGAGCCAGGTGAGAGTTTCAATATGGTTGCTAGAGGCTTGAAGCAGTGTGTGCAAAAAGCCAGGTGAGAGTTTCAATATGGTTGCTGGAGGCTGGAACAGAGAAGAGATAGTGAGATATAGTTTGGAGCTAGCCCAGTATTAATTCATTTAAAAGGAGCATTTGTTGCAGACAGATATGAAGGTGTGAAGGGTTTGGGAAGATGGTGGTGGAGAAATACAGTGTGAAAGCTTGCAATTTAACAAAGTAGTAATAAAGTTACTATGTAAACAAAAATCATATCAGATATGGATATTCATAATTAATGTTACAGGAGGATACAGTAGAGTCAACGGAGATTCAATTAGATGGCTGTAGATACATTGTAGCAGTGTGTGCAAAAAGCCAGGTGAGAGTTTCAATATGGTTGCTGGAGGCTTGTAGCAGTGTGTGCAAAAGCCAGTTGAGAGTTTCAATATGGTTGCTGGAGGCTGGAACAGAGAAGAGATAGTGAGATATAGTTTGGAGCTAGCCCAGTATTTATGCATTTAAAAGGAGCATTTGTTGCAGACAGATTTGAAGGTGTGAAGGGGGCGGTGAGATGGTGGTGGAGAAATACAGTGTGAAAGCTTACAATTTAACAAAGTACTAATAAAGTTACTATATGAACAAAAATCATATCAGATATGGATATTCATAATTAATGTTACAGGAGGATACAGTAGAGTCAAAGGTGAATCAATTAGATGGCTGTCGATACCTTGTAGCAGTGTGTGCAAAGAGCCAGGTGAGAGTTTCAATATGGTTGCTAGAGGCTTGAAGCAGTGTGTGCAGAAAGCCAGGTGAGAGTTTCAATATGGTTGCTGGAGGCTTGTAGCAGTGTGTGCAAAAAGCCAGGTCAGAGTTTCAATATGGTTGCTGGAGGCTTGTATCAGTGTGTACAAAAAGCCAGGTGAGAGTTTCATTATGGATGCTGGAGGCTGGAACAGAGAAGAGATAGTGAGATATAGTTTGGAGCTAGCCCAGTATTTATGCATTTAAAAGGAGCATTTGTTGCAGACAGATTTGAAGGTGTGAAGGCGGCGGTGAGATGGTGGTGGAGAAATACAGTGTGAAAGCTTACAATTTAACAAAGTAGTAATAAAGTTACTATATGAACAAAAATCATATCAGATATGGATATTCATAATTAATGTTACAGGAGGATACAGTAGAGTCAAAGGTGAATCAATTAGATGGCTGTCGATACCTTGTAGCAGTGTGTGCAAAGAGCCAGGTGAGAGTTTCAATATGGTTGCTAGAGGCTTGAAGCAGTGTGTGCAAAAAGCCAGGTGAGAGTTTCAATATGGTTGCTGGAGGCTGGAACAGAGAAGAGATAGTGAGATATAGTTTGGAGCTAGCCCAGTATTTATTCATTTAAAAGGAGCATTTGTTGCAGACAGATATGAAGGTGTGAAGGGTTTGGGAAGATGGTGGTGGAGAAATACAGTGTGAAAGCTTACAATTTAACAAAGTAGTAATAAAGTTACTATGTAAACAAAAATCATATCAGATATGGATATTCATAATTAATGTTACAGGAGGATACAGTAGAGTCAACGGTGAATCAATTAGATGGCTGTAGATACCTTGTAGCAGTGTGTGCAAAAAGCCAGGTGAGAGTTTCAATATGGTTGCTGGAGGCTTGTATCAGTGTGTACAAAAAGCCAGGTGAAAATTTCATTATGGATGCTGGAGGCTGGAACAGAGAAGAGATAGTGAGATAAAGTTTGGAGCAAGCCTAGTATTTATGCATTCAAAAGAAGCATTTGTTGCAGACATATATGAAGGTGTGAAGGGGTTGGGGAGATGGTGGTGGAGAAATACAGTGTGAAAGCTTACAATTTAACAAAGTAGTAATAAAGTTACTATGTGAACAAAAATCATATCAGATATGGATATTCATAATTAATGTTACAGGAGAATACAGTAGAGTCAAAAGTGAATCAATTAGATGGCTGTAGATACCTTGTAGCAGTGTTTGCAAAAAGCCAGGTGAGAGTTTCAATATGGTTGCTGGAGGCTTGTAGCAGTGTGTGCAAAAAGCCAGATGAGAGTATCAATATGGTTGCTGGAGGCTTGTAGCAGGGTGTGCAAAAAGCCAGGTGAGAGTTTCAATATGGTTGCTGGAGGCTGGAACAGAGAAGAGATAGTGAGATTTAGTTTGGAGCTATCCCAGTATTTATGCATTTAAAATGAGCATTTGTTGCAGACAGATTTGAAGGTGTGAAGGGGGAGGTGAGATGGTGGTGGAGAAATACAGTGTGAAAGCTTACAATTTAACAAAGTAGTAATAAAGTTACTATGTAAACAAACATATTAGAAATGGATATTCATAAATAATGTTACAGGAGGATACAGTAGAGTCAAAGGTGAATCAATTAGATGGCTGTAGAAACCTTGTAGCAGTGTGTGCAAAAAGCCAGGTGAGAGTTTCAATATGGTTGCTGGAGGCTTGTAGCAGTGTGTGCAAAAAGCCAGGTGAGAGTTTCAATATGGTTGCTGGAGGCTGGAACAGAGAAGAGATAGTGAGATATAGTTTGGAGCTATCCCAGTATTTATGCATTTAAAAGGAGCATTTTTTGCAGACAGATATGAAGGTGTGAAGGGGGTGGGGAGATAGCGGTGGGAAAATACAGTGTGAAAGCTTACAATTAAACAAAGTAGTAATAAAGTTACTATGTGAACAAAAAATATATCAGATATGGATATTCATAATTAATGTTACAGGCGAATACAGTAGAGTCAAAAGTGAATCAATTAGATGGCTGTAGATACCTTGTAGCAGTGTTTGCAAAAAGCCAGGTGAGAGTTTCAATATGGTTGCTGGAGGCTTGTAGCAGTGTGTGCAAAAAGCCAGATGAGAGTATCAATATGGTTGCTGGAGGCTTGTAGCAGTGTGTGCAAAAAGCCAGGTGAGAGTTTCAATATGGTTGCTGGAGGCTTGAAGCAGTGTGTGCAAAAAGCCAGGTGAGGGTTTTAATATGGTTGCTGGAGGCTGGAGCAGAGAAGAGATAGTGAGATATAGTTTGGAGCTAGCCCAGTATTTATTCATTTAAAAGGGGCATTTGTTGCAGACAGATATGATGGTGTGAAGGGTTTGGGAAGATGGTGGTGGAGAAATACAGTGTGAAAGCTTACAATTTAACAAAGTAGTAATAAAGTTACTATGTAAACAAAAATCATATCAGATATGGATATTCATAATTAATGTTACAGGAGGATACAGTAGAGTCAACGGTGAATCAATTAGATGGCCAGGTAAGAGTTTCAATATGGTTGCTGGAGGCTGGAACAGAGAAGAGATAGTGAGATATAGTTTGGAGCTAGCCCAGTATTTATGCATTTAAAAGAAGCATTTGGTGCAGACAGATATGAAGGTGTGAAGGGGTTGGGGAGATGGTGGTGGAGAAATACAGTGTGAAAGCTTACAATTTAACAAAGTAGTAATAAAGTTACTATGTGAACAAAAATCATATCAGATATGGATATTCATAATTAATGTTACAGGAGGATACAGTAGAGTCAAAGGTGAATCAATTAGATGGCTGTAGATACCTTGTAGCAGTGTGTGCAAAAAGCCAGATGAGAGTATTAATATGGTTGCTGGAGGCTTGTAGCAGTGTGTGCAAAAAGCCAGGTGAGAGTTTCATTATGGTTGCTGGAGGCTGGAACAGAGAAGAGATAGTGAGATATAGTTTGGAGCTATCCCAGTATTTATGCATTTAAAATGAGCATTTGTTGCAGATAGATTTGAAGGTGTGAAGGGGGCGGTGAGATGGTGGTGGAGAAATACAGTGTGAAAACTTACAATTTAACAAAGTAGTAATAAAGTAACTATGTAAACAAAAATCATATTAGAAATGGATATTCATAAATAATGTTACAGGAGGATACAGTACAGTCAAAGGTGAATCAATTAGATGGCTGTAGATACCTTGTAGCAGTGTGTGCAAAAAGCCAGGTGAGAGTTTCAATATGGTTGCTGGAGGCTGGAACAGAGAAGAGATAGTGAGATATAGTTTGGAGCTAGCCCAGTATTTATGCATTTAAAAGGAGCATTTGTTGCAGACAGATTTGAAGGTGTGAAGGGGGTGGGGAGATGGAGGTGGAGAATTACAGTGTGAAAACTTACAATTTAACAAAGTAGTAATAAAGTTACTATATGAACAAAAATCATATCAGATATGGATATTCATAATTAATGGTACAGGAGGATACAGTAGAGTCAAAGGTGAATCAATTAGATGGCTGTCGATACCTTGTAGCAGTGTGTGCAAAGAGCCAGGTGAGAGTTTCAATATGGTTGCTAGAGGCTTGAAGCAGTGTGTGCAAAAAGCCAGGTGAGAGTTTCAATATGGTTGCTGGAGGCTTGTAGCAGTGTGTGCAAAAAACCAGGTGAGAGTTTCAATATGGTTGCTGGAGGCTTGTATCAGTGTGTACAAAAAGCCAGGTGAGAGTTTCATTATGGATGCTGGAGGCTGGAAAAGAGAAGAGATAGTGAGATATAGTTTGGAGCTAGCCTAGTATTTATGCATTCAAAAGAAGCATTTGTTGCAGACAGATATGAAGGTGTGAAGGGGTTGGGGAGATGGTGGTGGAGAAATACAGTGTGAAAGCTTATAATTTAACAAAGTAGTAATAAAGTTACTATGTGAACAAAAATCATATCAGATATGGATATTCATAGTTAATGTTACAGGAGTATACAGTAGAGTCAAAGGTGAATCAATTAGATGGCTGTAGATACCTTGTAGCGGTGTGTGCAAAAAGCCAGGTGAGAGTTTCAATATGGTTGCTGGAGGCTTGTAGCAGTGTGTGCAAAAGCCAGATGAGAGTTTCAATATGGTTGCTGGAGGCTGGAACAGAGAAGAGATAGTGAGATATAGTTTGGAGCTAGCCCAGTATTTATGCATTTAAAAGGAGCATTTGTTGCAGACAGATTTGAAGGTGTGAAGGGGGCGGTGAGATAGTGGTGGAGAAATACAGTGTGAAAGCTTACAATTTAACAAAGTACTAATAAAGTTACTATATGAACAAATATCATATCAGATATGGATATTCATAGTTAATGTTACAGGAGTATACAGTAGAGTCAAAGGTGAATCAATTAAATGGCTGTAGATACCTTGTAGCGGTGTGTGCAAAAAGCCAGGTGAGAGTTTCAATATGGTTGCTGGAGGCTTGTAGCAGTGTGTGCAAAAGCCAGATGAGAGTTTCAATATGGTTGCTGGAGGCTGGAACAGAGAAGAGATAGTGAGATATAGTTTGGAGCTAGCCCAGTATTTATGCATTTAAAAGGAGCATTTGTTGCAGACAGATTTGAAGGTGTGAAGGCGGCGGTGAGATGGTGGTGGAGAAATACAGTGTGAAAGCTTACAATTTAACAAAGTAGTAATAAAGTTACTATATGAACAAAAATCATATCAGATATGGATATTCATAATTAATGTTACAGGAGGATACAGTAGTGTCAAAGGTGAATCAATTAGATGGCTGTCGATACCTTGTAGCAGTGTGTGCAAAGAGCCAGGTGAGAGTTTCAATATGGTTGCTAGAGGCTTGAAGCAGTGTGTGCAAAAAGCCAGGTGAGAGTTTCAATATGGTTGCTGGAGGCTGGAACAGAGAAGACATAGTGAGATATAGTTTGGAGCTAGCCCAGTATTTATTCATTTAAAAGGAGCATTTGTTGCAGACAGATATGAAGGTGTGAAGGGTTTGGGAAGATGGTGGTGGAGAAATACAGTGTGAAAGCTTACAATTTAACAAAGTAGTAATAAAGTTACTATGTGAACAAAAATCATATCAGATATGGATATTCATAATTAATGTTACAGGAGGATACAGTAGAGTCAAAGGTGAATCAATTAGATGGCTGTAGATACCTTGTGGCAGTGTGTGCAAAAAGCCAGATGAGAGTATTAATATGGTTGCTGGAGGCTTGTAGCAGTGTGTGCAAAAAGCCAGGTGAGAGTTTCATTATGGTTGCTGGAGGCTGGAACAGAGAAGAGATAGTGAGATATAGTTTGGAGCTATCCCAGTATTTATGCATTTAAAATGAGCATTTGTTGCAGATAGATTTGAAGGTGTGAAGGGGGCGCTGAGATGGTGGTGGAGAAATACAGTGTGAAAACTTACAATTTAACAAAGTAGTAATAAAGTAACTATGTAAACAAAAATCATATTAGAAATGGATATTCATAAATAATGTTACAGGAGGATACAGTAGAGTCAAAGGTGAATCAATTAGATGGCTGTAGATATCTTGTAGCAGTGTGTGCAAAAAGCCAGGTGAGAGTTTCAATATGGTGTCTGGAGGCTGGAACAGAGAAGAGATAGTGAGATATAGTTTGGAGCTAGCCCAGTATTTATGCATTTAAAAGGAGCATTTGTTGCAGACAGATATTAAGGTGTGAAGGGGGTGGGGAGATGGAGGTGGAGAATTACAGTGTGAAAACTTACAATTTAACAAAGTAGTAATAAAGTAACTATGTAAACAAAAATCATATTAGAAATGGATATTCATAATTAATGTTACAGGAGGATACAGTAGAGTCAAAGGTGAATCAATTAGATGGCTTTAGATACCTTGTAGCAGTGTGTGCAAAAAGCCAGGTGAGAGTTTCAATATGGTTGCTGGAGGCTTGTAGCAGTGTGTGCAAAAAGCCAGGTGAGAGTTTCAATATGGTTGCTGGAGGCTTGTAGCAGTGTGTGCAAAGAGCCAGGTGAGAGTTTCAATATGGTTGCTGGAGGCTTGTATCAGTGTGTACAAAAAGCCAGGTGAGAGTTTCATTATGGATGCTGGAGGCTGGAACAGAGAAGAGATAGTGAGATATAGTTTGGAGCTAGTCTAGTATTTATGCATTCAAAAGAAGCATTTGTTGCAGACAGATATGAAGGTGTGAAGGGGTTGGGGAGATGGTGGTGGAGAAATACAGTGTGAAAGCTTACAATTTAACAAAGTAGTAATAAAGTTACTATGTAAACAAAAATCATATCAGATATGGATATTCATAATTAATGTTACAGGAGTATACAGTAGACTTAAAGGTGAATCAATTAGATGGCTGTCGATACCTTGTAGCAGTGTGTGCAAAGAGCCAGGTGAGAGTTTCAATATGGTTGCTAGAGGCTTGAAGCAGTGTGTGCAGAAAGCCAGGTAAGAGTTTCAATATGGTTGCTGGAGGCTTGTATCAGTGTGTGCAAAAAGCCAGGTCAGAGTTTCAATATGGTTGCTGGAGGCTTGTATCAGTGTGTACAAAAAGCCAGGTGAGAGTTTCATTATGGATGCTGGAGGCTGGAACAGAGAAGAGATAGTGAGATATAGTTTGGAGCTAGCCTAGTATTTATGCATTCAAAAGAAGCATTTGTTGCAGACAGATATGAAGGTGTGAAGGGGTTGGGGAGATGGTGGTGGAGAAATACAGTGTGAAAGCTTACAATTTAACAAAGTAGTAATAAAGTTACTATGTGAACAAATATCATATCAGATATGGATATTCATAGTTAATGTTACAGGAGTATACAGTAGAGTCAAAGGTGAATCAATTAGATGGCTGTAGATACCTTGTAGCGGTGTGTGCAAAAAGCCAGGTGAGAGTTTCAATATGGTTGCTGGAGGCTTGTAGCAGTGTGTGCAAAAGCCAGATGAGAGTTTCAATATGGTTGCTGGAGGCTGGAACAGAGAAGAGATAGTGAGATATAGTTTGGAGCTAGCCCAGTATTTATGCATTTAAAAGGAGCATTTGTTGCAGACAGATTTGAAGGTGTGAAGGCGGCGGTGAGATGGTGGTGGAGAAATACAGTGTGAAAGCTTACAATTTAACAAAGTAGTAATAAAGTTACTATATGAACAAAAATCATATCAGATATGGATATTCAAAATTAATGTTACAGGAGGATACAGTAGAGTCAAAGGTGAATCAATTAGATGGCTGTCGATACCTTGTAGCAGTGTGTGCAAAGAGCCAGGTGAGAGTTTCAATATGGTTGCTAGAGGCTTGAAGCAGTGTGTGCAAAAATCCAGGTGAGAGTTTCAATATGGTTGCTGGAGGCTGGAACAGAGAAGAGATAGTGAGATATAGTTTGGAGCTAGCCCAGTATTTATTCATTTAAAAGGAGCATTTGTTGCAGACAGATATGAAGGTGTGAAGGGTTTGGGAAGATGGTGGTGGAGAAATACAGTGTGAAAGCTTACAATTTAACAAAGTAGTAATAAAGTTACTATGTAAACAAAAATCATATCAGATATGGATATTCATAATTAATGTTACAGGAGGATACAGTAGAGTCAACGGTGAATCAATTAGATGGCTGTAGATACCTTGTAGCAGTGTGTGCAAAAAGCCAGGTGAGAGTTTCAATATGGTTGCTGGAGGCTTGTAGCAGTGTGTGCAAAATGCCAGGTGAGAGTTTCAATATGGTTGCTGGAGGCTTGTAGCAGTGTGTGCAAAAAGCCAGGTGAGAGTTTCAATATGGTTGCTGGAGGCTTGTATCAGTGTGTACAAAAAGCCAGGTGAAAATTTCATTATGGATGCTGGAGGCTGGAACAGAGAAGAGATAGTGAGATATAGTTTGGAGCTAGCCTAGTATTTATGCATTCAAAAGAAGCATTTGTTGCAGACAGATATGAAGGTGTGAAGGGGTTGGGGAGATGGTGGTGGAGAAATACAGTGTGAAAGCTTACAATTTAACAAAGTAGTAATAAAGTTACTATGTGAACAAAAATCATATCAGATATGGATATTCATAATTAATGTTACAGGAGGATACAGTAGAGTCAAAGGTGAATCAATTAGATGGCTGTAGATACCTTGTGGCAGTGTGTGCAAAAAGCCAGATGAGAGTATTAATATGGTTGCTGGAGGCTTGTAGCAGTGTGTGCAAAAAGCCAGGTGAGAGTTTCATTATGGTTGCTGGAGGCTGGAACAGAGAAGAGATAGTGAGATATAGTTTGGAGCTATCCCAGTATTTATGCATTTAAAATGAGCATTTGTTGCAGATAGATTTGAAGGTGTGAAGGGGGCGCTGAGATGGTGGTGGAGAAATACAGTGTGAAAACTTACAATTTAACAAAGTAGTAATAAAGTAACTATGTAAACAAAAATCATATTAGAAATGGATATTCATAAATAATGTTACAGGAGGATACAGTAGAGTCAAAGGTGAATCAATTAGATGGCTGTAGATATCTTGTAGCAGTGTGTGCAAAAAGCCAGGTGAGAGTTTCAATATGGTGTCTGGAGGCTGGAACAGAGAAGAGATAGTGAGATATAGTTTGGAGCTAGCCCAGTATTTATGCATTTAAAAGGAGAATTTGTTGCAGAAAGATTTGAAGGTGTTAAAGGTGCGGTGAGATGATGGTGGAGAAATACAGTGTGAAAGCTTACAATTTAACAAAGTAGTAATAAAGTTACTATGTAAACAAAAATCATATTAGATATGGATATTCATAAATAATGTTACAGGAGGATACAGTAGAGTCAAAGGTGAATCAATTAGATGGCTGTAGATACCTTGTAGCAGTGTGTGCAAAAAGCCAGGTAAGAGTTCCAATATGGTTGCTGGAGGCTTGTAGAAGTGTGTGCAAAAAGCCAGGTGAGAGTTTCAATATGGTTGCTGGAGGCTGGAACAGAGAAGAGATAGTGAGATATAGTTTGGAGCTAGCCCAGTATTTATGCATTTAAAAGGAGCATTTGTTGCAGACAGATATGAAGGTGTGAAGGGTTTGGGAAGATGGTGGTGGAGAAATACAGTGTGAAAGCTTACAATTTAACAAAGTAGTAATAAAGTTACTATGTGAACAAAAATCATATCAGATATGGATATTCATAATTAATGTTACAGGAGGATACAGTAGAGTAAAAGGTGAATCAATTAGATGGATTTAGATACCTTGTAGCAGTGTGTGCAAAAAGCCAGGTGAGAGTTTCAATATGGTTGCTGGAGGCTTGTAGCAGTGTGTGCAAAAAGCCAGATGAGAGTATCAATATGGTTGCTGGAGGCTTGTAGCAGTGTGTGCAAAAAGCCAGATGATAGTTTCATTATGGTTGCTGGGTCTGGAACAGAGAAGAGATAGTGAGATATAGTTTGGAGCTAGCCTAGTATTTATGCATTCAAAAGAAGCATTTGTTGCAGACAGATATGAAGGTGTGAAGGGGTTGGGGAGATGGTGGTGGAGAAATACAGTGTGAAAGCTTACAATTTAACAAAGTAGTAATAAAGTTACTATGTGAACAAAAATTATATCAGATATGGATATTCATAGTTAATGTTACAGGAGTATACAGTAGAGTCAAAGGTGAATCAATTAGATGGCTGTAGATACCTTGTAGCGGTGTGTGCAAAAAGCCAGGTGAGAGTTTCAATATGGTTGCTGGAGGCTTGTAGCAGTGTGTGCAAAAGCCAGGTGAGAGTTTCAATATGGTTGCTGGAGGCTGGAACAGAGAAGAGATAGTGAGATATAGTTTGGAGCTAGCCCAGTATTTATGCATTTAAAAGGAGCATTTGTTGCAGACAGATTTGAAGGTGTGAAGGCGGCGGTGAGATGGTGGTGGAGAAATACAGTGTGAAAGCTTACAATTTAACAAAGTAGTAATAAAGTTACTATATGAACAAAAATCATATCAGATATGGATATTCAAAATTAATGTTACAGGAGGATACAGTAGAGTCAAAGGTGAATCAATTAGATGGCTGTCGATACCTTGTAGCAGTGTGTGCAAAGAGCCAGGTGAGAGTTTCAATATGGTTGCTAGAGGCTTGAAGCAGTGTGTGCAAAAAGCCAGGTGAGAGTTTCAATATGGTTGCTGGAGGCTGGAACAGAGAAGAGATAGTGAGATATAGTTTGGAGCTAGCCCAGTATTTATTCATTTAAAAGGAGCATTTGTTGCAGACAGATATGAAGGTGTGAAGGGTTTGGGAAGATGGTGGTGGAGAAATACAGTGTGAAAGCTTACAATTTAACAAAGTAGTAATAAAGTTACTATGTGAACAAAAATCATATCAGATATGGATATTCATAATTAATGTTACAGGAGGATACAGTAGAGTCAACGGTGAATCAATTAGATGGCTGTAGATACCTTGTAGCAGTGTGTGCAAAAAGCCAGGTGAGAGTTTCAATATGGTTGCTGGAGGCTTGTAGCAGTGTGTGCAAAATGCCAGGTGAGAGTTTCAATATGGTTGCTGGAGGCTTGTAGCAGTGTGTGCAAAAAGCCAGGTGAGAGTTTCAATATGGTTGCTGGAGGCTTGTATCAGTGTGTACAAAAAGCCAGGTGAAAATTTCATTATGGATGCTGGAGGCTGGAACAGAGAAGAGATAGTGAGATATAGTTTGGAGCTAGCCTAGTATTTATGCATTCAAAAGAAGCATGTGTTGCAGACAGATATGAAGGTGTGAAGGGGTTGGGGAGATGGTGGTGGAGAAATACAGTGTGAAAGCTTACAATTTAACAAAGTAGTAATAAAGTTACTATGTGAACAAAAATTATATCAGATATGGATATTCATAGTTAATGTTACAGGAGTATACAGTAGAGTCAAAGGTGAATCAATTAGATGGCTGTAGATACCTTGTAGCGGTGTGTGCAAAAAGCCAGGTGAGAGTTTCAATATGGTTGCTGGAAGCTTGTAGCAGTGTGTGCAAAAGCCAGGTGAGAGTTTCAATATGGTTGCTGGAGGCTGGAACAGAGAAGAGATAGTGAGATATAGTTTGGAGCTAGCCCAGTATTTATGCATTTAAAAGGAGAATTTGTTGCAGAAAGATTTGAAGGTGTTAAAGGTGCGGTGAGATGATGGTGGAGAAATACAGTGTGAAAGCTTACAATTTAACAAAGTAGTAATAAAGTTACTATGTAAACAAAAATCATATTAGATATGGATATTCATAAATAATGTTACAGGAGGATACAGTAGAGTCAAAGGTGAATCAATTAGATGGCTGTAGATACCTTGTAGCAGTGTGTGCAAAAAGCCAGGTAAGAGTTCCAATATGGTTGCTGGAGGCTTGTAGAAGTGTGTGCAAAAAGCCAGGTGAGAGTTTCAATATGGTTGCTGGAGGCTGGAACAGAGAAGAGATAGTGAGATATAGTTTGGAGCTAGCCCAGTATTTATGCATTTAAAAGGAGCATTTGTTCCAGACAGATATGAAGGTGTGAAGGGTTTGGGAAGATGGTGGTGGAGAAATACAGTGTGAAAGCTTACAATTTAACAAAGTAGTAATAAAGTTACTATGTGAACAAAAATCATATCAGATATGGATATTCATAATTAATGTTACAGGAGGATACAGTAGAGTAAAAGGTGAATCAATTAGATGGATTTAGATACCTTGTAGCAGTGTGTGCAAAAAGCCAGGTGAGAGTTTCAATATGGTTGCTGGAGGCTTGTAGAAGTGTGTGCAAAAAGCCAGATGAGAGTATCAATATGGTTGCTGGAGGCTTGTAGCAGTGTGTGCAAAAAGCCAGATGATAGTTTCATTATGGTTGCTGGGTCTGGAACAGAGAAGAGATAGTGAGATATAGTTTGGAGCTAGCCCAGTATTTATGCATTTAAAAGGAGCATTTGTTGCAGACAGATATGAAGGTGTGAAGGGGTTGGGGAGATGGTGGTGGAGAAATACAGTGTGAAAGCTTACAATTTAACAAAGTAGTAATAAAGTTACTATGTGAACAAAAATCATATCAGATATGGATATTCAAATAAATGTTACAGGAGGATACAGTAGAGTCAAAGGTGAATCAATTAGATGGCTGTAGATACCTTGTAGCAGTGTGTGCAAAAAGCCAGGTGAGAGTTTCAAAATGGTTGCTCGAGGCTTGTAGCAGTGTGTGCAAAAGCCAGATGAGAGTTTCAATATGGTTGCTGGAGGCTGGAACAGAGAAGAGATAGTGAGATATAGTTTGGAGCTAGCCCAGTATTTATGCATTTAAAAAAAGCATTTTTTGCAGACAGATATGAAGGTGTGAAGGGGGTGGGGAGATAGCGGTGGAAAAATACAGTGTGAAAGCTTACAATTAAACAAAGTAGTAATAAAGTTACTATGTGAACAAAAATCATATCAGATATGGATATTCATAATTAATGTTACAGGAGAATACAGTAGAGTCAAAAGTGAATCAATTAGATGGCTGTAGATACCTTGTAGCAGTGTTTGCAAAAAGCCAGGTGAGAGTTTCAATATGGTTGCTGGAGGCTTGTAGCAGTGTGTGCAAATAGCCAGATGAGAGTATCAATATGGTTGCTGGAGGCTTGTAGCAGGGTGTGCAAAAAGCCAGGTGAGAGTTTCAATATGGTTGCTGGAGGCTGGAACAGAGAAGAGATAGTGAGATATAGTTTGGAGCTATCCCAGTATTTATGCTTTAAAATGAGCATTTGTTGCAGACAGATTTGAAGGTGTGAAGGGGGCGGTGTGATGGTGGTGGAGAAATACAGTGTGAAAGCTTACAATTTAACAAAGTAGTAATAAAGTTACTATGTAAACAAACATCATATTAGAAATGGATATTCATAAATAATGTTACAGGAGGATACAGTAGAGTCAAAGGTGCATCAATTAGATGGCTGTAGAAACCTTGTAGCAGTGTGTGCAAAAAGCCAGGTGAGAGTTTCAATATGGTTGCTGGAGGCTTGTAGCAGTGTGTGCAAAAAGCCAGGTGAGAGTTTCAATATGGTTGCTGGAGGCTGGAACAGAGAAGAGATAGTGAGATATAGTTTTGAGCTATCCCAGTATTTATGCATTTAAAAGGAGCATTTTTTGCAGACAGATATGAAGGTGTGAAGGGGGTGGGGAGATAGCGGTGGGAAAATACAGTGTGAAAGCTTACAATTAAACAAAGTAGTAATAAAGTTACTATGTGAACAAAAATTATATCAGATATGGATATTCATAATTAATGTTACAGGCGAATACAGTAGAGTCAAAAGTGAATCAATTAGATGGCTGTAGATACCTTGTAGCAGTGTTTGCAAAAAGCCAGGTGAGAGTTTCAATATGGTTGCTGGAGGCTTGTAGCAGTGTGTGCAAAAAGCCAGATGAGAGTATCAATATGGTTGCTGGAGGCTTGTAGCAGTGTGTGCAAAAAGCCAGGTGAGAGTTTCAATATGGTTGCTGGAGGCTTGAAGCAGTGTGTGCAAAAAGCCAGGTGAGGGTTTTAATATGGTTGCTGGAGGCTGGAACAGAGAAGAGATAGTGAGATATAGTTTGGAGCTAGCCCAGTATTTATTCATTTAAAAGGAGCATTTGTTGCAGACAGATATGATGGTGTGAAGGGTTTGGGAAGATGGTGGTGGAGAAATACAGTGTGAAAGCTTACAATTTAACAAAGTAGTAATAAAGTTACTATGTAAACAAAAATCATATCAGATATGGATATTCATAATTAATGTTACAGGAGGATACAGTAGAGTCAACGGTGAATCAATTAGATGGCCAGGTGAGAGTTTCAATATGGTTGCTGGAGGCTGGAACAGGGAAGAGATAGTGAGATATAGTTTGGAGCTAGCCCAGTATTTATGCATTTAAAAGGAGCATTTGTTGCAGACAGATATGAAGGTGTGAAGGGGTTGGGGAGATGGTGGTGGAGAAATAAAGTGTGAAAGCTTACAATTTAACAAAGTAGTAATAAAGTTACTATGTGAACAAAAATCATATCAGATATGGATATTCATAATTAATGTTACAGGAGGATACAGTAGAGTCAAAGGTGAATCAATTAGATGGCTGTAGATACCTTGTAGCAGTGTGTGCAAAAAGCCAGATGAGAGTATCAATATGGTTGCTGGAGGCTTGTAGCAGTGTGTGCAAAAAGCCAGGTGAGAGTTTCATTATGGTTGCTGGAGGCTGGAACAGAGAAGAGATAGTGAGATATAGTTTGGAGCTATCCCAGTATTTATGCATTTAAAATGAGCATTTGTTGCAGATAGATTTGAAGGTGTGAAGGGGGCGGTGAGATGGTGGTGGAGAAATACAGTGTGAAAACTTACAATTTAACAAAGTAGTAATAAAGTAACTATGTAAACAAAAATCATATTAGAAATGGATATTCATAAATAATGTTACAGGAGGATACAGTACAGTCAAAGGTGAATCAATTAGATGGCTGTAGATACCTTGTAGCAGTGTGTGCAAAAAGCCAGGTGAGAGTTTCAATATGGTTGCTGGAGGCTGGAACAGAGAAGAGATAGTGAGATATAGTTTGGAGCTAGCCCAGTATTTATGCATTTAAAAGGAGCATTTGTTGCAGACAGATATTAAGGTGTGAAGGGGGTGGGGAGATGGAGGTGGAGAATTACAGTGTGAAAACTTACAATTTAACAAAGAAGTAATAAAGTTACTATATGAACAAAAATCATATCAGATATGGATATTCATAATTAATGTTACAGGAGGATACAGTAGAGTCAAAGGTGAATCAATTAGATGGCTGTCGATACCTTGTAGCAGTGTGTGCAAAGAGCCAGGTGAGAGTTTCAATATGGTTGCTGGAGGCTTGTAGCAGTGTGTGCAAAAAGCCAGGTGAGAGTTTCAATATGGTTGCTGGAGGCTTGTATCAGTGTGTACAAAAAGCCAGGTGAGAGTTTCATTATGGATGCTGGAGGCTGGAAAAGAGAAGAGATAGTGAGATATAGTTTGGAGCTAGCCTAGTATTTATGCATTCAAAAGAAGCATTTGTTGCAGACAGATATGAAGGTGTGAAGGGGTTGGGGAGATGGTGGTGGAGAAATACAGTGTGAAAGCTTATAATTTAACAAAGTAGTAATAAAGTTACTATGTGAACAAAAATCATATCAGATATGGATATTCATAGTTAATGTTACAGGAGTATACAGTAGAGTCAAAGGTGAATCAATTAGATGGCTGTAGATACCTTGTAGCGGTGTGTGCAAAAAGCCAGGTGAGAGTTTCAATATGGTTGCTGGAGGCTTGTAGCAGTGTGTGCAAAAGCCAGATGAGAGTTTCAATATGGTTGCTGGAGGCTGGAACAGAGAAGAGCTAGTGAGATATAGTTTGGAGCTAGCCCAGTATTTATGCATTTAAAAGGAGCATTTGTTGCAGACAGATTTGAAGGTGTGAAGGGGGCGGTGAGATGGTGGTGGAGAAATACAGTGTGAAAGCTTACAATTTAACAAAGTACTAATAAAGTTACTATATGAACAAAAATCATATCAGATATGGATATTCATAATTAATGTTACAGGAGGATACAGTAGAGTCAAAGGTGAATCAATTAGATGGCTGTCGATACCTTGTAGCAGTGTGTGCAAAGAGCCAGGTGAGAGTTTCAATATGGTTGCTAGAGGCTTGAAGCAGTGTGTGCAAAAAGCCAGGTGAGAGTTTCAATATGGTTGCTGGAGGCTGGAACAGAGAAGAGATAGTGAGATATAGTTTTGAGCTATCCCAGTATTTATGCATTTAAAAGGAGCATTTTTTGCAGACAGATATGAAGGTGTGAAGGGGGTGGGGAGATAGCAGTGGGAAAATACAGTGTGAAAGCTTACAATTAAACAAAGTAGTAATAAAGTTACTATGTGAACAAAAATTATATCAGATATGGATATTCATAATTAATGTTACAGGCGAATACAGTAGAGTCAAAAGTGAATCAATTAGATGGCTGTAGATACCTTGTAGCAGTGTTTGCAAAAAGCCAGGTGAGAGTTTCAATATGGTTGCTGGAGGCTTGTAGCAGTGTGTGCAAAAAGCCAGATGAGAGTATCAATATGGTTGCTGGAGGCTTGTAGCAGTGTGTGCAAAAAGCCAGGTGAGAGTTTCAATATGGTTGCTGGAGGCTTGAAGCAGTGATGTGCAAAAAGCCAGGTGAGGGTTTTAATATGGTTGCTGGAGGCTGGAACAGAGAAGAGATAGTGAGATATAGTTTGGAGCTAGCCCAGTATTTATTCATTTAAAAGGAGCATTTGTTGCAGACAGATATGATGGTGTGAAGGGTTTGGGAAGATGGTGGTGGAGAAATACAGTGTGAAAGCTTACAATTTAACAAAGTAGTAATAAAGTTACTATGTAAACAAAAATCATATCAGATATGGATATTCATAATTAATGTTACAGGAGGATACAGTAGAGTCAACGGTGAATCAATTAGATGGCCAGGTGAGAGTTTCAATATGGTTGCTGGAGGCTGGAACAGAGAAGAGATAGTGAGATATAGTTTGGAGCTAGCCCAGTATTTATGCATTTAAAATGAGCATTTGTTGCAGACAGATATGAAGGTGTGAAGGGGTTGGGGAGATGGTGGTGGAGAAATACAGTGTGAAAGCTTACAATTTAACAAAGTAGTAATAAAGTTACTATGTGAACAAAAATCATATCAGATATGGATATTCATAATTAATGTTACAGGAGGATACAGTAGAGTCAAAGGTGAATCAATTAGATGGCTGTAGATACCTTGTAGCAGTGTGTGCAAAAAGCCAGATGAGAGTATCAATATGGTTGCTGGAGGCTTGTAGCAGTGTGTGCAAAAAGCCAGGTGAGAGTTTCATTATGGTTGCTGGAGGCTGGAACAGAGAAGAGATAGTGAGATATAGTTTGGAGCTATCCCAGTATTTATGCATTTAAAATGAGCATTTGTTGCAGTTAGATTTGAAGGTGTGAAGGGGGCGGTGAGATGGTGGTGGAGAAATACAGTGTGAAAACTTACAATTTAACAAAGTAGTAATAAAGTAATTATGTAAACAAAAATCATATTAGAAATGGATATTCATAAATAATGTTACAGGAGGATACAGTACAGTCAAAGGTGAATCAATTAGATGGCTGTAGATACCTTGTAGCAGTGTGTGCAAAAAGCCAGGTGAGAGTTTCAATATGGTTGCTGGAGGCTGGAACAGAGAAGAGATAGTGAGATATAGTTTGGAGCTAGCCCAGTATTTATGCATTTAAAAGGAGCATTTGTTGCAGACAGATATTAAGGTGTGAAGGGGGTGGGGAGATGGAGGTGGAGAATTACAGTGTGAAAACTTACAATTTAACAAAGTAGTAATAAAGTTACTATATAAACAAAAATCATATCAGATATGGATATTCATAATTAATGTTACAGGAGGATACAGTAGAGTCAAAGGTGAATCAATTAGATGGCTGTCGATACCTTGTAGCAGTGTGTGCAAAGAGCCAGATGAGAGTTTCAATATGGTTGCTAGAGGCTTGAAGCAGTGTGTGCAAAAAGCCAGGTGAGAGTTTCAATATGGTTGCTGGAGGCTTGTAGCAGTGTGTGCAAAAAGCCAGGTGAGAGTTTCAATATGGTTGCTGGAGGCTTGTATCAGTGTGTACAAAAAGCCAGGTGAGAGTTTCATTATGGATGCTGGAGGCTGGAAAAGAGAAGAGATAGTGAGATATAGTTTGGAGCTAGCCTAGTATTTATGCATTCAAAAGAAGCATTTGTTGCAGACAGATATGAAGGTGTGAAGGGGTTGGGGAGATGGTGGTGGAGAAATACAGTGTGAAAGCTTACAATTTAACAAAGTAGTAATAAAGTTACTATGTGAACAAAAATCATATCAGATATGGATATTCATAGTTAATGTTACAGGAGTATACAGTAGAGTCAAAGGTGAATCAATTAGATGGCTGTAGATACCTTGTAGCGGTGTGTGCAAAAAGCCAGGTGAGAGTTTCAATATGGTTGCTGGAGGCTTGTAGCAGTGTGTGCAAAAGCCAGATGAGAGTTTCAATATGGTTGCTGGAGGCTGGAACAGAGAAGAGATAGTGAGATATAGTTTGGAGCTATCCCAGTATTTATGCATTTAAAATGAGCATTTGTTGCAGATAGATTTGAAGGTGTGAAGGGGGCGGTGAGATGGTGGTGGAGAAATACAGTGTGAAAACTTACAATTTAACAAAGTAGTAATAAAGTAACTATGTAAACAAAAATCGTATTAGAAATGGATATTCATAAATAATGTTACAGGAGGATACAGTAGAGTCAAAGGTGAATCAATTAGATGGCTGTAGATACCTTGTAGCAGTGTGTGCAAAAAGCCAGGTGAGAGTTTCAATATGGTGTCTGGAGGCTGGAACAGAGAAGAGATAGTGAGATATAGTTTGGAGCTAGCCCAGTATTTATGCATTTAAAAGGAGCATTTGTTGCAGACAGATATTAAGGTGTGAAGGGGGTGGGGAGATGGAGGTGGAGAATTACAGTGTGAAAACTTACAATTTAACAAAGTAGTAATAAAGTAACTATGTAAACAAAAATCATATTAGAAATGGATATTCATATTTAATGTTACAGGAGGATACAGTAGAGTCAAAGGTGAATCAATTAGATGGCTTTAGATACCTTGTAGCAGTGTGTGCAAAAAGCCAGGTGAGAGTTTCAATATGGTTGCTGGAGGCTTGTAGCAGTGTGTGCAAAAAGCCAGGTGAGAGTTTCAATATGGTTGCTGGAGGCTTGTAGCAGTGTGTGCAAAAAGCCAGGTGAGAGTTTCAATATGGTTGCTGGAGGCTGGAACAGAGAAGAGATAGTGAGATATAGTTTGGAGCTAGCCCAGTATTTATTCATTTAAATGGAGCATTTGTTGCAGACAGATATGAAGGTGTGAAGGGTTTGGGAAGATGGTGGTGGAGAAATACAGTGTGAAAGCTTACAATTTAACAAAGTAGTAATAAAGTTACTATGTAAACAAAAATCATATCAGATATGGATATTCATAATTAATGTTACAGGAGGATACAGTAGAGTCAACGGTGAATCAATTAGATGGCTGTAGATACCTTGTAGCAGTGTGTGCAAAAAGCCAGATGAGAGTATCAATATGGTTGCTGGAGGCTTGTAGCAGTGTGTGCAAAAAGCCAGGTGAGAGTTTCATTATGGTTGCTGGAGGCTGGAACAGAGAAGAGATAGTGAGATATAGTTTGGAGCTATCCCAGTATTTATGCATTTAAAATGAGCATTTGTTGCAGACAGATTTGAAGGTGTGAAGGGGGCGGTGAGATGGTGGTGGAGAAATACAGTGTGAAAGCTTACAATTTAACAAAGTAGTAATAAAGTTACTATGTAAACAAAAATCAGATTAGAAATGGATATTCATAAATAATGTTACAGGAGGATACAGTAGAGTCAAAGGTGAATCAATTAGATGGCTGTAGAAACCTTGTAGCAGTGTGTGCAAAAAGCCAGGTGAGAGTTTCAATATGGTTGCTGGAGGCTGGAACAGAGAAGAGATAGTGAGATATAGTTTGGAGCTATTCCAGTATTTATGCATTTAAAAGGAGCATTTGTTGCAGACAGATATGAAGGTGTGAAGGGGTTGGGGAGATGGTGGTGGAGAAATACAGTGTGAAAGCTTACAATATAACAAAGTAGTAATAAAGTTACTATGTGAACAAAAATCATATCAGATATGGATATTCATAATTAATGTTGCAGGAGGATACAGTAGAGTCAACAGTGAATCAATTAGATGGCTGTAGATACCTTGTAGCAGTGTGTGCAAAAAGCCAGGTGAGAGTTTCAATATGGTTGCTGGGGGCTGGAACAGAGAAGAGATAGTGAGATATAGTTTGGAGCTATCCCAGTATTTATGCATTTAAAAGGAGCATTTGTTGCAGACAGATATGAAGGTGTTAAGGGGGTGGGGAGATGGTTGTGGAGAAATACAGTGTGAAAGCTTACAACTTAACAAAGTAGTAATAAAGTTACTATGTGAACAAAAATCATACCAGATATGGATATTCATAATTAATGTTGCAGGAGGATACAGTAGAGTCAACGGTGAATCAATTAGATGGCTGTAGATACCTTGTAGCAGTGTGTGCAAAAAGCCAGGTGAGAGTTTCAATATGGTTGCTGGGGGCTGGAACAGAGAAGAGATAGTGAGATATAGTTTGGAGCTATCACAGTATTTATGCATTTAAAAGGAGCATTTGTTGCAGACAGATATGAAGGTGTTAAGGGGGTGGGGAGATGGTGGTGGAGAAATACAGTGTGAAATCTTACAATTTAACAAAGTAGTAATAAAGTTACTATGTGAACAAAAATCATATCAGATATGGATATTCATAATTAATGTTACAGGAGGATACAGTAGAGTCAAAGGTGAATCAATTAGATGGCTCTAGATACCTTGTAGCAGTTTGTGCAAAAAGCCAGGTGAGAGTTTCAATATGGTTGCTGGAGGCTGGAACAGAGAAGAGATAGTGAGATATAGTTTGGAGCTATCCCAGTATTTATGCATTTAAAAGGAGCATTTGTTGCAGACAGATATGAAGGTGTTAAGGGGGTGGGGAGATGGTGGTGGAGAAATACAGTGTGAAAGCTTACAATTTAACAAACTAGTAATAAAGTTACTATGTGAACAAAAATCATATCAGATATGGATATTCATAATTAATGTTACAGGAGGATACAGTAGAGTCAAAGGTGAATCAATTAGATGGCTGTAGAAACCTTGTAGCAGTGTGTGCAAAAAGCCAGATGAGAGTATCAATATGGTTGCTGGAGGCTTGTAGCAGTGTGTGCAAAAAGCCAGGTGAGAGTTTCATTATGGTTGCTGGAGGCTGGAACAGAGAAGAGATAGTGAGATATAGTTTGGAGCTAGACTAGTATTTATGCATTCAAAAGAAGCATTTGTTGCAGACAGATTTGAAGGTGTGAAGGGGGAGGTGAGATGGTGGTGGAGAAATACAGTGTGAAAGCTTACAATTTAACAAAGTAGTAATAAAGTTACTATGTAAACAAAAATCATATTAGATATTGATATTCATAAATTATGTTACAGGAGGATACAGTAGAGTCAAAGGTGAATCAATTAGATGGCTGTAGATACCTTGTAGCAGTGTGTGCAAAAAGCCAGGTGAGAGTTTCAATATGGTTGCTGGAGGCTGGAACAGAGAAGAGATAGTGAGATATAGTTTGGAGCTAGCCTAGTATTTATGCATTCAAAAGAAGCATTTGTTGCAGACAGATATGAAGGTGTGAAGGGGTTGGGGAGATGGTGGTGGAGAAATACAGTGTGAAAGCTTACAATTTAACAAAGTAGTAATAAAGTTACTATGTGAACAAAAATCATATCAGATATGGATATTCATAGTTAATGTTACAGGAGTATACAGTAGAGTCAAAGGTGAATCAATTAGATGGCTGTAGATACCTTGTAGCGGTGTGTGCAAAAAGCCAGGTGAGAGTTTCAATATGGTTGCTGGAGGCTTGTAGCAGTGTGTGCAAAAGCCAGATGAGAGTTTCAATATGGTTGCTGGAGGCTGGAACAGAGAAGAGATAGTGAGATATAGTTTGGAGCTATCCCAGTATTTATGCATTTAAAATGAGCATTTGTTGCAGATAGATTTGAAGGTGTGAAGGGGGCGCTGAGATGGTGGTGGAGAAATACAGTGTGAAAACTTACAATTTAACAAAGTAGTAATAAAGTAACTATGTAAACAAAAATCGTATTAGAAATGGATATTCATAAATAATGTTACAGGAGGATACAGTAGAGTCAAAGGTGAATCAATTAGATGGCTGTAGATACCTTGTAGCAGTGTGTGCAAAAAGCCAGGTGAGAGTTTCAATATGGTGTCTGGAGGCTGGAACAGAGAAGAGATAGTGAGATATAGTTTGGAGCTAGCCCAGTATTTATGCATTTAAAAGGAGCATTTGTTGCAGACAGATATTAAGGTGTGAAGGGGGTGGGGAGATGGAGGTGGAGAATTACAGTGTGAAAACTTACAATTTAACAAAGTAGTAATAAAGTAACTATGTAAACAAAAATCATATTAGAAATGGATATTCATATTTAATGTTACAGGAGGATACAGTAGAGTCAAAGGTGAATCAATTAGATGGCTTTAGATACCTTGTAGCAGTGTGTGCAAAAAGCCAGGTGAGAGTTTCAATATGGTTGCTGGAGGCTTGTAGCAGTGTGTGCAAAAAGCCAGGTGAGAGTTTCAATATGGTTGCTGGAGGCTTGTAGCAGTGTGTGCAAAAAGCCAGGTGAGAGTTTCAATATGGTTGCTGGAGGCTGGAACAGAGAAGAGATAGTGAGATATAGTTTGGAGCTAGCCCAGTATTTATTCATTTAAATGGAGCATTTGTTGCAGACAGATATGAAGGTGTGAAGGGTTTGGGAAGATGGTGGTGGAGAAATACAGTGTGAAAGCTTACAATTTAACAAAGTAGTAATAAAGTTACTATGTAAACAAAAATCATATCAGATATGGATATTCATAATTAATGTTACAGGAGGATACAGTAGAGTCAACGGTGAATCAATTAGATGGCTGTAGATACCTTGTAGCAGTGTGTGCAAAAAGCCAGATGAGAGTATCAATATGGTTGCTGGAGGCTTGTAGCAGTGTGTGCAAAAAGCCAGGTGAGAGTTTCATTATGGTTGCTGGAGGCTGGAACAGAGAAGAGATAGTGAGATATAGTTTGGAGCTATCCCAGTATTTATGCATTTAAAATGAGCATTTGTTGCAGATAGATTTGAAGGTGTGAAGGGGGCGGTGAGATGGTGGTGGAGAAATACAGTGTGAAAGCTTACAATTTAACAAAGTAGTAATAAAGTTACTATGTAAACAAAAATCAGATTAGAAATGGATATTCATAAATAATGTTACAGGAGGATACAGTAGAGTCAAAGGTGAATCAATTAGATGGCTGTAGAAACCTTGTAGCAGTGTGTGCAAAAAAGCCAGGTGAGAGTTTCAATATGGTTGCTGGAGGCTGGAACAGAGAAGAGATAGTGAGATATAGTTTGGAGCTATTCCAGTATTTATGCATTTAAAAGGAGCATTTGTTGCAGACAGATATGAAGGTGTGAAGGGGTTGGGGAGATGGTGGTGGAGAAATACAGTGTGAAAGCTTACAATATAACAAAGTAGTAATAAAGTTACTATGTGAACAAAAATCATATCAGATATGGATATTCATAATTAATGTTGCAGGAGGATACAGTAGAGTCAACAGTGAATCAATTAGATGGCTGTAGATACCTTGTAGCAGTGTGTGCAAAAAGCCAGGTGAGAGTTTCAATATGGTTGCTGGGGGCTGGAACAGAGAAGAGATAGTGAGATATAGTTTGGAGCTATCCCAGTATTTATGCATTTAAAAGGAGCATTTGTTGCAGACAGATATGAAGGTGTTAAGGGGGTGGGGAGATGGTTGTGGAGAAATACAGTGTGAAAGCTTACAACTTAACAAAGTAGTAATAAAGTTACTATGTGAACAAAAATCATACCAGATATGGATATTCATAATTAATGTTGCAGGAGGATACAGTAGAGTCAACGGTGAATCAATTAGATGGCTGTAGATACCTTGTAGCAGTGTGTGCAAAAAGCCAGGTGAGAGTTTCAATATGGTTGCTGGGGGCTGGAACAGAGAAGAGATAGTGAGATATAGTTTGGAGCTATCACAGTATTTATGCATTTAAAAGGAGCATTTGTTGCAGACAGATATGAAGGTGTTAAGGGGGTGGGGAGATGGTGGTGGAGAAATACAGTGTGAAAGCTTACAATATAACAAAGTAGTAATAAAGTTACTATGTGAACAAAAATCATATCAGATATGGATATTCATAATTAATGTTACAGGAGGATACAGTAGAGTCAAAGGTGAATCAATTAGATGGCTCTAGATACCTTGTAGCAGTTTGTGCAAAAAGCCAGGTGAGAGTTTCAATATGGTTGCTGGAGGCTGGAACAGAGAAGAGATAGTGAGATATAGTTTGGAGCTATCCCAGTATTTATGCATTTAAAAGGAGCATTTGTTGCAGACAGATATGAAGGTGTTAAGGGGGTGGGGAGATGGTGGTGGAGAAATACAGTGTGAAAGCTTACAATTTAACAAACTAGTAATAAAGTTACTATGTGAACAAAAATCATATCAGATATGGATATTCATAATTAATGTTACAGGAGGATACAGTAGAGTCAAAGGTGAATCAATTAGATGGCTGTAGAAACCTTGTAGCAGTGTGTGCAAAAAGCCAGATGAGAGTATCAATATGGTTGCTGGAGGCTTGTAGCAGTGTGTGCAAAAAGCCAGGTGAGAGTTTCATTATGGTTGCTGGAGGCTGGAACAGAGAAGAGATAGTGAGATATAGTTTGGAGCTAGACTAGTATTTATGCATTCAAAAGAAGCATTTGTTGCAGACAGATTTGAAGGTGTGAAGGGGGAGGTGAGATGGTGGTGGAGAAATACAGTGTGAAAGCTTACAATTTAACAAAGTAGTAATAAAGTTACTATGTAAACAAAAATCATATTAGATATTGATATTCATAAATTATGTTACAGGAGGATACAGTAGAGTCAAAGGTGAATCAATTAGATGGCTGTAGATACCTTGTAGCAGTGTGTGCAAAAAGCCAGGTGAGAGTTTCAATATGGTTGCTGGAGGCTGGAACAGAGAAGAGATAGTGAGATATAGTTTGGAGCTAGCCCAGTATTTATGCATTTAAAAGGAGCATTTGTTGCAGACAGATATGAAGGTGTGAAGGTGGTGGGGAGATGGAGGTGGAGAAATACAGTGTGAAAGCTTACAATTTAACAAAGTAGTAATAAAGTTACTATGTGAACAAAAATCATATCAGATATGGATATTCATAATTAATGTTACAGGAGGATACAGTAGAGTCAAAGGTGAATCAATTAGATGGCTGTAGAAACCTTGTAGCAGTGTGTGCAAAAAGCCAGATGAGAGTATCAATATGGTTGCTGGAGGCTTGTAGCAGTGTGTGCAAAAAGCCAGGTGAGAGTTTCAATATGGTTGCTGGAGGCTGGAACAGAGAAGAGATAGTGAGATATAGTTTGGATCTAGCCCAGTATTTATGCATTTAAAAGGAGCATTTGTTGCAGACAGATATGAAGGTGTGAAGGTGGTGGGGAGATGGAGGTGGAGAAATACAGTGTGAAAGCTTACAATTTAACAAAGTAGTAATAAAGTTACTATGTGAACAAAAATCATATCAGATATGGATATTCATAATTAATGTTACAGGAGGATACAGTAGAGTCAAAGGTGAATCAATTAGATGGCTGTAGATAACTTGTAGCAGTGTGTGCAAAAAGCCAGATGAGAGTATCAATATGGTTGCTGGAGGCTTGTAGCAGTGTGTGCAAAAAGCCAGGTGAGAGTTTCATTATGGTTGCTGGAGGCTGGAACAGAGAAGAGATAGTGAGATATAGTTTGGAGCTATCCCAGTATTTATGCATTTAAAATGAGCATTTGTTGCAGATAGATTTGAAGGTGTGAAGGGGGCGGTGAGATGGTGGTGGAGAAATACAGTGTGAAAGCTTGCAATTTAACAAAGTAGTAATAAAGTTACTATGTAAACAAAAATCAGATTAGAAATGGATATTCATAAATAATGTTACAGGAGGATACAGTAGAGTCAAAGGTGAATCAATTAGATGGCTGTAGAAACCTTGTAGCAGTGTGTGCAAAAAAGCCAGGTGAGAGTTTCAATATGGTTGCTGGAGGCTGGAACAGAGAAGAGATAGTGAGATATAGTTTGGAGCTATTCCAGTATTTATGCATTTAAAAGGAGCATTTGTTGCAGACAGATATGAAGGTGTGAAGGGGTTGGGGAGATGGTGGTGGAGAAATACAGTGTGAAAGCTTACAATATAACAAAGTAGTAATAAAGTTACTATGTGAACAAAAATCATATCAGATATGGATATTCATAATTAATGTTGCAGGAGGATACAGTAGAGTCAACAGTGAATCAATTAGATGGCTGTAGATACCTTGTAGCAGTGTGTGCAAAAAGCCAGGTGAGAGTTTCAATATGGTTGCTGGGGGCTGGAACAGAGAAGAGATTGTGAGATATAGTTTGGAGCTATCCCAGTATTTATGCATTTAAAAGGAGCATTTGTTGCAGACAGATATGAAGGTGTTAAGGGGGTGGGGAGATGGTTGTGGAGAAATACAGTGTGAAAGCTTACAATTTAACAAAGTAGTAATAAAGTTACTATGTGAACAAAAATCATACCAGATATGGATATTCATAATTAATGTTGCAGGAGGATACAGTAGAGTCAACGGTGAATCAATTAGATGGCTGTAGATACCTTGTAGCAGTGTGTGCAAAAAGCCAGGTGAGAGTTTCAATATGGTTGCTGGGGGCTGGAACAGAGAAGAGATAGTGAGATATAGTTTGGAGCTATCACAGTATTTATGCATTTAAAAGGAGCATTTGTTGCAGACAGATATGAAGGTGTTAAGGGGGTGGGGAGATGGTGGTGGAGAAATACAGTGTGAAATCTTACAATTTAACAAAGTAGTAATAAAGTTACTATGTGAACAAAAATCATATCAGATATGGATATTCATAATTAATGTTACAGGAGGATACAGTAGAGTCAAAGGTGAATCAATTAGATGGCTCTAGATACCTTGTAGCAGTTTGTGCAAAAAGCCAGGTGAGAGTTTCAATATGGTTGCTGGAGGCTGGAACAGAGAAGAGATAGTGAGATATAGTTTGGAGCTATCCCAGTATTTATGCATTTAAAAGGAGCATTTGTTGCAGACAGATATGAAGGTGTTAAGGGGGTGGGGAGATGGTGGTGGAGAAATACAGTGTGAAAGCTTACAATTTAACAAACTAGTAATAAAGTTACTATGTGAACAAAAATCATATCAGATATGGATATTCATAATTAATGTTACAGGAGGATACAGTAGAGTCAAAGGTGAATCAATTAGATGGCTGTAGAAACCTTGTAGCAGTGTGTGCAAAAAGCCAGATGAGAGTATCAATATGGTTGCTGGAGGCTTGTAGCAGTGTGTGCAAAAAGCCAGGTGAGAGTTTCATTATGGTTGCTGGAGGCTGGAACAGAGAAGAGATAGTGAGATATAGTTTGGAGCTAGACTAGTATTTATGCATTCAAAAGAAGCATTTGTTGCAGACAGATTTGAAGGTGTGAAGGGGGAGGTGAGATGGTGGTGGAGAAATACAGTGTGAAAGCTTACAATTTAACAAAGTAGTAATAAAGTTACTATGTAAACAAAAATCATATTAGATATTGATATTCATAAATTATGTTACAGGAGGATACAGTAGAGTCAAAGGTGAATCAATTAGATGGCTGTAGATACCTTGTAGCAGTGTGTGCAAAAAGCCAGGTGAGAGTTTCAATATGGTTGCTGGAGGCTGGAACAGAGAAGAGATAGTGAGATATAGTTTGGAGCTAGCCCAGTATTTATGCATTTAAAAGGAGCATTTGTTGCAGACAGATATGAAGGTGTGAAGGTGGTGGGGAGATGGAGGTGGAGAAATACAGTGTGAAAGCTTACAATTTAACAAAGTAGTAATAAAGTTACTATGTGAACAAAAATCATATCAGATATGGATATTCATAATTAATGTTACAGGAGGATACAGTAGAGTCAAAGGTGAATCAATTAGATGGCTGTAGAAACCTTGTAGCAGTGTGTGCAAAAAGCCAGATGAGAGTATCAATATGGTTGCTGGAGGCTTGTAGCAGTGTGTGCAAAAAGCCAGGTGAGAGTTTCAATATGGTTGCTGGAGGCTGGAACAGAGAAGAGATAGTGAGATATAGTTTGGATCTAGCCCAGTATTTATGCATTTAAAAGGAGCATTTGTTGCAGACAGATATGAAGGTGTGAAGGTGGTGGGGAGATGGAGGTGGAGAAATACAGTGTGAAAGCTTACAATTTAACAAAGTAGTAATAAAGTTACTATGTGAACAAAAATCATATCAGATATGGATATTCATAATTAATGTTACAGGAGGATACAGTAGAGTCAAAGGTGAATCAATTAGATGGCTGTAGATAACTTGTAGCAGTGTGTGCAAAAAGCCAGATGAGAGTATCAATATGGTTGCTGGAGGCTTGTAGCAGTGTGTGCAAAAAGCCAGGTGAGAGTTTCATTATGGTTGCTGGAGGCTGGAACAGAGAAGAGATAGTGAGATATAGTTTGGAGCTATCCCAGTATTTATGCATTTAAAATGAGCATTTGTTGCAGATAGATTTGAAGGTGTGAAGGGGGCGGTGAGATGGTGGTGGAGAAATACAGTGTGAAAGCTTGCAATTTAACAAAGTAGTAATAAAGTTACTATGTAAACAAAAATCAGATTAGAAATGGATATTCATAAATAATGTTACAGGAGGATACAGTAGAGTCAAAGGTGAATCAATTAGATGGCTGTAGAAACCTTGTAGCAGTGTGTGCAAAAAAGCCAGGTGAGAGTTTCAATATGGTTGCTGGAGGCTGGAACAGAGAAGAGATAGTGAGATATAGTTTGGAGCTATTCCAGTATTTATGCATTTAAAAGGAGCATTTGTTGCAGACAGATATGAAGGTGTGAAGGGGTTGGGGAGATGGTGGTGGAGAAATACAGTGTGAAAGCTTACAATATAACAAAGTAGTAATAAAGTTACTATGTGAACAAAAATCATATCAGATATGGATATTCATAATTAATGTTGCAGGAGGATACAGTAGAGTCAACAGTGAATCAATTAGATGGCTGTAGATACCTTGTAGCAGTGTGTGCAAAAAGCCAGGTGAGAGTTTCAATATGGTTGCTGGGGGCTGGAACAGAGAAGAGATAGTGAGATATAGTTTGGAGCTATCCCAGTATTTATGCATTTAAAAGGAGCATTTGTTGCAGACAGATATGAAGGTGTTAAGGGGGTGGGGAGATGGTTGTGGAGAAATACAGTGTGAAAGCTTACAACTTAACAAAGTAGTAATAAAGTTACTATGTGAACAAAAATCATACCAGATATGGATATTCATAATTAATGTTGCAGGAGGATACAGTAGAGTCAACGGTGAATCAATTAGATGGCTGTAGATACCTTGTAGCAGTGTGTGCAAAAAGCCAGGTGAGAGTTTCAATATGGTTGCTGGGGGCTGGAACAGAGAAGAGATAGTGAGATATAGTTTGGAGCTATCACAGTATTTATGCATTTAAAAGGAGCATTTGTTGCAGACAGATATGAAGGTGTTAAGGGGGTGGGGAGATGGTGGTGGAGAAATACAGTGTGAAATCTTACAATTTAACAAAGTAGTAATAAAGTTACTATGTGAACAAAAATCAAATCAGATATGGATATTCATAATTAATGTTACAGGAGGATACAGTAGAGTCAAAGGTGAATCAATTAGATGGCTCTAGATACCTTGTAGCAGTTTGTGCAAAAAGCCAGGTGAGAGTTTCAATATGGTTGCTGGAGGCTGGAACAGAGAAGAGATAGTGAGATATAGTTTGGAGCTATCCCAGTATTTATGCATTTAAAAGGAGCATTTGTTGCAGACAGATATGAAGGTGTTAAGGGGGTGGGGAGATGGTGGTGGAGAAATACAGTGTGAAAGCTTACAATTTAACAAACTAGTAATAAAGTTACTATGTGAACAAAAATCATATCAGATATGGATATTCATAATTAATGTTACAGGAGGATACAGTAGAGTCAAAGGTGAATCAATTAGATGGCTGTAGAAACCTTGTAGCAGTGTGTGCAAAAAGCCAGATGAGAGTATCAATATGGTTGCTGGAGGCTTGTAGCAGTGTGTGCAAAAAGCCAGGTGAGAGTTTCATTATGGTTGCTGGAGGCTGGAACAGAGAAGAGATAGTGAGATATAGTTTGGAGCTAGACTAGTATTTATGCATTCAAAAGAAGCATTTGTTGCAGACAGATTTGAAGGTGTGAAGGGGGAGGTGAGATGGTGGTGGAGAAATACAGTGTGAAAGCTTACAATTTAACAAAGTAGTAATAAAGTTACTATGTAAACAAAAATCATATTAGATATTGATATTCATAAATTATGTTACAGGAGGATACAGTAGAGTCAAAGGTGAATCAATTAGATGGCTGTAGATACCTTGTAGCAGTGTGTGCAAAAAATCAGGTGAGAGTTTCAATATGGTTGCTGGAGGCTGGAACAGAGAAGAGATAGTGAGATATAGTTTGGAGCTAGCCCAGTATTTATGCATTTAAAAAGAGCATTTGTTGCAGACAGATATGAAGGTGTGAAGGGTTTGGGAAGATGATGGTGGAGAAATACAGTGTGAAAGCTTACAATTTAACAAAGTAGTAATAAAGTTACTATGTGAACAAAAATCATATCAGATATGGATATTCATAATTAATATTACAGGAGGATACAGTGGAGTCAAAGGTGAATCAATAAGATGGATTTAGATAGCTTGTAGCAGTGTGTGCAAAAAGCCAGGTGAGAGTTTCAATATGGTTGCTGGAGGCTTGTAGCAGTGTGTGCAAAAAGCCAGATGAGAGTATCAATGTGGTTGCTGGAGGCTTGTAGCAGTGTGTGCAAAAAGCCAGGTGATAGTTTCATTATGGTTGCTGGAGGCTGGAACAGAGAAGAGATAGTTAGATATAGTTTGGAGCTAGCCCAGTATTTATGCATTTAAAAGGAGCATTTGTTGCAGACAGATATGAAGGTGTGAAGGGGTTGTGAAGATGGTGGTGGAGAAATACAGTGTGAAAGCTTACAATTTAACAAAGTAGTAATAAAGTTACTATGTGAACAAAAATCATATCAGATATGGATATTCATAATTAATGTTACAGGAGGATACAGTAGAGTCAAAGATGAATCAATTAGATGGCTGTAGATACCTTGTAGCAGTGGGTGCAAAAAGTCAGGTGAGAGTTTCAATATGGTTGCTGGAGGCTGGAACAGAGAAGAGACTGTGAGATATAGTTTGGAGCTAGCCTAGTATTTATAAATTCAAAAGAAGCTTTTTTTGCAGACAGATATGAAGGTGTGAAGGGGTTGGGGAGATGTGGGTGGAGAAATACAGTGTGAAAGCTTACATTTAACAAAGTAGTAATAAAGTTACTATGTGAACAAAAATTATATCAGATATGGATATTCATAATTAATGTTACAGGAGGATACAGTAGAGTCAAAGGTGAATCAATTAGATGGCTGTAGATACCTTGTAACAGTGTGTGCAAAAAGCCAGGTGAGAGTTTCAATATGGTTGCTGGAGGCTTGTAGCGGTGTGTGCAAAAAGCCAGGTGAGAGTTTCAATATGGTTGCTGGAGGCTTGTAGCAGTGTGTGCAAAAGCCAGATGAGAGTTTCAATATGGTTGCTGGAGGCTGGAACAGAGAAGAGATAGTGAGATATAGTTTGGAGCTTGCCCAGTATTTATGCATTTAAAAGAAGCATTTGTTGCAGACAGATTTGAAGGTGTGAAGGGGGAGGTGAGATGGTGGTGGAGAAATACAGTGTGAAAGCTTACAATTTAACAAAGTAGTAATAAAGTTACTATGTAAACAAAAATCATATTAGATATGGATATTCATAATTAATGTTACAGGAGGATACAGTAGAGTCAAAGGTGAATCAATTAGATGGATTTAGATAGCTTGTAGCAGTGTGTGCAAAAAGCCAGGTGAGAGTTTCAATATGGTTGCTGGAGGCTTGTAGCACTGTGTGCAAAAAGCCAGATGAGAGTATCAATATGGTTGCTGGAGGCTTGTAGCAGTGTGTGCAAAAAGCCAGGTGATAGTTTCATTATGGTTGCTGGAGGCTGGAACAGAGAAGAGATAGTGAGATATAGTTTGGAGCTAGCCCAGTATTTATGCATTTAAAAGGAGCATTTGTTGCAGACAGATATGAAGATGTGAAGGGGTTGGGGAGATGGTGGTGGAGAAATACAGTGTGAAAGCTTACAATTTAACAAAGTAGTAATAAAGTTACTATGTAAACAAAAATCATATTAGAAATGGATATTCATAAATAATATTACAGGAGGATATAATAGAGTCAAAGGTAAATCAATTAGATGGCTGTAGAAACCTTGTAGCAGTGTGTGCAAAAAGCCAGGTGAGAGTTTCAATATGGTTGCTGGAGGCTTGTAGCAGTGTGTGCAAAAAGCCAGGTGAGAGTTTCAATATGGTTGCTGGAGGCTGGAACAGAGAAGAGATAGTGAGATATAGTTTGGAGCTAGCCCAGTATTTATGCATTTAAAAGGAGCATTTGTTGCAGACAGATATGAAGATGTGAAGGGGTTGGGGAGATGGTGGTGGAGAAATACAGTGTGAAAGCTTACAATTTAACAAAGTAGTAATAAAGTTACTATGTAAACAAAAATCATATTAGAAATGGATATTCATAAATAATATTACAGGAGGATATAATAGAGTCAAAGGTAAATCAATTAGATGGCTGTAGAAACCTTGTAGCAGTGTGTGCAAAAAGCCAGGTGAGAGTTTCAATATGGTTGCTGGAGGCTTGTAGCAGTGTGTGCAAAAAGCCAGGTGAGAGTTTCAATATGGTTGCTGGAGGCTGGAACAGAGAAGAGATAGTGAGATATAGTTTGGAGCTAGCCCAGTATTTATGCATTTAAAAGGAGCATTTGTTGCAGACAGATATGAAGGTGTGAAGGGTTTGGGAAGATGGTGGTGGAGAAATACAGTGTGAAAGCTTACAATTTAACAAAGTAGTAATAAAGTTACTATGTAAACAAAAATCATATTAGAAATGGATATTCATAAATAATATTACAGGAGGATATAATAGAGTCAAAGGTAAATCAATTAGATGGCTGTAGAAACCTTGTAGCAGTGTGTGCAAAAAGCCAGGTGAGAGTTTTAATATGGTTGCTGGAGGCTTGTAGCAGTGTGTGCAAAAAGCCAGATGAGAGTATCAATATGGTTGCTGGAGGCTTGTAGCAGTGTGTGCAAAAAGCCAGGGGAGAGTTTCGATATGGTTGCTGGAGGCTGGAACAGAGAAGAGATAGTGAGATATAGTTTGGAGCTATCCCAGTATTTATGCATTTAAAATGAGCATTTGTTGCAGACAGATTTGAAGGTGTGAAGGGGGCGGTGTGATGGTGGTGGAGAAATACAGTGTGAAAGCTTACAATTTAACAAAGTAGTAATAAAGTTACTATGTAAACAAAAATCATATTAGAAATGGATATTCATAAATAATGTTACAGGAGGATACAGTAGAGTCAAAGGTGAATCAATTAGATGGCTGTAGATACCTTGTAGCAGTGTGTGCAAAAAGCCAGGTGAGAGTTTCAATATTGTTGCTGGAGGCTTGTAGCAGTGTGTGCAAAAAGCCAGGTGAGAGTTTCAATATGGTTGCTGGAGGCTTGTAGCAGTGTGTGCAAAAAGCCAGGTGAGAGTTTCAATATGGTTGCTGGAGGCTTGTATCAGTGTGTACAAAAAGCCAGGTGAGAGTTTCATTATGGATGCTGGAGGCTGGAACAGAGAAGAGACAGTGAGATATAGTTTTGAGCTAGCCTAGTATTTATGAATTCAAAAGAAGCTTTTTTTGCAGACAGATATGAAGGTGTGAAGGGGTTGGGGAGATGGTGGTGGAGAAATACAGTGTGAAAGCTTACATTTAACAAAGTAGTAATAAAGTTACTATGTGAACAAAAATTATATCAGATATGGAGATTTATAATTAATGTTACAGGAGGATACAGTAGAGTCAAAGGTGAATCAATTAGATGGCTGTAGATACCTTGTAGCAGTGTGTGCAAAAAGCCAGATGAGAGTATCAATATGGTTGCTGGAGGCTTCTAGCAGTGTGTGCAAAAAGCCAGGTGAGAGTTTCAATATGGTTGCTGGAGGCTTGTAGCAGTGTGTGCAAAAAGCCAGGTGAGAGTTTCAATATGGTTGCTGGAGGCTTGTATCAGTGTGTACAAAAAGCCAGGTGAGAGTTTCATTATGGATGCTGGAGGCTGGAAAAGAGAAGAGATAGTGAGATATAGTTTGGAGCTAGCCTAGTATTTATGCATTCAAAAGAAGCATTTGTTGCAGACAGATATGAAGGTGTGAAGGGGTTGGGGACATGGTGGTGGAGAAATACAGTGTGAAAGCTTACAATTTAACAAAGTAGTAATAAAGTTACTATGTGAACAAAAATCATATCAGATATGGATATTCATAGTTAATGTTACAGGAGTATACAGTAAAGTCAAAGGTGAATCAATTAGATGGCTGTAGATACCTTGTAGCAGTGTGTGCAAAAAGCCAGATGAGAGTATCAATATGGTTGCTGGAGGCTTGTAGCAGTGTGTGCAAAAAGCCAGGTGAGAGTTTTAATATGGTTGCTGGAGGCTTGTAGCAGTGTGTGCAAAAAGCCAGGTGAGAGTTTCAATATGGTTGCTGGAGGCTTGTAGCAGTGTGTGCAAAAAGCCAGGTGAGAGTTTTAATATGGTTGCTGGAGGCTTGTAGCAGTGTGTGCAAAAAGCCAGGTGAGAGTTTCAATATGGTTGCTGGAGGCTGGAACAGAGAAGAGATAGTGAGATATAGTTTGGAGCTATCCCAGTATTTATGCATTTAAAAGGAGCATTTGTTGCAGACAGATATGAAGGTGTTAAGGGGGTGGGGAGATGGTGGTGGAGAAATACAGTGTGAAAGCTTACAATTTAACAAAGTAGTAATAAAGTTACTATGTGAAAAAAAAATCATATCAGATATGGATATTCATAATTAATGTTACAGGAGGATACAGTAGAGTCAAAGGTGAATCAATTAGATGGCTCTAGATACCTTGTAGCAGTTTGTGCAAAAAGCCAGGTGAGAGTTTCATTATGGATGCTGGAGGCTGGAACAGAGAAGAGACAGTGAGATATAGTTTTGAGCTAGCCTAGTATTTATGCATTCAAAAGAAGCATTTGTTGCAGACAGATATGAAGGTGTGAAGGGGTTGGGGAGATGGTGGTGGAGAAATACAGTGTGAAAGCTTACAATTTAACAAAGTAGTAATAAAGTAACTATGTGAACAAAAATCATATTAGAAATGGATATTCATAAATAATGTTACAGGAGGATACAGTAGAGTCAAAGGTGAATCAATTAGATGGCTGTAGATACCTTGTAGCAGTGTGTGCAAAAAGCCAGGTGAGAGTTTCAATATTGTTGCTGGAGGCTTGTAGCAGTGTGTGCAAAAAGCCAGGTGAGAGTTTCAATATGGTTGCTGGAGGCTTGTAGCAGTGTGTGCAAAAAGCCAGGTTAGAGTTTCAATATGGTTGCTGGAGGCTTGTATCAGTGTGTACAAAAAGCCAGGTGAGAGTTTCATTATGGATGCTGGAGGCTGGAACAGAGAAGAGACAGTGAGATATAGTTTTGAGCTAGCCTAGTATTTATGCATTCAAAAGAAGCATTTGTTGCAGACAGATATGAAGGTGTGAAGGGGTTGGGGAGATGGTGGTGGAGAAATACAGTGTGAAAGCTTACAATTTAACAAAGTAGTAATAAAGTAACTATGTGAACAAAAATCATATCCGATATGGATATTCATAGTTAATGTTACAGGAGTATACAGTAAAGTCAAAGGTGAATCAATTAGATGGCTGTAGATACTTCGTAGCAGTGTGTGCAAAAAGCCAGATGAGAGTATCAATATGGTTGCTGGAGGCTTGTAGCAGTGTGTGCAAAAAGCCAGGTGAGAGTTTCAATATGGTTGCTGGAGGCTTGTAGCAGTGTGTGCAAAAAGCCAGGTGAGAGTCTCAATATGGTTGCTGGAGGCTTGTATCAGTGTGTACAAAAAGCCAGGTGAGAGTTTCATTATGGATGCTGGAGGCTGGAACAGAGAAGAGATAGTGAGATATAGTTTGGAGCTATCCTAGTATTTATGCATTCAAAAGAAGCATTTGTTGCAGGCACATATGAAGGTGTGAAGGGGTTGGGGAGATGGTGGTGGAGAAATACAGTGTGAAAGCTTACAATTTAACAAAGTAATAATAAAGTTACTATGTGAACAAAAATCATATCGGATATGGATATTCATAGTTAATGTTACAGGAGTATACAGTAAAGTCAAAGGTGAATCAATTAGATGGCTGTAGATACCTTGTAGCGGTGTGTGCAAAAAGCCAGGTGAGAGTTTCAATATGGTTGCTGGAGGCTTGTAGCAGTGTGTGCAAAAGCCAGATGAGAGTTTCAATATGGTTGCTGGAGGCTGGAACAGAGAAGAGATAGTGAGATATAGTTTGGAGCTAGCCCAGTATTTATGCATTTAAAAGGAGCATTTGTTGCAGACAGATTTGAAGGTGTGAAGGGGAGGTGAGATGGTGGTGGAGAAATACAGTGTGAAAGCTTACAATTTAACAAAGTAGTAATAAAGTTACTATGTAAACAAAAATCATATTAGAAATGGATATTCATAAATAATGTTACAGGAGGATACAGTAGAGTCAAAGGTGAATCAATTAGATGGCTGTAGATACCTTGTAGCAGTGTGTGCAAAAAGTCAGGTGAGAGTTTCAATACGGTTGCTGGAGGCTGGAACAGAGAAGAGATAGTGAGATATAGTTTGGAGCTAGCCCAGTATTTATGCATTTAAAAGGAGCATTTGTTGCAGACAGATTTGAAGGTGTGAAGGGGAGGTGAGATGGTGGTGGAGAAATACAGTGTGAAAGCTTACAATTTAACAAAGTAGTAATAAAGTTACTGTGTAAACAAAAATCATATTAGAAATGGATATTCATAAATAATGTTACAAGAGGATATAGTAGAGTCAAAGGTGAATCAATTAGATGGCTGTAGAAACCTTGTAGCAGTGTGTGCAAAAAGCCAGGTGAGAGTCTCAATATGGTTGCTGGAGGCTTGTAGCAGTGTGTGCAAAAAGCCAGGTGAGAGTTTCAATATGGTTGCTGGAGGCTGGAACAGAGAAGAGATAGTGAGATATAGTTTGGAGCTATCCCAGTATTTATGCATTTAAAAGGAGCATTTGTTGCAGACAGATATGAAGGTGTTAAGGGGGTGGGGAGATGGTGGTGGAGAAATACAGTGTGAAAGCTTACAATTTAACAAAGTAGTAATAAAGTTACTATGTGAACAAAAATCATATCAGATATGGATATTCATAATTAATGTTACAGGAGGATACAGTAGAGTCAAAGGTGAATCAATTAGATGGCTGTAGATACCTTGTCGCAGTGTGTGCAAAAAGCCAGATGAGAGTATCAATATGGTTGCTGGAGGCTTGTAGCAGTGTGTGCAAAAAGCCAGGTGAGAGTTTCAATATGGTTGCTGGAGGCTTGTATCAGTGTGTACAAAAAGCCAGGTGAGAGTTTCATTATGAATGCTGGAGGCTAGAACAGAGAAGAGATAGTGAGATATAGTTTGGAGCTAGCCTAGTATTTATGCATTCAAAAGAAGCATTTGTTGCAGACAGATATGAAGGTGTGAAGGGGTTGGGGAGATGGTGGTGGAGAAATACAGTGTGAAAGCTTACAATTTAACAAAGTAGTAATAAAGTTACTATGTGAACAAAAATCATATCAGATATGGATATTCATAGTTAATGTTACAGGAGTATACAGTAAAGTCAAAGGTGAATCAATTAGATGGCTGTAGATACCTTGTAGCGGTGTGTGCAAAAAGCCAGGTGAGAGTTTCAATATGGTTGCTGGAGGCTTGTAGCAGTGTGTGCAAAAGCCAGATGAGAGTTTCAATATGGTTGCTGGAGGCTGGAACAGAGAAGAGATAGTGAGATATAGTTTGGAGCTAGCCCAGTATTTATGCATTCAAAAGAAGCATTTGTTGCAGACAGATATGAAGGTGTGAAGGGGTTGGGGAGATGGTGGTGGAGAAATACAGTGTGAAAGCTTACAATTTAACAAAGTAGTAATAAAGTAACTATGTGAACAAAAATCATATTAGAAATGGATATTCATAAATAATGTTACAGGAGGATACAGTAGAGTCAAAGGTGAATCAATTAGATGGCTGTAGATACCTTGTAGCAGTGTGTGCAAAAAGCCAGGTGAGAGTTTCAATATTGTTGCTGGAGGCTTGTAGCAGTGTGTGCAAAAAGCCAGCTGAGAGTTTCAATATGGTTGCTGGAGGCTTGTAGCAGTGTGTGCAAAAAGCCAGGTTAGAGTTTCAATATGGTTGCTGGAGGCTTGTATCAGTGTGTACAAAAAGCCAGGTGAGAGTTTCATTATGGATGCTGGAGGCTGGAACAGAGAAGAGACAGTGAGATATAGTTTTGAGCTAGCCTAGTATTTATGCATTCAAAAGAAGCATTTGTTGCAGACAGATATGAAGGTGTGAAGGGGTTGGGGAGATGGTGGTGGAGAAATACAGTGTGAAAGCTTACAATTTAACAAAGTAGTAATAAAGTAACTATGTGAACAAAAATCATATCCGATATGGATATTCATAGTTAATGTTACAGGAGTATACAGTAAAGTCAAAGGTGAATCAATTAGATGGCTGTAGATACTTCGTAGCAGTGTGTGCAAAAAGCCAGATGAGAGTATCAATATGGTTGCTGGAGGCTTGTAGCAGTGTGTGCAAAAAGCCAGGTGAGAGTTTCAATATGGTTGCTGGAGGCTTGTAGCAGTGTGTGCAAAAAGCCAGGTGAGAGTCTCAATATGGTTGCTGGAGGCTTGTATCAGTGTGTACAAAAAGCCAGGTGAGAGTTTCATTATGGATGCTGGAGGCTGGAACAGAGAAGAGATAGTGAGATATAGTTTGGAGCTATCCTAGTATTTATGCATTCAAAAGAAGCATTTGTTGCAGGCACATATGAAGGTGTGAAGGGGTTGGGGAGATGGTGGTGGAGAAATACAGTGTGAAAGCTTACAATTTAACAAAGTAATAATAAAGTTACTATGTGAACAAAAATCATATCGGATATGGATATTCATAGTTAATGTTACAGGAGTATACAGTAAAGTCAAAGGTGAATCAATTAGATGGCTGTAGATACCTTGTAGCGGTGTGTGCAAAAAGCCAGGTGAGAGTTTCAATATGGTTGCTGGAGGCTTGTAGCAGTGTGTGCAAAAGCCAGATGAGAGTTTCAATATGGTTGCTGGAGGCTGGAACAGAGAAGAGATAGTGAGATATAGTTTGGAGCTAGCCCAGTATTTATGCATTTAAAAGGAGCATTTGTTGCAGACAGATTTGAAGGTGTGAAGGGGAGGTGAGATGGTGGTGGAGAAATACAGTGTGAAAGCTTACAATTTAACAAAGTAGTAATAAAGTTACTATGTAAACAAAAATCATATTAGAAATGGATATTCATAAATAATGTTACAGGAGGATACAGTAGAGTCAAAGGTGAATCAATTAGATGGCTGTAGATACCTTGTAGCAGTGTGTGCAAAAAGTCAGGTGAGAGTTTCAATACGGTTGCTGGAGGCTGGAACAGAGAAGAGATAGTGAGATATAGTTTGGAGCTAGCCCAGTATTTATGCATTTAAAAGGAGCATTTGTTGCAGACAGATTTGAAGGTGTGAAGGGGAGGTGAGATGGTGGTGGAGAAATACAGTGTGAAAGCTTACAATTTAACAAAGTAGTAATAAAGTTACTGTGTAAACAAAAATCATATTAGAAATGGATATTCATAAATAATGTTACAAGAGGATATAGTAGAGTCAAAGGTGAATCAATTAGATGGCTGTAGAAACCTTGTAGCAGTGTGTGCAAAAAGCCAGGTGAGAGTCTCAATATGGTTGCTGGAGGCTTGTAGCAGTGTGTGCAAAAAGCCAGGTGAGAGTTTCAATATGGTTGCTGGAGGCTGGAACAGAGAAGAGATAGTGAGATATAGTTTGGAGCTATCCCAGTATTTATGCATTTAAAAGGAGCATTTGTTGCAGACAGATATGAAGGTGTTAAGGGGGGTGGGGAGATGGTGGTGGAGAAATACAGTGTGAAAGCTTACAATTTAACAAAGTAGTAATAAAGTTACTATGTGAACAAAAATCATATCAGATATGGATATTCATAATTAATGTTACAGGAGGATACAGTAGAGTCAAAGGTGAATCAATTAGATGGCTGTAGATACCTTGTCGCAGTGTGTGCAAAAAGCCAGATGAGAGTATCAATATGGTTGCTGGAGGCTTGTAGCAGTGTGTGCAAAAAGCCAGGTGAGAGTTTCAATATGGTTGCTGGAGGCTTGTATCAGTGTGTACAAAAAGCCAGGTGAGAGTTTCATTATGAATGCTGGAGGCTAGAACAGAGAAGAGATAGTGAGATATAGTTTGGAGCTAGCCTAGTATTTATGCATTCAAAAGAAGCATTTGTTGCAGACAGATATGAAGGTGTGAAGGGGGTGGGGAGATGGTGGTGGAGAAATACAGTGTGAAAGCTTACAATTTAACAAAGTAGTAATAAAGTTACTATGTGAACAAAAATCATATCAGATATGGATATTCATAATTAATGTTACAGGAGTATACAGTAAAGTCAAAGGTGAATCAATTAGATGGCTGTAGATACCTTGTAGCGGTGTGTGCAAAAAGCCAGGTGAGAGTTTCAATATGGTTGCTGGAGGCTTGTAGCAGTGTGTGCAAAAGCCAGATGAGAGTTTCAATATGGTTGCTGGAGGCTGGAACAGAGAAGAGATATTGAGATATAGTTTGGAGCTAGCCCAGTATTTATGCATTTAAGAGGAGCATTTGTAGCAGACAGATATGAAGATGTGAAGGGGTTGGGGAGATGGTGGTGGAGAAATACAGTGTGAAAGCTTACAATTTAACAAAGTAGTAATAAAGTTACTATGTAAACAAAAATCATATTAGATATGGATATTCATAAATATTGTTACAGGAGGATACAGTAGAGTCAAAGGTGAATCAATTAGATGGCTGTAGATACCTTGTAGCAGTGTGTGCAAAAAGCCAGGTGAGAGTTTCAATATGGTTGCTGGAGGCTGGAACAGAGAAGAGATAGTGAGATATAGTTTGGAGCTAGCCCAGTATTTATGCATTCAAAAGAAGCATTTGTTGCAGACAGATATGAAGGTGTGAAGGGGTTGGGGAGATGGTGGTGGAGAAATACAGTGTGAAAGCTTACAATTTAACAAAGTAGTAATAAAGTAACTATGTGAACAAAAATCATATTAGAAATGGATATTCATAAATAATGTTACAGGAGGATACAGTAGAGTCAAAGGTGAATCAATTAGATGGCTGTAGATACCTTGTAGCAGTGTGTGCAAAAAGCCAGGTGAGAGTTTCAATATTGTTGCTGGAGGCTTGTAGCAGTGTGTGCAAAAAGCCAGGTGAGAGTTTCAATATGGTTGCTGGAGGCTTGTAGCAGTGTGTGCAAAAAGCCAGGTTAGAGTTTCAATATGGTTGCTGGAGGCTTGTATCAGTGTGTACAAAAAGCCAGGTGAGAGTTTCATTATGGATGCTGGAGGCTGGAACAGAGAAGAGACAGTGAGATATAGTTTTGAGCTAGCCTAGTATTTATGCATTCAAAAGAAGCATTTGTTGCAGACAGATATGAAGGTGTGAAGGGGTTGGGGAGATGGTGGTGGAGAAATACAGTGTGAAAGCTTACAATTTAACAAAGTAGTAATAAAGTAACTATGTGAACAAAAATCATATCCGATATGGATATTCATAGTTAATGTTACAGGAGTATACAGTAAAGTCAAAGGTGAATCAATTAGATGGCTGTAGATACTTCGTAGCAGTGTGTGCAAAAAGCCAGATGAGAGTATCAATATGGTTGCTGGAGGCTTGTAGCAGTGTGTGCAAAAAGCCAGGTGAGAGTTTCAATATGGTTGCTGGAGGCTTGTAGCAGTGTGTGCAAAAAGCCAGGTGAGAGTCTCAATATGGTTGCTGGAGGCTTGTATCAGTGTGTACAAAAAGCCAGGTGAGAGTTTCATTATGGATGCTGGAGGCTGGAACAGAGAAGAGATAGTGAGATATAGTTTGGAGCTATCCTAGTATTTATGCATTCAAAAGAAGCATTTGTTGCAGGCACATATGAAGGTGTGAAGGGGTTGGGGAGATGGTGGTGGAGAAATACAGTGTGAAAGCTTACAATTTAACAAAGTAATAATAAAGTTACTATGTGAACAAAAATCATATCGGATATGGATATTCATAGTTAATGTTACAGGAGTATACAGTAAAGTCAAAGGTGAATCAATTAGATGGCTGTAGATACCTTGTAGCGGTGTGTGCAAAAAGCCAGGTGAGAGTTTCAATATGGTTGCTGGAGGCTTGTAGCAGTGTGTGCAAAAGCCAGATGAGAGTTTAAATATGGTTGCTGGAGGCTGGAACAGAGAAGAGATAGTGAGATATAGTTTGGAGCTAGCCCAGTATTTATGCATTTAAAAGGAGCATTTGTTGCAGACAGATTTGAAGGTGTGAAGGGGAGGTGAGATGGTGGTGGAGAAATACAGTGTGAAAGCTTACAATTTAACAAAGTAGTAATAAAGTTACTATGTAAACAAAAATCATATTAGAAATGGATATTCATAAATAATGTTACAGGAGGATACAGTAGAGTCAAAGGTGAATCAATTAGATGGCTGTAGATACCTTGTAGCAGTGTGTGCAAAAAGTCAGGTGAGAGTTTCAATACGGTTGCTGGAGGCTGGAACAGAGAAGAGATAGTGAGATATAGTTTGGAGCTAGCCCAGTATTTATGCATTTAAAAGGAGCATTTGTTGCAGACAGATTTGAAGGTGTGAAGGGGAGGTGAGATGGTGGTGGAGAAATACAGTGTGAAAGCTTACAATTTAACAAAGTAGTAATAAAGTTACTGTGTAAACAAAAATCATATTAGAAATGGATATTCATAAATAATGTTACAAGAGGATATAGTAGAGTCAAAGGTGAATCAATTAGATGGCTGTAGAAACCTTGTAGCAGTGTGTGCAAAAAGCCAGGTGAGAGTCTCAATATGGTTGCTGGAGGCTTGTAGCAGTGTGTGCAAAAAGCCAGGTGAGAGTTTCAATATGGTTGCTGGAGGCTGGAACAGAGAAGAGATAGTGAGATATAGTTTGGAGCTATCCCAGTATTTATGCATTTAAAAGGAGCATTTGTTGCAGACAGATATGAAGGTGTTAAGGGGGTGGGGAGATGGTGGTGGAGAAATACAGTGTGAAAGCTTACAATTTAACAAAGTAGTAATAAAGTTACTATGTGAACAAAAATCATATCAGATATGGATATTCATAATTAATGTTACAGGAGGATACAGTAGAGTCAAAGGTGAATCAATTAGATGGCTGTAGATACCTTGTCGCAGTGTGTGCAAAAAGCCAGATGAGAGTATCAATATGGTTGCTGGAGGCTTGTAGCAGTGTGTGCAAAAAGCCAGGTGAGAGTTTCAATATGGTTGCTGGAGGCTTGTATCAGTGTGTACAAAAAGCCAGGTGAGAGTTTCATTATGAATGCTGGAGGCTAGAACAGAGAAGAGATAGTGAGATATAGTTTGGAGCTAGCCTAGTATTTATGCATTCAAAAGAAGCATTTGTTGCAGACAGATATGAAGGTGTGAAGGGGTTGGGGAGATGGTGGTGGAGAAATACAGTGTGAAAGCTTACAATTTAACAAAGTAGTAATAAAGTTACTATGTGAACAAAAATCATATCAGATATGGATATTCATAGTTAATGTTACAGGAGTATACAGTAAAGTCAAAGGTGAATCAATTAGATGGCTGTAGATACCTTGTAGCGGTGTGTGCAAAAAGCCAGGTGAGAGTTTCAATATGGTTGCTGGAGGCTTGTAGCAGTGTGTGCAAAAGCCAGATGAGAGTTTCAATATGGTTGCTGGAGGCTGGAACAGAGAAGAGATATTGAGATATAGTTTGGAGCTAGCCCAGTATTTATGCATTTAAGAGGAGCATTTGTAGCAGACAGATATGAAGATGTGAACGGGTTGGGGAGATGGTGGTGGAGAAATACAGTGTGAAAGCTTACAATTTAACAAAGTAGTACTAAAGTTACTATGTAAACAAAAATCATATTAGATATGGATATTCATAAATATTGTTACAGGAGGATACAGTAGAGTCAAAGGTGAATCAATTAGATGGCTGTAGATACCTTGTAGCAGTGTGTGCAAAAAGCCAGGTGAGAGTTTCAATATGGTTGCTGGAGGCTGGAACAGAGAAGAGATAGTGAGATATAGTTTGGAGCTAGCCCAGTATTTATGCATTTAAAAGGAGCATTTGTTGCAGACAGATATGAAGGTGTGAAGGGGGAGGTGAGATGGTGGTGGAGAAATACAGTGTGAAAGCTTACAATTTAACAAAGTAGTAATAAAGTTACTATGTAAACAAAAATCATATTAGATATGGATATTCATAAATATTGTTACAGGAGGATACAGTAGAGTCAAAGGTGAATCAATTAGATGGCTGTAGATACCTTGTAGCAGTGTGTGCAAAAAGTCAGGTGAGAGTTTCAAAAAGGTTGCTGGAGGCTTGTAGCAGTGTGTGCAAAAAGCCAGATGAGAGTATCAATATGGTTGCTGGAGGCTTGTAGCAGTGTGTGCAAAAAGCCAGGTGATAGTTTCATTATGGTTGCAGGAGGCTGGAACAGAGAAGAGATAGTGAGATATAGTTTGGAGCTAGCCCAGTATTTATGCATTTAAGAGGAGCATTTGTAGCAGACAGATATGAAGATGTGAAGGGGTTGGGGAGATGGTGGTGGAGAAATACAGTGTGAAAGCTTACAATTTAACAAAGTAGTAATAAAGTTACTATGTAAACAAAAATCAAATTAGATATGGATATTCATAAATAATGTTACAGGAGGATACAATAGAGTCAAAGGTGAATCAATTAGATGGCTGTAGATACCTTGTAGCAGTGTGTGCAAAAAGTCAGGTGAGAATTTCAATATGGTTGCTGGAGGCTTGTAGCAGTGTGTGCAAAAATCCAGGTAAGAGTTTCAATATGGTTGCTGGAGGCTGGAACAGAGAAGAGATAGTGAGATATAGTTTGGAGCTAGCCCAGTATTTATGCATTTAAAAGGAGCATTTGTTGCAGACAGATATGAAGGTGTGAAGGGGGAGGTGAGATGGTGGTGGAGAAATACAGTGTGAAAGCTTACAATTTAACAAAGTAGTAATAAATTTACTATGTAAACAAAAATCATATCAGATATGGATATTCATAATTAATGTTACAGGAGGATACAGTAGAGTAAAAGGTGAATCAATTAGATGGCTCTAGATACCTTGTAGCAGTTTGTGCAAAAAGCCAGGTGAGAGTTTCAATATGGTTGCTGGAGGCTGGAACAGAGAAGAGATAGTGAGATATAGTTTGGAGCTAGCCCAGTATTTATGCATTTAAAAGGAGCATTTGTTGCAGACAGATATGACGGTGTGAAGGTGGTGGGGAGATGGAGGTGGAGAAATACAGTGTGAAAGCTTACAATTTAACAAAGTAGTAATAAAGTTACTATGTGAACAAAAATCATATCAGATATGGATATTCATAATTAATGTTAAAGGAGGATACAGTAGAGTCAAAGGTGAATCAATTAGATGGCTGTAGATACCTTGTAGCAGTGTGTGCAAAAAGCCAGATGAGAGTATCAATATGGTTGCTGGAGGCTTGTAGCAGTGTGTGCAAAAAGCCAGGTGAGAGTTTCAATATGGTTGCTGGAGACTTGTAGCAGTGTGTGCAAAAAGCCAGGTGAGAGTTTCAATATGGTTGCTGGAGGCTTGTATCAGTGTGTACAAAAAGCTAGGTGAGAGTTTCATTATGGATGCTGGAGGCTAGAACAGAGAAGAGATAGTGAGATATAGTTTGGAGCTAGTCTAGTATTTATGCATTCAAAAGAAGCATTTGTTGCAGACAGATATGAAGGTGTGAAGGGGGAGGTGAGATGGTGGTGGAGAAATACAGTGTGAAAGCTTACAATTTAACAAAGTAGTAATAAAGTTACTATGTAAACAAAAATCATATTAGATATGGATATTCATAAATATTGTTACAGGAGGATACAGTAGAGTCAAAGGTGAATCAATTAGATGGCTGTAGATACCTTGTAGCAGTGTGTGCAAAAAGTCAGTTGAGAGTTTCAATAAGGTTGCTGGAGGCTTGTAGCAGTGTGTGCAAAAAGCCAGATGAGAGTATCAATATGGTTGCTGGAGGCTTGTAGCAGTGTGTGCAAAAAGCCAGGTGATAGTTTCATTATGGTTGCTGGAGGCTGGAACAGAGAAGAGATAGTGAGATATAGTTTGGAGCTAGCCCAGTATTTATGCATTTAAGAGGAGCATTTGTAGCAGACAGATATGAAGATGTGAAGGGGTTGGGGAGATGGTGGTGGAGAAATACAGTGTGAAAGCTTACAATTTAACAAAGTAGTAATAAAGTTACTATGTAAACAAAAATCAAATTAGATATGGATATTCATAAATAATGTTACAGGAGGATACAATAGAGTCAAAGGTGAATCAATTAGATGGCTGTAGATACCTTGTAGCAGTGTGTGCAAAAAGTCAGGTGAGAGTTTCAATATGGTTGCTGGAGGCTTGTAGCAGTGTGTGCAAAAATCCAGATAAGAGTTTCAATATGGTTGCTGGAGGCTGGAACAGAGAAGAGATAGTGAGATATAGTTTGGAGCTAGCCCAGTATTTATGCATTTAAAAGGAGCATTTGTTGCAGACAGATATGAAGCTGCGAAGGGGGAGGTGAGATGGTGGTGGAGAAATACAGTGTGAAAGCTTACAATTTAACAAAGTAGTAATAAATTTACTATGTAAACAAAAATCATATTAGAAATGGATATTCATAAATAATGTTACAGGAGGATACAGTATAGTCAAAGGTGAATCAATTAGATGGCTGTAGAAACCTTGTAGCAGTGTGTGCAAAAAGCCAGGTGAAAGTTTCAATATGGTTGCTGGAGGCTGGAACAGAGAAGAGATAGTGAGATATAGTTTGGAGCTATCCCAGTATTTATGCATTTAAAAGGAGCATTTGTTGCAGACAGATATGAAGGTGTTAAGGGGGTGGGGAGATGGTGGTGGAGAAATACAGTGTGAAAGCTTACAATTTAACAAAGTAGTAATAAAGTTACTATGTGAACAAAAATCATATCAGATATGGATATTCATAATTAATGTTAAAGGAGGATACAGTAGAGTCAAAGGTGAATCAATTAGATGGCTCTAGATACCTTGTAGCAGTTTGTGCAAAAAGCCAGGTGAGAGTTTCAATATGGTTGCTGGAGGCTGGAACAGAGAAGAGATAGTGAGATATAGTTTGGAGCTAGCCCAGTATTTATGCATTTAAAAGGAGCATTTGTTGCAGACAGATATGACGGTGTGAAGGTGGTGGGGAGATGGAGGTGGAGAAATACAGGTTGAAAGCTTACAATTTAACAAAGTAGTAATAAAGTTACTATGTGAACAAAAATCATATCAGATATGGATATTCATAATTAATGTTACAGGAGGATACAGTAGAGTCAAAGGTTAATCAATTAGATGGCTGTAGATACCTTGTAGCAGTGTGTGCAAAAAGCCAGATGAGAGTATCAATATGGTTGCTGGAGGCTTGTAGCAGTGTGTGCAAAAAGCCAGGTGAGAGTTTCAATATGGTTGCTGGAGGCTTGTAGCAGTGTGTGCAAAAAGCCAGGTGAGAGTTTCAATATGGTTGCTGGAGGCTTGTATCAGTGTGTACAAAAAGCTAGGTGAGAGTTTCAATATGGTTGCTGGAGGCTGGAACAGAGAAGAGATAGTGAGATATAGTTTGGAGCTAGCCCAGTATTTATGGATTTAAAAGGAGCATTTGTTGCAGACAGATATGAAGGTGTGAAGGGGGAGGTGAGATGGTGGTGGAGAAATACAGTGTGAAAGCTTACAATTTAACAAAGTAGTAATAAAGTTACTATGTGAACAAAAATCATATCAGATATGGATATTCATAATTAATGTTACAGGAGGATACAGTAGAGTCAAAGGTGAATCAATTAGATGGCTGTAGATACCTTGTAGCAGTGTGTGCAAAAAGCCAGATGAGAGTATCAATATGGTTGCTGGAGGCTTGTAGCAGTGTGTGCAAAAAGCCAGATGAGAGTATCAATATGGTTGCTGGAGGCTTGTAGCAGTGTGTGCAAAAAGCCTGGTGAGAGTTTCATTATGGTTGCTGGAGGCTGGAACAGAGAAGAGATAGTGAGATATAGTTTGGAGCTAGCCTAGTATTTATGCATTTAAAAGGAGCATTTGTTGCAGACAGATATGAAGGTGTGAAGGGGGTGGGGAGATAGTGGTGGAAAAATACAGTGTGAAAGCTTACAATTAAACAAAGTAGTAATAAAGTTACTATGTGAACAAAAATCATATCAGATATGGATATTCATAATTAATGTTACAGGAGGATACAGTGGAGTCAAAGGTGATTCAATTAGATGGCTGTAGATACCTTGTAGCAGTGTGTGCAAAAAGTCAGGTGAGAGTTTCATTATGGATGCTGGAGGCTGGAACAGAGAAGAGACAGTGAGATATAGTTTTGAGCTAGCCTAGTATTTATGCATTCAAAAGAAGCATTTGTTGCAGACAGATATGAAGGTGTGAAGGGGTTGGGGAGATGGTGGTGGAGAAATACAGTGTGAAAGCTTACAATTTAACAAAGTAGTAATAAAGTAACTATGTGAACAAAAATCATATTAGAAATGGATATTCATAAATAATGTTACAGGAGGATACAGTAGAGTCAAAGGTGAATCAATTAGATGGCTGTAGATACCTTGTAGCAGTGTGTGCAAAAAGCCAGGTGAGAGTTTCAATATTGTTGCTGGAGGCTTGTAGCAGTGTGTGCAAAAAGCCAGGTGAGAGTTTCAATATGGTTGCTGGAGGCTTGTAGCAGTGTGTGCAAAAAGCCAGGTTAGAGTTTCAATATGGTTGCTGGAGGCTTGTATCAGTGTGTACAAAAAGCCAGGTGAGAGTTTCATTATGGATGCTGGAGGCTGGAACAGAGAAGAGACAGTGAGATATAGTTTTGAGCTAGCCTAGTATTTATGCATTCAAAAGAAGCATTTGTTGCAGACAGATATGAAGGTGTGAAGGGGTTGGGGAGATGGTGGTGGAGAAATACAGTGTGAAAGCTTACAATTTAACAAAGTAGTAATAAAGTAACTATGTGAACAAAAATCATATCCGATATGGATATTCATAGTTAATGTTACAGGAGTATACAGTAAAGTCAAAGGTGAATCAATTAGATGGCTGTAGATACTTCGTAGCAGTGTGTGCAAAAAAGCCAGATGAGAGTATCAATATGGTTGCTGGAGGCTTGTAGCAGTGTGTGCAAAAAGCCAGGTGAGAGTTTCAATATGGTTTGCTGGAGGCTTGTAGCAGTGTGTGCAAAAAGCCAGGTGAGAGTCTCAATATGGTTGCTGGAGGCTTGTATCAGTGTGTACAAAAAGCCAGGTGAGAGTTTCATTAATGGATGCTGGAGGCTGGAACAGAGAAGAGATAGTGAGATATAGTTTGGAGCTATCCTAGTAGTTATGCATTCAAAAGAAGCATTTGTTGCAGGCACATATGAAGGTGTGAAGGGGTTGGGGAGATGGTGGTGGAGAAATACAGTGTGAAAGCTTACAATTTAACAAAGTAATAATAAAGTTACTATGTGAACAAAAATCATATCGGATATGGATATTCATAGTTAATGTTACAGAGTATACAGTAAAGTCAAAGGTGAATCAATTAGATGGCTGTAGATACCTTTGTAGCAGTGTGTGCAAAGAGCCAGGCGAGAGTTTCAATATGGTTGCTGGAGGCTTGTAGCAGTGTGTGCTAAAGCCAGATGAGAGTTTCAATATGGTTGCTGGAGGCTGGAACAGAGAAGAGATAGTGAGATATAGTTTGGAGCTAGCCCAGTATTTATGCATTTAAAAGGAGCATTTTGTTGCAGACAGATTTGAAGGTGTGAAGGGGAGGTGAGATGGTGGTGGAGAAATACAGTGTGAAAGCTTACAATTTAACAAAGTAGTAATAAAGTTACTATGTAAACAAAAATCATATTAGAAATGGATATTCATAAATAATGTTACAGGAGGATACAGTAGAGTCAAAGGTGAATCAATTAGATGGCTGTAGATACCTTGTAGCAGTGTGTGCAAAAAGTCAGGTGAGAGTTTCAATACGGTTGCTGGAGGCTGGAACAGAGAAGAGATAGTGAGATATAGTTTGGAGCTAGCCCAGTATTTATGCATTTAAAAGGAGCATTTGTTGCAGACAGATTTGAAGGTGTGAAGGGGAGGTGAGATGGTGGTGGAGAAATACAGTGTGAAAGCTTACAATTTAACAAAGTAGTAATAAAGTTACTGTGTAAACAAAAATCATATTAGAAATGGATATTCATAAATAATGTTACAAGAGGATATAGTAGAGTCAAAGGTGAATCAATTAGATGGCTGTAGAAACCTTGTAGCAGTGTGTGCAAAAAGCCAGGTGAGAGTCTCAATATGGTTGCTGGAGGCTTGTAGCAGTGTGTGCAAAAAGCCAGGTGAGAGTTTCAATATGGTTGCTGGAGGCTGGAACAGAGAAGAGATAGTGAGATATAGTTTGGAGCTATCCCAGTATTTATGCATTTAAAAGGAGCATTTGTTGCAGACAGATATGAAGGTGTTAAGGGGGTGGGGAGATGGTGGTGGAGAAATACAGTGTGAAAGCTTACAATATAACAAAGTAGTAATAAAGTTACTATGTGAACAAAAATCATATCAGATATGGATATTCATAATTAATGTTACAGGAGGATACAGTAGAGTCAAAGGTGAATCAATTAGATGGCTGTAGATACCTTGTAGCAGTGTGTGCAAAAAGCCAGGTGAGAGTTTCAATATGGTTGCTGGAGGCTTGTAGCAGTTTGTGAAAAAAGCCAGGTGAGAGTTTCAATATGGTTGCTGGAGGCTTGTAGCAGTGTGTGCAAAAAGCCAGGTGAGAGTTTCAATATGGTTGCTGGAGGCTTGTATCAGTGTGTACAAAAAGCCAGGTGAGAGTTTCATTATGGATGCTGGAGGCTGGAAAAGAGAAGAGAAAGTGAGATATAGTTTGGAGCTAGACTTGTATTTATGCATTCAAAAGAAGCATTTGTTGCAGACAGATATGAAGGTGTGAAGGGGTTGGGGAGATGGTGGTGGAGAAATACAGTGTGAAAGCTTACAATTTAACAAAGTAGTAATAAAGTTACTATGTGAACAAAAATCATATCAGATATGGATATTCATAGTTAATGTTACAGGATTATACAGTAAAGTCAAAGGTGAATCAATTAGATGGCTGTAGATACCTTGTAGCAGTGTGTGCAAAAGCCAGATGAGAGTTTCAATATGGTTGCTGGAGGCTGGAACAGAGAAGAGATAGTGAAATATAGTTTGGAGGTAGCCCAGTATTTATGCATTTAAAAGGAGCATTTTTTGCAGACAGATATGAAGGTGTGAAGGGGGTGGGGAGATAGTGGTGGAAAAAATACAGTGTGAAAGCTTACAATTAAACAAAGTAGTAATAAAGTTACTATGTGAACAAAAATCATATCAGATATGGATATTCATAATTAATGTTACAGGAGGATACAGTAGAGTCAAAGGTGAATCAATTAGATGGCTGTAGATACCTTGTAGCAGTGTGTGCAAAAAGTCAGGTGAGAGTTTCAATATGGTTGCTGGAGGCTGGAACAGAAAAGAGATAGTGAGATATAGTTTGGAGCTAGCCCAGTATTTATGCATTTAAAAGGAGCATTTGTTGCAGACAGATTTGAAGGTGTGAAGGGGAGGTGAGATGGTGGTGGAGAAATACATTGTGAAAGCTTACAATTTAACAAAGTAGTAATAAAGTTACTATGTAAACAAAAATCATATTAGATATGGATATTCATAATTAATGTTACAGGAGGATACAGTAGAGTCAAAGGTGAATCAATTAGATGGATTTAGATAGCTTGTAGCAGTGTGTGCAAAAAGCCAGGTGAGAGTTTCAATATGGTTGCTGGAGGCTTGTAGCAGTGTGTGCAAAAAGCCAGATGAGAGTATCAATATGGTTGCTGGAGGCTTGTAGCAGTGTGTGCAAAAAGCCAGGTGATAGTTTCATTATGGTTACTGGAGGCTGGAACAGAGAAGAGATAGTGAGATATAGTTTGGAGCTAGCCCAGTATTTATGCATTTAAAAGGAGCATTTGTAGCAGACAGATATGAAGATGTGAAGGGGTTGGGGAGATGGTGGTGGAGAAATGCAGTGTGAAAGCTTCCAATTTAACAAAGTAGTAATAAAGTTACTATGTAAACAAAAATCAAATTAGATATGGATATTCATAAATAATGTTACAGGAGGATACAGTAGAGTCAAAGGTGAATCAATTAGATGGCTGTAGATACCTTGTAGCAGTGTGTGCAAAAAGTCAGGTGAGAGTTTCAATATGGTTGCTGGATGCTTGTAGCAGTGTGTGCAAAAAGCCAGGTAAGAGTTTCATTATGGTTGCTGGAGGCTTGTAGCAGTGTGTGCAAAAAGCCAGGTGATAGTTTCATTATGGTTGCTGGAGGCTGGAACAGAGAAGAGATAGTGAGATATAGTTTGGAGCTAGCCCAGTATTTATGCATTTAAAAGGAGCATTTGTTGCAGACAGATATGAAGATGTGAAGGGGTTGGGGAGATGGTGGTGGAGAAATACAGTGTGAAAGCTTACAATTTAACAAAGTAGTAATAAAGTTACTATGTGAACAAAAATCATATCAGATATGGATATTCATAGTTAATGTTACAGGAGTATACAGTAAAGTCAAAGGTGAATAAATTAGATGGCTGTAGATACCTTGTAGCGGTGTGTGCAAAAAGCCAGGTGAGAGTTTCAATATGGTTGCTGGAGGCTGGAACAGAGAAGAGATAGTGAGATATAGGGCCCTATTAAATTCTCCCTCGTAGTTCTCTCGGTGCTCGCAAAAGGCAGTTTTCCTGCTGTTTGCGAGAACCGAATCTCTCGCAGCCTGCTTTACGATATGACTGCGAGGAAAATGGCCGAGAATAGGCTCCGAGAGAGCTACGTAGCCTTAAATCTATGCACGAGTCTCGCATATCGTAAGAATCCCTACGTGGACAAAAAGTCCACGCAAGGGATCCGAAAGCCTCTACGTGCTGCCTCGGAACAGCCCGAGACAGCAGCGTGAGGCTCCCCCCTGCACCCTATACACATCCCCATGCTGCAGGGGTCTCTATCAGGACCCCTGCAGCACCCCCACATTAACCCCTTGCAGCGGGGGTCCCCGATCTGCATAGATCAGGCCCCCCGCTGCATTTAAAACTTTTAAATTCCCCGCCGCGGCTCCTTAAAGGGACCGCGGCACACTATTAGCCAATCCCGGCCGCGGCACTTAAAATTAACCCCCCTCTATGCTGGGGGTCCCCCATCGGGACCCCCGAAGTGTCCCCACATAAACCCATTGCAGGGGGGGTCCCCGATCTGCATAGATCAGGCCCCCCGCTGCATTTAAAACTTTTAAATTCCCCGCCGCGGCTCCTTAAAGGGACCGCGGCACACTATTAGCCAATCCCGGCCGCGGCACTTAAAATTAACCCCCCTCTATGCTGGGGGTCCCCATCGGGACCCCCGAAGTGTCCCCACATAAACCCATTGCAGGGGGGGTCCCCCGATCTGCATAGATCAGGCCCCCCGCTGCATTTAAAACTTTTAAATTCCCCGCCGCGGCTCCTTAAAGGGACCGCGGCACATATTAGCCAATCCCCGGCCGCGGCACTTAAAATTAACCCCCCCTCTATGCTGGGGGTCCCCATCGGGACCCCCGAAGTGTCCCCATATAAACCCCCTGCAGCGGGGGGGCCCCGATCGGCCATCCGATCGTGACCCTGCTGCAATTCAATTTTAAATTTCCCGCCTCGCGGGTCCTCAAAGGACCGTAAAGGTCCTGAAAGGACTCGCACTATAAAATAATAACCCCAGGCAACTATAATTACCCACATTAACTCATGATGGTCAATCCAGACCACCATAAGGCCTAAATTAACCCATTAACTCATTGGTGGTCAATCCAGACCCACCATAAGACCTAATTAACCCATTAACTCATGATGGTCAATCCAGACCACCATAAGACCTAAATTAACCCATTAACTCATGGTGGTCAATCCAGACCACCATAAGACCTAAATTAACCCATTAACTCATGATGGTCAATCCAGACCACCATAAGACCTAATTAACCCATTAACTCATGATGGTCAATCCAGACCACCATAAGACCTAAATTAACCCATTAACTCATGATGGTCAATCCAGACCACCATAAGGCCTAAATTAACCCATTAACTCATGATGGTCAATACAGACCACCATAAGGCCTAAATTAACCCATTAACTCATGATGGTCAATACAGACCAGCATAAGGCCTAATTAACCCATTAACTCATGATGGTCAATACAGACCAGCATAAGGCTCTATTTAACCCCATCAGTCCCATAAGGGTATATTATTACCATTATGGGCCTGTTACAACCCAACATTAACCACATAAGTGCCATGATGGTCCTCAAGGACCATCATGACACTAACTACAAACACTACACTATAACCCCCAATAAACCATTTAATCTAAACTAACCCCCCTCTACACTAATCTATTAACACTTACACTACCTACCTACACTACCTACCCCCTAATAAACCTCCCCAACACTCTAATTACAAAAAACAAAAAACCTACAGTACAAAAAACAAAAAAAACCTACAGTACAGAAAACAAAAAAAAATTACACACCTGAAAAGGAAAGACAGATAAACACAATACAATAATACATATAATACATTACATACATTACATACAATACATGACATTACATATAATATATTAAATATAATATATTAAATATAATATATTACATATAATACATTACATACATTACATACAATACATGACATTACATATAATATATTAAATATAATATATTAAATATAATATATTACATATAATACATTACATACATTACATACAATACATGACATTACATATAATATATTAAATATAATATATTAAATATAATATATTACATATAATACATTACATACATTACATACAATACATGACATTACATATAATATATTAAATATAATATATTAAATATAATATATTACATATAATATATTACATATAGTCCTAATCAAATACCCCCTATCTATCTAACATACAATCTATTTAATTTAAAATAAATCCTAACTATATCAAATACATCCCCCTATCTATCTAATATACAAAAAATCCTAACTACATACACAGACCCTTATTCTAAAATAAAATAAAATAATTACAGTCCTAACTACATACACAGACCCTAATTCTAAGCTAAAATCAATAAATTAAGACCACTTACCTTTAAGATGTTGCTTCAGATCACTAACCTATGGGTCAAACAAAAAAAAAAATTAGTACAAAACATTAACATCAAATAAATAAACATTCTATACATTCTACATATTCAACTCACCTTTACAGCATGTCCAGTCACTGTTAAGCTCTTCCGGCGCGGCCCTGTTAAAAAAAAAAAACACAATACATGAATACATGAATACAATATATAAACAATAAATAAAATACACAAATAAACATCTAAATATACATTTAACTTACCTCCCCGCGATGTCCCCGGCCTTCTCTCCTTCAGCCCCGGCTGGGCCGCGGAACCATCCGCGCTCTAAAAAAAAAAAACAAAAAAAACTAACGGAGGTCTGCACTGGCAGACCTCCCCGACGCTACTGAACCTCCCGGAGTCGTTTCCGGGAGGAAATTGGCATTGGCGGCTTGTGATTGGCTGAAAAAGCTGTCTATCAATTTCAGCCAATCAAAAGTCGTCAATGTGTGAGCCAATCAGGATGGGATACACCCCAATATCCCACCCTGATTGGCTAAAACACTTGTCTATCTTTATGGGAACCAATCACAACGCTCAGATGCCTTCAGCCAATCACTATGGGATACACCCCCACGGAGTGATTGGTAGAAGACATCTGCGCATCCTGATTGGCTCCTACATTGACGACTTTTGATTGGCTGACAGCTTTTTCAGCCAATCACAAGCCGCCAATGCCAATTTCCTCCCGGAAACGACTCCGGAGGTTCAGTAGCGTCGGGGAGGTCTGCCAGTGCAGACCTCCGTTAGTTTTTTTTTTATTTTTTTTTAGAGCGCGGATGGTTCCGCGGCCCAGCCGGGGCTGAAGGAGAGAAGGCCGGGGACATCGCGGGGAGGTAAGTTAAATGTATATTTAGATGTTTATTTGTGTATTTTATTTATTGTTTATATATTGTATTCATGTATTCATGTATTGTGTTTTTTTTTTTAACAGGGCCGCGCCGGAAGAGCTTAACAGTGACTGGACATGCTGTAAAGGTGAGTTGAATATGTAGAATGTATAGAATGTTTATTTATTTGATGTTAATGTTTTGTACTAATTTTTTTTTTTGTTTGACCCATAGGTTAGTGATCTGAAGCAACATCTTAAAGGTAAGTGGTCTTAATTTATTGATTTTAGCTTAGAATTAGGGTCTGTGTATGTAGTTAGGACTGTAATTATTTTATTTTATTTTAGAATAAGGGTCTGTGTATGTAGTTAGGATTTTTTGTATATTAGATAGATAGGGGGATGTATTTGATATAGTTAGGATTTATTTTAAATTAAATAGATTGTATGTTAGATAGATAGGGGGTATTTGATTAGGACTATATGTAATATATTAAATATAATATATTAAATATAATATATTAAATATAATATATTATATTTAATATATTATATGTAATGTCATGTATTGTATGTAATGTATGTAATGTATTATATGTAATATATTATATTTAATATATTATATTTAATATATTATATGTAATGTCATGTATTGTATGTAATGTATGTAATGTATTATATGTAATATATTATATTTAATATATTATATTTAATATATTATATGTAATGTCATGTATTGTATGTAATGTATGTAATGTATTATATGTAATATATTATATTTAATATATTATATTTAATATATTATATGTAATGTCATGTATTGTATGTAATGTATGTAATGTATTATATGTATTATTGTATTGTGTTTATCTGTCTTTCCTTTTCAGGTGTGTAATTTTTTTTATTTTCTGTAGTGGGGGGTGGGGTTGTAATGTATTTTTTTGTTTTCTGTAGTGGGGGGTGGGGTTGTAATTTTTATTTTTTCTGTACTGTAGGTTTTTTTGTTTTTTGTACTGTAGGTTTTTTGTTTTCTGTGCTGTAGGTTTATTGTTTTTTGTAATTAGAGTGTTGGGGAGGTTTATTAGGGGGTAGGTAGTGTAGGTAGGTAGTGTAAGTGTTAAAAGATTAGTGTAGAGGGGGGTTAGTTTAGATTAAATGGTTTATTGGGGTTATAGTGTAGTGTTTGTAGTTAGTGCCATGATGGTCCTCAAGGACCATCATGGCACTTATGTGGTTAATGTTGGGTTGTAACAGGCCCATAATGGTAATAATATACCCTTATGGGACTGATGGGGTTAAATAGAGCCTTATGGTGGTCTGTATTGACCACCATGAGTTAATGGGTTAATTTAGGCCTTATGGTGGTCTGGATTGACCATCATTACTTAATGGGTTAATTTAGGCCTTATGGTGGTCTGTATTGACCACCATGAGTTAATGGGTTAATTTAGGCCTTATGGTGGTCTGGATTGACCATCATTACTTAATGGGTTAATTTAGGCCTTATGGTGGTCTGTATTGACCACCATGAGTTAATGGGTTAATTTAGGCCTTATGGTGGTCTGGATTGACCACCATGAGTTAATGGGTTAATTTAGGCCTTATGGTGGTCTGGATTGACCATCATGAGTTAATGGGGTAATTATAGTTGCCTGGGGTTAATATTTTTAGTGCGAGTCCTTTCAGGACCTTTACGGTCCTTTGAGGACCCGCGAGGCGGGAAATTTAAAATTGAATTGCAGCAGGGTCACGATCGGTGCCGATCGGGGCCCCCCGCTGCAGGGGGTTTATATGGGGGACACTTCGGGGGTCCCGATGGGGACCCCCAGCATAGAGGGGGGTTAATTTTAAGTGCCGCGGCCGGGATTGGGTAATAGTGTGCCGCGGCCCCTTTAAGGAGCCGCGGCGGGGAATTTAAAAGTTTTAAATGCTGCGGGGGGGCCTGATCTATGCAGATCGGGGACCCCCCCCCTGCAATGGGTTTTATGTGGGGACACTTCGGGGGTCCCGATGGGGACCCCCAGCATAGAGGGGGGTTAATTTTAAGTGCCGCGGCCGGGATTGGGTAATAGTGTGCCGCGGCCCCTTTAAGGAGCCGCGGCGGGGAATTTAAAAGTTTTAAATGCAGCGGGGGCCTGATCAGTGCCGATCGGGGACCCCCGCTGCAAGGGGTTAATGTGTGGGGGCTGCGGGGGTTCCTATGGACCCCTGCAGCAAGGTGTTCATGTGAGGACACTTCGGGGGTCCCGACAGGGACCCCCGCATTGAGGGGGGGTTCATTTTAGGTGCCTGGGGGGGGTTTGGAGTACCCCCCACGGCAATGCTTATGTGGGGGACTGCCGCGGAGGTCCCTTTTAGGACCCCCGCAGCACTTGATGAGGAGTGGGAGCCTGCGATATCATCTCGCAGGCTGTCACTCCTCATGTACATTTACGCAGTGTAGATACGTACGGCCCTGCTGCGTAGCTCACACGTTGCTCGCAGCAGGGCTAATTTAATAGCATTGTAAGTTAGAGAAACTTTGCAGTACGTAGGGCTTAAGTAGAAGCCTCTTATTTACGAGGCTGGAATTTAATAGGGCCCATAGTTTGGAGCTAGCCCAGTATTTATGCATTTAAAAGGAGCATTTGTTGCAGACAGATATGAAGATGTGAAGGGGTTGGGGAGATGGTGGTGGAGAAATACAGTGTGAAAGCTTACAATTTAACAAAGTAGTAATAAAGTTACTATGTGAACAAAAATCATATCAGATATGGATATTCATAATTAATGTTACAGGAGGATACAGTAGAGTCAAAGATGAATCAACTAGATGGCTGTAGATACCTTGTAGCAGTGTGTGCAAAAAGTCGGGTGAGAGTTTCAATATGGTTGCTGGAGGCTGGAACAGAGAAGAGATAGTGAGATATAGTTTGGAGCTAGCCCAGTATTTATGCATTTAAAATGAGCATTTGTTGCAGACAGATATGAAGGTGTGAAGGGTTTGGGAAGATGGTGGTGGAGAAATACAGTGTGAAAGCTTACAATTTAACAAAGTAGTAATAAAGTTACTATGTGAACAAAAATCATATCAGATATGGATATTCATAATTAATGTTACAGGAGGATACAGTAGAGTCAAAGGTGAATCAATTAGATGGATTTAGATAGCTTGTAGCAGTGTGTGCAAAAAGCCAGGTAAGAGTTTTAATATGGTTGCTGGAGGCTTGTAGCAGTGTGTGCAAAAAGCCAGATGAGAGTATCAATATGGTTGCTGGAGGCTTGTAGCAGTGTGTGCAAAAAGCCAGGTGAGAGTTTCATTATGGTTGCTGGAGGCTGGAACAGAGAAGAGATAGTGAGATATAGTTTGGAGCTATCCCAGTATTTATGCATTTAAAATGAGCATTTGTTGCAGACAGATTTGAAGGTGTGAAGGAGGCGGTGTGATGGTGGTGGAGAAATACAGTGTGAAAGCTTACAATTTAACAAAGTAGTAATAAAGTTACTATGTAAACAAAAATCATATTAGAAATGGATATTCATATATAATGTTACAGGAGGATATAGTAGAGTCAAAGGTGAATCAATTAGATGGCTGTAGAAACCTTGTAGCAGTGTGTGCAAAAAGCCAGGTGAGAGTTTCAATATGGTTGCTGGAGGCTTGTAGCAGTGTGTGCAAAAAGCCAGGTGAGAGTTTCAATATGGTTGCTGGAGGCTTGTATCAGTGTGTACAAAAAGCCAGGTGAGCGTTTCATTATGGATGCTGGAGGCTGGAACAGAGAAGAGATAGTGAGATATAGTTTGGAGAAAGCCTAGTATTTATGCATTCAAAAGAAGCATTTGTTGCAGACAGATATGAAGGTGTGAAGGGGTTGGGGAGATGGTGGTGGAGAAATACAGTGTGAAAGCTTACAATTTAACAAAGTAGTAATAAAGTTACTATGTGAACAAAAATCATATCAGATATGGATATTCATAGTTAATGTTACAGGAGTATACAGTAAAGTCAAAGGTGAATCAATTAGATGGCTGTAGATACCTTGTAGCGGTGTGTGCAAAAAGCCAGGTGAGAGTTTCAATATGGTTGCTGGAGGCTGGAACAGAGAAGAGATAGTGAAATATAGTTTGGAGCTAGCCCAGTATTTATGCATTTAAAAGGAGCATTTGTTGCAGACAGATTTGAAGGTGTGAAGGGGGAGGTGAGATGGTGGTGGAGAAATACAGTTTGAAAGCTTACAATTTAACAAAGTAGAAATAAAGTTACTATGTAAACAAAAATCATATTAGATATGGATATTCATAATTAATGTTACAGGAGGATACAATAGAGTCAAAGGTGAATCAATTAGATGGATTTAGATAGCTTGTAGCAGTGTGTGCAAAAAGCCAGGTGAGAGTTTTAATATGGTTGCTGGAGGCTTGTAGCAGTGTGTGCAAAAAGCCAGATGAGAGTATCAATATGGTTGCTGGAGGCTTGTAGCAGTGTGTGCAAAAAGCCTGGTGAGAGTTTCATTATGGTTGCTGGAGGCTGGAACAGAGAAGAGATAGTGAGATATAGTTTGGAGCTAGCCAAGTATTTATGCATTTAAAAGGAGCATTTTTTGCAGACAGATATGAAGGTGTGAAGGGGGGTGGGGAGATGGTGGTGGAGAAATACAGTGTGAAAGCTTACAATTTAACAAAGTAGTAATAAAGTTACTATGTGAACAAAAATCATATCAGATATGGATATTCATAGTTAATGTTACAGGAGTATACAGTAAAGTCAAAGGTGAATCAATTAGATGGCTGTAGATACCTTGTAGCGGTGTGTGCAAAAAGCCAGGTGAGAGTTTCAATATGGTTGCTGTAGGCTTGTAGAAGTGTGTACAAAAAGCCAGGTGAGAGAGTTTCAATATGGTTGCTGGAGGCTGGAACAGAGAAGAGATAGTGAAATATAGTTTGGAGCTAGCCCAGTATTTATGCATTTAAAAGGAGCATTTGTTGCAGACAGATTTGAAGGTGTGAAGGGGGAGGTGAGATGGTGGTGGAGAAATACAGTTTGAAAGCTTACAATTTAACAAAGTAGAAATAAAGTTACTATGTAAACAAAAATCATATTAGATATGGATATTCATAATTAATGTTACAGGAGGATACAGTAGAGTCAAAGGTGAATCAATTAGATGGATTTAGATAGCTTGTAGCAGTGTGTGCAAAAAGCCAGGTGAGAGTTTCAATATGGTTGCTGGAGGCTTGTAGCAGTGTGTGCAAAAAGCCAGATGAGAGTATCAATATGGTTGCTGGAGGCTTGTAGCAGTGTGTGCAAAAAGCCTGGTGAGAATTTCATTATGGTTGCTGGAGGCTGGAACAGAGAAGAGATAGTGAGATATAGTTTGGAGCTAGCCAAGTATTTATGCATTTAAAAGGAGCATTTGTTGCAGACAGATATGAAGGTGTGAAGGGGGTGGGGAGATGGTGGTGGAGAAATACAGTGTGAAAGCTTACAATTTAACAAAGTAGTAATAAAGTTACTATGTGAACAAAAATCATATCAGATATGGATATTCATAGTTAATGTTACAGGAGTATACAGTAAAGTCAAAGGTGAATCAATTAGATGGCTGTAGATACCTTGTATGCGGTGTGTGCAAAAAGCCAGGTGAGAGTTTCAATATGGTTGCTGGAGGCTTGTAGCAGTGTGTGCAAAAGCCAGATGAGAGTTTCAATATGGTTGCTGGAGGCTGGAACAGAGAAGAGATAGTGAGATATAGTTTGGAGCTAGCCCAGTATTTATGCATTTAAAAGGAGCATTTGTTGCAGACAGATTTGAAGGTGTGAAGGGGGAGGTGAGATGGTGGTGGAGAAATACAGTGTGAAAGCTTACAATTTAACAAAGTAGAAATAAAGTTACTATGTAAACAAAAATCATATTAGATATGGATATTCATAAATAATGTTACAGGAGGATACAGTAGAGTCAAAGGTGAATCAATTAGATGGCTGTAGATACCTTGTAGCAGTGTGTGCAAAAAGCCAGGTAAGGGTTTCAATATGGTTGCTGTAGGCTTGTAGAAGTGTGTACAAAAAGCCAGGTGAGAGAGTTTCAATATGGTTGCTGGAGGCTGGAACAGAGAAGAGATAGTGAAATATAGTTTGGAGGTAGCCCAGTATTTATGCATTTAAAAGGAGCATTTTTTGCAGACAGATATGAAGGTGTGAAGGGGGTGGGGAGATAGTGGTGGAAAAATACAGTGTGAAAGCTTACAATTAAACAAAGTAGTAATAAAGTTACTATGTGAACAAAAATCATATCAGATATGGATATTCATAATTAATGTTACAGGAGGATACAGTGGAGTCAAAGGTGAATCAATTAGATGGCTGTAGATACCTTGTAGCAGTGTGTGCAAAAAGTCAGGTGAGAGTTTCAATATGGTTGCTGGAGGCTGGAACAGAGAAGAGATAGTGAGATATAGTTTGGAGCTAGCCCAGTATTTATGCATTTAAAAGGAGCATTTTTTGCAGACAGATATGAAGGTGTGAAGGGGGTGGGGAGATAGTGGTGGAAAAATACAGTGTGAAAGCTTACAATTAAACAAAGTAGTAATAAAGTTACTATGTGAACAAAAATCATATCAGATATGGATATTCATAATTAATGTTACAGGAGGATACAGTGGAGTCAAAGGTGAATCAATTAGATGGCTGTAGATACCTTGTAGCAGTGTGTGCAAAAAGTCAGGTGAGAGTTTCAATATGGTTGCTGGAGGCTGGAACAGAGAAGAGATAGTGAGATATAGTTTGGAGCTAGCCCAGTATTTATGCATTTAAAAGGAGCATTTGTTGCAGACAGATTTGAAGGTGTGAAGGGGGAGGTGAGATGGTGGTGGAGAAATACAGTGTGAAAGCTTACAATTTAACAAAGTAGTAATAAAGTTACTATGTAAACAAACATCATATTAGAAATGGATATTCATAAATAATGTTACAGGAGGATACAGTAGAGTCAAAGGTGAATCAATTAGATGGCTGTAGAAACCTTGTAGCAGTGTGTGCAAAAAGCCAGGTGAGAGTTTCAATATGGTTGCTGGAGACTTGTAGCATTGTTTGCAAAAAGCCAGATGAGAGTATCAATATGGTTGCTGGAGGCTTGTAGCAGTGTGTGCAAAAAGCCAGGTGAGAGTTTCATTATGGTTGCTGGAGGCTGGAACAGAGAAGAGATAGTGAGATATAGTTTGGAGCTAGCCTAGTATTTATGCATTTAAAAGGAGCATTTGTTGCAGACAGATATGAAGGTGTGAAGGGGGTGGGGAGATGGTGGTGGAGAAATACAGTGTGAAAGCTTACAATATAACAAAGTAGTAATAAAGTTACTATGTGAACAAAAATCATATCAGATATGGATATTCATAATTAATGTTACAGGAGGATACAGTAGAGTCAAAGGTGAATCAATTAGATGGCTGTAGATACCTTGTAGCAGTGTGTGCAAAAAGCCAGGTGAGAGTTTCAATATGGTTGCTGGAGGCTTGTAGCAGTTTGTGAAAAAAGCCAGGTGAGAGTTTCAATATGGTTGCTGGAGGCTTGTAGCAGTGTGTGCAAAAAGCCAGATGAGAGTTTCAATATGGTTGCTGGAGGCTTGTATCAGTGTGTACAAAAAGCCAGGTGAGAGTTTCATTATGGATGCTGGAGGCTGGAAAAGAGAAGAGAAAGTGAGATATAGTTTGGAGCTAGACTTGTATTTATGCATTCAAAAGAAGCATTTGTTGCAGACAGATATGAAGGTGTGAAGGGGTTGGGGAGATGGTGGTGGAGAAATACAGTGTGAAAGCTTACAATTTAACAAAGTAGTAATAAAGTTACTATGTGAACAAAAATCATATCAGATATGGATATTCATAGTTAATGTTACAGGATTATACAGTAAAGTCAAAGGTGAATCAATTAGATGGCTGTAGATACCTTGTAGCAGTGTGTGCAAAAGCCAGATGAGAGTTTCAATATGGTTGCTGGAGGCTGGAACAGAGAAGAGATAGTGAAATATAGTTTGGAGGTAGCCCAGTATTTATGCATTTAAAAGGAGCATTTTTTGCAGACAGATATGAAGGTGTGAAGGGGGTGGGGAGATAGTGGTGGAAAAATACAGTGTGAAAGCTTACAATTAAACAAAGTAGTAATAAAGTTACTATGTGAACAAAAATCATATCAGATATGGATATTCATAATTAATGTTACAGGAGGATACAGTAGAGTCAAAGGTGAATCAATTAGATGGCTGTAGATACCTTGTAGCAGTGTGTGCAAAAAGTCAGGTGAGAGTTTCAATATGGTTGCTGGAGGCTGGAACAGAAAAGAGATAGTGAGATATAGTTTGGAGCTAGCCCAGTATTTATGCATTTAAAAGGAGCATTTGTTGCAGACAGATTTGAAGGTGTGAAGGGGAGGTGAGATGGTGGTGGAGAAATACAGTGTGAAAGCTTACAATTTAACAAAGTAGTAATAAAGTTACTATGTAAACAAAAATCATATTAGATATGGATATTCATAATTAATGTTACAGGAGGATACAGTAGAGTCAAAGGTGAATCAATTAGATGGCTGTAGATACCTTGTAGCAGTGTGTGCAAAAAGTCAGGTGAGAGTTTCAATATGGTTGCTGGATGCTTGTAGCAGTGTGTGCAAAAAGCCAGGTAAGAGTTTCAATATGGTTGCTGGAGGCTGGAACAGAGAAGAGATAGTGAGATATAGTTTGGAGCTAGCCCAGTATTTATGCATTTAAAAGAAGCATTTGTTGCAGACAGATATGAAGGTGTGAAGGTGGTGGGGAGATGGAGGTGGAGAAATACAGTGTGAAAGCTTACAATTTAACAAAGTAGTAATAAAGTTACTATGTGAACAAAAATCATATCAGATATGGATATTCATAATTAATGTTACAGGAGAATACAGTAGAGTCAAAGGTGAATCAATTAGATGGCTGTAGATACCTTGTAGCAGTGTGTGCAAAAAGCCAGATGAGAGTATCAATATGGTTGCTGGAGGCTTGTAGCAGTGTGTGCAAAAAGCCAGGTGAGAGTTTCATTATGGTTGCTGGAGGCTGGAACAGAGAAGAGATAGTGAGATATAGTTTGGAGCTTTCCCAGTATTTATGCATTTAAAATGAGCATTTGTTGCAGATAGCTTTGAAGGTGTGAAGGGGGAGGTGAGATGGTGGTGGAGAAATACAGTGTGAAAGCTTACAATTTAACAAAGTAGTAATAAATTTACTATGTAAACAAAAATCATATTAGAAATGGATATTCATAAATAATGTTACAGGAGGATACAGTATAGTCAAAGGTGAATCAATTAGATGGCTGTAGAAACCTTGTAGCAGTGTGTGCAAAAAGCCAGGTGAGAGTTTCAATATGGTTGCTGGAGGCTGGAACATAGAAGAGATAGTGAGATATAGTTTGGAGCTATCCCAGTATTTCTGCATTTAAAAGGAGCATTTGTTGCAGACAGATATGAAGGTGTGAAGGGGGTGGGGAGATGGTGGTGGAGAAATACAGTGTGAAAGCTTACAATATAACAAAGTAGTAATAAAGTTACTATGTGAACAAAAATCATATCAGATATGGATATTCATAATTAATGTTACAGGAGGATACAGTAGAGTCAAAGGTGAATCAATTAGATGCCTGTAGATACCTTGTAGCAGTGTGTGCAAAAAGCCAGGTGAGAGTTTCAATATGGTTGCTGGAGGCTTCTAGCAGTGTGTGCAAAAAGCCAGGTGAGAGTTTCAATATGGTTGCTGGAGGCTTGTAGCAGTGTGTGCAAAAAGCCAGGTGAGAGTTTCAATATGGTTGCTGGAGGCTTGTAGCAGTGTGTGCAAAAAGCCAGGTGATAGTTTCATTATGGTTGCTGGAGGCTGGAACAGAGAAGAGATAGTGAGATATAGTTTGGAGCTAGCCCAGTATTTATGCATTTAAAAGGAGCATTTGTTGCAGACAGATATGAAGATGTGAAGGGGTTGGGGAGATGGTGGTGGAGAAATACAGTGTGAAAGCTTACAATTTAACAAAGTAGTAATAAAGTTACTATGTGAACAAAAATCATATCAGATATGGATATTCATAGTTAATGTTACAGGAGTATACAGTAAAGTCAAAGGTGAATCAATTAGATGGCTGTAGATACCTTGTAGCAGTGTGTGCAAAAAGTCAGGTGAGAGTTTCAATATGGTTGCTGGAGGCTGGAACAGAGAAGAGATAGTGAGATATAGTTTGGAGCTAGCCCAGTATTTATGCATTTAAAAGGAGCATTTGTTGCAGACAGATTTGAAGGTGTGAAGGGGGAGGTGAGATGGTGGTGGAGAAATACAGTGTGAAAGCTTACAATTTAACAAAGTAGTAATAAAGTTACTATGTAAACAAAAATCATATTAGATATGGATATTCATAATTAATGTTACAGGAGGATACAGTAGAGTCAAAGGTGAATCAATTAGATGGATTTAGATAGCTTGTAGCAGTGTGTGCAAAAAGCCAGGTGAGAGTTTCAATATGGTTGCTGGAGGCTTGTAGCAGTGTGTGCAAAAAGCCAGATGAGAGTATCAATATGGTTGCTGGAGGCTTGTAGCAGTGTGTGCAAAAAGCCAGGTGATAGTTTCATTATGGTTGCTGGAGTCTGGAAAAGAGAAGAGATAGTGAGATATAGTTTGGAGCTAGCCCAGTATTTATGCATTTAAAAGGAGCATTTGTTGCAGACAGATATGAAGATGTGAAGGGGTTGGGGAGATGGTGGTGGAGAAATACAGTGTGAAAGCTTACAATTTAACAAAGTAGTAATAAAGTTACTATGTGAACAAAAATCATATCAGATATGGATATTCATAATTAATGTTACAGGAGGATACAGTAGAGTCAAAGATGAATCAACTAGATGGCTGTAGATACCTTGTAGCAGTGTGTGCAAAAAGTCAGGTGAGAGTTTCAATATGGTTGCTGGAGGCTGGAACAGAGAAGAGATAGTGAGATATAGTTTGGAGCTAGCCCAGTATTTATGCATTTAAAATGAGCATTTGTTGCAGACAGATATGAAGGTGTGAAGGGTTTGGGAAGATGGTGGTGGAGAAATACAGTGTGAAAGCTTACAATTTAACAAAGTAGTAATAAAGTTACTATGTGAACAAAAATCATATCAGATATGGATATTCATAATTAATGTTACAGGAGGATACAGTAGAGTCAAAGGTGAATCAATTAGATGGATTTAGATAGCTTGTAGCAGTGTGTGCAAAAAGCCAGGTGAGAGTTTTAATATGGTTGCTGGAGGCTTGTAGCAGTGTGTGCAAAAAGCCAGATGAGAGTATCAATATGGTTGCTGGAGGCTTGTAGCAGTGTGTGCAAAAAGCCAGGTGAGAGTTTCATTATGGTTGCTGGAGGCTGGAACAGAGAAGAGATAGTGAGATATAGTTTGGAGCTATCCCAGTATTTATGCATTTAAAATGAGCATTTGTTGCAGACAGATTTGAAGGTGTGAAGGAGGCGGTGTGATGGTGGTGGAGAAATACAGTGTGAAAGCTTACAATTTAACAAAGTAGTAATAAAGTTACTATGTAAACAAAAATCATATTAGAAATGGATATTCATATATAATGTTACAGGAGGATATAGTAGAGTCAAAGGTGAATCAATTAGATGGCTGTAGAAACCTTGTAGCAGTGTGTGCAAAAAGCCAGGTGAGAGTTTCAATATGGTTGCTGGAGGCTTGTAGCAGTGTGTGCAAAAAGCCAGGTGAGAGTTTCAATATGGTTGCTGGAGGCTTGTATCAGTGTGTACAAAAAGCCAGGTGAGCGTTTCATTATGGATGCTGGAGGCTGGAACAGAGAAGAGATAGTGAGATATAGTTTGGAGATAGCCTAGTATTTATGCATTCAAAAGAAGCATTTGTTGCAGACAGATATGAAGGTGTGAAGGGGTTGGGGAGATGGTGGTGGAGAAATACAGTGTGAAAGCTTACAATTTAACAAAGTAGTAATAAAGTTACTATGTGAACAAAAATCATATCAGATATGGATATTCATAGTTAATGTTACAGGAGTATACAGTAAAGTCAAAGGTGAATCAATTAGATGGCTGTAGATACCTTGTAGCGGTGTGTGCAAAAAGCCAGGTGAGAGTTTCAATATGGTTCCTGGAGGCTTGTAGCAGTGTGTGCAAAAGCCAGATGAAAGTTTCAATATGGTTGCTGGAGGCTGGAACAGAGAAGAGATAGTGAGATATAGTTTGGAGCTAGCCCAGTATTTATGCATTTAAAAGGAGCATTTGTTGCAGAGAGATTTGAAGGTGTGAAGGGGGAGGTGAGATGGTGGTGGAGAAATACAGTGTGAAAGCTTACAATTTAACAAAGTAGTAATAAAGTTACTATGTAAACAAAAATCATATTAGATATGGATATTCATAAATAATGTTACAGGAGGATACAGTAGAGTCAAAGGTGAATCAATTAGATGGCTGTAGATACCTTGTAGCAGTGTGTGCAAAAAGCCAGATGAGAGTATCAATATGGTTGCTGGAGGCTTGTAGAAGTGTGTGCAAAAAGCCAGGTGAGAGTATCAATATGGTTGTTGGAGGCTTGTATCAGTGTGTACAAAAAGCCAGGTGAGAGTTTCATTATGGATGCTGGAGGCTGGAACAGAGAAGAGATAGTGAGATATAGTTTGGAGCTAGACTAGTATTTATGCATTCAAAAGAAGCATTTGTTGCAGACAGATATGAAGGTGTGAAGGGGTTGGGGAGATGGTATTGGAGAAATACAGTGTGAAAGCTTACAATTTAACAAAATAGTAATAAAGTTACTATGTGAACAAAAATCATATCAGATATGGATATTCATAGTTAATGTTACAGGAGTATACAGTAAAGTCAAAGGTGAATAAATTAGATGGCTGTAGATACCATGTAGCGGTGTGTGCAAAAAGCCAGGTGAGAGTTTCATTATGGTTGCTGGAGGCTGGAACAGAGAAGAGATAGTGAGATATAGTTTGGAGCTAGCCCAGTATTTATGCATTTAAAAGGAGCATTTGTTGCAGACAGATATGAAGATGTGAAGGGGTTGGGGAGATGGTGGTGGAGAAATACAGTGTGAAAGCTTACAATTTAACAAAGTAGTAATAAAGTTACTATGTAAACAAAAATCATATTAGATATGGATATTCATAAATAATGTTACAGGAGTATACAGTAGAGTCAAAGGTGAATAAATTAGATGGCTGTAGATACCTTGTAACAGTGTGTGCAAAAAGCCAGGTAAGAGTTTCAATATGGTTGCTGGAGGCTTGTAGAAGTGTGTGCAAAAAGCCAGGTGAGAGTTTCAATATGGTTGCTGGAGGCTGGAACAGAGAAGAGATGGTGAAATATAGTTTGGAGGTAGCCTAGTATTTATGCATTTAAAAGGAGCATTTTTTGCAGACAGATATGAAGGTGTGAAGGGGATGGGGAGATAGTGGTGGAAAAATACAGTGTGAAAGCTTACAATTAAACAAAGTAGTAATAAAGTTACTATGTGTACAAAAATCATATCAGATATGGATATTCATAAATAATGTTACAGGAGGATACAGTAGAGTCAAAGGTGAATCAATTAGATGGCTGTAGATACCTTGTAGCAGTGTGTGCAAAAAGTCAGGTGAGAGTTTCAATATGGTTGCTGGAGGCTGGAACAGAGAAGAGATAGTGAGATATAGTTTGGAGCTAGCCCAGTATTTATGCATTTAAAAGGAGCATTTGTTGCAGACAGATTTGAAGATGTGAAGGGGGAGGTGAGATGGTGGTGGAGAAATACAGTGTGAAAGCTTACAATTTAACAAAGTAGTAATAAAGTTACTATGTAAACAAAAATCATATTAGATATGGATATTCATAATTAATGTTACAGGAGGATACAGTAGAGTCAAAGGTGAATCAATTAGATGGATTTAGATAGCTTGTAGCAGTGTGTGCAAAAAGCCAGGTGAGAGTTTCAATATGGTTGCTGGAGGCTTGTAGCAGTGTGTGCAAAAAGCCAGGTGAGAGTTTCAATATGGTTGCTGGAGGCTTGTAGCAGTGTGTGCAAAAGCCAGATGAGAGTTTCAATATGGTTGCTGGAGGCTGGAACAGAGAAGAGATAGTGAGATATAGTTTGGAGCTAGCCCAGTATTTATGCATTTAAAAGGAGCATTTGTTGCAGACAGATTTGAAGGTGTGAAGGGGGAGGTGAGATGGTGGTGGAGAAATACAGTGTGAAAGCTTACAATTTAACAAAGTAGAAATAAAGTTACTATGTAAACAAAAATCATATTAGATATGGATATTCATAAATAATGTTACAGGAGGATACAGTAGAGTCAAAGGTGAATCAATTAGATGGCTGTAGATACCTTGTAGCAGTGTGTGCAAAAAGCCAGGTAAGAGTTTCAATATGGTTGCTGTAGGCTTGTAGAAGTGTGTACAAAAAGCCAGGTGAGAGAGTTTCAATATGGTTGCTGGAGGCTGGAACAGAGAAGAGATAGTGAAATATAGTTTGGAGGTAGCCCAGTATTTATGCATTTAAAAGGAGCATTTTTTGCAGACAGATATGAAGGTGTGAAGGGGGTGGGGAGATAGTGGTGGAAAAATACAGTGTGAAAGCTTACAATTAAACAAAGTAGTAATAAAGTTACTATGTGAACAAAAATCATATCAGATATGGATATTCATAATTAATGTTACAGGAGGATACAGTGGAGTCAAAGGTGAATCAATTAGATGGCTGTAGATACCTTGTAGCAGTGTGTGCAAAAAGTCAGGTGAGAGTTTCAATATGGTTGCTGGAGGCTGGAACAGAGAAGAGATAGTGAGATATAGTTTGGAGCTAGCCCAGTATTTATGCATTTAAAAGGAGCATTTGTTGCAGACAGATTTGAAGGTGTGAAGGGGGAGGTGAGATGGTGGTGGAGAAATACAGTGTGAAAGCTTACAATTTAACAAAGTAGTAATAAAGTTACTATGTAAACAAACATCATATTAGAAATGGATATTCATAAATAATGTTACAGGAGGATACAGTAGAGTCAAAGGTGAATCAATTAGATGGCTGTAGAAACCTTGTAGCAGTGTGTGCAAAAAGCCAGGTGAGAGTTTCAATATGGTTGCTGGAGGCTTGTAGCAGTGTGTGCAAAAAGCCAGATGAGAGTATCAATATGGTTGCTGGAGGCTTGTAGCAGTGTGTGCAAAAAGCCTGGTGAGAGTTTCATTATGGTTGCTGGAGGCTGGAACAGAGAAGAGATAGTGAGATATAGTTTGGAGCTAGCCTAGTATTTATGCATTTAAAAGGAGCATTTGTTGCAGACAGATATGAAGGTGTGAAGGGGGTGGGGAGATGGTGGTGGAGAAATACAGTGTGAAAGCTTACAATATAACAAAGTAGTAATAAAGTTACTATGTGAACAAAAATCATATCAGATATGGATATTCATAATTAATGTTACAGGAGGATACAGTAGAGTCAAAGGTGAATCAATTAGATGGCTGTAGATACCTTGTAGCAGTGTGTGCAAAAAGCCAGGTGAGAGTTTCAATATGGTTGCTGGAGGCTTGTAGCAGTTTGTGAAAAAAGCCAGGTGAGAGTTTCAATATGGTTGCTGGAGGCTTGTAGCAGTGTGTGCAAAAAGCCAGGTGAGAGTTTCAATATGGTTGCTGGAGGCTTGTATCAGTGTGTACAAAAAGCCAGGTGAGAGTTTCATTATGGATGCTGGAGGCTGGAAAAGAGAAGAGAAAGTGAGATATAGTTTGGAGCTAGACTTGTATTTATGCATTCAAAAGAAGCATTTGTTGCAGACAGATATGAAGGTGTGAAGGGGTTGGGGAGATGGTGGTGGAGAAATACAGTGTGAAAGCTTACAATTTAACAAAGTAGTAATAAAGTTACTATGTGAACAAAAATCATATCAGATATGGATATTCATAGTTAATGTTACAGGATTATACAGTAAAGTCAAAGGTGAATCAATTAGATGGCTGTAGATACCTTGTAGCAGTGTGTGCAAAAGCCAGATGAGAGTTTCAATATGGTTGCTGGAGGCTGGAACAGAGAAGAGATAGTGAAATATAGTTTGGAGGTAGCCCAGTATTTATGCATTTAAAAGGAGCATTTTTTGCAGACAGATATGAAGGTGTGAAGGGGGTGGGGAGATAGTGGTGGAAAAATACAGTGTGAAAGCTTACAATTAAACAAAGTAGTAATAAAGTTACTATGTGAACAAAAATCATATCAGATATGGATATTCATAATTAATGTTACAGGAGGATACAGTAGAGTCAAAGGTGAATCAATTAGATGGCTGTAGATACCTTGTAGCAGTGTGTGCAAAAAGTCAGGTGAGAGTTTCAATATGGTTGCTGGAGGCTGGAACAGAAAAGAGATAGTGAGATATAGTTTGGAGCTAGCCCAGTATTTATGCATTTAAAAGGAGCATTTGTTGCAGACAGATTTGAAGGTGTGAAGGGGAGGTGAGATGGTGGTGGAGAAATACAGTGTGAAAGCTTACAATTTAACAAAGTAGTAATAAAGTTACTATGTAAACAAAAATCATATTAGATATGGATATTCATAATTAATGTTACAGGAGGATACAGTAGAGTCAAAGGTGAATCAATTAGATGGATTTAGATAGCTTGTAGCAGTGTGTGCAAAAAGCCAGGTGAGAGTTTCAATATGGTTGCTGGAGGCTTGTAGCAGTGTGTGCAAAAAGCCAGATGAGAGTATCAATATGGTTGCTGGAGGCTTGTAGCAGTGTGTGCAAAAAGCCAGGTGATAGTTTCATTATGGTTACTGGAGGCTGGAACAGAGAAGAGATAGTGAGATATAGTTTGGAGCTAGCCCAGTATTTATGCATTTAAAAGGAGCATTTGTAGCAGACAGATATGAAGATGTGAAGGGGTTGGGGAGATGGTGGTGGAGAAATGCAGTGTGAAAGCTTCCAATTTAACAAAGTAGTAATAAAGTTACTATGTAAACAAAAATCAAATTAGATATGGATATTCATAAATAATGTTACAGGAGGATACAGTAGAGTCAAAGGTGAATCAATTAGATGGCTGTAGATACCTTGTAGCAGTGTGTGCAAAAAGTCAGGTGAGAGTTTCAATATGGTTGCTGGATGCTTGTAGCAGTGTGTGCAAAAAGCCAGGTAAGAGTTTCATTATGGTTGCTGGAGGCTTGTAGCAGTGTGTGCAAAAAGCCAGGTGATAGTTTCATTATGGTTGCTGGAGGCTGGAACAGAGAAGAGATAGTGAGATATAGTTTGGAGCTAGCCCAGTATTTATGCATTTAAAAGGAGCATTTGTTGCAGACAGATATGAAGATGTGAAGGGGTTGGGGAGATGGTGGTGGAGAAATACAGTGTGAAAGCTTACAATTTAACAAAGTAGTAATAAAGTTACTATGTGAACAAAAATCATATCAGATATGGATATTCATAGTTAATGTTACAGGAGTATACAGTAAAGTCAAAGGTGAATAAATTAGATGGCTGTAGATACCTTGTAGCGGTGTGTGCAAAAAGCCAGGTGAGAGTTTCAATATGGTTGCTGGAGGCTGGAACAGAGAAGAGATAGTGAGATATAGGGCCCTATTAAATTCTCCCTCGTAGTTCTCTCGGTGCTCGCAAAAGGCAGTTTTCCTGCTGTTTGCGAGAACCGAATCTCTCGCAGCCTGCTTTACGATATGACTGCGAGAAAATGGCCGAGAATAGGCTCCGAGAGAGCTACGTAGCCTTAAATCTATGCACGAGTCTCGCATATCGTAAGAATCCCTACGTGGACAAAAAGTCCACGCAAGGGATCCGAAAGCCTCTACGTGCTGCCTCGGAACAGCCCGAGACAGCAGCGTGAGGCTCCCCCCTGCACCCTATACACATCCCCATGCTGCAGGGGTCTCTATCAGGACCCCTGCAGCACCCCCACATTAACCCCTTGCAGCGGGGGTCCCCGATCTGCATAGATCAGGCCCCCCGCTGCATTTAAAACTTTTAAATTCCCCGCCGCGGCTCCTTAAAGGGACCGCGGCACACTATTAGCCAATCCCGGCCGCGGCACTTAAAATTAACCCCCCTCTATGCTGGGGGTCCCCATCGGGACCCCCGAAGTGTCCCCACATAAACCCATTGCAGGGGGGGTCCCCGATCTGCATAGATCAGGCCCCCCGCTGCATTTAAAACTTTTAAATTCCCCGCCGCGGCTCCTTAAAGGGACCGCGGCACACTATTAGCCAATCCCGGCCGCGGCACTTAAAATTAACCCCCCTCTATGCTGGGGGTCCCCATCGGGACCCCCGAAGTGTCCCCACATAAACCCATTGCAGGGGGGGTCCCCGATCTGCATAGATCAGGCCCCCCGCTGCATTTAAAACTTTTAAATTCCCCGCCGCGGCTCCTTAAAGGGACCGCGGCACACTATTAGCCAATCCCGGCCGCGGCACTTAAAATTAACCCCCCTCTATGCTGGGGGTCCCCATCGGGACCCCCGAAGTGTCCCCACATAAACCCATTGCAGGGGGGGTCCCCGATCTGCATAGATCAGGCCCCCCGCTGCATTTAAAACTTTTAAATTCCCCGCCGCGGCTCCTTAAAGGGACCGCGGCACACTATTAGCCAATCCCGGCCGCGGCACTTAAAATTAACCCCCCTCTATGCTGGGGGTCCCCATCGGGACCCCCGAAGTGTCCCCATATAAACCCCCTGCAGCGGGGGGCCCCGATCGGCACCGATCGTGACCCTGCTGCAATTCAATTTTAAATTTCCCGCCTCGCGGGTCCTCAAAGGACCGTAAAGGTCCTGAAAGGACTCGCACTAAAAATAATAACCCCAGGCAACTATAATTACCCCATTAACTCATGATGGTCAATCCAGACCACCATAAGGCCTAAATTAACCCATTAACTCATGGTGGTCAATCCAGACCACCATAAGACCTAAATTAACCCATTAACTCATGATGGTCAATCCAGACCACCATAAGACCTAAATTAACCCATTAACTCATGGTGGTCAATCCAGACCACCATAAGACCTAAATTAACCCATTAACTCATGATGGTCAATCCAGACCACCATAAGACCTAAATTAAGCCATTAACTCATGATGGTCAATCCAGACCACCATAAGACCTAAATTAACCCATTAACTCATGATGGTCAATCCAGACCACCATAAGGCCTAAATTAACCCATTAACTCATGATGGTCAATACAGACCACCATAAGGCCTAAATTAACCCATTAACTCATGATGGTCAATACAGACCAGCATAAGGCCTAAATTAACCCATTAACTCATGATGGTCAATACAGACCAGCATAAGGCTCTATTTAACCCCATCAGTCCCATAAGGGTATATTATTACCATTATGGGCCTGTTACAACCCAACATTAACCACATAAGTGCCATGATGGTCCTCAAGGACCATCATGACACTAACTACAAACACTACACTATAACCCCCAATAAACCATTTAATCTAAACTAACCCCCCTCTACACTAATCTATTAACACTTACACTACCTACCTACACTACCTACCCCCTAATAAACCTCCCCAACACTCTAATTACAAAAAACAAAAAACCTACAGTACAAAAAACAAAAAAACCTACAGTACAGAAAACAAAAAAAAATTACACACCTGAAAAGGAAAGACAGATAAACACAATACAATAATACATATAATACATTACATACATTACATACAATACATGACATTACATATAATATATTAAATATAATATATTAAATATAATATATTACATATAATACATTACATACATTACATACAATACATGACATTACATATAATATATTAAATATAATATATTAAATATAATATATTACATATAATACATTACATACATTACATACAATACATGACATTACATATAATATATTAAATATAATATATTAAATATAATATATTACATATAATACATTACATACATTACATACAATACATGACATTACATATAATATATTAAATATAATATATTAAATATAATATATTACATATAATATATTACATATAGTCCTAATCAAATACCCCCTATCTATCTAACATACAATCTATTTAATTTAAAATAAATCCTAACTATATCAAATACATCCCCCTATCTATCTAATATACAAAAAATCCTAACTACATACACAGACCCTTATTCTAAAATAAAATAAAATAATTACAGTCCTAACTACATACACAGACCCTAATTCTAAGCTAAAATCAATAAATTAAGACCACTTACCTTTAAGATGTTGCTTCAGATCACTAACCTATGGGTCAAACAAAAAAAAAAATTAGTACAAAACATTAACATCAAATAAATAAACATTCTATACATTCTACATATTCAACTCACCTTTACAGCATGTCCAGTCACTGTTAAGCTCTTCCGGCGCGGCCCTGTTAAAAAAAAAAAACACAATACATGAATACATGAATACAATATATAAACAATAAATAAAATACACAAATAAACATCTAAATATACATTTAACTTACCTCCCCGCGATGTCCCCGGCCTTCTCTCCTTCAGCCCCGGCTGGGCCGCGGAACCATCCGCGCTCTAAAAAAAAAAAAGAAAAAAAACTACCGGAGGTCTGCACTGGCAGACCTCCCCGACGCTACTGAACCTCCCGGAGTCGTTTCCGGGAGGAAATTGGCATTGGCGGCTTGTGATTGGCTGAAAAAGCTGTCTATCAATTTCAGCCAATCAAAAGTCGTCAATGTGTGAGCCAATCAGGATGGGATACACCCCAATATCCCACCCTGATTGGCTAAAACACTTGTCTATCTTTATGGGAACCAATCACAACGCTCAGATGCCTTCAGCCAATCACTATGGGATACACCCCCACGGAGTGATTGGTAGAAGACATCTGCGCATCCTGATTGGCTCCTACATTGACGACTTTTGATTGGCTGACAGCTTTTTCAGCCAATCACAAGCCGCCAATGCCAATTTCCTCCCGGAAACGACTCCGGGAGGTTCAGTAGCGTCGGGGAGGTCTGCCAGTGCAGACCTCCGTTAGTTTTTTTTTTATTTTTTTTTAGAGCGCGGATGGTTCCGCGGCCCAGCCGGGGCTGAAGGAGAGAAGGCCGGGGACATCGCGGGGAGGTAAGTTAAATGTATATTTAGATGTTTATTTGTGTATTTTATTTATTGTTTATATATTGTATTCATGTATTCATGTATTGTGTTTTTTTTTTTTAACAGGGCCGCGCCGGAAGAGCTTAACAGTGACTGGACATGCTGTAAAGGTGAGTTGAATATGTAGAATGTATAGAATGTTTATTTATTTGATGTTAATGTTTTGTACTAATTTTTTTTTTTGTTTGACCCATAGGTTAGTGATCTGAAGCAACATCTTAAAGGTAAGTGGTCTTAATTTATTGATTTTAGCTTAGAATTAGGGTCTGTGTATGTAGTTAGGACTGTAATTATTTTATTTTATTTTAGAATAAGGGTCTGTGTATGTAGTTAGGATTTTTTGTATATTAGATAGATAGGGGGATGTATTTGATATAGTTAGGATTTATTTTAAATTAAATAGATTGTATGTTAGATAGATAGGGGGTATTTGATTAGGACTATATGTAATATATTATATGTAATATATTATATTTAATATATTATATTTAATATATTATATTTAATATATTATATGTAATGTCATGTATTGTATGTAATGTATGTAATGTATTATATGTAATATATTATATTTAATATATTATATTTAATATATTATATGTAATGTCATGTATTGTATGTAATGTATGTAATGTATTATATGTAATATATTATATTTAATATATTATATTTAATATATTATATGTAATGTCATGTATTGTATGTAATGTATGTAATGTATTATATGTAATATATTATATTTAATATATTATATTTAATATATTATATTTAATATATTATATTTAATATATTATATGTAATGTCATGTATTGTATGTAATGTATGTAATGTATTATATGTATTATTGTATTGTGTTTATCTGTCTTTCCTTTTCAGGTGTGTAATTTTTTTTATTTTCTGTAGTGGGGGGTGGGGTTGTAATGTATTTTTTTGTTTTCTGTAGTGGGGGGTGGGGTTGTAATTTTTATTTTTTCTGTACTGTAGGTTTTTTTTGTTTTTTGTACTGTAGGTTTTTTGTTTTCTGTGCTGTAGGTTTATTGTTTTTTGTAATTAGAGTGTTGGGGAGGTTTATTAGGGGGTAGGTAGTGTAGGTAGGTAGTGTAAGTGTTAAAAGATTAGTGTAGAGGGGGGTTAGTTTAGATTAAATGGTTTATTGGGGGTTATAGTGTAGTGTTTGTAGTTAGTGTCATGATGGTCCTTGAGGACCATCATGGCACTTATGTGGTTAATGTTGGGTTGTAACAGGCCCATAATGGTAATAATATACCCTTATGGGACTGATGGGGTTAAATAGAGCCTTATGGTGGTCTGTATTGACCACCATGAGTTAATGGGTTAATTTAGGCCTTATGGTGGTCTGGATTGACCATCATTACTTAATGGGTTAATTTAGGCCTTATGGTGGTCTGTATTGACCACCATGAGTTAATGGGTTAATTTAGGCCTTATGGTGGTCTGGATTGACCATCATTACTTAATGGGTTAATTTAGGCCTTATGGTGGTCTGTATTGACCACCATGAGTTAATGGGTTAATTTAGGCCTTATGGTGGTCTGGATTGACCACCATGAGTTAATGGGTTAATTTAGGCCTTATGGTGGTCTGGATTGACCATCATGAGTTAATGGGGTAATTATAGTTGCCTGGGGTTAATATTTTTAGTGCGAGTCCTTTCAGGACCTTTACGGTCCTTTGAGGACCCGCGAGGCGGGAAATTTAAAATTGAATTGCAGCAGGGTCACGATCGGTGCCGATCGGGGCCCCCCGCTGCAGGGGGTTTATATGGGGACACTTCGGGGGTCCCGATGGGGACCCCCAGCATAGAGGGGGGTTAATTTTAAGTGCCGCGGCCGGGATTGGGTAATAGTGTGCCGCGGCCCCTTTAAGGAGCCGCGGCGGGGAATTTAAAAGTTTTAAATGCTGCGGGGGGCCTGATCTATGCAGATCGGGGACCCCCCCCTGCAATGGGTTTATGTGGGGACACTTCGGGGGTCCCGATGGGGACCCCCAGCATAGAGGGGGGTTAATTTTAAGTGCCGCGGCCGGGATTGGGTAATAGTGTGCCGCGGCCCCTTTAAGGAGCCGCGGCGGGGAATTTAAAAGTTTTAAATGCAGCGGGGGCCTGATCAGTGCCGATCGGGGACCCCCGCTGCAAGGGGTTAATGTGTGGGGGCTGCGGGGGTTCCTATGGACCCCTGCAGCAAGGTGTTCATGTGAGGACACTTCGGGGGTCCCGACAGGGACCCCCGCATTGAGGGGGGGTTCATTTTAGGTGCCTGGGGGGGGTTTGGAGTACCCCCCACGGCAATGCTTATGTGGGGGACTGCCGCGGAGGTCCCTTTTAGGACCCCCGCAGCACTTGATGAGGAGTGGGAGCCTGCGATATCATCTCGCAGGCTGTCACTCCTCATGTACATTTACGCAGTGTAGATACGTACGGCCCTGCTGCGTAGCTCACACGTTGCTCGCAGCAGGGCTAATTTAATAGCATTGTAAGTTAGAGAAACTTTGCAGTACGTAGGGCTTAAGTAGAAGCCTCTTATTTACGAGGCTGGAATTTAATAGGGCCCATAGTTTGGAACTAGCCCAGTATTTATGCATTTAAAAGGAGCATTTTTTGCAGACAGATATGAAGGTGTGAAGGGGGTGGGGAGAGGGTGGTGGAGAAATACAGTGTGAAAGCTTACAATTTAACAAAGTAGTAATAAAGTTACTATGTGAACAAAAATCATATCAGATATGGATATTCATAATTAATGTTACAGGAGGATACAGTAGAGTCAAAGATGAATCAACTAGATGGCTGTAGATACCTTGTAGCAGTGTGTGCAAAAAGTCGGGTGAGAGTTTCAATATGGTTGCTGGAGGCTGGAACAGAGAAGAGATAGTGAGATATAGTTTGGAGCTAGCCCAGTATTTATGCATTTAAAATGAGCATTTGTTGCAGACAGATATGAAGGTGTGAAGGGTTTGGGAAGATGGTGGTGGAGAAATACAGTGTGAAAGCTTACAATTTAACAAAGTAGTAATAAAGTTACTATGTGAACAAAAATCATATCAGATATGGATATTCATAATTAATGTTACAGGAGGATACAGTAGAGTCAAAGGTGAATCAATTAGATGGATTTAGATAGCTTGTAGCAGTGTGTGCAAAAAGCCAGGTAAGAGTTTTAATATGGTTGCTGGAGGCTTGTAGCAGTGTGTGCAAAAAGCCAGATGAGAGTATCAATATGGTTGCTGGAGGCTTGTAGCAGTGTGTGCAAAAAGCCAGGTGAGAGTTTCATTATGGTTGCTGGAGGCTGGAACAGAGAAGAGATAGTGAGATATAGTTTGGAGCTATCCCAGTATTTATGCATTTAAAATGAGCATTTGTTGCAGACAGATTTGAAGGTGTGAAGGAGGCGGTGTGATGGTGGTGGAGAAATACAGTGTGAAAGCTTACAATTTAACAAAGTAGTAATAAAGTTACTATGTAAACAAAAATCATATTAGAAATGGATATTCATATATAATGTTACAGGAGGATATAGTAGAGTCAAAGGTGAATCAATTAGATGGCTGTAGAAACCTTGTAGCAGTGTGTGCAAAAAGCCAGGTGAGAGTTTCAATATGGTTGCTGGAGGCTTGTAGCAGTGTGTGCAAAAAGCCAGGTGAGAGTTTCAATATGGTTGCTGGAGGCTTGTATCAGTGTGTACAAAAAGCCAGGTGAGCGTTTCATTATGGATGCTGGAGGCTGGAACAGAGAAGAGATAGTGAGATATAGTTTGGAGAAAGCCTAGTATTTATGCATTCAAAAGAAGCATTTGTTGCAGACAGATATGAAGGTGTGAAGGGGTTGGGGAGATGGTGGTGGAGAAATACAGTGTGAAAGCTTACAATTTAACAAAGTAGTAATAAAGTTACTATGTGAACAAAAATCATATCAGATATGGATATTCATAGTTAATGTTACAGGAGTATACAGTAAAGTCAAAGGTGAATCAATTAGATGGCTGTAGATACCTTGTAGCGGTGTGTGCAAAAAGCCAGGTGAGAGTTTCAATATGGTTGCTGGAGGCTGGAACAGAGAAGAGATAGTGAAATATAGTTTGGAGCTAGCCCAGTATTTATGCATTTAAAAGGAGCATTTGTTGCAGACAGATTTGAAGGTGTGAAGGGGGAGGTGAGATGGTGGTGGAGAAATACAGTTTGAAAGCTTACAATTTAACAAAGTAGAAATAAAGTTACTATGTAAACAAAAATCATATTAGATATGGATATTCATAATTAATGTTACAGGAGGATACAATAGAGTCAAAGGTGAATCAATTAGATGGATTTAGATAGCTTGTAGCAGTGTGTGCAAAAAGCCAGGTGAGAGTTTCAATATGGTTGCTGGAGGCTTGTAGCAGTGTGTGCAAAAAGCCAGATGAGAGTATCAATATGGTTGCTGGAGGCTTGTAGCAGTGTGTGCAAAAAGCCTGGTGAGAATTTCATTATGGTTGCTGGAGGCTGGAACAGAGAAGAGATAGTGAGATATAGTTTGGAGCTAGCCAAGTATTTATGCATTTAAAAGGAGCATTTTTTGCAGACAGATATGAAGGTGTGAAGGGGGTGGGGAGATGGTGGTGGAGAAATACAGTGTGAAAGCTTACAATTTAACAAAGTAGTAATAAAGTTACTATGTGAACAAAAATCATATCAGATATGGATATTCATAGTTAATGTTACAGGAGTATACAGTAAAGTCAAAGGTGAATCAATTAGATGGCTGTAGATACCTTGTAGCGGTGTGTGCAAAAAGCCAGGTGAGAGTTTCAATATGGTTGCTGTAGGCTTGTAGAAGTGTGTACAAAAAGCCAGGTGAGAGAGTTTCAATATGGTTGCTGGAGGCTGGAACAGAGAAGAGATAGTGAAATATAGTTTGGAGCTAGCCCAGTATTTATGCATTTAAAAGGAGCATTTGTTGCAGACAGATTTGAAGGTGTGAAGGGGGAGGTGAGATGGTGGTGGAGAAATACAGTTTGAAAGCTTACAATTTAACAAAGTAGAAATAAAGTTACTATGTAAACAAAAATCATATTAGATATGGATATTCATAATTAATGTTACAGGAGGATACAGTAGAGTCAAAGGTGAATCAATTAGATGGATTTAGATAGCTTGTAGCTGTGTGTGCAAAAAGCCAGGTGAGAGTTTCAATATGGTTGCTGGAGGCTTGTAGCAGTGTGTGCAAAAAGCCAGATGAGAGTATCAATATGGTTGCTGGAGGCTTGTAGCAGTGTGTGCAAAAAGCCTGGTGAGAATTTCATTATGGTTGCTGGAGGCTGGAACAGAGAAGAGATAGTGAGATATAGTTTGGAGCTAGCCAAGTATTTATGCATTTAAAAGGAGCATTTGTTGCAGACAGATATGAAGGTGTGAAGGGGGTGGGGAGATGGTGGTGGAGAAATACAGTGTGAAAGCTTACAATTTAACAAAGTAGTAATAAAGTTACTATGTGAACAAAAATCATATCAGATATGGATATTCATAGTTAATGTTACAGGAGTATACAGTAAAGTCAAAGGTGAATCAATTAGATGGCTGTAGATACCTTGTATGCGGTGTGTGCAAAAAGCCAGGTGAGAGTTTCAATATGGTTGCTGGAGGCTTGTAGCAGTGTGTGCAAAAGCCAGATGAGAGTTTCAATATGGTTGCTGGAGGCTGGAACAGAGAAGAGATAGTGAGATATAGTTTGGAGCTAGCCCAGTATTTATGCATTTAAAAGGAGCATTTGTTGCAGACAGATTTGAAGGTGTGAAGGGGGAGGTGAGATGGTGGTGGAGAAATACAGTGTGAAAGCTTACAATTTAACAAAGTAGAAATAAAGTTACTATGTAAACAAAAATCATATTAGATATGGATATTCATAAATAATGTTACAGGAGGATACAGTAGAGTCAAAGGTGAATCAATTAGATGGCTGTAGATACCTTGTAGCAGTGTGTGCAAAAAGCCAGGTAAGGGTTTCAATATGGTTGCTGTAGGCTTGTAGAAGTGTGTACAAAAAGCCAGGTGAGAGAGTTTCAATATGGTTGCTGGAGGCTGGAACAGAGAAGAGATAGTGAAATATAGTTTGGAGGTAGCCCAGTATTTATGCATTTAAAAGGAGCATTTTTTGCAGACAGATATGAAGGTGTGAAGGGGGTGGGGAGATAGTGGTGGAAAAATACAGTGTGAAAGCTTACAATTAAACAAAGTAGTAATAAAGTTACTATGTGAACAAAAATCATATCAGATATGGATATTCATAATTAATGTTACAGGAGGATACAGTGGAGTCAAAGGTGAATCAATTAGATGGCTGTAGATACCTTGTAGCAGTGTGTGCAAAAAGTCAGGTGAGAGTTTCAATATGGTTGCTGGAGGCTGGAACAGAGAAGAGATAGTGAGATATAGTTTGGAGCTAGCCCAGTATTTATGCATTTAAAAGGAGCATTTTTTGCAGACAGATATGAAGGTGTGAAGGGGGTGGGGAGATAGTGGTGGAAAAATACAGTGTGAAAGCTTACAATTAAACAAAGTAGTAATAAAGTTACTATGTGAACAAAAATCATATCAGATATGGATATTCATAATTAATGTTACAGGAGGATACAGTAGAGTCAAAGGTGAATCAATTAGATGGCTGTAGATACCTTGTAGCAGTGTGTGCAAAAAGTCAGGTGAGAGTTTCAATATGGTTGCTGGAGGCTGGAACAGAGAAGAGATAGTGAGATATAGTTTGGAGCTAGCCCAGTATTTATGCATTTAAAAGGAGCATTTGTTGCAGACAGATTTGAAGGTGTGAAGGGGGAGGTGAGATGGTGGTGGAGAAATACAGTGTGAAAGCTTACAATTTAACAAAGTAGTAATAAAGTTACTATGTAAACAAACATCATATTAGAAATGGATATTCATAAATAATGTTACAGGAGGATACAGTAGAGTCAAAGGTGAATCAATTAGATGGCTGTAGAAACCTTGTAGCAGTGTGTGCAAAAAGCCAGGTGAGAGTTTCAATATGGTTGCTGGAGACTTGTAGCATTGTTTGCAAAAAGCCAGATGAGAGTATCAATATGGTTGCTGGAGGCTTGTAGCAGTGTGTGCAAAAAGCCAGGTGAGAGTTTCATTATGGTTGCTGGAGGCTGGAACAGAGAAGAGATAGTGAGATATAGTTTGGAGCTAGCCTAGTATTTATGCATTTAAAAGGAGCATTTGTTGCAGACAGATATGAAGGTGTGAAGGGGGTGGGGAGATGGTGGTGGAGAAATACAGTGTGAAAGCTTACAATATAACAAAGTAGTAATAAAGTTACTATGTGAACAAAAATCATATCAGATATGGATATTCATAATTAATGTTACAGGAGGATACAGTAGAGTCAAAGGTGAATCAATTAGATGGCTGTAGATACCTTGTAGCAGTGTGTGCAAAAAGCCAGGTGAGAGTTTCAATATGGTTGCTGGAGGCTTGTAGCAGTTTGTGAAAAAAGCCAGGTGAGAGTTTCAATATGGTTGCTGGAGGCTTGTAGCAGTGTGTGCAAAAAGCCAGATGAGAGTTTCAATATGGTTGCTGGAGGCTTGTATCAGTGTGTACAAAAAGCCAGGTGAGAGTTTCATTATGGATGCTGGAGGCTGGAAAAGAGAAGAGAAAGTGAGATATAGTTTGGAGCTAGACTTGTATTTATGCATTCAAAAGAAGCATTTGTTGCAGACAGATATGAAGGTGTGAAGGGGGTGGGGAGATGGTGGTGGAGAAATACAGTGTGAAAGCTTACAATTTAACAAAGTAGTAATAAAGTTACTATGTGAACAAAAATCATATCAGATATGGATATTCATAGTTAATGTTACAGGATTATACAGTAAAGTCAAAGGTGAATCAATTAGATGGCTGTAGATACCTTGTAGCAGTGTGTGCAAAAGCCAGATGAGAGTTTCAATATGGTTGCTGGAGGCTGGAACAGAGAAGAGATAGTGAAATATAGTTTGGAGGTAGCCCAGTATTTATGCATTTAAAAGGAGCATTTTTTGCAGACAGATATGAAGGTGTGAAGGGGGTGGGGAGATAGTGGTGGAAAAATACAGTGTGAAAGCTTACAATTAAACAAAGTAGTAATAAAGTTACTATGTGAACAAAAATCATATCAGATATGGATATTCATAATTAATGTTACAGGAGGATACAGTAGAGTCAAAGGTGAATCAATTAGATGGCTGTAGATACCTTGTAGCAGTGTGTGCAAAAAGTCAGGTGAGAGTTTCAATATGGTTGCTGGAGGCTGGAACAGAAAAGAGATAGTGAGATATAGTTTGGAGCTAGCCCAGTATTTATGCATTTAAAAGGAGCATTTGTTGCAGACAGATTTGAAGGTGTGAAGGGGAGGTGAGATGGTGGTGGAGAAATACAGTGTGAAAGCTTACAATTTAACAAAGTAGTAATAAAGTTACTATGTAAACAAAAATCATATTAGATATGGATATTCATAATTAATGTTACAGGAGGATACAGTAGAGTCAAAGGTGAATCAATTAGATGGCTGTAGATACCTTGTAGCAGTGTGTGCAAAAAGTCAGGTGAGAGTTTCAATATGGTTGCTGGATGCTTGTAGCAGTGTGTGCAAAAAGCCAGGTAAGAGTTTCAATATGGTTGCTGGAGGCTGGAACAGAGAAGAGATAGTGAGATATAGTTTGGAGCTAGCCCAGTATTTATGCATTTAAAAGAAGCATTTGTTGCAGACAGATATGAAGGTGTGAAGGTGGTGGGGAGATGGAGGTGGAGAAATACAGTGTGAAAGCTTACAATTTAACAAAGTAGTAATAAAGTTACTATGTGAACAAAAATCATATCAGATATGGATATTCATAATTAATGTTACAGGAGAATACAGTAGAGTCAAAGGTGAATCAATTAGATGGCTGTAGATACCTTGTAGCAGTGTGTGCAAAAAGCCAGATGAGAGTATCAATATGGTTGCTGGAGGCTTGTAGCAGTGTGTGCAAAAAGCCAGGTGAGAGTTTCATTATGGTTGCTGGAGGCTGGAACAGAGAAGAGATAGTGAGATATAGTTTGGAGCTTTCCCAGTATTTATGCATTTAAAATGAGCATTTGTTGCAGATAGCTTTGAAGGTGTGAAGGGGGAGGTGAGATGGTGGTGGAGAAATACAGTGTGAAAGCTTACAATTTAACAAAGTAGTAATAAATTTACTATGTAAACAAAAATCATATTAGAAATGGATATTCATAAATAATGTTACAGGAGGATACAGTATAGTCAAAGGTGAATCAATTAGATGGCTGTAGAAACCTTGTAGCAGTGTGTGCAAAAAGCCAGGTGAGAGTTTCAATATGGTTGCTGGAGGCTGGAACATAGAAGAGATAGTGAGATATAGTTTGGAGCTATCCCAGTATTTCTGCATTTAAAAGGAGCATTTGTTGCAGACAGATATGAAGGTGTGAAGGGGGTGGGGAGATGGTGGTGGAGAAATACAGTGTGAAAGCTTACAATATAACAAAGTAGTAATAAAGTTACTATGTGAACAAAAATCATATCAGATATGGATATTCATAATTAATGTTACAGGAGGATACAGTAGAGTCAAAGGTGAATCAATTAGATGCCTGTAGATACCTTGTAGCAGTGTGTGCAAAAAGCCAGGTGAGAGTTTCAATATGGTTGCTGGAGGCTTCTAGCAGTGTGTGCAAAAAGCCAGGTGAGAGTTTCAATATGGTTGCTGGAGGCTTGTAGCAGTGTGTGCAAAAAGCCAGGTGAGAGTTTCAATATGGTTGCTGGAGGCTTGTAGCAGTGTGTGCAAAAAGCCAGGTGATAGTTTCATTATGGTTGCTGGAGGCTGGAACAGAGAAGAGATAGTGAGATATAGTTTGGAGCTAGCCCAGTATTTATGCATTTAAAAGGAGCATTTGTTGCAGACAGATATGAAGATGTGAAGGGGTTGGGGAGATGGTGGTGGAGAAATACAGTGTGAAAGCTTACAATTTAACAAAGTAGTAATAAAGTTACTATGTGAACAAAAATCATATCAGATATGGATATTCATAGTTAATGTTACAGGAGTATACAGTAAAGTCAAAGGTGAATCAATTAGATGGCTGTAGATACCTTGTAGCAGTGTGTGCAAAAAGTCAGGTGAGAGTTTCAATATGGTTGCTGGAGGCTGGAACAGAGAAGAGATAGTGAGATATAGTTTGGAGCTAGCCCAGTATTTATGCATTTAAAAGGAGCATTTGTTGCAGACAGATTTGAAGGTGTGAAGGGGGAGGTGAGATGGTGGTGGAGAAATACAGTGTGAAAGCTTACAATTTAACAAAGTAGTAATAAAGTTACTATGTAAACAAAAATCATATTAGATATGGATATTCATAATTAATGTTACAGGAGGATACAGTAGAGTCAAAGGTGAATCAATTAGATGGATTTAGATAGCTTGTAGCAGTGTGTGCAAAAAGCCAGGTGAGAGTTTCAATATGGTTGCTGGAGGCTTGTAGCAGTGTGTGCAAAAAGCCAGATGAGAGTATCAATATGGTTGCTGGAGGCTTGTAGCAGTGTGTGCAAAAAGCCAGGTGATAGTTTCATTATGGTTGCTGGAGTCTGGAAAAGAGAAGAGATAGTGAGATATAGTTTGGAGCTAGCCCAGTATTTATGCATTTAAAAGGAGCATTTGTTGCAGACAGATATGAAGATGTGAAGGGGTTGGGGAGATGGTGGTGGAGAAATACAGTGTGAAAGCTTACAATTTAACAAAGTAGTAATAAAGTTACTATGTGAACAAAAATCATATCAGATATGGATATTCATAATTAATGTTACAGGAGGATACAGTAGAGTCAAAGATGAATCAACTAGATGGCTGTAGATACCTTGTAGCAGTGTGTGCAAAAAGTCAGGTGAGAGTTTCAATATGGTTGCTGGAGGCTGGAACAGAGAAGAGATAGTGAGATATAGTTTGGAGCTAGCCCAGTATTTATGCATTTAAAATGAGCATTTGTTGCAGACAGATATGAAGGTGTGAAGGGTTTGGGAAGATGGTGGTGGAGAAATACAGTGTGAAAGCTTACAATTTAACAAAGTAGTAATAAAGTTACTATGTGAACAAAAATCATATCTGATATGGATATTCATAATTAATGTTACAGGAGGATACAGTAGAGTCAAAGGTGAATCAATTAGATGGATTTAGATAGCTTGTAGCAGTGTGTGCAAAAAGCCAGGTGAGAGTTTTAATATGGTTGCTGGAGGCTTGTAGCAGTGTGTGCAAAAAGCCAGATGAGAGTATCAATATGGTTGCTGGAGGCTTGTAGCAGTGTGTGCAAAAAGCCAGGTGAGAGTTTCATTATGGTTGCTGGAGGCTGGAACAGAGAAGAGATAGTGAGATATAGTTTGGAGCTATCCCAGTATTTATGCATTTAAAATGAGCATTTGTTGCAGACAGATTTGAAGGTGTGAAGGAGGCGGTGTGATGGTGGTGGAGAAATACAGTGTGAAAGCTTACAATTTAACAAAGTAGTAATAAAGTTACTATGTAAACAAAAATCATATTAGAAATGGATATTCATATATAATGTTACAGGAGGATATAGTAGAGTCAAAGGTGAATCAATTAGATGGCTGTAGAAACCTTGTAGCAGTGTGTGCAAAAAGCCAGGTGAGAGTTTCAATATGGTTGCTGGAGGCTTGTAGCAGTGTGTGCAAAAAGCCAGGTGAGAGTTTCAATATGGTTGCTGGAGGCTTGTATCAGTGTGTACAAAAAGCCAGGTGAGCGTTTCATTATGGATGCTGGAGGCTGGAACAGAGAAGAGATAGTGAGATATAGTTTGGAGATAGCCTAGTATTTATGCATTCAAAAGAAGCATTTGTTGCAGACAGATATGAAGGTGTGAAGGGGTTGGGGAGATGGTGGTGGAGAAATACAGTGTGAAAGCTTACAATTTAACAAAGTAGTAATAAAGTTACTATGTGAACAAAAATCATATCAGATATGGATATTCATAGTTAATGTTACAGGAGTATACAGTAAAGTCAAAGGTGAATCAATTAGATGGCTGTAGATACCTTGTAGCGGTGTGTGCAAAAAGCCAGGTGAGAGTTTCAATATGGTTCCTGGAGGCTTGTAGCAGTGTGTGCAAAAGCCAGATGAAAGTTTCAATATGGTTGCTGGAGGCTGGAACAGAGAAGAGATAGTGAGATATAGTTTGGAGCTAGCCCAGTATTTATGCATTTAAAAGGAGCATTTGTTGCAGAGAGATTTGAAGGTGTGAAGGGGGAGGTGAGATGGTGGTGGAGAAATACAGTGTGAAAGCTTACAATTTAACAAAGTAGTAATAAAGTTACTATGTAAACAAAAATCATATTAGATATGGATATTCATAAATAATGTTACAGGAGGATACAGTAGAGTCAAAGGTGAATCAATTAGATGGCTGTAGATACCTTGTAGCAGTGTGTGCAAAAAGCCAGATGAGAGTATCAATATGGTTGCTGGAGGCTTGTAGAAGTGTGTGCAAAAAGCCAGGTGAGAGTATCAATATGGTTGTTGGAGGCTTGTATCAGTGTGTACAAAAAGCCAGGTGAGAGTTTCATTATGGATGCTGGAGGCTGGAACAGAGAAGAGATAGTGAGATATAGTTTGGAGCTAGACTAGTATTTATGCATTCAAAAGAAGCATTTGTTGCAGACAGATATGAAGGTGTGAAGGGGTTGGGGAGATGGTATTGGAGAAATACAGTGTGAAAGCTTACAATTTAACAAAATAGTAATAAAGTTACTATGTGAACAAAAATCATATCAGATATGGATATTCATAGTTAATGTTACAGGAGTATACAGTAAAGTCAAAGGTGAATAAATTAGATGGCTGTAGATACCATGTAGCGGTGTGTGCAAAAAGCCAGGTGAGAGTTTCATTATGGTTGCTGGAGGCTGGAACAGAGAAGAGATAGTGAGATATAGTTTGGAGCTAGCCCAGTATTTATGCATTTAAAAGGAGCATTTGTTGCAGACAGATATGAAGATGTGAAGGGGTTGGGGAGATGGTGGTGGAGAAATACAGTGTGAAAGCTTACAATTTAACAAAGTAGTAATAAAGTTACTATGTAAACAAAAATCATATTAGATATGGATATTCATAAATAATGTTACAGGAGTATACAGTAGAGTCAAAGGTGAATAAATTAGATGGCTGTAGATACCTTGTAACAGTGTGTGCAAAAAGCCAGGTAAGAGTTTCAATATGGTTGCTGGAGGCTTGTAGAAGTGTGTGCAAAAAGCCAGGTGAGAGTTTCAATATGGTTGCTGGAGGCTGGAACAGAGAAGAGATGGTGAAATATAGTTTGGAGGTAGCCTAGTATTTATGCATTTAAAAGGAGCATTTTTTGCAGACAGATATGAAGGTGTGAAGGGGATGGGGAGATAGTGGTGGAAAAATACAGTGTGAAAGCTTACAATTAAACAAAGTAGTAATAAAGTTACTATGTGTACAAAAATCATATCAGATATGGATATTCATAAATAATGTTACAGGAGGATACAGTAGAGTCAAAGGTGAATCAATTAGATGGCTGTAGATACCTTGTAGCAGTGTGTGCAAAAAGTCAGGTGAGAGTTTCAATATGGTTGCTGGAGGCTGGAACAGAGAAGAGATAGTGAGATATAGTTTGGAGCTAGCCCAGTATTTATGCATTTAAAAGGAGCATTTGTTGCAGACAGATTTGAAGATGTGAAGGGGGAGGTGAGATGGTGGTGGAGAAATACAGTGTGAAAGCTTACAATTTAACAAAGTAGTAATAAAGTTACTATGTAAACAAAAATCATATAAGATATGGATATTCATAATTAATGTTACAGGAGGATACAGTAGAGTCAAAGGTGAATCAATTAGATGGATTTAGATAGCTTGTAGCAGTGTGTGCAAAAAGCCAGGTGAGAGTTTCAATATGGTTGCTGGAGGCTTGTAGCAGTGTGTGCAAAAAGCCAGATGAGAGTATCAATATGGTTGCTGGAGGCTTGTAGCAGTGTGTGCAAAAAGCCAGGTGATAGTTTCATTATGGTTGCTGGAGTCTGGAAAAGAGAAGAGATAGTGAGATATAGTTTGGAGCTAGCCCAGTATTTATGCATTTAAAAGGAGCATTTGTTGCAGACAGATATGAAGATGTGAAGGGGTTGGGGAGATGGTGGTGGAGAAATACAGTGTGAAAGCTTACAATTTAACAAAGTAGTAATAAAGTTACTATGTGAACAAAAATCATATCAGATATGGATATTCATAATTAATGTTACAGGAGGATACAGTAGAGTCAAAGATGAATCAATTAGATGGCTGTAGATACCTTGTAGCAGTGTGTGCAAAAAGTCAGGTGAGAGTTTCAATATGGTTGCTGTAGGCTGGAACAGAGAAGAGATAGTGAGATATAGTTTGGAGCTAGCCCAGTATTTATGCATTTAAAATGAGCATTTGTTGCAGACAGATATGAAGGTGTGAAGGGTTTGGGAAGATGGTGGTGGAGAAATACAGTGTGAAAGCTTACAATTTAACAAAGTAGTAATAAAGTTACTATGTGAACAAAAATCATATCAGATATGGATATTCATAATTAATGTTACAGGAGGATACAGTAGAGTCAAAGGTGAATCAATTAGATGGATTTAGATAGCTTGTAGCAGTGTGTGCAAAAAGCCAGGTGAGAGTTTTAATATGGTTGCTGGAGGCTTGTAGCAGTGTGTGCAAAAAGCCAGATGAGAGTATCAATATGGTTGCTGGAGGCTTGTATCAGTGTGTACAAAAAGCCAGGTGAGCGTTTCATTATGGATGCTGGAGGCTGGAACAGAGAAGAGATAGTGAGATATAGTTTGGAGCTATCCCAGTATTTATGCATTTAAAACAAGCATTTGTTGCAGACAGATTTGAAGGTGTGAAGGGGGCGGTGTGATGGTGGTGGAGAAATACAGTGTGAAAGCTTACAATTTAACAAAGTAGTAATAAAGTTACTATGTAAACAAAAATCATATTAGAAATGGATATTCATAAATAATGTTACAGGAGGATATAGTAGAGTCAAAGGTGAATCAATTAGATGGCTGTAGAAACCTTGTAGCAGTGTGTGCAAAAAGCCAGGTGAGAGTTTCAATATGGTTGCTGGAGGCTTGTAGCAGTGTGTGCAAAAAGCCAGGTGAGAGTTTCAATATGGTTGCTGGAGGCTTGTAGCAGTGTGTGCAAAAAGCCAGGTGAGAGTTTCAATATGGTTGCTGGAGGCTTGTATCAGTGTGTACAAAAAGCCAGGTGAGAGTTTCATTATGGATGCTGGAGGCTGGAACAGAGAAGAGATAGTGAGATATAGTTTGGAGCTAGCCTAGTATTTATGCATTCAAAAGAAGCATTTGTTGCAGACAGATATGAAGGTGTGAAGGGGTTGGGGAGATGGTGGTGGAGAAATACAGTGTGAAAGCTTACAATTTAACAAAGTAGTAATAAAGTTACTATGTGAACAAAAATCATATCAGATATGGATATTCATAGTTAATGTTACAGGAGTATACAGTAAAGTCAAAGGTGAATCAATTAGATGGCTGTAGATACCTTGTAGCGGTGTGTGCAAAAAGCCAGGTGAGAGTTTCAATATGGTTGCTGGAGGCTTGTAGCAGTGTGTGCAAAAGCCAGATGAGAGTTTCAATATGGTTGCTGGAGGCTGGAACAGAGAAGAGATAGTGAGATATAGTTTGGAGCTAGCCCAGTATTTATGCATTTAAAAGGAGCATTTGTTGCAGAGAGATTTGAAGGTGTGAAGGGGGAGGTGAGATGGTGGTGGAGAAATACAGTGTGAAAGCTTACAATTTAACAAAGTAGTAATAAAGTTACTATGTAAACAAAAATCATATTAGATATGGATATTAATAAATAATGTTACAGGAGGATACAGTAGAGTCAAAGGTGAATCAATTAGATGGCTGTAGATACCTTGTAGCAGTGTGTGCAAAAAGCCAGATGAGAGTATCAATATGGTTGCTGGAGGCTTGTAGAAGTGTGTGCAAAAAGCCAGGTGAGAGTTTCAATATGGTTGCTGGAGGCTTTTAGCAGTGTGTGCAAAAAGCCAGGTGAGAGTTTCAATATGGTTGCTGGAGGCTTGTATCAGTGTGTACAAAAAGCCAGGTGAGAGTTTCATTATGGATGCTGGAGGCTGGAACAGAGAAGAGATAGTGAGATATAGTTTGGAGCTAGCCTAGTATTTATGCATTCAAAAGAAGCATTTGTTGCAGACAGATATGAAGGTGTGAAGGGGTTGGGGAGATGGTGGTGGAGAAATACAGTGTGAAAGCTTACAATTTAACAAAGTAGTAATAAAGTTACTATGTAAACAAAAATCATATTAGATATGGATATTCATAATTAATGTTACAGGAGGATACAGTAGAGTCAAAGGTGATTCAATTAGATGGATTTAGATAGCTTGTAGCAGTGTGTGCAAAAAGCCAGGTGAGAGCTTCAATATGGTTGCTGGAGGCTTGTAGCAGTGTGTGCAAAAAGCCAGATGAGAGTATCAATATGGTTGCTGGAGGCTTGTAGCAGTGTGTGCAAAAAGCCAGGTGATAGTTTCATTATGGTTGCTGGAGGCTGGAACAGAGAAGAGATAGTGAGATATAGTTTGGAGCTAGCCCAGTATTTATGCATTTAGAAGGAGCATTTGTTGCAGACAGATATGAAGATGTGAAGGGGTTGGGGAGATGGTGGTGGAGAAATACAGTGTGAAAGCTTACAATTAAACAAAGTAGTAATAAAGTTACTATGTGAACAAAAATCATATCAGATATGGATATTCATAATTAATGTTACAGGAGGATACAGTAGAGTCAAAGATGAATCAATTAGATGGCTGTAGATTCCTTGTAGCAGTGTGTGCAAAAAGTCAGGTGAGAGTTTCAATATGGTTGCTGGAGGCTGGAACAGAGAAGAGATAGTGAGATATAGTTTGGAGCTAGCCCAGTATTTATGCATTTAAAAGGAGCATTTGTTGCAGACAGATATGAAGGTGTGAAGGGGTTGGGGAGATGGTGGTGGAGAAATACAGTGTGAAAGCTTACAATTTAACAAAGTAGTAATAAAGTTACTATGTGAACAAAAATCATATCAGATATGGATATTCATAATTAATGTTACAGGAGGATACAGTAGAGTCAAAGATGAATCAATTAGATGGCTGTAGATACCTTGTAGCAGTGTGTGCAAAAAGCCAGGTGAGAGTTTCAATATGGTTGCTGGAGGCTTGTAGCAGTGTGTGCAAAAAGCCAGGTAAGAGTTTCAATATGGTTGCTGCAGGCTGGAACAGAGAAGAGATAGTGAGATATAGTTTGGAGCTATCCCAGTATTTATGCATTTAAAAGGAGCATTTGTTGCAGACAGATATGAAGGTGTTAAGGAAGTGGGGAGATGGTGGTGGAGAAATACAGTGTGAAAGCTTACAATTTAACAAAGTAGAATTAAAGTTACTATGTGAACAAAAATCATATCAGCTATGGATATTCATAATTAATGTTAAAGGGGGATACAGTAGAGTCAAAGGTGAATCAATTAGATGGCTGCAGATACCTTGTAGCAGTGTGTGCAAAAAGCCAGGTGAGAGTTTCAATATGGTTGCTGGAGGCTTGTAGCAGTGTGTGCAAAAAGCCAGGTGATAGTTTCATTATGGTTGCTGGAGGCTGGAACAGAGAAGAGATAGTGAGATATAGCTTGGAGCTAGCCCAGGATTTATGCATTTAAAAGGAGCATTTGTTGCAGACAGATTTGAAGATGTGAAGGGGTTGGGGAGATGGTGGTGGAGAAATACAGTGTGAAAGCTTACAATTTAACAAAGTAGTAATAAAGTTACTATGTGAACAAAAATCATATCAGATATGGATATTCATAATTAATGTTACAGGAGGATACAGTAGAGTCAAAGATGAATCAATTAGATGGCTGTAGATACCTTGTAGCAGTGTGTGCAAAAAGTCAGGTGAGAGTTTCAATATGGTTGCTGGAGGCTGGAACAGAGAAGAGATAGTGAGATATAGTTTGGAGCTATCCCAGTATTTATGCATTTAAAATGAGCATTTGTTGCAGACAGATATGAAGGTGTGAAGGGGGCGGTGTGATGGTGGTGGAGAAATACAGTGTGAAAGCTTACAATTTAACAAAGTAGTAATAAAGTTACTATGTAAATAAAATTCATATTAGAAATGGATATTCATAAATAATGTTACAGGAGGATACAGTAGAGTCAAAGGTGAATCAATTAGATGGCTGTAGATACCTTGTAGCAGTGTGTGCAAAAAGCCAGGTGAGAGTTTCAATATGGTTGCTGGAGGCTTGTAGCAGTGTGTGCAAAAAGCCAGGTGAGAGTTTCAATATGGTTGCTGGAGGCTTGTATCAGTGTGTACAAAAAGCCAGGTGAGAGTTTCATTATGGATGCTGGAGGCTGGAACAGAGAAGAGACAGTGAGATATAGTATGGAGCTAGCCTAGTATTTATGAATTCAAAAGAAGCATTTGTTGCAGACAGATATGAAGGTGTGAAGGGGTTGGGGAGATGGTGGTGGAGAAATACAGTGTGAAAGCTTACATTTAACAAAGTAGTAATAAAGTTACTATGTGAACAAAAATTATATCAGATATGGATATTCATAATTAATGTTACAGGAGGATACAGTAGAGTCAAAGGTGAATCAATTAGATGGCTGTAGATATCTTGTAGCAGTGTGTGCAAAAAGCCAGATGAGAGTATCAATATGGTTGCTGGAGGCTTGTACCAGTGTGTGCAAAAAGCCAGGTGAGAGTTTCATTATGGTTGCTGGAGGCTGGAACAGAGAAGAGATAGGGAGATATAGTTTGGAGCTATCCCAGTATTTATGCATTTAAAATGAGCATTTGTTGCAGATAGATTTGAAGGTGTGAAGGGGGCGGTGAGATGGTGGTGGAGAAATACAGTGTGAAAGCTTACAATTTAACAAAGTAGTAATAAAGTTACTATGTAAACAAAAATCATATTAGAAATGGATATTCATAAATAATGTTACAGGAGGATACAGTAGAGTCAAAGGTGAATCAATTAGATGGCTGTAGAAACCTTGTAGCAGTGTGTGCAAAAAGCCAGGTGAGAGTTTCAATATGGTTGCTGGAGGCTTGTAGCAGTGTGTGCAAAAAGCCAGGTGAGAGTTTCAATATGGTTGCTGGAGGCTGGAACAGAGAAGAGATAGTGAGATATAGTTTGGAGCTATCCCAGTATTTATGCATTTAAAAGGAGCATTTGTTGCAGACAGATATGAAGGTGTGAAGGGGGTGGGGAGATGATGGTGGAGAAATACAGTGTGAAATCTTACAATATAACAAAGTGGTAATAAAGTTACTATGTGAACAAAAATCATATCAGATATGGATATTCATAATTAATGTTACAGGAGGATACAGTAGAGTCAAAGGTGAATCAATTAGATGGCTGTAGATACCTTGTAGCAGTGTGTGCAAAAAGCCAGGTGAGAGTTTCAATATGGTTGCTGGAGGCTTGTAGCAGTGTGTGCAAAAAGCCAGGTGAGAGTTTCAATATGGTTGCTGGAGGCTTGTATCAGTGTGTACAAAAAGCCAGGTGAGAGTTTCATTATGGATGCTGGAGGCTGGAACAGAGAAGAGACAGTGAGATATAGTATGGAGCTAGCCTAGTATTTATGAATTCAAAAGAAGCATTTGTTGCAGACAGATATGAAGGTGTGAAGGGGTTGGGGAGATGGTGGTGGAGAAATACAGTGTGAAAGCTTACATTTAACAAAGTAGTAATAAAGTTACTATGTGAACAAAAATTATATCAGATATGGATATTCATAATTAATGTTACAGGAGGATACAGTAGAGTCAAAGGTGAATCAATTAGATGGCTGTAGATATCTTGTAGCAGTGTGTGCAAAAAGCCAGATGAGAGTATCAATATGGTTGCTGGAGGCTTGTACCAGTGTGTGCAAAAAGCCAGGTGAGAGTTTCATTATGGTTGCTGGAGGCTGGAACAGAGAAGAGATAGGGAGATATAGTTTGGAGCTATCCCAGTATTTATGCATTTAAAATGAGCATTTGTTGCAGATAGATTTGAAGGTGTGAAGGGGGCGGTGAGATGGTGGTGGAGAAATACAGTGTGAAAGCTTACAATTTAACAAAGTAGTAATAAAGTTACTATGTAAACAAAAATCATATTAGAAATGGATATTCATAAATAATGTTACAGGAGGATACAGTAGAGTCAAAGGTGAATCAATTAGATGGCTGTAGAAACCTTGTAGCAGTGTGTGCAAAAAGCCAGGTGAGAGTTTCAATATGGTTGCTGGAGGCTTGTAGCAGTGTGTGCAAAAAGCCAGGTGAGAGTTTCAATATGGTTGCTGGAGGCTGGAACAGAGAAGAGATAGTGAGATATAGTTTGGAGCTATCCCAGTATTTATGCATTTAAAAGGAGCATTTGTTGCAGACAGATATGAAGGTGTGAAGGGGGTGGGGAGATGATGGTGGAGAAATACAGTGTGAAATCTTACAATATAACAAAGTGGTAATAAAGTTACTATGTGAACAAAAATCATATCAGATATGGATATTCATAATTAATGTTACAGGAGGATACAGTAGAGTCAAAGGTGAATCAATTAGATGGCTGTAGATACCTTGTAGCAGTGTTTGCAAAAAGCCAGGTGAGAGTTTCAATATGGTTGCTGGAGGCTTGTAGCAGTGTGTGCAAAAAGCCAGGTGAGAGTTTCAATATGGTTGCTGGAGGCTTGTAGCAGTGTGTGCAAAAAGCCAGGTGAGAGTTTTAATATGGTTGCTGGAGGCTTGTATCAGTGTGTACAAAAAGCCAGGTGAGAGTTTCATTATGGATGCTGGAGGCTGGAACAGAGAAGAGACAGTGAGATATAGTTTGGATCTAGCCTAGTATTTATGCATTCAAAAGAAGCATTTGTTGCAGACAGATATGAAGGTGTGAAGGGGTTGGGGAGATGGTGGTGGAGAAATACAGTGTGAAAGCTTACATTTAACAAAGTAGGAATAAAGTTACTATGTGAACAAAAATTATATCAGATATGGATATTCATAATTAATGTTACAGGAGGATACAGTAGAGTCAAAGATGAATCAATTAGATGGCTGTAGATACCTTGTAGCAGTGTGTGCAAAAAGTCAGGTGAGAGTTTCAATATGGTTGCTGGAGGCTGGAACAGAGAAGAGATAGTGAGATATAGTTTGGAGCTATCCCAGTATTTATGCATTTAAAATGAGCATTTGTTGCAGATAGATTTGAAGGTGTGAAGGGGGCGGTGAGATGGTGGTGGAGAAATACAGTGTGAAAGCTTACAATTTAACAAAGTAGTAATAAAGTTACTATGTAAACAAAAATCATATTAGAAATGGATATTCATAAATAATGTTACAGGAGGATACAGTAGAGTCAAAGGTGAATCAATTAGATGGCTGTAGAAACCTTGTAGCAGTGTGTGCAAAAAGCCAGTTGAGAGATTCAATATGGTTGCTGGAGGCTTGTAGCAGTGTGTGCAAAAAGCCAGGTGAGAGTTTCAATATGGTTGCTGGAGGCTGGAACAGAGAAGAGATAGGGAGATATAGTTTGGAGCTATCCCAGTATTTATGCATTTAAAATGAGCATTTGTTGCAGATAGATTTGAAGGTGTGAAGGGGGCGGTGAGATGGTGGTGGAGAAATACAGTGTGAAAGCTTACAATTTAACAAAGTAGTAATAAAGTTACTATGTAAACAAAAATCATATTAGAAATGGATATTCATAAATAATGTTACAGGAGGATACAGTAGAGTCAAAGGTGAATCAATTAGATGGCTGTAGAAACCTTGTAGCAGTGTGTGCAAAAAGCCAGGTGAGAGTTTCAATATGGTTGCTGGAGGCTTGTAGCAGTGTGTGCAAAAAGCCAGGTGAGAGTTTCAATATGGTTGCTGGAGGCTGGAACAGAGAAGAGATAGTGAGATATAGTTTGGAGCTATCCCAGTATTTATGCATTTAAAAGGAGCATTTGTTGCAGACAGATATGAAGGTGTGAAGGGGGTGGGGAGATGATGGTGGAGAAATACAGTGTGAAATCTTACAATATAACAAAGTGGTAATAAAGTTACTATGTGAACAAAAATCATATCAGATATGGATATTCATAATTAATGTTACAGGAGGATACAGTAGAGTCAAAGGTGAATCAATTAGATGGCTGTAGATACCTTGTAGCAGTGTTTGCAAAAAGCCAGGTGAGAGTTTCAATATGGTTGCTGGAGGCTTGTAGCAGTGTGTGCAAAAAGCCAGGTGAGAGTTTCAATATGGTTGCTGGAGGCTTGTAGCAGTGTGTGCAAAAAGCCAGGTGAGAGTTTTAATATGGTTGCTGGAGGCTTGTATCAGTGTGTACAAAAAGCCAGGTGAGAGTTTCATTATGGATGCTGGAGGCTGGAACAGAGAAGAGACAGTGAGATATAGTTTGGATCTAGCCTAGTATTTATGCATTCAAAAGAAGCATTTGTTGCAGACAGATATGAAGGTGTGAAGGGGTTGGGGAGATGGTGGTGGAGAAATACAGTGTGAAAGCTTACATTTAACAAAGTAGGAATAAAGTTACTATGTGAACAAAAATTATATCAGATATGGATATTCATAATTAATGTTACAGGAGGATACAGTAGAGTCAAAGGTGAATCAATTAGATGGCTGTAGATACCTTGTAGCAGTGTGTGCAAAAAGTCAGGTGAGAGTTTCAATATGGTTGCTGGAGGCTGGAACAGAGAAGAGATAGTGAGATATAGTTTGGAGCTATCCCAGTATTTATGCATTTAAAATGAGCATTTGTTGCAGATAGATTTGAAGGTGTGAAGGGGGCGGTGAGATGGTGGTGGAGAAATACAGTGTGAAAGCTTACAATTTAACAAAGTAGTAATAAAGTTACTATGTAAACAAAAATCATATTAGAAATGGATATTCATAAATAATGTTACAGGAGGATACAGTAGAGTCAAAGGTGAATCAATTAGATGGCTGTAGAAACCTTGTAGCAGTGTGTGCAAAAAGCCAGTTGAGAGATTCAATATGGTTGCTGGAGGCTTGTAGCAGTGTGTGCAAAAAGCCAGGTGAGAGTTTCAATATGGTTGCTGGAGGCTGGAACAGAGAAGAGATAGTGAGATATAGTTTGGAGCTATCCCAGTATTTATGCATTTAAAAGGAGCATTTGTTGCAGATAGATTTGAAGGTGTGAAGGGGGCGGTGAGATGGTGGTGGAGAAATACAGTGTGAAAGCTTACAATTTAACAAAGTAGTAATAAAGTTACTATGTAAACAAAAATCATATTAGAAATGGATATTCATAAATAATGTTACAGGAGGATACAGTAGAGTCAAAGGTGAATCAAGTAGATGGCTGTAGATACCTTGTAGCAGTGTGTGCAAAAAGCCAGGTGAGAGTTTCAATATGGTTGCTGGAGGCTTGTAGCAGTGTGTGCAAAAAGCCAGATGAGAGTATCAATATGGTTGCTGGAGGCTTGTAGCAGTGTTTGCAAAAAGCCAGGTGAGAGTTTCAATATGGTTGCTGGAGGCTGGAACAGAGAAGAGATAGCGCAGTCTACCTCTATAAATCAACACATAATACTGTATAAGACCAGCACAGTCTACCTCTATATATCCGCATATAATACTGTATAAGTCCAGTACAGTCTACCTTTATATATCCGCATATAATACTGTATAAGTCCAGTACAGTCTACCTCTATATATCCACACAAAATACTGTATAAGACCAGCACAGTCTACCTCTATATATCCACACATAATACTGTATAATACCATCACAGTCTACATCTATATATCCACACATAATACTGTATAATACCAGCACAGTCTACATCTATATATCCACACATAATACTGTATAATACCAGCACAGTCTACATATATATATATATCCACACATAATACTGTATAAGACCAGCGCAGTCTACCTCTATAAATCCACACATAATACTGTATAAGACCAGCGCAGTCTACCTCTATAAATCCACACATAATACTGTATAAGACCAGCACAGTCTACATCTATATATCCGCATATAATACTGTATAAGTCCAGTACAGTCTACCTCTATATATCCGCATATAATACTGTATAAGTCCAGTACAGTCTACCTCTATATATCCACACATAATACTGTATAAGACCAGCACAGTCTACCTCTATATATCCACACATAATACTGTATAAGACCAGCACAGTCTACCTCTATATATCCACACATAATACTGTATAATACCATCACAGTCTACATCTATATATCCACACATAATACTGTATAATACCGGCACAGTCTACATCTATATATCCACACATAATACTGTATAATACCAGCACAGTCTACATATATATATATATATCCACACATAATACTGTATAATACCAGCACAGCCTACATCTACATATCCACACATAATACTGTATAATACCATCACAGTCTACATCTATATATCCACACATAATACTGTATAAGACCAGCGCAGTCTACCTCTATAAATCCACACATAATACTGTATAAGACCAGCGCAGTCTACCTCTATAAATCCACACATAATACTGTATAAGACCAGCACAGTCTACATCTATATATCCACACATAATAATGTATAAGACCAGCACAGTCTACCTCTATAAATCCACACATAATACTGTATAAGACCAGCACAGTCTACCTCTATATATGCACACATAATACTGTATAAGACCAGCACAGTCTACCTCTATAAATCCACACATAATACTGTATTAGAGCAGCACAGACTACCTCTATAAATCCACACATAATACTGTATAAGACCAGCACAGTCTACCTCTATAAATCCACACATAATACTGTATAAGACCTATGCAGTCTACCTCTATATATCCACACATAATACTGTATAAGACCAGCACTCTCTACCTCTATGTATCCACACATAATACTGTATAAGACCAGCATAGTCTACCTCTATATATGCACACATAATACTGTATAAGACCAGCACAGTCTACCTCTATAAATCAACACATTATACTGTATAAAACCAGTGCAGTCTATCTCTATAAATCAATACATAATACTGTATAAGACCATGTTAGATATTAATTTCTTCTTTATGAGTTTATTGGCTAAGAATATTATGATTTTCCTTGTATCTTACTAGAATGTTTAAGAAGGTTATCTGTAGAAATATTTAAGGTAATATTCCCTTCTGCATCTGTTTCCTGTTTCCTTTCTTTGTCTTGCATCTGCTGACTAAGAAACCTAGCTGCAGGAAGCCGTTATTTGTGATAAGGATTGTTTTGCTGAGTTAGACAGAAAAAGACACTTGCTTGCAAATGTGTATTTAACCCTATTCTCAACTATGCTATTAGCTGTGACATGTGTTATGCTATATAAGGGGCTGCCGCCCAACAGATTATTCTGATGGCACTCTGACTTCTGTGCATTATTTTCTCTCATTATATCTTGGTACCCAGATATAATATATACACACATCAGAATACATGATTACTCACTAATCTGATCCTATCATTTTGGTCCTTCGAGCGGTGGTTGTTTCCCTTATCATTCCTTAGATGGAGCAAAACGCCTTTTACCGTGCACGGGGGGTATGTCGCTGAGGACTCCCTTACCTTGAGCAAGACCCCAGGCCTGATATATACGATCATTTGGACCACAGAGGCAAGGTGTTTTTCCGAGGGATGAAAAGGCACAGCTTACAACGAACTGACAGTGAGTATATGAATTTCTGTTGCATTTGCATGTGTGTGTATGTCCCTAGGTCCTTGCCTAACAGTGATATTAAGTAAAAGAGTTGTACAACTCTCTTACCCACAGAGAGGTAAAAGAGTCCTTATCCTAAAGAAAGGACTTTAAAATAAGTTCTCCGTACGTAACGTTATTGAGAAAGCTTACCATGAAAAAGGGGTAAATGAGTCCGACTTTCAAATGAGCTCTTGCAAGAAAATATGTATGTGTGTACATGTTAACATTTTGTATGTTTTTAAATACCGGTACGGGGTGTATGTATGTTTGTGAGAGGTGTACCACGGATAACGGATTTATTGGTTATTGTATATACCTGTAAACATTCTGTATATTTCTGTGTACTTGTGAGTGTATGTATATATACATGTATTCTTTTGTGTTGTTCTAAAACCTTCTTACCTGCAACTATCCAATTTTAGTAGTGAAGTTGTCACACACTACCTGAAGTCCACCGACGGGCTACCCAGTGACTTGCCTGTGTTTTGGTAAAACGTGCGGGTGATTTTTATTTCTATCTCTAAAGAAATGTTTAATATGCAAAGGGTTTCTGGTGTGCATCTGTATCGTATGTCTGGTAAAAACACACTTATGTGTGGGAATTGTGAACACTGTATTCTAGAATTGTTTTCTCATGTATATTTGTGTATATATAAAGTTTCTGTGTGTTTGTAACTTTACTCAATGCTTTACCTTTGGACAGGGAGGTGACTGGTCTGCATTTTGAGAAGACGTGCAGGCTCTGGCCAACCCCCCACATAGCAGTCCACTCCCCTTCCTACTCCCATTTTCTCTCTGTGTGTGTGTGTGTGTGTGTGTGTTTTTATGTGAAAATATGTCTGTCTGTATCATTGAGGGAAAATAGCAGAAGGGAGAAAGTGTGGTTGCTGTAAAGAGAGACAAAGGCATGTTATTACAACCCCTTTTAAGCGATGACGATGCTCACCACACCCACTGGATACACAGCATCTACTATACTACCTCTGCTGGAATCAGTGCCCTGTATCCACTACTTCTTGGCAATATTAATCCTTATTAAAAGTAAGGTATAGGAGACGTTCAAACTTTATTAAGCTTTACTATACACAAAGAAGTATACGAAAGAAAAAGTAAATGCAACGTTACTTAATTAAGGAAATAAAAATAAAAATAAAAAAGTAAATACATTTTCTATACTAAAAATAAAAAATTGTTGAAGATGAAAAAAAGGCAAATGTGTATAACAATGACGGTGCCTACGGGGGGGGGGACATGTAATGTTAACCACCTCTCTCCTTCGGAAGAGGAAGAGGATATGTTTATGTGTACACAGAAAAGATGTCCACGACCAACCGCCCCTCCGACTCCTGGGAATTTGGTCACTTATAGTGATGATGTAGAGGACGAATTTGATGATGCCCGCAAATACCTGCTTGCCGCCACCTCTCCAAATCCACCTCCTCCGACACCACAACCTTATGAAGGACGGCCCGCCAGAACCAGGCGGGCACCAGATCATCAATACGGATGTAAGGGAATAACATCTGTGCCATTATATCCCTTAATTGAGGTTGCCAATCCTAGGGGGGGGAGAGCTTGTAGATGAGGAAAATGTGTTGCCACCCACAATGCTAGTATACCGAGCATGGACAGATGCAGATGTGAGGAGAGCAGTTGAAGGAGACCCCCACCCAAATGACAATATGGGAATTTTCAGACTTAAGTTCCAGCGATTGCAGCAAAGTTTTAAATTAAATGGTGTTGAGGTTGCAAGATGTCTGAGGCAGATATTAGGGTCCGATTGGATCCTTAGTGAAGGTGACTGGAATCCACTGGAGCCAAGGGGTGAACCACTGCAATATGGATCGCAAGAACTGACCCAACGAGTAGATGCTCTAATAGGCAGACTAGCTGATAGACACAGAGAACACGCAGACTGGACTAAGATAAGCGAGTGTGTACAAAAAGATGATGAAAGTATGGAACAATATATGGGGAGGTTGCGGGTAGTATTTGAACGCCATAGCAGGGTGGCCAGACCTAACCCATATGATGATGCTGGACCATATGCTCAGCAACTAAAAAAACGCTTTTCTCAGGGTATGTCATCCAGAAATAAATGACTTTGTGATACAGCACCAAATTACTTACAAAACATGTCCCCTTAGGGAAACCATAGAATATGCTAAACATGCAGAGGAGCAGTGTAAGAGAGCAAAAGAAAAGAAACAGAAAAAGCAAGCTAGTAAACCAAAGGAGGTGTATTTGATGACTTTTGTTGATGGGAAAGCGCAACCTATAACTTCTGTTTTTTTTTCTGGTGATGGTGGAAATAATCAAAAACATGGAGGGAGAGGAGGTGGAAGCAGAGGAAAATTTTATGGAAATTGTTACGTGTGTGGCAAGGACGGCCACTTAGCACGTTCCTGCAGAAACAGAAAGTACCAGGAAGAAGAGGGAGCGGATGACGATGACCACCAGACCGACAAATGACTAGAACCAGGTTGTACCCTTCCTTTACAAGTATTTGCTGAACAAGAATTGCATGAATCTGAATTGTATGAGTATGGCAATAATGATGCAAACTTGCCAGAAATAAATAATGTGTTGAATTTAGAATCATGTATAGACTTAATGGCTCTAGAAGAACAACCAGTCATTCAACTAGATGTAGAGGGGGTAATGATAACATTTTTATGCGATACAGGAGCATGTAGGTCAGTGTTGAGTGATGATGGCACATGGACTAGTTGCACGTTGTCACAAAACATATTGGTTAGGTCAGCAGCAGGACAGACAAATAGCGAATCTATATCATGTCCATGCACAGTGAGATTGTTCAACTGCCAAACATTTGAGCATCCTTTTATACTCCCCACTAGATGCTCGATAAATCTCTTGGGTAGAGATCTGATGCTGAAATGCAACATTAGAGTGGTTCCTACAGAGAAAGGCATGAAAGCATACATGGGGGACATACCTGTCGATGTCAATGTAGTGCAGGGGATGGGTGAACCACATTACTTCTACACATTAGATATGGTTTCGAAAGAGCCAGGACAAGTATCCAGCACTTTGGTAGCCATGGCTAATGACCTAGCTCCATCTTCCAGTGTAAAACAAAGCACAGGGTCATTACACTGCACTATGAAATTTGAAAGTACACCGGGGAGGGATGTGGACTATGAAAAAAACATTTTTTCAAACACACCAATACCAGAATAACCATTGGTTACATGTACTGAACAGAAAATTGGTATACAGGGGTGGGAGTAAAATTGAATGATCAAGACCAGCTACTCTATGCAGGACACACAGTGCCACACATATCACTGACTATGCCAGCTGGTGGAAGGTGGGTACAGGTAGGAGGGATGGTAGAAGAGGCTCAGACAGATAAAACACCATGGGAGTACTTGCCCTATGGCTTCGGAGTGCAGTACTCACCAAGCACAAAATATATTGGAAAAGCCTGAACTGGGTAACTGAGACAAAGTAAACATACACCAACAGCCAATATGCATTCTCAACTGTGCACATATTTGCACAATTAGGGAAGAATAGAGGCATGGCCACATCTACCGGCAGGCAAGTCACTCATAAACAACTCCTTTTGCAGTTACTTGAAGCCATTCAACTGCCCTTGAAGATTGCGGTATGTAAATGTGTGGCTCATACCAGGACCAAAGACGCAATTTCAATAGGAAATGGCAGGGCAGATGCAGCGGCAAAGCAGGCGGCTCTAATGGGAAAAATACAAATTTTTCTCTTACACAGCTACACATCTGTGTATCTCGTAGACCAAATTGACAAGAGTATTCTACAGCTAATACAGACAGACGCACCCTCACAAGAAAAAACATACTGGTTAAAGGTATGATAATATTTATGAGAGTGCAGAAGGGAAACCAATTTTACCAAAATCGCTATTCAGATATGCAGCTATGTTGAGCCATGGCATTAGTCATATCTCAAGAGAGAGTATGGTAGACATGGTCAGCAGAATATTTTCAGCCTATGGATTAAACAACTATTTTAAAATGTTTGTGCAGGGTGCCTTGTTTGTGCACAACACAACCCTCAGGGTAACTATCACCCCATAAGAGGCACATTCCCAGAACCAACATACCCCTTCCAAACAATATGTATGGATTTCATTGAACTAACAAAGTGTGAAGGGAAGAAATATTGCCTAGTGATAATTGATGTATGCTCTAGGTGGGTGGAAACGAAACCATGTGCACACCCTGACGCAATCACAGTGGCTAAAACCTTAGTGACACAAATAATTCCTAGGTTTGGTATACCAGAGGAAATATATAGCGATAACGGCACACATTTTTTTAGCAAAATTATCGACCACTTGAGTAAAGCATTACACATAGAGTTGAAAAACCACTGTGCGTACCACCTACAGTCAGCTGGATTAGTGGAGAGAACTAATGGTACCATTAAAAATAAATTGAGGAAAACGATGGCAGAAACAGGAAAATTTGGCTTTACTGTTTACCGTTAGTCATGCTAAACATGCACATGCTTCCAGGCAGGAAGAAGTTAACCCCGTTTGAAATATTGTATGGGAGACCATTCCTACTACCAGAATTTAGACCATTTATCTCAGAAGATGAGAACATGAGTGAAAACTTAGCAGACTATATGAGAAAAATGTTAAGTAAGAAAGATATTACCTCCATCTCTCTCTCTCATCCACAGCAACAGCAGGGACCCTGCATGGTACAATCAGGCCAGTGGGTCCTAATTAAAGTAATCAAGCGCAAAAATTGGGCATCGGCCAGGTGGGAAGGACCGTACCAAGTTCTGCTGTCAACACCCACTGCCTTGAAAGTTGCTGAACAAGCCACCTGTATACACCTGACTCACTGCAAGAGAGTAAAAGTGCCAGAGCTTGAGCCAGTTGATTCCTAAAACCTGCTATCTGACTCATTGCGAGTCAGGCTGGGCTACAAACGGGGGAAACTCGTCTCAAACCCAGTGGAGAACTGAATGGTGCGGGTTTGGGGATCGCAACTGGCCAAAGAAAATGTCCTGGCACCTGTTCAAAAGACCTAACTGGTGTGGCCTAAGACTCTCACTGACATGCCTCATCTTGATAACTCTATGCATAGTAGCACCCAAAATCATATGGGAAGAAGTAACAAGACCCAAAGGCAACCAGACGCAATCTATTAGAGAGATGTGGATGCGCAGAATGAAAAGAGACCTGATGGAAGTCAATTTAACTGGCCAAGTGACCCTAGTGATAGGAACCTACCAAATAGACCTATGTCAAGTACTATGATGTGGACTTTCTGGAGGAGGACATAGTGGAAGGGTGAGAAAAGCGCCAGTATACTTGTGTATAGCCTCTCCGTATGGAAATGAGAGAAGTCCTAGATGGAAACTGGCCTTATGGAATACAGGAGCTGACTGGGGTTACTCCCCACCTAATCACATGAAGTGCAAAAGTACAAAGAGACGCATAAAGCTGACACGGGGTGTGGAGCCATCCTTCTGCAGCCAAAATCAGCTATGCAACCCCATCCGGATCACCCTCCAGGACCCACAAAAATGTGATGAAGGGAGATATACTCTTGGAATCTACAGCTCAGGCAGAGGTAACAACATGGAATATACATTGATTCTATTGGGGTTCCGAGAGGAGTACCTGATGAGTTTAAAGCCTGAAATCAAGTGGCGCTGGATTCGAAACCATCATCTCCTGGTGGGTGACCATAAATAAGAATGTAGATTGGATCAACTATATCTACTATAATCAACAGAGATTCATAAATTATACCAGAGATGCAGTTCAAGGCTTGGCAGAACTGGATAGCTCTGGACATGCTGTTGGCGAAAGGAGGAGGGGTATGCAAAATGTTTGGGACTGCCTGTTGCACTTTCATACCCAACAACAAAGCTCCAGACGGATCTGTGACCAAAGCACTGGAAGGCCTCACTGTCCTGTCAAATGAACTAGTAGAAAACTCCGGTATTAATGATCCTCTGTTTAAATGGCTCCAAGACACCTTTGGTAAATGGGCAGCCTACATCAGAGGGATATTGATCACTGTTGGCACAGTCCTAACACTGATCATTTTGTTAGGATGCTGTGTGATACCATGCATCCGTGGATTGGTGAATAAGGTTGTTGACCAAGCAGTAACTCAACAATACCTAATAGAGACGATACCCCTCACTCAAGGAGAATCTGATTCTTCTCTTGATCATGACATTGATGATGTATAAAAACAAGTGGGTTAAAAGAAGCACCATGATGGTCCAGACCCCAACTCTTCACTAAAGAAAGGACTATGACCTGAACCTTGCCTTAAGACCTTTGTCTAATACATTTATAAAAGGAGGGACTGTTAGATATTAATTTCTTCATTATGAGTTTATTGGCTAAGAATATTATGATTATAAAAAGTATATCAGCTTGCTTTTTTCCTTGTATCTTACTAGAATGTTTAAGAAGGTTATCTGTAGAAATATTTAAGGTAATATTCCCTTGTGCATCTGTTTCCTATTTCCTTTCTTTGTCTTGCAACTGCTGACTGAGAAACCTAGCTGCAGGAAGCCGTTATTTGTTATAAGGATTGTTTTGCTGAGTTAGACAGAAAAAGACACTTGCTTGCAAATGTGTATTTAACCCTATTTTCAACTATGCTATTAGCTGTGACATGTGTTATGCTATATAAGGGGCTGCCGCCCAACAGATTATTCTGATGGCTCTCTGACTTCTGTGCATTATTTTCTCTCATTATATCTTGGTACCCAGATATAATATATACACACATCAGAATACATGATTACTCACTAATCTTATCCCATCAGACCAGCACAGTCTATCTCTATATATCCACACATAATACTGTATAAGACCAGCACAGTCTACCCCTATATATCCACACATAATACTGTATAATACCAGAACAGTCTACCCCTATATATCCACACATAATACTGTATAATACCAGCTCAGTCTACCTCTATATATCCACACATAATACTGTATAAGACCAGAAAAGTCTACCTCTATAAATCCACACATAATACTGTATAAGACCAGAACAGTCTACCTCTATAAATCCACACATTGTACTGTATAAGACCAGCGCAGTCTACCTCTATATATCCACACATAATACTGTATAAGACCAGCACAGTCTACTTCTATATATCCACACATAATACTGTATAAGACCAGCACAGTCTACCTCTATATATCCACACATAATACTGTATAAGACCAGAAAAGTCTACCTCTATATATCCACACATAATACTGTATAAGACCAGCACAGACTACATCTATATAACCACACATAATACTGTATAAGACCAACACAGTCTACCTCTATAAATCCACACATAATACTGTATAAGACCAGCACAGTCTACCTCTATATATCCACACATAATACTGTATAAGACCAGCACAGTCTACATCTATATATCCACACATAATACTGTATAAGACCAGAAAAGTCTACCTCTATAAATCCACACATAATACTGTATAAGACCAGAACAGTCTACCTCTATAAATCCACACATTGTACTGTATAAGACCAGCGCAGTCTACCTCTATATATCCACACATAATACTGTATAAGACCAGCACAGTCTACTTCTATATATCCACCCATAATACTGTATATGTCCAGCACAGTCTACCTATATATATCCACACATAATACTGTTTAAAACCAGCACAGTCTACCTCTATATATCCACACAGAATACTGTATAAGACTAGCGCAGTCTACCTCTATATATCCACACATAATACTGTATAAGACCAGCACAGTCTACCTCTATATACTGTATCTTGGGCCGGATCATCCATTAGGCATTATAGACACTAGCCTAGAGGTGGGACTCTGAGAGGGGCGCCTCAGTTTCACTTCCTAGAACTAAATACAGGAAGTACTGCAGGCACAGGAAGTAGTATGGGACATTTGACGCACAGAACCCAAGACAGCAAAATGGCGGGAGCTGGCTCCTCCCCTAGCCCTGCAGTGCTGTTTTTGGCCATGAAGAGCAGGAGATTCCCCAGCCTTATCCTGGGTGTCCAGTGTAAGTTTCGCACAGGTACATATGTAAAGAAGTCTATAAAGGTACCCTCTATCTGATGGAAAAGTAGTAGGCTGTAAAATGGAGAATGTGGATATTAAAATAAACATAGGCAGAAACAAATGACTTGAATATAAAGTCAAATGTATGGCTTGCTTATTGTGACACAATATAAAGCATAATTATTTTCGAAGACCTGTGCAAGTTACAAGCTATGAAAAGGTGGAATGCTAGTTAGCCATTCTATAGAACCATAAATAAGAGAAGCAGGGTATACTTTGTGGTTGAGGGAAGCCAGTCAGTGAGCTGATTATTGTCCTTTCAGGACCTGAGGGAGGGGGAGAGCTTGATTGTAGGCAGTCAGTGAGAGGCAGAGCAACTATAATCAACTGGTATGACCTGCAGTTAATTGTACATGAAGTAGCAAGGTGTATAGATCGTGAACGTGCCCTATTTGTTTACTGTAGTGAAACACATTACAAGCCTGCCACTTCATATTCACCTGCTCCCCAACCTTCAAACAAAGAAGATGCTTGTGAGTATGTAAGGGTAGTGTAGTGTAAGGGTAGAGTATGAGAAGAATACATTCCAACAATAACTGTGTAAAGCACTAGTTTCACAGTTAAACAGACAATAACACTATATAATAATCATATATGCCTGATGGCAGATATACAGGTGTAGCAGCATGTTAAAAAAAGATACATTTAGGTGAATACAGTTTTTCCAACATTTCATACAGCTATAAACGTCATGCTTAAAATAGTAGGAATAATAATAATGAAATCTCTGTTATATACACAAGTGAAATCCAAGCTGAAAACTAAAATAAAACAAATAGAAATTATAGTGTGTTAGTGGCACTAAAAATATAAATGAAGATAGATTATATTCACTCATATTTAAAGGGTTGTGCTTCTTTAAACAAGATATTGAATATTCTAAACAGTAATACCTTTTAGTTACTGTTGTTTTACTACAATATAGTCTTTTATGTTATATTGGTTTTTTTTGTTTGTTTATTCTACACCATGTTATTATTAAATATATATATACTAGCGAAATGCCTGTCAAAAAATTACGGCAATGAAATTGTAAGTGAGCTAATGTACTTTACCTATTTTGAAGTAATATATGCAGGAAGCATTCTGTTGAACAGCTGGCAATCTGTTTTGATGTTGCTGCAGCATTAGTGCTGGGGAGCTGCTGTGTAAGCGTGATGAATGTGTGCAGTGTAATAGTGTGCGTGCGCGAGACAAAACCGTTAGCGTAGCTGTGTACTTCCGCATTATATAAGTTATTGTTCTAAAATGGCGGCTAATGTGTGGTATGTGGCTGTGGCTGATTTAGCGTCCTTCGTTTTGCATGTCGTATCTGTAGCTGTTTCGTAATGTTTTGCGTGTTTAGGGTCCTTTAGCCTCGTTTTCGTTTTGTTCAGCGGCCATTTTTTCTCTCGCTTAGGTGATTTTCGGGAGTTTAAACTCCGAAATTTGTATTTAAATCGAGGTGTAACTTTACTTGCAGAGGTCCTGGGTGCACCACCTTGCTGTGGGTAAGATTTTTATATGTTTGTTGTGTGTATTTATTGTGTTTCTAATGTATTTGGGGTCGCGCGGGTTGATTCCTTGTTTTCAAATCTTGTGTGTCTTTTTCAGGAATTCCGTAGGTGTTTGGTGGTGTTTTGCGTGTTTCTGGTGGTGTTTTGCGTCTTTAGACTGCTGTAGCCTCGTTTTCGTTTTTTTCGGTGGCCATTTTTTCTCTTGCTTAGAGAATTTTTTAGTGTCTAAACTCTTTTATTGTGAGTTAAATTGAGGTGGAACTTCAGTTTTCGAGGTCCTGGATGCCCCCTTTTCCTGTAGGTAAGCTTTTTATGTATTTGTTGTGTGTATTTATTGTAGTTTTCATGTTTTGATGTGCGCGGGTTGCGGACGATTTTTGCGAGGTCGTAATTGGTCGTAACGTGTCTCATATTTTCCTTACGTAACTACGTAAATTTTGCGAGGTCCGCAGTTTGTGGCAAGGAGCGCCTTCGGTGCTCACAACTATATATGTTATATATTTTTATATATATATATATATATATATATATATATATATACACTTTGGCTCCAAAAATAAACAAGGCACATAGAGCTGTAATTATTTTGGTTTAGACAGATCTAGAGTAGACATTATAAAGTTGTCTGCAATAGACACCAAGGCCTATATCACATTGCTTCCTCTACAGATTTTGCCATTCCTCTTAGCTTTCCCTTACACACATTTGTACTAGATTGTCCCTATTTTCCTCCCTTGATGTTTTCTTCAAATATTTTCAAGATCTTCACCTCCAGTATTTCCTATCATTTTTTATCTCTTTCTCCCTCTCCCCTACCCTGTGTATCTTCTTGTTTTGTTTAACTACAGTGGTCTTTTAAAGGGCCCCTGTAATGTATTTAGAAATAAATCATATATGTATCTCTTTTTACTTAAAATAAGTAAAGATTAACATGTTTACTTACTTTTGACAGTTTTAGTTTCCCCTCAAAAATAGCTGATTATTTCTTCCTTCATATGCCTATCATGGGGTGTGGCCAGCTCTGCCTGGGAGGTGGACTCAAAAATAAAGGCTGATTAGTCTGCTCAGTAAATGGTTTGTGGCTATGGTGGTTTAAGTACTATCACTTGGCGAGCCCTATAGGGGAGATGCAAGCAGGTTACAGTACAGCTGTTACCTCTCTGTAGGCCATGGGTGTGCAGTTAATGATGTCTTATGGTAGAACCAGTTATCATAGCCCAGCCTGCTTACAAGCTCCATAATGATCCAGCCTCTAGGCAGGGATTGCCAACCCCCCAGAAAAAAGGAAAGCCTGCTTATGGAAGCAAGTCAATTTAAAAGTAATAAGAAATATTATATTTTATTTATTTTCATCTGCATAATGTTTGAAATAGTCTATGCCCAACAAACAAAAATATGAGCTTTACTTTTAAATACACTACAGTGGTCCTTTATGTATTGAATGGTGTCATCAGCTGTCTCCTATTTTGGTTCAGAAAAGCATGGGTTCACTCACTCTACTTATCGTTTCTCTTTGTCATTCCACATTATGCTCAAATATATACCACATCGTGTAGCAAGAGATGCAGTTGCAGTGGTGGAGGCCAGCGGGACTTAGCTGCAATGAGAGCCCAAGGTGCTCATTGCAGGGGTGGAGATGAGTGCCGCAGGTGCTCATCGCAATCAGCGCCAAACTGCTGAGTTAGTGGGACTCAGCGCGTAGCAGTTTGGCGCTGATCGCGAGATACCAAATACTTTGCGACTTTAATGGCCGAACCACCGAATTCGAAAGACCGCCAAAAAATGCAAATACTTTAAAAAAAACTTACACATTCATGAACAGCACAGGGGGAGAGCCAGGGAGCCTGTGAGTGAGGTTGCAAGTTAATTTGAGGCATATTTGCTGTTTTTCGGAGATCAAAATCTGCTAAGCAAGAAAAAAAAATGGTAGACGAAAAAACATAAACAAATCAAAACGAGGCTGAAGGCAGTAAAAATTATCCCGATACCAGTAACAAGAAAATAAACACGATCACCAAACCAGTAACACTTAAACAAACAACGCAAGCAATGGCACTCATCGCGAGACACGCAAAACTGCAGCACAGACACAAAGGAGAAAGACACAGGGGAGGGTGAGGGAAAAACAAGACACAAAGCACGGAGAGAGGGAGAATGAGACACAGGGGTCAGAGACTGGGGAGAGGCTCGCAATGACTGCCGAAGGTGAACATTGAGAACCACGAAAGTTGTGGGTTGCCAAGGCTCGCAATGAACGCTGAAGGTGCTCAGAGGGGCCATAGCCTTGCATTGTGTGGCAAACAGCATTGCATGGCTTAAAAAAAAATTGCCATCATTTTTTGACGGGCAAGTCGCTAGTGTGTTATAAATTCAGTGTTTTACCTTTTGGGCATGCAAAATAAATGAAGCTAATTGGTACAACATATATCCTGATAGACATGGGACTTTCACTTTTCATTATTGGCTTCCTGGAGCCTAGGCCTTACTGACACTTGTCCTTTAAAATTTTAAGTAAATTGCAGAACACATTCATCATTATTTACAATAATATTTGCTTCAAAAATAAACATTGATGTATCTTACTCAAATGATTATGATTATTTATTTTTATTACTTGAAATCCTATAATGATTATTTATTTGTATTACTTGAAATCCTCTTTTATTGTACACATGTAGTCTTTACATCCTTGTATTATCTTTTACTTTGTCATAAATTCTAGCAATTATGAATTTCTGTGGCAGTCCTGTATTTTATTTTTCTACTCAAGAAAACTTCTGCAACTTCACACTAATTTGCTGCATATGGTGCAGATTGCTCTTGAACTCAGCAGTTAGAGCTGAGAGCCGCATTGATATTAAAAGTAGCAACAGTGGTGGATGTAATGCGGATGCAACACCCCAGGGTCCGCTACAGTGTTGGGTCCTACTGCTACCAGCAGCCTATGGTAAAGGGGGGAATCTTAATTTATTATGGTTCAGGGCAGTGGTGGAGCTAGAGCATGGAGAGACCTGGTGTAAAAATATTATTGGCTCCTGAAGGGGGGTTGTAAAAATGTTTTTGCGCAGGCTCCCCAGGTACCAACTCACTTAGATCCCCTCCCCAAGACCCCTTCTCATAACATCCCCATTCCTAAGACCTCTTCCCATGACAGCAACTTTCTCAGTGAACTTCTATCCAAAAGCAAGGTCTAACTAAAAACTTTTGTTAAAAAAATATGCTACAGTATGTGCTTAAATAGTGCCCTTTTAAATTTGCCGACTCACAATTTAATAAGGCTGATAGTGCCCATCTCCTCTCAGCACCAACCTCACAGAACCCACTCCCCTGTACTTTGCTTCCATTCAGTCCTTGCTCTATCTCACCTCTTCCCTGACACTGCCAATGTTGGAGCTTCAGTGGTAATGTTCTACAGAAAATAAAATTAAATGCAAAAAAAAAATACTCATCTTTGGGGCCCCTAGGGATTGCATTGCACCACCTGCACCACTGGTAACTCAACCCCTAGTTTGGGTGTAGATCATAATTTTTATTGAAAGGTGATATGAGCACCTTAGCAGTGATAATAACACCTCCATATATTTTTGGCTTTATGTAAAGAAAGCTTGATGTTTTGCGGAGGCAAAAACCCAATCCAATGTCATGACTTATTAAACTGGAGCATATACTAAACATTTTTTTTTATGCCAGATAACCACTCTTGCCTTAACCTGTGAAAAAGAAGAAGAAACCAAGAAGGGTGGGTCATTGGATTATGTTCTCTGACCAGGTCTGGGCTGGAAAATGTTTTTTTTTAGCTTAAAACAACTCCTCCCAACTCTTCCATATGATGTGACCCAAGTTCAAGGACTCTAAGCCTAGTCAAAGACCCCTCTCATCATTTTGGTTTGCTATGGTGTTTCCTTTCCACCCTGCTTCAGACTCTTTAGTTTGTATCTATCCTTTTGTAAGTACATATCACCTATCTATGAACAAATATCTTGTGGGACCAGGAAAATAATACCAAATTTTACATTATTCTGGTCAGAGGAATATCAGTTGACATTTTACCATCTTCATGGAATGTATAGGCTCTCCAGAATAACCTAAGGAAAATAAACAGGCATGAACACTTACCGTATCTCACAAACATATGCCAGTTTTCAAAGTCTTTCACACTAGAATTACAAACATATAGCCTTATCCAATTAGCTACTTGCAAATGCCTTGAACTCATAAGTTTGGCTTTGGGTGTTTTTTTTTATAAATGTTTAATTGCGTTCTTTTGGCTTAAGAATTCATTAATGCCAATCACATATAATAGTTCTCAAACTGCAATTCGTCGTCACGTTTGCGACAAATCATAGTTTGACAACTGCGCATCGCGTAACGGGCCGCGCATGCTCATTGTGCTACGGCGGAAGCCACGCATGCACATTGCGCAAACAGGCCGTGCATGCGCATAGCGCTGCGTATTCCGCGCATGCGCATTGCGGTAAAGGGACGCTCAAGTGCATTGCGTGGCGTAGGCGCATTGCGCACTGAAGAGGAGGGGAGAAACACAGGGAAGGAGGGGGAAGACAGAGGAGAGGGGAGAGACACAGGGCAGGGAGGGGAGTGGCGACAAACACAGGGCAGGGAGAGGAGGGGGGAAGAGACACAGAGGAGGGGGAGAGACACGGGAATGAGAGCGGGGAGAGAAACAGAGGAGGGGGGAGAGACACAGGGGAGTAAATAGAGGAGGGGAGGAGAGACACAAAGAAGTGAGAGGAGGGGGGAGACACAGGGGAGTGAGAGGAGGGGAGGAGAGACACAAAGAAGTGAGAGGAGGGGGGAGAGACACAGGGGAGTGAATAGAGGAGGGGAGAGAGACACAGGGAAGGGAGATGAGGGGGGAAGAGACACATGGGAGGGGGGAGACACACAGGGGTGGGAGAGGATGGGGTAGACACACAGGGGCGGTGGGGGAGACACAGAGGAGGGGGGGAGACACAGGGGAATGAGAGGGGGGAGAGACACAAAGGATGGGGGAGACACAGCGGAGTGAGCAGAGGGGGCGAAGAGACACAGGGGAGTGATAGGAGGGGGGACAGATACAGGGGAGTGAGAGGGGGGGGGAACAGATACAGGGGAGTGAGAGGGGGTGGAAGAGGCACAGGGGAGTGAGAGGAGTGGGGGAGAGACACAAAGGAGTGAGAGAAGGGGGGAGAGACACAAAGGAGCGAGAAGAGGGGGGAGAGACACAGGGGAGGGAGAGGAGGGAAGAAGAGACACAGAGGAGGGGGGAAGAGACACAGGGGAGGTGGAAGACACATGGGTAGCAGAGGAAGGGGTAGACACATAATAGAGGAAGAGGAGGGGTTAGAGACACAGGGGAGTGAGAGGGGGAGAGACAAAAAGGAGTTAGAGAAGGGGGGAAGAGACGCAGAGGAGGAGGGGGAGACACAGGGGGAGAGGAGGGGGAAGAGACAAAGTGGAGGCGGGAGACACATAGGGGTGGGAGAGGAGGGGGGTAGACACACAGGGGAGATAGATGAGGGGGGAGAGACACAGGGGAGGGAGAGGAGGGGGGAGAGACACAGGGAAGGGAGAGGAGGGGAAACAGACACAGGGGAGGGAAATGGGGGGGAACAGAAATGATGGACGGGGAAGAGACATGGGGGAAAGAGACACAGGGGAGGGAAATGGGGGGAAACAGAAATGATGGAGGGGGAAGAGACATGGGAGAAAGAGACACAGGGGGAAAAGAGACACAAGGGAAGGTGAGGTGGCAAGAGACACAGGGGAGGGGGAAGAGACACAGGGGAGGGAAATGGGGGGAACAGACATGAGGGAGGGGGGAAGAGACATGGGGGAAAGAGAAAGGGGAGGGAGAGGGGGCAAGAGACACGGGAGAGGGGGGAAAGAGGCACAGAGGAGGGAGAGGTGGGGAAAGAAACACGGGGGACCGGGGGGTAAGACACAGGGGGGAGAAGGGGTAAAAACACTGGGGGGAAGGAGACACAAGGCAGGGAGAGGAGGGGGGAATGAGACACAAGGTAGGAAGTAGACAGAGGTAGAGTCTATTATTTATAGCCCATAAAATCCTGTATTATATTAAATTTTATCACACTAAATGCATTATATTTAATTTAGCTCTATTGGTGCTCTAAAAGAAAAATCACATATAATAGTTGTCAAATTGCGAGCTGTCGTCACGCATGCGAGCCTCGCAAAGTAAGGCAAGCCATTGAGGCACGAGCTCGCAAAAAATACGTCTTTAAGAGCCGGACCACCGAACTGGAAAAGACGACGAAAACACACAAATATGCCTCAAATTAACTTACACACTCACACACAGCATAGGGGGAGAGACAGGGCCCAAGTGAGTGAGGTTGCAAGTTAATTTGAGGCATATTTTGTCTTTTTTAATGAACGAAAATCGCCAAAGTGGGGAAAAAAATGGCAGCCTAAAAAACTTTAAAATTCTGAAACAAGATGAAAATAAGGCTCTGCCAGGCCAAGCACGCAGAACTTAGAAAATACACCGCGCAAAAAACTGAAACACTTACACCAACAATGCCGGGGAAGCGGGACTTAGAAAATACACAACGTAAAAGACATTAACACACCAACAACGCCAGGCACGCAGGACTTGGAAAATACGTGACGGCAAAGACAGTAACACTTACATCAACGACGCCAGGCAAGCAGGACTTTGAAAATAAAACCAACAGCAGTCAGATACGGAAGGGACAGGGGGGAGATAGTGGCAAGAGATACATGGCAAGTTGCCGAGGCCTGTAATGAGCGGTGAAGTAGATGGGAGGAGAGGCTCGCACTGAGCGCTTATCGCGGGCTCGCAATGTGCGCCGAAGGTGCTCAGAGGGGACAGAACATCGCATTGTGTGCCAAACAGCATTGCCAGGCTTCAAATTTTATTGCCGGCATTTTTGAAGGGGAAGTCACTAGTATAATTATAATTGATAACAAACTAGCAAAATTTTGATCAGTACCGTTTTTGTGTCCCTTTAGGAGAACTCAAACAGTACAATTATATTTTTCTCTGTGCAAAATACATCTACATCCCTTCCTTGCATCATTATTACCCTGGTATACTGCTAAGGGTTTCCATGGTAGTCCAGTGGTTAGGTGTCAAGATCCCCCTGACCACCCTTTAAGCTCAGTAATTTTATAGTATGTTTTATAGTTATGTATAATATGTTATGTCATGTTATTACCCTATTTATGTTAATTAATGTATGTTAACATAATTTAGAAAGTTGTTAATCTATCTGGCAGTTACTGATTCAGTTATGTAATCTGTCGGTTGGTATCTTGCTGTGTGGAAGAGTCTCCTCTGAATGAAGATATATGAAGTATGTGTATGGTCCTAAATAATAGGGAGGTAACATATCTTGAAGATATATGAAGTATGTGTATGCTCCTAAAGAAAAGGGAGGTAACATATTTAAAGATATATGAAGTATGTGTATGCTCCTAAAGAAAAGGGACGTAACATATCTTGAAGATATATGAAATATGTGTATGCTTCTAAAGAAAAGGGAGGTAACATATCTTAAAGATATATGAAGTATGTGCATGCTCCTAAAGAAAAGGGAGGTAACATATATGTGTCAGCATTCCTAGAGAAGATGCTATTGAAGTGGATGTTAAGAAGTTATGCTTCAGAAGATATATATATATACTAGCGTATTGCCCATCAAAAAATGACGGCAATGAGATGTGTATGTTTGAAAAGGTGTTTAGTTATTAATATACATATGGAATTGTAAGGTAGCTAATGTTGTTTTGTGTGTACTACTGAAATATATAATTCAAATTAATAAATGAATATACTTTACCTATTTTTATGCATTGTGTTGAAGAGCTGGCAATCTGTGTTGATGTTGCTGCAGCATTAGTGGTGTGGAGGTGCTGTGTAAGCGTGATGAACGTGTGCAGTGTAATAGTGTGCGTGCGCGAGCCGAAACCGTTAGCATAGCTGTGTAATTCCGCATTATCCTAAAATGGCGGGTAATGTGTGGTATGCATCTTAGCGGATCATCCGTACGTCATTTAATGGCGGGTAATGTGTGGTATGCGTCTTAGCGGATTATCCGTACGTGTTTTCCGTGGTTATAGTGCTGTAGCCTCGTTTTCGTTTTGTTCGGCCGCCATTTTTTCTCTCGCTTTGAGAATTTTTTAGTGTCTAAACTGTTTTATTTTGAGCTAAATGAAGGTGTAACTTGTTTTTTTGAGGTCGTGGATGCTCCCTCTTGCTTTCGGTAAGCTTTTTATGTATGTGCTGTGTGTATTTATTGTGTTTGTATTTTTTTTCATGTTCGCAAGTTGCGGCTGTATTTTTTTGCTACGGTTTAACGGCTCGCCTCGCTTAATTTATTTTGTTGTCGCTTGAGTTCTGCTTAACCTAGAGTCTACTTAATATATATATGTATATATATATATATATATATATATATATATATATATATGTATATATATATATATATATATATATATATATATATATATATATATATATATATATATATATATATATATATATATATACAGTGGATATAAAAAGTCTACACACCCCTGTTAAAATGTCAGGTTTCTGTGCTGTAAAAAAATTAGACAAAGATAAATCATTTCAGAACTTTTTCCACCTTTAATATGACCTATAAACTGTACAACTCAATTGAAAAACAAACTAAACTCTTTTAGGTAGAGGGAAGAAAAAATATAAAAATAAAATAATATGGTTGCATAAGTATGCACACTTTTAAACTAATACTTTGTTGAAACACCTTTTGATTTTATTACAGCACTCAATCTTGTTGGGTATCAGCATGGCACATTTTGTCTTGACAAGATTTGCCCACTCTTCTTTGCAAAAACACTCCAAATCTGTCAGATTGCGAGGGCATCTCCTGTGCACAGCCCTCTTCAGATCACCCCACAGATTTTCAATCGGATTCAGGTCTGGGCTCTGGCTGGGCCAATCCAAAACTTTAATCTTCTTCTGGTGAAGCCATTCCTTTGTTGATTTGGATGTATGCTTTGGGTCGTTGTCATGCTGAAAGATGAAGTTCCTCTTCATGTTCAGCTTTCTAGCAGAAGCCTGAAGGTTTTGTGCCCATATTGACTGGTATTTGGAACTGTTCATAATTCCCTCTATCTTAACTAAGGCCCCAGTTCCAGCTGAAGAAAAACAGCCCCAAAGCATGATGCTGCCACCACCATGCTTTACTGTGGGTATGGTGTTCTTTTGGTGATGTGCAGTGTTGTTTTGGTATTATGGCCAAAAAGTTCAACCTTGGTTTCATCAGACCATAACACCTTTTCCCACATGCTTTTGGGAGACTTCAGATGTGTTTTTGCAAAATGTAGCCTGGCTTGGATATTTTTCTTCGTAAGAAAAGGCTTTCATCTTGCCACTCTACCCCATAGCCCAGACATATGAAGAATACGGGAGATTGTTGTCACATGTACCACACAGCCAGTACTTGTCAGATATTCCTGCAGCTCCTTTAATGTTGCTGTAGGCCTCTTGGTAGCCTCCCAGACCAGTTTTCTTCTCGTCTTTTCATCAATTTTAGAGGGAGCTCCAGTTCTTGGTAATGTCACTGTTGTGCCATATTTTCTCCACTTGATGATGACTGTCTTCACTGTGTTCCATGGTATATTTAATACCTTGGAAATTCTTTTGTACCCTTCTCCTGACTGAACCTTTTAACAATGAGATCCCTCTGATGCTTTGGAAGCTCTCTGTGGACCATGGCTTTTGTTGTGGGATGCGACTAAGAAAATTTCAGGAAAGACCAACTAGAGCAGCTGACCTTTATTTGGGGTTAATCAGAGACACTTTAAATGATGGCAGGTGTATGCTGACTCCTATTTAACACGATTTGGAATGTGATTGCTTAATTCTGAACACAGCTACATCCCCAGTTATAAGAGGGTGTGCAGACTTATGCAACCACATTATTTTTCTTTTTTTTTTTCTTCCCTCCGCCTAAAAGATTTCAGTTTGTTTTTCAATTGAGTTGTACAGTTTATAGGTCACATTAAAGGTAGAAAAAGTTCTAAAATGATTTATCTTTGTCTGATTTTTTTACAGCACAGAAACCATGACATTTTAACAGGGGTGTGTAGACTTATTATATACACTGTATATAAATATATATATATTTATTTTTCCCACTGAATTAATTTTTGTAGACAATAATAATAATAATTATGAGTCAGTCCAGTGGCAACCTCAGTGTACATCCTGTCATATGTATGAACTGCTGGAACAGATAATACAGGGTCCATACCTCTGTGGCAGATGTGAGCATGTTGCCTCTCTGGAGGCTCACATTGGAGAACTGGAGAGGAGAATTACAGCACTTAGTGATATTGCTCCACTGGAAAGGGAGTTGGTTCTCACTGAGCACATTTTAGCTGGGCCTAGCATGGAGGGTGGAGCTGGGGCTAGTGAGGATGCCCAGGGAGGTAGCTGGGTTACAGTTAGAAGTGGAATCGGGGGGAACAGGAGGAGGCAGGCCAGTTCTGAGTTGGCAAAAACCAACAGATTTGCCAGATTGAGTGAAACCTTTAGGGATGTACATTCAAGACTGGCAATGCCAGATAGTGCTGTTCCCTCTAACAGCCGGGAGAACAGTTCTACTGGAGGAGTGGGAGGGCAGAATAGGCTGAGCAACAGGCAGGTTTTGGTAGTAGGGGACTCTATTATTAGGAAGGTAGACAGGGTGATTTGTCACCCAGATCCCAGCAATCAAACAGTTTGCTGTCTCCCGGGTGTATGGATTTGTCATGTTATGGATTGGGTAGACAAATTATTGGGAGGGGCTGGAATTGAACCAGCTGTCTTGGTACATATTGCTACCATTGACAAAGTTAGTGGAAGATGGAGTGTCCTAAAGAATGATTTTAGAGAACTAGGTAATAAGCTGAAGGCAAGGACCTCCATGGTAGTATTTTCTGAGATACTACCAGTGCCACATGCTAGCCAAGGGAGGCAGAAGGAGCTTAGGAAGGTTAATGCTTGACTAAAGATATGGTGCACTAAGGAGGGGTTTGGGTTTTTAGAGCACTGGGCTGACTTCTCACTTCAACACAATCTCTACAGCAGGGATGGATTGCACCTTAATGATGAGGGAGCATTTGTGTTAGGGGATAGGAAGGCAGAAAGGCTGAAGGAGTTTTTAAACTAGTAGGTGGGGTGGGAGGGACAAGATATAAGTAATGGGGTAGAAAGTGTAGAGGGTATAAGGGATAAATTAACAACTCATAGGGGAGGAGATGGGGGAGGGGTAGTATAGTCAATAGGGAGGTAGTACTAAGTAACTCAAGTACAGCGGCAGGCACTTCAGAACTACAGACTCATAACATAAGGTGTATGCTTGCTAATGCCAGAAGCTTGCCAGGAAACATGGGAGAGTTAGAATTATTAGCAATTAATGAAAAATTGGATTTAATATGCATTACCGAAACGTGGTGGGATGAATCTCATGACTGGACTGTTAATCTGGATAGTTATAACCTATTTAGGAAAGATAGAGGCAATGGTAAAAGAGGAGGAGGGATTTGTCTGGATGTTAAGCCTGAATTTAAGCCTATATAGTCATAGAAGATATTTATGGTGGACCTAGTGATAAAGTTGAATGTTTGTGGGTAGAGTTAAATAGCAGCAAATTCCAAAAGAATATTAGTAGGAGTATGCTATAAATCCCCCAATATATAGCTGTAAGTGAGGAAATACAATTATTGTTACAGCTTGGAAATGCAGCTAAGCATGGGCAAGTTCTAATAATGGGAGATTTTAATTACCCTGAAATAAACTTGATACATGAGACCAGCAGTTCAGCTAAGGGGAGCAGGTTCTTGAGTAGACACAGGGATCATTATCTGGCTCAGGTTATACAAGAACCTACTAGAAATGAAGCTATCTTAGATTTAGTCATCACAAATAATATTGATATAGTATTAAATGTTGAAATAGGGCAACCTTTGGGAAACAGTGATCACAACTCTCATTTGAGATTGAATTAAAAAAAACATTTTAAGGGCCACAAAAACTCTTAATTTTAAAAGGGCAGATTTTAACGGTCTAAGGGCAGCAATACAAAGTATAGACTGGGACAGAGAACTGATAGGTAAAAACACTGAACATAAATGGACAACATTTAAATCCTTACTAAATATACATACACATCAGCATATACCATGTGGGAATAAAAGTAAAAGGAGTAAATGACATCCAATGTGGCTTAACAGTGATTTAAAGATCAAGATACATAGTAAGAAACATGCATTTAAATTATACAAGCAAGAGGGGACAGAGACTGCTTTACGGGAATACAAGGATATCAACAAGGCTTGCAAAAGGGCTATTAGACTGGATAAAATAGAAAATGAAAAATTAATTGCAAAAGAGAGTAAGACTAATCCTAAAATATTTTAAGTATATTAATGGGAAAAAAGGCGAGGAAGGAAGCTATAGTAACATTACAATGTGACACAGGCCGTCTGAAAATTAGTGACCAGGAAAAGGCAGATGAGCTAAATAGGTTATTTTCTTCGGTATACACAAGGGTACAAGGTACCCTTGCAACATAATGGGGCTACACTACCTTTGCCGAATAATTGGTCAACGCAGGAAGTGATCCAAAATAGATGTTAATAAAGCCTGATGGAATACATCCACGGGTACTGAGGGAACTGGGTTCTGTAATAGCCAAACCATTATATTTTATTTTTCAAGATTCACTCAACACAGGGTCTCTACCAGATGACTGGAGAAAAGCAGATGTGATACCTATATATTAAAAAGGGAGCAAGAGCAAATCCAGGGAATTATAGACCAGTGAGCCTCATTACTGTAGTAGGAAAGCTTTAAGAAGGGTTAATAAGGGATAATATACAAGAATATGTCTATTTGAACAGGATTATAAGTAGGAGTCAACATAGATTTATGAGGGATAGGTCATGTCAAACACATCTAATTAGTTTCTATGAGGAGGTTAGTAGGAACCTAGATCAAGACAACTCAGTGGATGTAGTCTTTTTGGATTTTGCAAAGGCTTTTGATACAGTACCACATGGGAGACTATTGTGCAAACTAAGAGATAAAGGAATTGCAGTAAATATCTGCTCATGGATTGAGAGCTGGCTAAAAGACAGGAAGCAAAAGGTTATTGTAAATGGAACATACTCCAGTTGGCTAATGTGGTAAGTGGGGTTCCTCAGGGTTCAGTATTAGATCCTCTCCTTTTTAACCTTTTTCTCTCCAAAGGGATTTACATAAAATTGAGGAATAGGCATCTAAATGGCAGATGAGATTTAATACGAATAAAAGTAAAGTTATGCATCTGGGAGGGAAAAATAGCCATGCAATTTATAATCTTAATGGAGCAAATCTAGGGGTATCAGATATTGAAATGGATTTGGGAGTGCTTGTGGACAACCACCTAGGTAACAGTGCTCAAAGCCAAGCAGCAGCTGCAAAGGCAAATAAAATATTAGCATGTATTAAGAATGGTATAGAAGCAAGGAAAGCTAATATAATTCTGCCACTATGCAAATCTCTAGTACGCCCTCATTTGGAATATGGACTACAATTTTGGGCACCACTTCATAAAAAGGACATTTTAGAGCTGGAAAAGGAACAGAGGAGGGCAACAAAACTAATAAGGGGGATGGGGGCTAAGTTATGAAGAAAGATTAACCTGACACTTATACCTCACCAACACTGCAAATCTACATTGTATGATGCAGGAACATCAAAACAGAGTGTTAGCTCTCCAGCATATTCCTTGCTGCATATTTTAATTACAAATAGGTAAAGTATATTAATTTATAATTTTATGAATTAATTATCATTACAAAATACATATGCAGAAAAAAAAATGACAGGATTGCAATAAGCGCCAAGGGTGCTCACAGGAGCAAAAGTACACCAGGGGAGAGGCTCACAATCAGCGTCCAAAGGCCATCAGCGCGGACCTTGCAATGAGCGTCAAAGGGGCTCTGATAACATAAAATACACCAACCGAGAGGCAAGCAATAAGTGCCAATGGTACTCAGACCACCAAAACACTTTTTGTGTGGCAAACAGCATTACCTGCCTTACCATTTTGATTGCCAATTTTATTTTGAAGGGCAAGTCGCTAGTTATTCATATTTTTTATTTTTATGAATACATTTTTACAACACTGTGTAAACTGGGAAATTACATGTTAGAAATTTGAAGCCTACAATTTAAATGGCTCCATATATCATGTGCTCTTCTGTAGAGCAAGATTCTGTTGGGGTCAACTAAACTTTGTCTGTAATTGCTAGTTACAGAAGCACACAGTGATGTTCTTATGACCGACTTATTGTCTATATACAGGATTCTTGTTTGTTCATCAACTCTATTGTCCAAGTTACTATGTTCACACGTCATGCTAATTGTCACTTCTGAGCAAAATAGTCTCTTATAACAATTGACAAAATTGTTACACAAGCTTCCAAGTTAATTAACAAGACATGCAAAAAGTTTTGGGAAATAGAGTACAATGTGGGGCTTTGGAAAGGTTAATACCAGTCTGGAAGCAATTGTGTTGAATGAAAATTATATGGACATAATTAAAAACATTGTTTATCTAATTATACATATTAGTATAGCATATTATAGTTATTACCATCCATATTGTCTGACATTGAATTCATCATTGCCGGAACTGCAGCCTAGGGTGCAACTAAATCATGTTTAAAACACTGACACCAGGCTCGGAACAACCAGATTTCCACTGGTAGTTATGGAGACTCCAAGAGTATATTAATAAATTAAAAATAATACAAATGAGGGTGACTAATATTGCAGAACCTATAAGGAAAGACTGCATGACCTGAATATGTATAGTTTAGCTTAAAGCAGAGTTTTTCAAACTGTGGTGTGACTAAGGGCCCTATGCTAATCCGATGCTGTGCAAAATGTCTCTCTCACAACTAGCATCTAATGTCTAATGCTTGATTCATATTCAGAGTCAAGTTTATGTCTTTAATACTGGTCTGGAGTACATACTGTATAGTATTGAGGAGGAAAATCAGATTGCGTTAGGGTTTACACACAGTTACTAGCTTGTGTGAAGCACCAGTATCTCTGATTGGGATGGCTTGGCGGCAAATCTGAATATAACAGGTATGCCTAAATTGGCAACACTTGTTATTTTATACTGTTCACTGCTGCCTTTATGCAGTGCTGAGTTTTTACTTGATTTGGATCGATAGGTAGGAATTTACATGTCAGCTTGACATGTAAATTACAACTGTATCCAACTGCAATTGGGCTCTAATCATGGTAAGTGAGCTTCATTCATATTAAAAACACAAATCAGGTAATATCTTTCAGTGTAGGTACCAACCCCAATATACCACAGCACATTCCTTTTATTAAGCATTTTGTGGGAAAATCATTAGCTGGTCTGGAATGACCTTACACAAGTTTCAGTTGGTCCAAAAGACTCAGCAATTTTCAAGAGCTTCCTGGAGCAAAAATTATTGGAAAACAATGGCTTAAGCATATAAGGGAGAAGGGTAACAAGATTAATAAAGTACAGGAGTCTGGTATCTTCCAGCAAAAGAGGAATGTAAATGTAGGATGTCATTTGCAAAAATACCATTTTATAGAATAGGTTGTAGACAAGTGAAGAGCTTTTCATAAGAGGTAGACAGTGACAGAGTAGAAATTCATTAGTTAGGATAAAGCTGTCCAGAAAATGCATTAAGCTAAATTAAAAATGGTGTAGCGTTTTTTGCCGTTGAGGTGTTATTTGTAAATGTGTTTAGGCCAGGGGTATTGTATTCAATTTGTCTTTGTGAATAAGAATTCCAAGTACATACATATGTTTAAGGTTCAGTGTATATGTCCAGTGGGTGCTCAGACTTAAGATACTTTAGTATGTGTGTGCTCAGTCAAGTTTACTATGCATGTGCACATTCAGTATGGTGTGTGTGCTTGTTCACTGATTAAAATAGATATCCCCAAAGTAAAAACTTAGATATAACAATGCATTTTGTTTCTTTTGCTTCTTTTTTCTTCTGTAGCTGTATTTTCATTGTTCTTAAGAATACTTGAGTTTGAAATATATCTGAAGGAATAAAACAAAGGGTTAAAGATAGATGAACTTGATTCCTTCCCTTTATAAAGACTCACCTCCACAAGATCGAATCATGGTCTTTGATGCGCGAAATGCGCGTGTCGGCCACTGTAGACACAGCTTCATTTCCTGATTCACGATATCACAGCGGAGGGATGCTGTTCCTTGTATCTAAATATATGTTATAACTCTTTTTAACTCTCACTTTTTGGGGGTGTTATTCACAGTTAGAGACAGAACAGTTAGATTCTAACTAGTAGTCTTAAGGGGTAAATGGTGGGCCCCCAGAACCACCACTAAGATAGCACTTTAAACACTAGAATAGCACAGTTAGCATCACTCTTAGCAAGTGGTTGGTCCCCAGCTCCATAATAATAGTTATTTAGGGACCATCCCCATTTTCTTAATTCTTTCAATTTAATTTAAATTGCAGCAATTTGTATCACTTTATTATTGATTACTTATATATATAATTATTATCTTGCACTTAGCGTTAACTGTGTTTTCCTCCCATTAAGACACAGAGTAAATGTAATATTGTTTAAGAATCCTCCAGTTAGAATCATATGCAATAAATACCATGATATGAGGAAATGGACATAACAAAGATAATTATATTCAGATTGGAAACTATAATATCTTAAAATACAGTTAGACTCAACATTAGATAAATATTCAGAAATTTGCGTATTGTGTCATAGGAATTTTACACACATGTAATTAAATATCAATGTTTCCTATGTTTTCTAAATAAGATATTTATCAAACAACGTTAGATTTTAGCTCCACTTCATATGTAGGGATATTTAATGTTTTATCTATACTATCTATCCACTTATCCCTCTTATGCACATTTCTCATTACTTTTGACCATGTCTGATAAATATACCCCAACAAAATGTAAATAGCTCTAAAATAAATACATACCTTTGGTAGATAGCAATATAAATAAGTCTAGAACAATATGGTATAGGTCATTATGATGCAGTATTAAACAATATTAGCAATGAAATATATAAAGAAGCACACAAGTATTAAACAAGGTAGGAGTATTTAATTTAATTAAAACAATGGAAATTATGTCATGTTGCAAGGACCACATTTTATTACATATACAAGCATAGAAATGTTAATTATACCTTTATAATGTCACTTAAATGAATACAGGAAATTAAGTTTGCTTTCTAAAATAGACAAATCCATATTAAGAGGAAAGCTTTTGAAAAGAGGGAACTTTTCTTCTTCAGATCTGGAGCCGTCCTGATCTATTGTGTGGAATATGCAAATTAGACCCCTAGCTATTAGACTTTTTAACAAGGTTGAAAAAACACAGACTGATGTTACACAGAACATAGTGAAGACATGAGGTAATACAAAAAATAAAACCTAGGAGAATGTGACGGTAAGATAAAGAATGGCATCCTACAATTTAGGATATATTAAGGAAAAAAGAATATAAATACCTTATATACATATACAATCTTACAGATACACACATGCTTATATACACACATAGCTACTAATATAAAGAAATATATATGTTTATATATATTTTTACAAATACATATATACTCACATACACATATATATACACACACACATACCAACATGCAAGCATATACACATTTGTATAGCTATACATACATACAGAGTATACATATCCACACTCTCATATACAAACATAAACAATCATTGTTAGTCCAATAAAAAATATGTTACTTGATAATGCAATGCTGTGTTTTTTGCATCTGTTTAAATACATAGGGCCTCATTCTATTATCGGCCGTAAATCGGCCGTAAGGCTGCGATTCCTTGCGAGGGTTCAGTTAACTCGCGATTCTATTATACGGCCCCGCAAGGATCTCCTTTTACGGCCGGCCGCATATCTTGGAACCGGCCGTAATCTGTGAAATATAAAAACTGAAAAATAAATTCAAGCCTGCACTGTACAGCTCTGTAAATGCTAGGGATCATATTGGGGGACATGAGGATTAAAAGGAACCCACTCTCAAGCTTGCACATCTGCCCAAACTCGAGTTCAAATTAACTGTTTATTTTCCGGCTGCGGCGTGGGTGTGTCTGAAGTGCTCCAAGCACTCTGGACTTTTTACATGGATATTTTACGGATATTAAAAATTAAATATTTTACGGATTTGAGTACAGGATAATTATGTGCTATTTTTTTTTACACCTAAAATCCCTTTATAGTCTTCTCAAAGTGCAGGATGGCTTTATTTGAGCTATTTTATGTGCTTAATTGGTGCTAGCGAGACCTCTTTCCTGCAAGTAACTGCGGCTCGTTTTTAGCCTTGCAGAGAGGTTTCCCGGAGCAATTGAATTGCAAATCTCTTGCGGCCGTTTAAGATCAAAGGCTTTTCTCCGGCGCGAGCGGCCGCAAGAGATAGCAAGGCACCGGCCGCAAGCCTGCCGGAGTCCCCGGCCGTAAGGGAATAGAATAGCCGAATAGCTTGCGGCCGGTCCTTGCGGCCCCGCAACGGCTGCGGCCGATAATAGAATGAGGCCCATAGGATGGATAAAGCATACTAATAATAACAGAAGATTCAGGAGGGTTCAAAAGCAAAATTAATAATGCAGCTGAGAAACAATAAAGGGCCAATGGTCATAGCTCTACAAGGTCAGACTACTGACTACTTCTGAAACAGAGTCTTACATTTCCAAATGTTCTCTTGAGTTACGATTAGTTTCTCATACATATTATAGCTAAATAATGTATTGTATTGTGCCCACATACTACCATGAACCTCGGGATTCCCAAAGTTGTGTATATGATACAGTCTGTTGTGTGTTTCCAGGATTTGTATGGGTGTGTTGTTCAAGGCTGTCTTGTGTAGCTCCTCCTTTGCCATCCCAGAAATAGCCAATCTCAGGCAGACTGCAGAACATACCTGTTCCTCTACCTGGACAGAAATTTCCTTGCTACACTATGTACTGACAATAGGGCCGAATTCACTGAATGTAGGTATGGTGAGATTTATATTCTGGACATCCCTGCTCTGCTGGGCTCTGGATGGACTTTATGCTCAAGGTAAGGAGGGTAAATTTACATTACATTAAGTAATTTTACAAATGAAAAAATCTATGTTCTAAAGTTTCAAATATATAATCCATTTTACCACTGAAAATAAATTCCAATATATATAGGAAAACTAGTGGGGATATATATATATATATATATATATATATATATATATATATATATATATATATATATATATATATATATATATATATATATGTTTAAGCAAATTTACATAAAATACATTCTTTAAAAAAAGTGTTTGCCATGTCATCTTGTATTCTTAGGTAATGTTATGACATGTCAAATAAGGATGGTTCAAAATATTTATTAGATGCAAAACAACGATAAAAAATGCAAACTTTTCTACATTGTTCTGAGATACTTCCATGAGATAACAATAAATAACTGGCATCTTTATCTTTTAAAAAATAGCCAAGTGGTTTGCCAGTGATCTAGATTAAATCAGTTCTCTGGGACTAACAATTAATTTGTTATATTAGTATATTTGTTATAATAAGGTTTTAGTACTAATGGACTGTATCTCCAATTCCAATGGATTACCCAAGAGAAATTATTATATCAGCAATGATTTACCAATATTGTTATTATTTATAGTAAATATAACATTTTACAAGTTCATTCGAATGACTGTAGAGATTATAAAGTAGATTATAAAGCAGAATTAATACATTTAAACAAATGATGTCATTTATCTGACATGTTATATGAGATAAGAAGATGCTGCATTTAGTTTGTTAGGTTTTTGCTTTACAATCTTTGTCCTTTTTGACATTTGCCCTTATGTTATATTCAGGATAACTTTGTGTTTGCCATACGTGTTATCAAAATGCAGTTCTACCCTGTCTGTGAAGCAGACATTTGTTTCTTTACTTCATTTTTTTACTTTCTAGGTTCATAGTATACTTTCCATCTAGTGTTTCTTGTTTCTTAGCATGTGTTTACAAATACTGTTCAGAATCTTCCCTTCCCATCTCTGAACCCTCAGACCTTCTTTTAACAGTCTTTGGTTCAAGGTGTTAGGAAATAAACATCAACCATTTCATCTACAGTATAGTTAATAATTAAATTACAGTATAAAACTAATCACATGAGATAAAACCTAAAGCTGCCCAAGTAAAAGTTGAACATACTCCATTGATTGATATATAAACCACATTATTTTAATTGACTTAAGGAAACATTTGCTTTTTGCTCAATGCTACTATAATGTGTGTAGGTCAATATTGAGAGCCATGTAAGGACTATTTGCAGTCAATTTAATAGTGGCATATATTACAAATTAAAATACAAAGGCATAATTTCTTCCTCTTGTCTTTTGGTTACGTTTGGGAGATAACATCTTTAACTGCCTTCACTAGCAGGAAATTATGACAATGCCTTGTAAGCTTTGCTCTCATTAGCTTGCAGTCTGCTTGGACCAAGTAGCTTGGTCATTGCCTGAGGCCCATGACAGCACTGAAACAGAGCATCATGTTACCAAGGTAACGCACATACAACATAGGAACCTCAGACATAAGGGCCTGAAAAACAGCACTTCAGAGGCTAAATCCCAGGGCAGAATTATCAAGGTGTGGCATCAGTTAGCCCATCAAACAGAAAGGAGGATCAGGACACTTATCCATTTGTAATGGCCATTTCTATGTAGTGAAATAATGAACCAAAAAGTACTGTAATGAACAGTGCAGATTTGTCATGGTAGTTAGCTAATGAGAATAAAGAACCAGAATTGGTTGTGAATATAATAGAAAGGGTTGGGTAAATTAGGAGAATCATCAAACCCCAGGGGTGAAGTGATTTCAGAGACATATACACCCTTATTAAATTGCGATTTGGCAAATTTAAAAGGGCTCTATTTAAGCACTTAGCATATAGTTTTTAGTTAGTGAACTTCTATCCAAAAGCAAGGTTTTCACTAACTAAAAACTTCTGTAAATAAAATATGCTGTGTGCTTATATAGAGCCCTTTTCAATTTGCTGAATTGCAATTTAATAAGGCTGATAATTTCCACCACATGAGGACATGCTATCAAAACAAAGTCATTTGCCAACTACTTTGATGCAGTAACCTCATTGAAAAAGGGGTTTTAAAAACTATTGTGACAGGAATATATTAATGTAAAAAACTGATGCTCAAATGTAGTATAGATAAAACAGGCAAATAAATTGTGTTTTATTTAAATAAGAAGAATGTATCATCCTTCATGCTGATAAGTATTTTGAACTTTGTATAAACATTTCCATTGCTAAGTAAGAAACTGTTATTACATTTAATTTGTGGCTTCATTTGCATAGCATTTCAATATGTTATGTTGATGTGTCACGCTTTGCAGTAATTTCGAACAATATTAGCAATAAAGAAATATTTTGACAAATTAAATGTAGAAGAGTAGGTTAACTCAAAAACAATTGTTGAATAATGTGATATAAGGCTGAGATCATTCACAGGATCTACATATATTAAGTAAAGGTTCTGTTTTGGTGTTAAATTGTGTTAAACACATTCATTAGTATAAGTAGCTTTGAATTGTGGGCATATTTATGTGTCACTGGCAGCTACTCCTTTCCTCTTTCTTTATATATATATATATATATATATATATATATATATATATATATATATATATATAAATATTTATATATATATATATATATATATATATATATATAAATATTTATATATATATATATATATATATAAAAATATTTATATATATATATATATATATATATATATATATATATATATATATATATAAATATTTATATATATATATCTATATATATATATATATATATATATATATATATATAGGTATACCCGCTTAAAGCTACCCTGTTTATAGCTGATTCACTATAGAGCTGTTTTTTCTGCCAGACCCTTTTAATGCTAATCCCTGCTATAACGCTGTTTTTGCCTGCCAGGTCCCTTTTACTGCTCTGATTTTCTATAGCATTGCCCCACTATAACGCTGTTTTTGCCTGCCGGACCCCTTTGAATGCTCTGATTCGCTATAAGAAAACAGAATCCAGGATGAGCCAGAAGCTTCAACATAATAATAATAATAATAATAATAATAATAATAATAATAATAATAATAATAATGTAAAGTTTATATTTCTGCTAATGCTCAGTTTGTGTTAGTGTTATGTTTGCTGTTTCTTTGAAGTTCATGTAAAACCAAAGAAGTTTAAATTTAATTTGGAATTGCTGTTTCTTTCATGAGTTCCCCTATCCCTGTCTTCCCCATGTTAAACTGCCCCGGTAAGAGCTTTTTCACTTAGCACTCCCACTGCCTGGTACCTATCTACAGCGTTAAACGAGGTATAGCTGTATATATATGTGTGTGTATAAATGTCAAGTACACTTTTAAGATCACTGCTTACTGACATTTCTATTCATATAGAAAGCACAGTGTCTGTTTGATTTTAAACTCAATACAATCTTGTGCAATGTGATAAAACAATGTTTTAATTTGTACTTAACTCCTGTACAGCGCTATAGAATATGTTGGCGAGTTACAAATAAAGTATAATACAGCCATATTTCAATGTATCTTCAAGCAGCCTGCTGCCCCTGAAAATGTGCTGCCCTAGGCGTGTGTCTCATGGGTCTAGGCAGAAACACACCTCTGCTTTGAATGTTTGGCAGTTGTTATTGGTGGACTATGCCGATATTAGCATCTGAATGGCAAAAGATGTGCAAATGTAAAAATAGCTGGAAGGCTACTAAGTAAAGGGAAACTGACAGTAGGAAAATGCTTACATTTCCACTGTTGGTATTTTGCTTAGCTGAAAATGTACACATGAACAGTGCCTTACAAAAGTATTCACCCCCCTTGTCTTTTTACCTATTTTGTTACATTACAGCCTTAAGTTCAATGTTTTGTTAATGTGAATTTTATGTGATGGATCAGAACACAATAGTCTAGTTGGTGACGTGAAATGAGAAAAATGTATACATAAAACATTTTTTTAGAAATAGAAAGCAGAAAATTGGCATGTGTGTATGTATTCACCCCTTTGTTATGAAGCCCATAAAAAATCTTTGGTGCCACCAATTACCTTCAGAAGTCACATAATTAGTGAAATGATGTCCACCTGTGTGCAATCTAAGTGTCACATGATCTGTCATTACATATACACACCTTTTTGAAAGGCCTCAGAGGTTGCAACACCTAAGCAATAGGCACCACTAACCAAACACTGCCATGAAGACCAAGGAACTCTCCAAACAAGTAAGAAACAATGTTGTTGAGAAGTACAAGTCAGGGTTAGGTTATAAAAAAATATCCAAATCTTTGATGAGCGCCAGGAGCACCATCAAATCTATCATAACCAAATGGAAAGAACATGGCACAACAGCAAACCTGCCAAGAGACGGCCGTCCACCAAAACTCATAGACCGAGCAAGGAGGGCATTAATCAGAGTGGCAGCACAGAGACCTAAGGTAACCCTGGAGGAGCTGCAGAGTTCCACAGCAGAGACTGCAGTATCTGTACATAGGACGACAATAAGCCGTACACACCATAGAGTTGGGCTTTATGGCAGAGTGGACAAAAGAAAGCCATTACTTTCAACACAAAACAAAATGGCACAATTTGAGTTTGCGAAAAGGCATGTGGGAGACTGCCAAAATGTATGGAGGAAGGTGCTCTGGTCTGATGAGACTAAAATTTAACTTTTTGGCCATCAAAGAAAACACTATGTCTGGAGCAAACCCAACACACCATATCACTCAAAGAACACCATCCCAGTGAAACATGGTGGTGGCAGCATCATGCTGTGAGGATGTTTTTCAGCATCCGGGGCTGGGAAACTGGTCAGAGTTGACGGAAGGATGGATGGTGCTTAATACAGGGATATTCCTGAGCAAAACCTGTACCACTCTGTGCTTGATTTGAGGCTAGGAAGGAGGTTTACCTTCCAGCAGGATAATGACTCGAAACACACTGCTAAAGTTTAAGGGAAACATGTAAATGTGTTGGAATGGCCTAGTCAAAGCCCAGACCTCAATCCAATAGAAAATCTGTGGTCAGACTTAAAGATTGCTGTTCACAAGCGCAAACCATCCAACTTGAAGGAGCTGGAGCAGTTTTGCAAGGAGGAATGGGCAAAAATCTCAGTGGTAAGATTTGGCAAGCTCATAGAGACTTATCCAAAGTGGCTTGGAGCTGTGATTGCCGCAAAAGGTGGCTCTACAAAGTATTGACTTTAGGGGGGTGAATAGTTATGCACATTGACTTTTTCTGTTATTTTGTCCTATTTGTTGTTTGCTTCACAATAATAAAAAAAAAAGTATCTTCAAAGTTATGGGCATGTTCTGTAAATTAAATGATGCAAATCCTCAAACAATCCATGTTATTTCCAGGTTGTGAGGCAACAAAACACGAAAAATGCCAACTCACTGTATATCAGTAAAAAATCAATTCTGCCTAATGAGAGCTAATATATGTAATCAAAATTGACAACTGCAGCAAAATATGACTATATTTGCCACAACACTGTATGTCATTTGTTGTTAAAATACCAGGCTATATACACTGATAGTGTAAAAGCAGACATGTCATAGTGTGAGATTATTTTTCATTCTATTTTATCTGTGTATGTCAATTTTAAAAGACTTTCGATTTTAAAGTGATCTACACATGCATAAACAAAGCATAAATATATTTACTTCTAAAACGCATAAAGTTTTTGCAAACTGATTTAGTGTGTTATTGATGCAAAAATAGTTAAAATGGAACCCGATGTCACAAATTTGCTGTCGTTTTAAAAATGCTTTTCTCTGTTCAACAAAAATAGTGCTGAAATGGTTAAAATAATATTATCTAAGCTGATACAGGACACAAAGCTGACTTTGATCCAAAGTGGATTTTACAGGAATTGAAGGAATATTTTTAACCTATGCAGCTCTTATTTTCCATGCAATTAAAAACTTACAGTAATAAACGTTTGACTTCACTGTCCCTTTGCCATCATTTAGATGTCTTACAATCCCTTTATGTCAATCACCTTGCCCCCACTTTGATGCAGGCTGACATGTACGCATAGACTTTCATAGCTGCCTCTCACAATTCAAGACTGCCTGTCAGGATTCTTAAGTGTCATCAAACCTGAAGTAGTTTCAAGTTCTCTATGGCTTGTAAGACTATGCATAGTGGAACATGGCAGTCTGCTTTAAGTTTATATTGAAACAAGTGTCCCCTGCAAGCTGAATGTGGCTCTGGAAATGTAAGAAATCTTTATTCAATGATGTTAAATAACTTGCAAAAATAGACTATACATTAGTATGGAGGCTTTAAGTACTGAATAATCCCTTTAATTACACATAGAAAGGTCTTACTTATTATCCTGTGTCACTGAATAATTATATGCTCGTCGCAACTGACCAAGATTCCTAATGAATCTGTGTCTAACCAATTATATAAGTAAAATGTGTTACAGACATGCACTCCAATTGAATATAATGACTGGAGTGCTGAAACAAGGCAAACAGGACTTTGTTCCTCATTTTGCATAATTGATCTCTGATATGGGACGACAATGTAAATTGCAGCCCAAGCATTACACGCAACCATTGCATAAACACACTATTATTTTTGCTGCATTCTCACTAGCTGGGGCAAGAAAATGTTACCAGCCCTTAATTCAGAGATTGTGGCATTCCCCCACAAAACATATCCCATGTTCCAATGTACAGACTTCCCAGGTTCCTTGGCCATCCCATCCCACAATATTATCTTGTCTAAGAACACCGCTCACATGGGCTTGTGGGTATCCACCTGACCATAAACATCTATCTATCTATCTATCTATCTATCTATCTATCTATCTATCTATCTATCTATCTATCTATCTAGCTATCCATTTAATCAATGTTTTTTTTCTTTAGACCTATGATGTATTATATATTATTGTTACAAATTGTGTTTTATTCAATTTGTTTAATTTTTTTTTAAATAATTTATCTGTTACAAAAAATATGAGCTTTAAAAATAGAAGACAAATAGGGTAGATGGAAATAGATATCAACACTGAGGTTACATATTTATATGAAATAACCTGGGCAGCTCTGTGTAATTAAACTTTTAAAAATTGTTTATTTCTTCATCTGCCATATATGAAAATACAGACTGATATGCCTCAGTGCATAACATTTTAGATATTGTCCAGAAAAAAATGGAAAAGGAGGGTGAGGAATTAATAATGGGGTTCATGACTGGCTGCCGGCTGAAGAATAAGGTTCTATAGATACTAGTAAGTATTAATCACAAAATGATCCAAGTGCAAATGGCTCCATGATAACCATAATGTGTTATGTACATTTGAAGTACACTGTTATGTGACTTGATATGTACAGTCATATACCTTAGAGAACAAATCTCATCTCAGTTACAATGTGACATACACTCAGTTATCAGTGATCATTGATGATTTATTCAGATATAATACAATTATAGTATAATCAGCTGTAAACTGGATTGGTTAATACTACTGAAAAATCACTATTCCTGTTAGGAAATCCAAAATGTTTGCGCAGAGGTTATTTATGCCCAGGAAGTATTAATATATTCCTTTAGGACGACAGCGGTAAAAACTATTTAGTATGCACTCAAACATAGACTGTTGTTGGCTTCAAGTTCATCCAGTTATAAGTGTACCAGAGATAATATTTTCTCCAAATTTGATAGAACTGTATCACTTGGATAATTGTGTGATTAATACTGGCTAGTATTTATTGAACTTTACTCTTCAACCAGCACCAGTCATCATCCACATTGGCTTTATTAGATTTTTTAAGTCACATTCTAATAAAGATCATATTATTAATTCCTCAACCCCTTTTCTATTATTCTGATGTATCACCAACCTTAAAGGACATTTGTTATCACATGTAAAATAAAATAAATATAGCCTTTAATGTATTAACTATAATATGCAATTATGCTTTACTGTGTACTTTTTTCCTATATCATTTGTCATCTGGGAGAGAATTTTGGATGCAGATTAAATATATCCATTCATTTGTACTCAAAGAGTCAATCCGATGAATGCAGTATATTCCCTGATTACAATCAAGTAAACAAACACAACAGTGCCCCCCCCAGTAAATGAGTATTGCATATACTAGTTAACAACACACAGCTGCTTTACTTTATAAAACCATTTATCCCATTACGAAGACACATTCTTCAAAAGAGCACGGTGTAAGGTTAAGACTTCAGTGTTCTTTAAAGTCTGGTTTTGCCACTAGCATCTCTTGTGTCATTGCGTGATAAATAATTGCATTGTAATATTGTCTGTACTATAATATGAATATGCAATACAACCCTTAAAAATACAAATTTGAAGGGCACATTCATATATAAAAAAATTAGCAAAACATATGGCAACGTTTGTGGTTCTTTAAGACATTTACATAGTAACATAGTAATTGAGGTTGAATAAAGACTTTTAGCCCGTCAAGTTCAATCTTTTAAGACCCCCTCTGATCTGCAATATGCGGATTAGTTGTTAATTGATCCAGAGGAGGGCAAACAGAAAAAAATGCAAGTGAAACTTTGCCAATTGTCTCAAAAGGGAAAACAAATAATTCCTTCCTGCCCCCAGATACTGGCGATCGGATCCCTCCCTGGATCAATACTCCCTCTCTAGTTATCCAGGATATACCTGAATACCCTTTTTATTTAAAAGTATATATTTTTAAAGTTATCTATTGAATCCGCTGTCGCCACCTCCCTTGGTAGAGAATTCCACAGATTAGCTACCCTCACTGTGAAGAACCCTTTTCTTTCTTTAAGGTGTAATCTTTTCACTTCTAACCTCAAATGATGTCCTCATGTCAATTGAAAACCTCTTGGCACAAAAAGCTGCCTTGTCAAATCTTTATACTGAGCGTGGATGTATTTATATAGGGTAATCATATCCCCTCTTAGAGAAAATATGTTTAATTTGCTTAGTCTTTCTTCATAACTTAGCCCCTCCATCCCCCTTATTAGTTTTGTTGTCCTTCTCTGTACTTTTTCCAGTTCTAAAATGTCCTTTTTATGAAGTGGTGCCCAAAACTGTACTCCATATTCCAAATGAGGGTGTATTAGGGATTTGTATAGTGGCAGAATTGTATTTGTTTCCCTTGCTTATATACCCTTCTTAATACATGCTAATATTTTATTTGCCTTTGCAGCTGCTGCTTGGCTTTGAGCACTGTTACCTTAGCGATTGTCCACAAGCACTCTCAAATCCCTTTCAATATTTGATACCACTAAATTTGTTTAAGTTTATTAATTGCATGGTTATTTTTCCTTCCCAGATGCATAACCTTACATTTATTCGTATTAAATCTCATCTGCCATTTAATTGCCCACTTCTCTAATTTATGCAAATCCCTTTGGAGGGAAAGTACATAATTGTCTGATTTAATTACCTTGCACAACTTTGTGTCATCAGCAAAAATGGAAACACTACTTTCCAGTCCTACTTCTACGTCATTAATAAATTTGTTAAAAAGGAGAGGACCTAATACTGAACCTTGAGGAACCCCACTTACAACATTCGTCCAATCTGAGTATGTTCCATTTAAAACAACCCATTGCTTCCTGTCTTTTAGCCAGCTCTCAATCCATGAGTAGATATTTACTGCAATTCCTGTATCCCTTAGTTTGCACAATAGTCTCTCCTGTGTCACTGCATCAAAAGCTTTTGCAAAATCTAAAAAGACTACATCCACTGAGTTACCTTGATCCAAGTTTCTACTAACCTCCTCATAGAAACTAATTAGATTTGTTTGACATGACCTATGTTGAGTGAGCTTTTTTAAATAGTTGTGGAAGACAAAAACTATTCTCCATAATGATCAAAAATCATATGATCAGTTCAACTGGCCTGCAACTGAGCTACTTCCACATTCATGTCCTGTATGTGCTGTATGTTATATTTTATTTGCTTTTCAAAAATAAAGCTTTCCTTTCCAGGAAAAGTATATAATACAAGACTTGTTGGTTGAAGGATTACAGGCAGTCATATGTATGTTGGATGGTCTACTAACTTTTAGAATATTTTTCAGATGAGGTTCCATGTCAGACTCAGCTTATCAAATGCCATCCTAAAGCAAGCTGTGTGAACTCTAATGGCTCCTATACATGTATGTGTAACCCAGGATATAAAGGAGATGGTTTTACTTGCAAAGGTACAATATAGATTTGTATATTTTTGTTTATAGACAACACTGTAAAACTGTGCACTGTCCTCATGCATAACTGTGTTATCTCTCTTTTTTCAGAAATCAATTATTGCAAAAAGTCTCCATGTAAAAATGGCATTTGCAAAAGTAATACAAGTGGCTTTGTGTGCATATGTAACCCAGGGTGGAACGGTGCTACATGTGGTGAAGGTACATTTATAATTAGTGTTCTAACTCCAACATACTATTACTGCTATTGCCAAAAGAATATTAATTGATTCCTTTCATTGCTTTGCTAGATGTGGATGAATGTCAGACTGGGCTCAGCCTGTGTCACCCCAAAGCAACTTGCTCGAACACCGTTGGATCATACTTGTGTGACTGCATCCCTGGGTTTAAAGGGGATGGATTTACTTGTATAGGTAATGCACTGTAAAAATGAAGAATAAACATACTTTTATTTGAAAGCAAAAGCATGAAATAAATATTGTAATACTGTATGCATTGCCACTGTCCAAAATCCTGGAGCCTATTAAGAATGTAATTATTATTACTCTTTATTTATAAACTAGTTATTTGCCCAGCATAAATGACAGGATAATATATATATATATATAATATATATATATATATATATATATATATATATATATATATATATATATATATATATATATACATTGCTCCCCACGCCCCTTCCCCTGTATCTCTTCCCTCTCCCTCCCGTCTTTTTCGCCCTTACCCCCTCTGTCTCTTTCCTCTCCCTCCCCTTTGTCTCTCTTCCCCTCTCTGCTGTGTATCTTCCCCCCTCTCCTTCCCCCTGTTTCTTCCTGTCCTTTCCCTCTCCTGTGTCTCCTGTATCTCTTCCCCCTCCCCTATGTCTCTTTCCCAAAGTCTCTTTTCCCCCAATCCTGTGTCTCTCCTCCCTCCCCTGTGTCCCTTTCCCCCGCCTCCCTCCACTGTGTCTTTTCCCTCCACTCTCTCCCCTGTATCTCTTCCCCACTCCCATGTGTCTCTTTCCTCCATGTCTTTCCCCTCCCCTCTCCTGTGCCCCCCCCACACTGTGTCTCTACCCCCTCCCCTGTGTCTCTCCCCCTCCCTTCCCTGTGTCTTTTCCCCCACTCTCTCCCCTGTATCTCTTTCCCCCTCCCCTGTGTCTCTTTCTTCCTTGTCTTTCCCCCCCTCTCCTGTGTGTCTCCCCCAGGTCTCTTCCCCCCTCCTCCCTCTCCTGTGTCTCTCCCCCTCCCCTATGTCTCTTTCCTCCTGCTCTTTCCTGCGTCTCTTCCCCCTCCCCTGTGTATCTCCCCCCTCCCCTGTGTCTTTCCTCCTGCTCTTTCCTGCGTCTCTTCCCCCTCTCTCCCTGTGTCTCTTCCCTCCATATATCTTCCCCCTCTCTCCCCTGTGTCTCTTTTCCCCATATCTCTTCCCCCCATCCCGTGTGTCTCCCCCTGTATCTCTGCCCCCTCCCCTGTGTCTCTTCCCCCTCCCTTGTGTCTCTTTCCCGCCCTCCTCCTCCCTCATCTGTGTCTTCCCACCCTACCCTGTGTCTCTCCCCCCTCCTCCCTACCCTGTATCTTTCCCCCTCCCCTGTGTCTCTACTCCCCCCTCCTATCTCCCCTTCTCCCCTCCTCCTAAAGCCACATGTTGAGCTCATGGTGAGAGCAGGGTGGCACGCGCGCACACGAAGCATTACACACTTACCACAACTATATTAGTGATACATTTTCTGTAGTGCTTTTTACAAAGTAAAACACAGTACAGTGGATACAATTAGCAAATTCTAAGGTAAGTAGAAATACAAGTACATGTACTGCAGACACTGAGTGTTGATTATGATAGATGAGTCCACCGGAGGTCTTCATTATGGATTGTGGAGACAGACAGGTGATGGGGGGCCAACAGTAGTCAAGGCAAGATATGATGAGAGAATGGATTAGAATTTTTGTTGTGTCTTATTTATGGTCAGCTTCCATAACCATACTTTTTCCACAACTTACCCACAAAATATTGTCCTTCATTTGTTACAGATATATATTGTTTAGCCATGAAGTCGGACCTGACTATTTATGACCTCATGGACTTTAACAAGCCATTTCTGTCTGTCAACAACTGTTTCTCTGAGCTCTTGGAAATTCATGTTTGTTGCATCCATAAAAATATCTATACATCTTATTTTCTGCCATCCTTATTTCTCTTTGCCTTCCATCTTTCATAGTATCACAGTCTTCTTTAGTGAATTTCGTCTTCTCATTATGTGACCAGTTTCAGTTTTAGCTTTACTATCAATCCTTCCACTGAGCAGTTTGGTTTTATTTCATTGCATATGGATTTGTTTGATGTTCTTGCAGACCAGGGAACTCTCAATAGACATCACAATTCAAAAGCTTGCATCCTATGATGTTCAACCTTCTTTATAGGTCAGCTTTCACACTTGTGTCATTACTGAGAAGACATCTGTTGACAACATGATGTCTTTGCTCTTTAGTATCTAGTCCAGATTTGCCATAGCTTTCCCCCAACTTGCTTCATATATATAGTTGCAGATTACTCTCTATACAAAGATATTTGAAAAATAGCCAAAAACACATTTCTCTTTGAACAATATTTATTATGACGTTAAAACTGTGTTTAATATTTTGCAGAAATGAATTATTGCAAGAAGTCTCCATGCAACAATGGGCACTGCCGAAGTCTTTCAAATGGATATGAATGTTTATGCAACCCAGGGTGGGAAGGAGTTACCTGTAAACAAGGTAGACTTTGATCTTGTGCTAATATGTTCCTCTGCTGAGTGAAAAAACTCTCTAGTTTTATAGATACTTTCTGTTCATTGAAGGGTCAATAAATGTATATTTGTTTAAAAAATATTCGTCTTATAATTCAGTGTAACTTCATCACTGCTGGCTTATACTGTTGGGGTACCTTAAGGCTCGGTTTTGAAATGCCTGTTTTCTCAATCTACACTGCTCCCATTGACAAAGCAATACAGTTTCTTGGATCCAGTATCATCTTTATCTACATCTCCTCTTCTGACTTATCTTCCTTCCTGCCAAATTATGTCACCACCTGTTTATCCAACATCTCCTCCTGGATGACCGTCCACATCCTAAAAACAAACATGTCAAATACTGAGCTCTTAATAATCCCACACTCTATCACATTCACACCACCAGACATCACCCTTACAGTTGACAATGGCTCTATCAAACCTACACCAAAGTCCACCGTTTTGTTTTCGGGATTACATTCAGCACTCTCTTTCAGTCCTCTCATTGAATTGATTACCAACTCTCTAGGTGCCCCGTTTCCCATCTCAAACCATCTGTACACATGTCTGTGGCTTTTCTCAGCTCCAGTAAAAACACATCTCTTTGTTTCTTCCTTTATAGCTCCCGCAGACAACACTTCTCTGAGTATGTCTTCTGTTCCAAGCAAACTTTAACTCTGATTCTTTCACAGCCTTACCTAGGGTGTAGGTCCAAAAACATAATGTAGGCATAAAAACAGCCTTCCATACTGCTACTGCAGTGCATAGACTGCCCCACCCAATTCCCAGCTTCAGTCTTAAGAAAGTTGTACTATATACTGTATATACATACTGTATATATATATATATATATATTTATATATATATATATATATATATATATATATATATATTGGTTCAGGAGGAGAATGAGGGTTCCTGATCTCTTGAGAGGGGGCAGGTGAGGGGCTTACTAAGGAGATAGCCTTGTTCCAACTTAATTGTGGAGTTAAGGGGGTAAGTGTTATGCTTCTCTGAACAAGTGAGTTTTCAGAGAGTGAATATCTGAAGACTAGGAGAGAATCCCATGGAGCTAAATGGGGCTATCCAGAACAGGCCTCTGGGTGAGGAGTTATTGATGATGAATGCAATTAAGTTCAAGGTTTTGTCACTTAGGTTTGGGATTTTGAATAGTATCCATGATAAGTTTGGGAGCCAGTCTAGGGACTAGAAGAGAGGAGCAGCATATATTGAGTTATTGGTGGGGTTGGTAAGCCTATAAGAAGTGTTTATTATAGACTGTAGTGGGATAGGCGGTTGAGTGGAAAACCGTAATTAAAATGAATTTTGTAATAGTCAAACCGTGAGATTATCAGAGCATGGATTAGGGTCTTTGTAGTGTTGTGCATTAGGAACATACTGATTTTGAAGATGTATTGGAGGTATAACTTCATATATTATGTGGTGGGGTGGGTGAAGGAGAGGTCTCAGTCAATGAGACAGAGATATTGGGGTGACTGTGGAGTTGTCAGGTGGAAAACCATCTAGGAGGAGATATTAGACAGAGGTTAGTAGGGAAGAGTCTGGAGAGAAAAGGTAAATTTGGGTATCATCAGCATAAAGATTGAACTGAAGCCAAAAACAGCACAATTGTTTTTCATTGGAAGATTTAGAAAAACAAATGACTGAGGACAGAGCCTTGAGGTAACCCAACTGACAGAGAAGGTAGTGAAGAGAGAAGCAATATTAGAGCGATGTGACTTAATCATAAGAGGGCTGCACCACAGCTGACTGTCAGTAAGGGGAACCGTCCTTTTGATTTTGCAGTGAGTAGGTAATTTGTATTACCTTTGTGAGTGTATTTTTAGTTCAGTGTTGGGAATGGAAGCCAGTTTGCACTTGTAAGCAGTTGTCAGATAGAAAATTAGTAAGGCGGTTGTAAGTAAATGACAAGTGTTTGATGTAGTTAATAGGAAAAAGGCCAGGATTTCAGGAGATGTTCCCAAAATCTCATAATATAGAGAGAGTGAAAGTGAAGGGAGATGGAAATGAAATGTGTGGCAGTTTTCCTGTTTTTGCGCAGAGTAAATGTTTCTGTGTGGGGATGGTTTTAATGTGATTATGTTTGGAGGTAGCTTTAAGGAAATATACTTAGCCTAGCACTTATCAGTTTGTGTAAAAGTTCCATTAAGCAATAGAAATAGTTTTGGAAGTAGTTTTAAAATCTATAACTGTACATTTATATATCTTTGTGCTTATGAGTGTGTGGGTCACTTTGTGTTAGTTTTGTGGCCAAGTCTATAGCAGCATCCTCCACAATTCTTCATATTTTTATTTCTCTTTAACAAACCTTTCTTGTTTCACAGATGTGGATGAATGCAAGATGGGACTCAGCATGTGTCATCCGAACGCAACCTGTGTGAATACTGATGGATCCTACACTTGTGTCTGTAACTCTGGATATAAAGGAAATGGATTTAGCTGCAGAGGTAGGGCATTTAACAATTGTTAAAGTAGAACATCCAATACCAAGTTCTACTTTTATACACATCAACTGACACCTCAGAGAATATAGTCAAGCTATTACAATACTACTCCAAAAAAGCTATGGTTTGAGTTCCACCAGAGTAAACAATAATAAGAATACATTTTGTTCTTGTTCCAGTTTTGTATGGATTTTGCCCCAGTTGGAGTCCCAAAAGGGGGGGGGGTAAATATCTGTTCCAATGCTAATATGCTTTTAAATAATGCAACATAGCTTTTGGTTGTCCACTTCCATTTATGTGATTCCCACTAATTGGTGTTATTACTAAAATCTGAAATGAAAAATGCTGAATGTTGCCTATAATGGAAAAGAGTAAAAATGGAGTGATATCCAATCATGTCCGATTAAAAGTAAGAAAGTGAGGTAACACCCCCAAAGAGGAAGATTCTTAAGTCATGAGAAATGATAACTGATACCACTGCATTATGTTTTTTTTACAGAGATTAATTATTGCAAGAAATCTCCATGTAAGAATGGACAATGCACAAGTGGACCCAATGGTTTTGAATGCATTTGCAATCCAGGATGGAAAGGTGTTACCTGCAATAAAGGTAGAGTAATATTAACACTTACCCACTGATTTATATATATGTGTGTATTTAAACACTGTACTTACTTTGGCCCTCATTCAATTGCTATTTGACCAATTGAATAAGGGTCTAAATAAGCACATAACATATATTTTTAAAGAAGTTTTTAGCTAGTAAACATCTATCCAAAAGCAAGGTTTTTACTAACTAAATACTTATTTTAAAAAAATATGCTATGTGCTTATTTAGAGCCCTATTCAATTGGCCAAATCGCAATTGAATGAGGCCCTTTGTCTATATCATTCATACTTGTCCCTCAAATGTCTCTGGATAATTACCGTAAAAAATTTTAATCTATTAATTCCAAAATATTGTTTTATAAGTTAGAATTCATTAATGTCAAGTGAATGTCATTACCAGTATTCTCTGGTTGCTCTTACAATATTCTCTGGTTGCTCTTGCCCGTGTGCTGTTATTTGTTACTGCCACTTGTGTCTTCTTATTACACAACACTGACATTTCTTTTTGTACTCACAGATATTGATGAGTGTCTCAGCAGCCCCTGTGGTAATGGGGCCACGTGTAATAACCTGAACAATGGCTTCTCCTGCTCCTGTAAACCTGGATACACTGGCAGGTTCTGTGAGACTGGTAAGACAAAGATTTTTGACACTAACATGAGGATGAGAAATAACTAAGCTGTGGTAGAGTCTGTAAAACATTTTTTTTTCTTTGTTTGCAAAAAAGTTTATTTATTTATCTGCTGCAAATCATTTTTCAGATATAGATGAATGTTATTCCAGCCCATGTGATCATGGAACATGTCTGAACTCACCGGGAAGTTTTACATGTTTATGTGCACCAGGATGGTCTGGGGCAAACTGCCAGATAGGTTAGAAACTGATATGGTAATTTCTAATTTGTTTATAGAGGGCCCACTGGCCCAACCTCATAAATTATCTGCTATTTATACTTACTAAGATATGAGACTTTCCACATATTTATGAATACACTTGTGAGTCAAATAGACATTTTTAATCGAATAGACACTTTATGTACATAATCAAATGCAGGTAAGTCCTTGCTTTTAAATATCCCCATCTCTCAATCAGGCATGAACTCTTTTTTATAAACAATAATCACAGCATTATGATTGTTATCTGCACTAACATGTTAAGAGTGCAAGCCATGTATTCAAAATGATTCCTCTTTCATTTTAAACTCTATTCATGTTAGATATAATCACTTATTATTTATGTGCCACAGATATTGATGAATGTTTTAGCAACCCATGCCATAATGGTGCCACGTGTCAGAATCTGCTGGATGGCTTCTCCTGCTTATGCCAACATGGATACAATGGGATAGTCTGTGAGATTGGTAAGTGATGAAAATATATGAAATGTTGGGGAATTACATGACAACCTATAATTAACTTTGTTAATTGCTAAATTGAAGATTGTAATGAAAACAAATATTTATCCCTGCTTACAGTTTGTACAACTTTTTTCTGTATCTGCAGACACTGATGAATGTCTGAGCAGCCCATGTAATAATAGCGCCACCTGCAATGATTTGGTGAATGGATTTTCCTGCTCTTGTACCCCCGGCTTTACTGGACGCTTCTGTGAGACAGGTTAGTGACGAGGTTATGTCAGCGGTAGATGCTGAACCAGAGTTGAGCAATATAATATTATATTTTCATCTAGAGACTGTGGTTTATATTCAAAATGATATTAATTGTGTATGGTAAACCTGAACTGTGCCATTGTAATTACTGCAATTCTATCAATAATCCTGACTTCAATGTGTGATCTTTAGATGTGGATGAGTGTCTCTCCAGTCCATGTGTGCATGGTACATGCAGCAATACTCTTGGAAGTTATAGTTGTTTTTGCCCCACTGGATGGACTGGGCTTAACTGTGAGACAGGTAAGCAATTTTCTTTTCCAAAAAGTAATTAGATGCTAACTGAGCTTTGGAGGGATACAGAATGAAATAGTGCTCCTAGTTATGGTAAATGCTTATAAACTTGTATTTTCAGTAAACCTGTTGTATTAAGTAGCCAAGTTCCATTCACATTATTTTGAATGGATTCTGGGCAAGATTCATAAGCTTCACAGACAACACAGAAGTTACAGATTTGCTGTTATGCATTTTAAAGAGCACATTTTCATATCTTAAATATTTTCATTGCATTCAATATTGATAACTAAAGTGGTTAAACATGTTAATCCCTGTACAATCTGCTTTTGGGACAAAGTCATAACTACCTTCTCATAAACTCTAATAATGTGTGTTACAGAGTTTACAGAAATTAATCCCACTACTGGCTGTACTGGGTACATCTAAATGAGGTAGTGGCATTGTTCCAAAATCAGTTTGTATAGAATTAATATTTTTAGCCCTCACAGAACTCATTAGCCATACAAATGCAGTTTTTGTAATGTTTAAAATCTGCTCTTTTAAATACATTATGCAAAATGTTTAACGTCAGTTTCATTTTAATCATAATGGGGTTTATTTATCAGATTGGGAATAAGTGGTATCAATCAAGCAGAGTTATTAAGCCCACTTATTTATGTTGAGCTATTTATTAAATAGGATTAACATTTATTCCCTTCTTGATATACAGGCTCTATAGCAAACTTAGGAAGTGGGGATATTTCTGTTTATATCCATTTTCTGTGAGATTGTAAGTGATGAGTATATATATAAATACCAACAAGTAACCTTGTGAATGTTTTAAAAGTCACAATAAGGTGGCACACTAACCTTTACTGAATGTAATAATTATGTATTAAGAAATCTATTTTATTTGGCCCATTGTTTATACTTTATCTACTATTATAAAGCATACAGCACTCTATTGTTCATTCTCTACATCCATAATACCTATTTTCTCCCAACTATTTCTATTTTTTTTTTATGTTTCTACAGATGTTAACGAATGTTTGAGCAGCCCTTGTAGTAATGGTGCCACTTGCAATGATTTGGTCAATGGCTTCTACTGCTCCTGTACCCCAGGCTATACTGGACATCTCTGTGAAACTGGTGAGTGATAAACTTATTTTAGCGATAAATTCTGTAAAGTGTATATTCCTTATATATTTTGAGGTTTAACTGGACCATTGGAATTTTTATAATGACATCCATTTTAATGTCTGTACTGTCTTTTAGATGTGGATGAGTGCCTCTCCAGTCTGTGTGTACATGGGACATGCATCAATACCCTTGGAAGTTATAGATGTATATGCTCAAATGGATGGTCTGGACAAAACTGCGAGACAGGTGAGAAAATCTTCCAACAAGTAAATAAGATATAATAATATAGTTAGAAAAGAAAATCGTTCTTTCCACTGTTTGATAAATCAGCTATTGGGCTGATTAGATATTTAGATATTTGATCAACTACTTGCAGGGGAAGAACTACCAGTTGTGCAATGCACCAGGGCCCTCCACTGGGGAGGAACCAGTACTGTGTAAAAGGGTCTTGAAGGAATGGTCTTGGAGAGGGATTTTAGGAACAGGAGCTGTTATGGGAAAGGATCTTTGGGAGGGGCACTGAGTTTGTTGGCATTGGGGGGAGGGACAAAAACAATTGGGGGGCCACATTTTTCATTTTTGCACCAGTGCTCTCCCTTCTCTAGCTCCACCACTGACTATTTGCATTTTAACCCCATTTTCCTTTCTTATCCATTATACTCTATCTACATATTTCTTTGTTACAACTTCAACCTTCCTATAATCTCTGTTTTGTGTTTAACCCACAGATTTCTATGATGAATGTCTGAGCAGCCCATGCCGGAATGATGCGACTTGCAATGATTTGGTCAATGGCTTCTCTTGCACGTGTAGACCTGGCTATACTGGCAAATATTGTGAGATAAGTGAGTGATGAGTAGGTGGGACTGTTAATATGTTTGGGACATATACACTTTAATGATTTTGTTCCCTTTTTTGCCGCTTTATGCCTTTTTATGTTTGCAAATGTGCAGATTTTTTAACAAATGATGTGACATTTATCTTAAGTTAATATTTGTTTCTCATGTGTATTACCTCCTGAAGAAACACTATACTATTCTAATAGCTGTGATATTTTTAAACTACTGATATAGGATGCTGTCGTCATTATGAGCACTGCCATGTGTTTTCATAAAATGTTTTGGAAAAAAAAGCTACTTTAGTTTATATAATTAGGCTGTGGTTCTTTTCTCTTTTACCAATTATTTAATATTACAGATATCAATGACTGCACAAGCACTACTTGCAAAAATGGTGGAGTCTGTGTAGATAAACTGAATGATTTCTTCTGCAAGTGTCCAAAGAATTGGACTGGAAAGACATGCAATACTGGTAAGACAGCATTTGCTTTTTATGCTTGTCCCAGAGATTACAATCTTATTATTATATTTCATTTGTAAAGTACCAACAGATTCAATAGAGCTATGGTACAATATACACATGGATACAATGTATACATACATTTTAAAGCAAACATATGTGAATGTACTCTAATTTATTATCTTTGAATGTTACATTGTGTGGTTGCAGATTCATCTGTTTCATGATAAATAATATGCTTTTTGCCTGCAGATGTTGATGAATGTCAGACAGGACTCAGCAAGTGCCATCTCAATGCGACATGTTTGAACACTAATGGATCCTATTCCTGCAGTTGCAACCTAGGCTATAAAGGAGATGGATTCAGTTGTAGAGGTAAATTTTGTAATAATTCAGGTCACTGTCCATCAGCATTGGACCACACCAAGACCTAGATTCACTAAGCATCAGTGAAGCCGAGAGTACGTGTTTACATCACATGTTATACACTATGTACGATCTTGTTATTACATTTTATACACAAAACACCCCAAAAGTAAACCTTGCCTCAAGTAAACCTTATATTAGTAGTGGGAAGTGTAACTACTTTCTCTTGGTGCGTAACACCTGTTTCACATATATTCAAAGTCACGCCCAAGTGACGAAACGTGCATCAGGGTTGCGTCTGACGTCAGACGCTTACACTGAAAATAGGTAGTGCTTCCAGCTAAGCTCCGTGAATTGAGAGTTCATAGTCACCTTCTTGTGCCCTAACTTGCAGTACACGGGAGAGCCTGGTACTACATAGGAGGAATCTGTGTATCTATGCAATAGCGAACGCATTTAATAAACTTAGAATCATTAATTATTTTTTAATACGTGACATTAATGCGACACCCGGAAATGGGGGTATAAGAAACTCTATAGATACAATAGAGGGATGGAAATGTGGGGAATCTTGCTAAAAGACCCCTTTACCAACCAAAACCTCTATATTAAAAACAATCTCCAATAGTGAGTCACTATAAGAACTGGAATATATACCAGCATAGTTTAAAACTGATATAGAGATTCAAAGGGCATTTGGATTATATAATAATACTTAGAACGTTAGATATGCCAAACTTCAGAATTGTATAAAGTGGAATACATATCTAAAAGAAGTTGAAGGTGACAGAACACCAAGATATAAATACAATATCTCTAACACTGATAAAAAGAGATATATGTTTAAAAAGTCTGGAAGCCAAACCTAACAGAAATCACACACTTAGTGAGATAAGATAAGAGGAAATAAGATCATGTACTGATCCCTCAAATATTAATAATTTACTTATCACAAGTGTGGAAAATAAGGGATTTAATATTAAAATGTTTTTAAGGAATTATTTCCTATTTCCCTTGGTTTTAAAGAGTTTTTATTCGTCGTTGTCTCCTAAGAATGTAAATAAAACTTTATTATTTTTGTTTTCTCCAATTCTCTATTGAATATAACTCAAGTAAACCTTGCCTCATACACACTCATGTATTTAATATTAGTGTGTTTTATATTAAAAGCATGTCTGTTGAGGTTTCTCAATATAGAAATTATTGTCTAAGTTATTGATGTATGCGCTAAACATGGTACATTTACCCTTGCCATCTCATGTGGGCAACATTTTACATGTTTGAATAATAGGACATTTCTATGCTTCAACATCATAATGTAAGGTTGTTAGGAATTAGTGGGAGAGAGGTTTATCTGTTATAATTGATGTTAGTTAGTTTTATTACAAAGTTTAATTGCTGTCTTTACCATCATTTATACATTTAATTCTGAACATAAATATAGGCCTAATGATCGTTGAGGCATCTTTTTTACAGGATAGAAATATATAAATATTATATGATTCTCTTTTTAGAGGACCGTCTGTTTTACTATAAAGGAGATGTCAAGATAACCCAGCGTAGTAAAGACTTCACTTCTCCACTCATCAATGTTTCCATTGGATTTCCATTTGGTTCTAACTTCTACAACAAACTATATGTGAGTAGCAATGTATTATGACACTTAATGTGCAGGCTACATTATTGTAACATTCTTCTACTTCTGAAGGTTCATGGGAAACCTATAATACATAATAGTGATATGAAAGTATGTTCTGAATCTGAATGTAGGGTATCTGTTATTAAATCCTGAAGTATACAATAATGACTTTCCATAGATTTCAAGATGGTTAAAGGACTTCTGAAAGTTTATTTATTTTCAACTTAAAATAATACTTAATGACCAACAGGTAAACTGCATAAAAAGCAGAAACTGTATAAAAAGAAAAGTAACCTATTACAAATATGCTCTAGCAGTTTAATTAATGAAGTCAGCATTTGTGAGTTTCATCAGTGTATGTTTTTAAAAATTTAAGATACTAATAGGTAAGAGAAGTCCATAGCCTGTCCGCTACACATTTTAAAAGTACCCTTTAATCCATATGCATATTACCTGCTGTCTATAAGTTAAGTACTTTCTATTAAGTTGAAACAAATATCTTTTCAGTGGGCCTTCAATTTGTTATATGTCGTTTGGAATAAAACATCATCATTTAGGAAATGCATCTTGTGTTATCATGTGTTCTGGATTATGGCCAGTAGGTAGTGCCCTAAAACCATTGTTTATTTTCTTACTTTTTCTTTTGAATACTATTACTATTTGTTATCTGTGGAAATTTGGCAGACATCGATGACTCAAATGAATTCAAAGAAATCCATTTAAATAAGTAGTGAACATTTTTGCAAATTAGTATAGTATATCACTGATTAAAAAAGTTAAAATCTATTGTACCTCTTACAATCGGTCAGTCACATATCTCTACAAATATGTAGTCAATAGTGTGTAGTTTCTAGTTACATCAGCTGTGGCTAAAATCTCTGTGGAGAATGAAATTGCTTAAAATTGTATAAAATAGCATAAAATGTGAGTATTACAACTTCTGTCCCAAGTAAAGATTGTTGCTTTGATCTAGAGTTTCAGACCATAAACATTTTGAAATGAGTCTTGTGATACTTCTATATTGGTAAGCAGATGTAGAAACTTAAAGGACAAATTTTGGATAAAATGTCTAACGATCAAGCTCAATTATCTAACACATCCACTTAGTTTTGTTTTTTTTAACAAATAACTGCAAGTATATTTATGGATATGTAGACTATTGTGTCAATAAAATAAGAAAATAGTCTATAATTATGCATCACAATATTTAAAAACTGATTTAGTGAAAAATGGCATTGCCTTTGCTTGCACTAGTGCTAATATCTGCCATACTAACCTTTTAGTGACCTGAAGACTGTTTGGGGCGATGTTCAAGCCTTACACATGCCTTACACCTTGTACATTTTCTTATAGGATTGGTGGGCATATTTATATCAGCATAGGATATAAGAAAACATTTGGTGTGCTTTTAAAATAATTTGAAAGTTCTGGACGGAGGGAAACATAGGTTTGCATACTGCAGCTCTAAAAGTGTTGCAAAATATGTCTCTGGTAAAATCAAATACAGAAGAGTGTACAGCTTGGGGCAGTTGAGGGCCACAAAAAAACACTAAAATGACATATTGTGACTTATGACCCTCCAGAGATGCTTTGAAGAATGCCCTTGCAAAACCAGTATCTTAAGTTAGTGGGAGATAAAATGGTGAGGGGCATAAGATAAACATGATAAAATATGATACAAATACAGAAAGGTGGCAAATCACAGACAATGTTAGGTTCAAGAGTAAAACGATGAGGGTCAAATGTCAGGATCACTGGAAAGAGGTACTATTTGCAAAGACAGTGGTAGTTATATAGATTATCCTCAGTTTATAACAAATCAACCCTGATAAAGTAATAGAAATATAAACAATTTGTGACAGAATTAAATGGCCAGTGTAGTTGCTATTTACATTAAATCTATTTTACTTCATCATTCATTAACAATAAAAATACATTTGCAAACAGAAGCAAAGCAAAGCTTTAGCCAGAAAAGCCACAGGTCACCTCATTAATGGCTGCTGTTATACTCATCCCCACTTCTCTGAGCACTACTCACAGGCAGGATGAGTAACCTGAGGCATGCTCACTTTGGAGATGCACGGGGTTATGAGATTGTAACTATAGCCCTCTTATTCTACAGATCAAGCACCCGGGTTACCCACTCTACAGCTACTCTAATAGAGAAATATCTACTACCTAGCTATCTGCTGTTTCTCTATTATTTGCTCTAAGACGGATGTGTACTGCAGGTCAGTTGAGTAAGCATGACATTTCACAGAGTAGTCTCCCAATACTCTGCTCCAGTCTAAAAAAATATTTAAATTGATTATGTTGCCAATATGGTATATATTTAAGTGATGATTTTTGGGGATAAGTGAGGTTAAATAAAACAAAACCTATCCACTTCCATTGATATTTAGGGGAACTAATTATAAGGCAGGGATAACATGTAATTATGTTTGATAAATAGCCCCATAGAAAACATAGATATTTAACTTCACTTTTTAACCCTGCTTGAATAATATAATAAATATTTCCCATTGTTTTAAGTGCATCAGTGCAAGACTATACACTAATAAATATATAAACCAGGGATTGTGCTTTACCGCTTTCAAGAAATACTTTTAAAGATGTCAGAATTCAATATTTGGTTTGAAGATGTATAATCATATTACACGATTGCACTAATCTATTCGGTCACCTAAATGCATAACTATCGTTACAATATAAATTTAACATTATTGGTTAAATAACATTAAAAGGAGTCATGTAAACATTTTTGTCTCATGAAATGTTGCAGGCATTTTTTTGTGTTTTTTTTTTGTAGAGGATTTCTATGGCAGTGCTTCCTAACCATTGCCCACAAGGCATAACAACGATGTAGGATTTGAGGATGTCCCTGCCTCAGCACAGGTGTATTAATCTGTGTCTCATTAATCCTTAGTTTACCAGCTATGCTAAGTGTCCTTAAGTATGACAATTCTTACATTCTGACTGGTATGTGTTTAGAAGATCAGGGTTGTCAAGGATTATTCCAGCAGCAAACCCCCATCAAGTTTAGCCTACAGAGGAACACAGTGTACTTGATGAGTCACCTGTATTGCTCATAACTATGGTGATATTGGAGATCATTAATCCTATGAACTGATTTTTCTTTTCCTACTATAAGTCATGTGATACAAATAACCCTGCCTGACATCAGCAAACATTTTTGTGCCTTTGTTAAGAGCTCTTATCTTTTTGAATAGTCCTTATAAGAAATATTTATGTTATGTATATTGGATTTCACTTTGAAGTAGCAGATAAACTGATGCTGGCACGGAAGGATTTTAAACAGACCACTAGTTGGATTCTACATATACTGGATATATACTGGATATCAAAGGGTCAAGTTATGTAAGAGAAACTGTATAATTATCTACAGTATATACAGTGTCCATATTAGTATACATTAGAAATCACATTTAGTTAGCATAATCAGTCAGACAAAATATTGTTATTAGTCAGAAATTGGAAGTCTGACCAATTTACAATGAGACAATGTCATTCCTCTCGTGTCATACATATATATGTATGTATTGGTATTACCACATCCATTTGTTAATATTGAGTCACTGAATGTGAAGAAACCATTTTGCATTGGACTGAAGTTATATAAGTAACATAATAAATAACATAATGCACAATTTCAAAATTAAATATGGATATAGAAAACATTGTAAAATATAGCGTCCATAATTCATTCATGACGTGAATTAAATTCACAAATGTTACACTAATACTTTGCTTTTAATACGTTTGATAAATCCTGTCTAACATACCAGCGGGTAAATTCAAACACATTTCATTATCACCGCAGTTAATACAATCTTTTTTTATTTTATTATAATTACTATTTTTAAAGCACCAAAATATTTTGTACTATTCATGATACAATAAAAAGAGAGAGAAACAGGACAACACATGTGGAGTTAGAGGAGGGAGGGGACTACTCAGTGATTGATTGAATATGAAGTAAAAACTTTCAGTTGTGAAAAGATCCCTGTATTGGCATAAATGAGTAAGTGGTATATTTTAGAGGGCAGGTTGAAGGCTGTTCTGAAGAGATTTGTTTTTTGTTAGAGAAGGTTTAAATAGTTAATTAAGTTATAATCTTCTTTTAATTAGCAAGTAATGCAGGTAATGCTGTTTGACACACAATGTAAGTCTTTTGGTCATCTGAGTACCTTCGGCGCTCATTGCTAGCCTCTCGGTTGGTGTTTTTTTGTCATCTGAGCCCCTTTGGCGCTAATTGAAAGGGCTGCGCTGAGAGCCTTTGGCGCTCATTGAGAGCCTCTCCCCTGGTGTACTTTTGCTCCTCTGAGCACCCTCGGCTCTCATTGTGAGCCGCGCAATGAACGCCTTCAGCGTTTATTGCAATCCTAACGCCTGGTCCTTTTTTTTTCTCTATATGTATTTTTTAATGATAAATAATGAATTAATAAAATCATAAATGAATATACTTTACCTATTTGTAATTCATATATACATCAAGCAATATCCTGAAGAGCTAACAATATGTTTTGATTTTCCTGCAGCATACAATGTACATCTGCACTGTTGCTGACCTGAGGTGTAAGTGTCAGCAAAGTGTGAAGTGTGTAGTATAAGTAGGCTGCGTGCACGAGCGCAAACCGTTTGTGTAGGTGTGTAATTCTGCATTTTTTAATGGTAATGTTATAAGTTGCAAGTTAGTGTTGTAAAATGGAGGTCGATTGTGTATGTGTTACGCGGGTTTGGAGCATTTTGCGGCCTCCCTAATAGTGTATTTTATAGCTCGTCCGGTCTTGTGTAGAAGTCTTATGTGTCTGGCGTGTTTTTGTGTGTTTATTGGTTGTGTAGCCTTGTTTAGTTTTTTTTCGGCTACCATTTTTTGGGTCGCTTAGGCGATTTTCGTGTGGGGAAACTCTGCAAATTGTGGTTCAATTGTCGTGCAACCTGACTCCAAGAAATTGTTAATTTTGGTGGTGTTATTGTTGTTTTTGTTTATGCGCAGTTCGGCGGTTAACTTCGTATTTTTTGGACCTTTTTTTTGTAGGTCTCGCTTTCCTTGTTGCAAGTGTTACGGGCCGTAATTTTTTAAGGCCTTTTTTTGCAAACTGCTACGGGTCTCGCATTCTGAATTGTGTCATTGAGTTTTGTGTTGATGTGTAGTTCCGCTAGGCCTTCGGCGCTCCCTGCCTAAGTCGTGTGGGGTCGTAGGGATGAGCGCCTATGGCGCTCATCTCCACCAGCGCAGTGAGTGCCTTTGGCGCTCCCTGCCTAAGTCATACGGGGTCGTAGGGATGAGCGCCTACGGCTATGCGAGCCCGCAAGCGTTAGCAACAACCTGTATTGCTGAGAACTATATATGTGTTTGAGAACTGCGTGATGAATGTTTTTCTCTGTAGCAATATAGAGTATCCAATCACTATCCCTGGTTAAAGAAAACTGAGATGATTGCAATTTAAGAACACAAGTATATATTGTATCATGCTTATCTCTTCTGGCACCCTTCCATGTTTATTATAACAGTAGAGTTTTATTTTCATAAAACATAGTGACATAAGTAAGCTATTGAGATTTTTTTCAATTTCTTTGCAGTTCTCTGACAATGGAATCATTGCTTTTCAACGTCATGCTTATGAAACATTGCTTACTATGAGGTACCCCATTTCACAGTTCAGCAATGATGACACATCCACTCCTCCTATGATAGCAGTTTTCTGGGCAGATGCTGATTTGTCCTCTGGAATAGGTGACATATATTACCAGGTGAGATTTAGTATTAAATATTAAGGTAGTGATGAGAATGATGAAGCTTAATGCAGTGTCCTTTAGTATGTACCTAATATACACTGTGCCAAGAGTTGTTTGGTTCGATACATAGACACAGGTGAATAAAATTGTGACTTCTTTTTTTTAATTGTAGTTTAGGATTGGTGCCCATATAACATTGTAGTTAGCTTGATACCCATCAAGAAATTCATTGGTGGTTCAGCCAGGCTTCTTCTTTCCAATGGAGAGAATCCTGAATGACATCACACACACATTTGGGATTCTCTGCCCCGGAAAGTAGAAGCACTGGCAGGTAAGGGATAGCACTACCTTCTGAACCATCAATGAATCCCCCTCCCCTAAAAAACCCACATTAAGGTACGTCTGATGAGGCCACACAGGGCCTTTGGGTCTAGGGACCTGGGCGGCAGAGGGGGGGAGGGAGGGGCACTGTACTACAGAAATAATATATAGAAATTAAATACACAGAGAGAACAATGGCAAAACCCGCCATGGTGTGTGTCATTTAGTTTGAGGGTATTTTTTTTAAATAAAAGGCATAGTATGGCTTCCTAAAAAGGACCCACAGTTACAAAGCCTCTTCTCGACATGGAATGGATACCATAGTCATGTATTTACAGGAAATTACTATGTAGGAAAGTACATATGTATAATACATCCCCTGGAAAACAGATGCATATAATAAATGTTCTATTATCTCTACAGGATTATGACTTTTTAAAGAATCCTATCATTAATGTGACATTCAAAAGTGATCTTGAAAGTGAGGTCAAGATGTATTTTAATCCATCCCCAAGTTTTAATGCTCTCTGGGCAATTAAAATTACTTGGGAAAATGTGCCGCCATATCCTGCACAATACTTTACCAAGGCTGAGGTATGTATAAACAAAACTATTTTCAGGGCTTATATTGTGTGCCTAAAAAGCAATATTAGATCAATTTGCATTGAACACTGAACATTTTAATTGAATACAATAAAATTGATGAGTGAATCTGCCCTATATTAGCATATTGTTACCTTGGTGATACATTTAGTGTACATATTCACAAGATTCTGTCTATTCTAATTATGTGTAAAGCAGTATTAACATTTTCAAAGCAAACTAAATGTTATATTCTTGATTTACAAATCTTAAAGTTACATACATTGAGCCATATTCTGTTAGCTGCTCTGAGATTTTGTGTAACTTAAATTTTTTTAAAGCTCGTAATGTTCGATCTCTGCTAAAACCAATGGAGTTCTAAGGCCAGTTTTGAGGGTTTGGCTGGCCCGTTGTGATTGTGGGCAGGTAACTCGTAATCGGATAGTGAGTAGCATCTGTGGCAATATTAAGAGCAGTTGTATATAAATTTACAAATTGGCCAATAGAATAGGCCCTATTGTTTGGCGTCATAAGCAATGTTTGTTTCTATCTCTGACATGCCATAGAATACATATAGTTTATCCTTATGAAACAGTATTTATATCTGTTTTGCAGACCAATACCTATCAAGCCATACTGGTTACTGACGGCATTTATGCATTTTGTCTGATGAGGTTTGACGATGGTGGGATGAAATGGAGTTATTTAATTCTTCCTACCAATCATCTACCCAAAATGGGTTATTTCAGGTAAAAGGAAATACAAATTTTAATTTTGCATCTAAAAATAAAAAACATTATCAAGCTTGGAGTTAAGAATATTATGCTAGTGCACATTTTCACCAAAATCAGTTGTGAAAATAATTAGCTCTAACCCAGTGATTCCCCATCAGCTTTAGGGCCTGCTTGGATCTTCTCTTCCCTTACAGTTTTTTATTTGCTCACCAAATTCTCATCCTACTTGCTCTTGTTTCTCCCCTTCTTTACTTTCCATAACAAATTTATATCCTGATTTTCCGCTCTCACTCACCTTCTCTATTTATACTTTGGTAACACAAGCCTTTATCACATTAGTTTAAAAAATTGCATTAAAAAATAACTGCTAAGTCTAATTTTCCTTAGCATTAGACTGGCATTTTGACATTTATACTGTTCACACTTTAATTTGCTTATAAACAATGGTCAGACTTGTCAGCAACTGTCTTCACATTAGTACCAGTAGCCACTATTATCATAAAATGTGGTTTTATCCAGAGCTCAATATACTCACTAACGCTTAAACAATCCCATCCACTGCCTAAACAGCCTATTAAATTGCAATTTGGCAAATTCTAAAAGGCTTTATATAAGCACAAAGCATATTTTTTTTACAGAAGTTTTTAGTTTGTAAAGACCTTGCTTTTGGATAGAAGTTCACTAACTCAAAACTTCTGTAAAAAAAATATGCTATTTGCTTATATAGAGCCTTTTAGAATTTGCCGAATTGCAATTTAATAAGGCTGTAAACATTTAGATGTAGATCAGACTGATGTTGACAAATCTAATGGTTTTATGTAATTTTTTATGTAAAGTACATGACCACTGTATTTTCTATTAATATGGTTTAATATGAATGTAACCATAGTAATTTTATCTGCATGTTAGAGAAATATAGCATGTGATCAACCCAAAAAGTAGATGGCTGCCACTCAGTTCTGTATAAAATACAACCGGCACACACAATTAAACCCTCTTCTCCACCCACCCAAGTATTATTTTATTTTTTTAAACACCCTGGTGTTTTTTTCCTTTTTGTGTTCTAAAATGTTGTGGTCTGTTATTTTACTCTTAGTGGGGATCCCACATATACCAAACCACAGCCTAATTTTCCAGCATTCAATGATCCTCAGACTGAGTCTTCTGTGAGTCTCCAGCAGAGATATTCTCCAGATCAGTACAAGGGGCATGGCACAGGTAAGAAACAATATACATTTACAATTAAGTGATGAATAATTACATATCAATGTTTACAATTGAATAATGATTCAATTAATACACCAGTTAAGGTCATCTTCGTGTTGAACTATTCTGCTACAACCTAACTAACTTTTTAAACTGGTTTCCTTACCGCAGATAAAAAAGGGATTTGGGCCTATAAACTGGAGTATAACACAGCAGATACAAAAAACCCACAGCAGCAGTGTTTGAACTGGTATTACAGTGAACCAGAGCCATCCTGGATTGTTAATACCCATGCATGCCCTTGCTCTTGGGGGCAAGCAATGTTTGATTCCTCATTCACCTCTGACAGCAAGCTAGAGGATTATGGCTTTGAGCTAAAAAATGCAGGTATTTATGGTAAAGTGAATAACAATGCATCAGTTATTATATTAGATACAGCTATCTGTTTAGAAATAAGAATAATTAATTCTAATTCCATTACTTCCTGTAGAATCATTCTATTCCATACAGAATGCATTTAGGTCTACCAATGGAGGGGGCACAAGATGTTATTATAGCAAAAATGGAGCTCTCATATATGGAGAGAAGGAAAGATACCTACCAGTTCCCTGGGCCTATGACGTTAATGTCTCTGCACTGAGAGAACAATATAAAGGTAAGCTAGATATGTAAATAAATATATATAAAATTATAGTAATTACGAAAGAGTACTGCAATATCTACAGTAATGTTCCTTCTACAGTAATGTAATGTTCCTTGATTTCCATCCTAACAGTTAATGAAGTGGATCCTTATAATAACTGCTGCAGAGACTCTGGGTCTACGTATCTCTGCTCCATGTATAGAGAGAAAAGACCCTTGGATAACTGCTATGGATATATGCCACCTCATACTGGTAAGCAACACTGACACCGTTTTCTTACATTTTTAAACCTGCTTACTTGAATCCTTATCACAAAAACATCTTTATGGCACATCTACATTTATTGAGTTATTATTAAAATAACATTAATTGCCTTCCTCCTTGGAATTTAATTATCGTGCCAATTACAGCAGTAACATCAGACTTACAATTGCCATATGTATTTGGTTACTTTTTACATGAATGTTAAATCCTTATGTATTTGGCACTACTTTCATGAATGTTAAATCAACTTTTGTAAATATATAATTTTTTTCTTATAGGATTTCTCTATGGAGATCCTCATATTAGCACTTTGGATGGGGTGAAATATACCTTTAATGGCCTGGGAGAATTTATCTTGCTCAACATCAAAGATGATAATTCTACAATGATCTTCAGACTTCAAGGACGAACAGCCAAGTCAGAGAATGCAACCAGCTATGCAACTTACTTTGTGGGGCTGGCAGCTGAGATAAACAATGAGACTACAGTAAGGATTGTATAGTGAAGTCTTCATTTATATTTATTTCATTTGATGTACTGATTAGATTTTTTTCAGCTCAGAAAAGCATTTGTATGCAATACCTATGGTTGTGTTACCAGACAGATAACTTCTTGGTACATCGATTTCCCTGTCAAATGGCACTGCTCATTTTATAAATTCGATATAACTAATAATAAAAACAATATAACCAGTAACAAGTAACTGTAAGCATGAAAACCTTCAAAAAGAATGACTGGAAATTGGGGTGAAGTAAGTGCTGGGAGACTGGGATTATTGCAGTTTCTTACTATTCTTGACCAATTTTAAGTCAGCCTTCAGTATCAGCCAACTTATTTCATTCTGCTCTTAAAAACTGACCATCCAGGTCAAGTCCTTTATAACAGGTGGATTGACGGCATGAGGTCAATCCAACTCCCCGATTTATTTGAGATGTTATTTTTCTATATCCCATAGATTGTATGTCAAACAAGGTAAAGAGTGCCCAAGGAAAGATGTGACTGTGTGCCATCGAGTTCTGCTGTCAATAGGCCCAAGCTATCATGTGCCGATAATTCCACTTACTATGCTTTACTATGCAACAATGAATATTCCTGGCATAACGACAATATTAACAACAATTTTCAATTACAGATTGAATGGGTTGTAATTGATGATAATTCAACAGCTGTGAAGATAAATGGTAGTGTCTACACATTAGGAGGTAAGATTATGTTTCTTACTGCAGAGAAATGTGTTGTCGTGTTTACATGGCACATGGTATAGTGAAATATAATATACACTTACAGTATATTCCACAACCAAATGATTAAAGGGAACACAATTATTTTTTTATGCATTTAAAACAAAATTGTGTTTTGCATTAAAAAATATTATGTAAAACCTGCTTAAAGCTTCACTGAAACTAAGAGGAAATGCCCAGAAGATATGTACGTCTGTAGAGTTAATTGGCAGACAAGTGTGGCTCATACGTCTATATTATTGCTCACTGGCTGCTAGTGGTCAGCCCTTAGATCAATTAAACATTTAATTCACTGTTTTTGTGATTTGAGCGTTTCAGAAAAACACAGTGGTATATTATTATATTAAATACCCTCCTTCAGATGCAACAATCTATTAAAAAATGTTTTCTTAACTAATATCCAATACAATATCTCTGTTAAGAAACTGCCTCATACATCGACAAAGTCATCTTGGAAAGGACTACTCCAAACACAGTGAAAGCCACATTTGATGGTGGGATCTCATTGACTGTGTCTGCCAAACAGGGAGCTTTGAGTTTTGTCACAACACTGATATCTTCATATTATAATAGAACAGAAGGACTTCTAGGTAAGCGGTGTACATTTGACAATACAGTCTGTAAATATATACAATTTAATTGTGCCACTCTGTGTTTTGTGGGGGAATTTACTAAATATTTATCGTTGTTGTTTAGTCAAGTCCAACTCTCCATGACCTTATGAACCGCAGGACCCCAGGCAAATTTGTCAGCCACTACTAAAGGATTTATGTGGCCTTTATGGCTGAGCAAGCCATAGTACATATTGTGCATAAAGCATATTGAATACAGAGATGCACATCACAACCATTGCGACTCCTAGTAGATCTCTATCTAGGCTTGAGCGCTACTCACCCAAGTCTAAATATGCAATGTAAAATAAAAAACTATATTTTATGTATTTTTATTACTGGAATATTTCAAGTATCAAACCTTTTTTTGAGATGAAAAGAGGAGTTCGAAGCCCCTTGAGAGATGTTAGGTTATGATACATGGGGTTAAGTGTGCAAACAAAATGTATATACCGGTATTCTCACTTCCTAAGTTTTCATCTTTGATATATAGACCCTATAGTTATGGTAAGATATGGGGATATTTAATTAAAAAAATTTCGTCCCACTTATCTCCACTATGCCAATTAATAAACATATCATAAATAATATTGTTTGTGTATTTTACATACTTTAAAAAAGAATATATACCAAATTAAAGTGCTTGATCATCTTAAAACTTTTGATATGAATGTGAAAAAATTAAGAAGTCTAAGTGTGGTTATCCTAGCTGCAAGTGCCTGTAGGTCTTAATATGACTGTAAAACATAGATTATTGGGTTGGTTTTAAGCTGTTTTGTTTTTAGCTATTTACATCTTGCATTTTTTATATTACTTGTGAGAATTTTTTTTGATAAGATTCTCTTTAGTGATTCAGCACCATTCTTTATTAGTAACTGTGTCATTGCTTTGTTCAGGTATACTCAGTTAAGTAAATCAAAGGCTAAAAAGCTGAATGAAATAAGGGATTCAAATAACCAATGCAATGAATGTCTAGCAAGAGAAACAGAGCATGACTGCTATTCTAAGTCAATGGGGCAGAACTGTCATTTTAACAATTCAAGCATTCAAAGCACATACAACTCTTTGTGTCAGCGCAGTAAGACACATATTAACTAAATACAAGTTTTTGCATACTATACTATTAGGATTATAAATTACATACTATTGGATTATAGAGTGATATATATTAAACAATGAAGTATTGGAGTTGTCAAAGCTTAATACATATGCCACATAAAAATGGAGTGAGTCTCCAAAAGTTCTCCAGTGTCTTACACTTTACTACATCTGACCTATATTTAAGATGTTATATTTGGCACATTCATCATATCATGGGATCCAAGTATCACTTCTCTCTGTTTTCTCATTTATGTACATTTTGTTGCTGTCTTGGACAATGTTATGTGGTATTTAATTACAGATAAAAGCTGCTACTATTTTTGTAATTTCAGGTGTGTTTAATGGTGATACAACGGATGATTTCATAGCCGCAAATGGAACAATCTTGGCATTTAATGGTGTCGATCTTCCCAATGAGTCCCTGATCTTTGAGTTTGCAATGACATGTGAGTCTCTTTACAGAACCTTCAGCTCCATTAGCTATACAGACATCTTTAGCTTAGAATTTAACATCATGATGTATAGTAAATGAAGTGGACAATCAATGATGAGCGTTGTAACTTAACTCCACCACTAAGTCATTTACATCAATTAGGTCATGGATTAAAAGCAATAGAAGCAATTCAGTCATATGATTCAAACATATACAGTTTTTTTCAAGGACAAACAATTATCTTCATTTTCTTTTACAGGGAAAACTACACCTCTAAACAGCATATTTTCCTACAACTCCACGGAGGGAGAATCCTGGTTCACCTACAATAATAATAGCTTTGTACCCAAGTTTTATGATGAGTTGATTTTGACCATGGACCCTGTCATTATTCAGAAGGCCAATGAAACCTGTAAAGGGAATTATGAGTGTATCTATGATATCCTGAGTACGGGGGATTTCTCGTTTGGAGAAGCCACTCTGGGCAGTGCTAATTCATACACAGAGCAGAGAAATACCATGGGTAAGCTAAACTACATAATAACGTTAATTAAACATAAAAACTATTTTGACATTGCAACTTTTTATATGTTTGGCCATATCTATAAAGTGTTTATTATTTTAAATAGTAGGTTTAAGACTTTATTTCTAAATGGTTCAATAGAATTGTTGTGTTGCTATTTTTATTCTTATTTTATCATATATTAGTGGATGTTTAGTGGTAGAAGTGGGATTAAAGTGGAGTTAAATGTCCCTGTCTACTTTGTTTTCTATAGGGATTATTATTATTATTATTATTATTATTATTATTATCATTTACCTGTAAAGCACCATTTATTAAATGCCAATAAGTTAAGATTTATTCCTGCTTGATAAGTAGGCTCCATAAAAACCATAGGAAATGGAGATATTTAACTCAACTCAGGTTATCTCATCTTATCCCCACTTTTAACCCAGTTTGAGAGATATACCTGATTATCTTTTCAGTACAGCCTTTAAGTTAGTTACTGTAAACTATTTGCTTGTCACATTTTTTATTGTTTTTGATGTTTTCTTCTTCAGAGAACTTTCCTCCCAATATAACTGGGCCGTCCACCATAAGAACAGAGCTGAACAGTCCTGTAACAGTGTATTATACGGCCACTGACCAGAACAATGACAATGTGGTGTTTTTCCTGCAGACAAACTCTCTGGATATAAGTATAACTAGTAAGGAAATATTTTAAAAGTCCTATAATCATATAGAGTTGTAATATTGATTGAACCATTAATTTAAAACACTTTCCTATATCATAAAAAGTAGAGGGGGTTCATTACACAACCTTACCTTATAGTTCCCTGCCTATATTCATTTACTAATAAACCCATCTAGGAACCTTGCCTCCATTAAAAAAAAGCATTCTTTTTGTGGTGTACACAACACAAACATTGAGAAAGGGCCAAGAGATGGACCATCATAGTTAAGTTAACCTAAATTTAGTACATGTCCCAGTCAATATTAAATATGTTTCAAATGTGAAGCTCAAATACCGTGATAAATTTTCTACTAAATGTTGAAATGTTGGATGACCTATTCATTCCTCTGTTATTTTATGGGACATATATACCGAGATAAGACATCATAAAGAGTTCCTCAACACATAAGCTTAAATTATGATAATAACCATGTTTTCTAAATGATGAAAGTTACTTTTTTTATGCAGCAAGTGGAATCCTGGTGTGGAACCCGGCCAGCTCTGTGCCTAGTTATGCCATTGTTCAAGCAAGTGATTCCCAAGCAGTATCTGAACTTGTACTGACTTTGGTGCTGTGTAATTGCAGCAACAATGGTAGCTGCCTCTATTACCAGACAACAAGTGTGGAGAACAACACAAACTTTATGGTAAGTTGTTGCATTAAGTGGTATAGTTACACCAAGTAAACTGAATTGTGTATCCTTACAGTTCTGCTTATAAAGAACGACTGAATATAACAATATTAGCAATCATATCTCTATAACGTGTTTTTGTTGCAGGTTACAGGTTGTAACTGCAATGCATCATGGACTGGAATGTATTGTGAAGAGGATTATGATGGCTGCTTAACAAATGAATGTTTCAATAAAATCTCCTGCCAAGACAGACCAGCACCAGAGGAAGGATTTACATGTGGACCTTGTGCTGATGGATTAATTGGAGATGGGGAGAGCTGTTATGGTAAGTTATTTCCATATAACATGAGTTGTAAATAATAATAATGAAAATAAATCTAATGCAATCAAAATGGAAATAAAATGGAGTTAAATATAGATTTTATGGAAGTTAAGATACAATAGTTTCATCTGACCTCTTAATTTTATCTATGTGAAAAAACGTGCTTAGTAAGTCCTTCTCATATTTCTGAAGTAACTGGATGGTAATATAGATCTCACTGTTTTCCAGATTTCAATGAGTGTTATCTGAACATGTCCAATTGTGAGCAAGTGTGCACAAATATCCTTGGTGGATACAACTGCAGCTGCAATGTTGGATACACAGCAAACGAATTCAACATCTCCAAGTGTGATGGTACTAAATCAGGCTTTTTGTTATTATTACTGCACTGCGCCATATCTGTTTATGAACCAAGAAATGGCTAAAGTAGCATTCCATATTTGTTTAATGAATTGTAAATATAGATCAGATTTATAACACGTTCTTTAAGGCTAACTGTGATTTATTTTCCTCAGACATTGATGAATGTGAGTTAAATTCCTCTACACTGTGTGCTGAGAATGCAGGTTGCATCAATTTGCCTGGAAATTACACATGTCAGTGTAACACTGGATATGAGGGAGATCCTTACATTCTATGTACTGGTAAGTACTGTACGGTGCAAACAAAAATTTGGGGCCCCCCACCAAAAAATTATTGACTCTCCCTGGGTCAAAATATATTTGTATATTATAAATGACATATAACATATTATAATATATACATATATACATACACACACATAATAAGTTGTCATATAGACATACATTATTTATATATTCTGATATAATTAGAATACACTATTAATGAAATCCCTAGCACTATTCTGGTAAATACCAGTTAAACAAAACACAGGGACCCTATTTTGCTGGCAGCAAAAATGGGATGGATAGAACATTTGTGATATTTTGTTGGCTCTTTTATTTACCCTTGGAGGGCACCTATCTTGTATGTATGTGTATATATATATATATATATATATATATATATATATATATATCTTATATATAGTTGTGTATCTTACGAATGTTGGTGACGTTTGCAATGTTGGTCACGCACTTGCGCCAAAGGCGCTCACTCCTGCCACGCTATGAGCGCCATAGGCGCTTTTCGCAAGGCTCATGGGACTTAGGCTGCAATGAGCAGCGAAGGCGCTCATTGCACTGATCGCGATCAGTGCCGAAACACGTAGATGCAACTGCAAGCCTCGCAAAACGAGGCATGCGGATGCGTAAAATTACGATTTAAACAGCCAAACCACCGAACTGAAAAGAACAACAAAAAATAAATAACTTAAACACACACAGCACAAGGGGAGAGCCAGGGAGCCTGTAAGGTTGCAAGTTAATTTGAGGCATATTTGGCATTTTTTTCACAATTGAAAATCGGCTGAGTAAGAAAAAAATGGCGGCTAAAAAATGTAACAGGATGAAAACGAGGCTAAAGGCAGTAAGAAAAGAGCACAAAGCCAGTAACACTTACTCCAAGACAGTAACACTTAAACCAAGGCAGTAACACTTATTGCGAGGCCCCTAAAGTATGTGGGGGGAGAGGCAGTCGATAAGCGCCGAAGGTCCTCAAGCACAAGGCCAAGTACACAGGGGGAGAGGCTCGCAATGAGCGCCAAAGGTGCTCATTGGGAGCCACGCGATAAGCGCTGAAGGTCCTCAATCGCGCGAGGTCTATAAAGTACACAGGTGGAGAGGCTTGCAATGAGCGCCAAAGGCGCTCAGCGTGGGGCTCGCGATGAGCGCCGAAGGTGTTCAGAGGGCCCATAGCCTTGCATTGTGTGGCAAACAGCATTGCCAGGCTTTCAATTTTATTCCCATCATTTTTGACAGGCAATTTCCTAGTATATATATCTATATGTACACTCTATATTACATTTTTACAACTAAACTATTTGATTTGACTTTAGACTAAATTGTGAGTGATCGCCAGGTAACTAGCTATATAGAAAATTTAAAGTTAATGAGACTCTGCTTCATATTAATATAAACACAGCTCTTTGCTTTTAGATATGTTCATTTATATAAGGACAGAACACAACTGCGAATGTAAGAACAGAAACACCAAGAGGCCGGAGTCAGGAGAAAAGTCATGTAGTCCAATGGTCTAGGCAGCCTGAGACTAAGAGAGTAGATCCGGAAAAGAGGATAGTGTCAGGGAGCCTAAATAAAAATGCCAAATCCAAGGTCAAAACCATAGAGTTACAACTGAGCAGTGAGGTATGACTCCAGCTATTTCAACTAGCTGTAAGAAGAAACTCCCCTTCTGGATCGCTGCCTTATCATGGTGAAGGGGATTGTGTTCTTTAAAGCTGTGAGCTATACCATGTAGGATTACCCAAGATGGGCAGGACACAGCAGAGAGGTCCGATAAATCGTTGTACACTGGAGAAGGAACTGGCAACTAACTCCAATATCTTTGCCATGAAAACCTTATGCATTGGCACAGCTGCACACAACACGTGCCTGGCTTGCTGTGGTCCATAGGTTCACAGAGTTGAACTCGTCTGAAGGACTAAATACACAGAAGAGGAAATTGCAAATGTGTAGAATCAGTACCTATTTAGTAACCCAGTGCTCATTTGATCAGGGCTCACAATAGTGCATATTCAGGTTCATGTCCAGCTGCAGCCTTGGCAATAGTATGACAGGTCCCAGTCTCTGCATGTTTTGATGAGATTTCCCTATGGTATTTTCAAATTAACTCATAGGAGTGGATGACGGAGGCAGGTTCACAAGTGTCATCAGGACCATATTATTATTAACTAATCAGGTATTCAGCTGGTGGTCTTTCCTCCTGGAATCGAACATACGGGCAACATCTCATCAGGGCATCAGTGGAAACAGGAGGTGGTAAGGTGCTGTCCCTCAGGAAAATGATTTCTGGCAGTTGAATTATACAATGTCTTCTAGTGTCACTCAAACAAATTGTAGCATATCATTTTCAGAAAATTATGATTGCTTTGAATCACTTAACAAATACATACTTTTGTTTTTAGATATAAATGAGTGTTCAGAATCTAATTCAACAATATGTCCCACTCATTCCATTTGCATCAACACTGATGGTTCCTTCTTGTGTGACTGCCTGTCCGGATACAGCGGACCAAACTGCTCAGGTGAGATAAATTATCATGTGCTTTTAAATTTACCATTTTTTATCAGGGCTCACTGGAATTCCTCAACTTTTACTAATACAAATTGTTACATTCCAACGAGTATATTTATAAAACAAGATTAATCAGAGACATGTATAGGAGATAAGTGGAGATATTCCAGGGCTAAGAGGAGTTAAGTAGAATTAAAGCATAAAATATCTCTATTTCCTATGTTTTCTATTAAACCTATTTATCAACCAGGTATAAATGTTACCTCGGTTTGATCAATAGACCCTATAGAAAATACAAGAAACGTAGGAAGTGGGGATATTTAAATCTCCACTCCCCACTTATGCCCACTTTGATACATATACATCCACATATCTAAGAAATTCCATAATGTGTTAGCTAGCATTTTTACATGTATCCATATAATCTCATGCATTAACAAAAACAATTTCAATTTAGTCATAAAAGTTCAAGGGCATTTTCTCACTAATCAAATATATATAATCTTAAAGTGTTTCATGTTCCACAAGAAAGTGCGGGTACTATGCTAGACAGTAGAATAGAATAATTTGGTATAAAGATAATAACATTAATGGCTAACTGATGACAAAAATAAAGTGGATTCCAAAACATTATGGTTCCGTCATAAGGCTTAGATTCAGAGCTTAGGTTTCCAGTCTCTCAACTCACTAGTTTTCCACACTCCACCTATCTCTAACATCTTAAAAGTATTCCACATTCTTTCAGTTTCTCCTCTCAACTCATTCAACTCAACACACTTTCCTCATAACCCCCCTCCTTTTTTCAACCTGTCGTAATCTCTTTTCTCACCCAATTTTCCCTCACTCCTTGGCTCTGCTGTGTGACCATCCTCTGTCTCTTTAACATCTATGGGGCTTTTCCATGTCTTTCTGTTTAACAACTTTGTGACCATTCCCTGTGTATGTCTGATTATCTGTTGTGCTGTCATATCCTGTGTATGTCTGACCCTGTGTGGTTATTCAGAATGTGTGACTATAAAGACTCTGCCTGGTCATTCCCAAAGTCTCTCTGTTAAACCCCTACCTTGTTGTTCAGCAAAATGTTTGTGCACAATCAGGTAGAGGCTTGGGAAATGTTGGAAAGCAGTTTACGTTTTTAGAATTGACTTAATTAGAGACATCATTACTTTTTGCTTGTATAGCAGTTGAAGACATGCCACAAGCATTTATATCGACTATGGACACTTGGCCATGTAGTTAGTGACTTAGAGAGTATAGCTGCACCTCACTGACGAGGCTCACAGAGGCCAAAACGTACTTCTGGGGTTTGCCGTTTCTCCTGTTTGGGGTAGATTTGTCTGGTATTTCGGGGCTGGATAACTCTTTTGAATGATATATTACAGGATATTTCTCCCTGTGAAGGGCACAAGTGAGCTAAAAGAGGTGGCTCTCTGATTAAGTAACCAGATCTATAGAAGAAACCTACTTAGGTGTTGTTCATTCTCAGATGAGCGCCTCTGTCTCTTTTTGTTCACATAGTTAGTGAGCTGCTTCATACCGCCGATCAATCAAGAAAATAGAGCTGGGCTGAGTCAGTTACTAGGCGAGGCAAGCAACTGCTAAATTCACCAGCCAGAGCTCTCTGTGTGTCCCATAGTACCTTGCTAGATTGTAGCAAGGTACTATGGCATGATTTATCCTGTGATAGCTCCTCAGGGAGAAATTATATTCGGCAGTGCTTTGCAAGTGGTGGGTAAAGTGAGATTCTGAGCTTGTGAAGCCAGGTATTTATTAAAATGTATACCTATTTTATTCTGTCAATACAATAACTCTATGGCTTAAATAGAGATGTCCTACCTCTTTTTATCAATCTATCTCCCCACATTATATAAAATGAGTGTAGAAAGATATATATAGAGCTACAAGGCAGTTTCCAATACACAGTAAGTGTGATCTCGTGATATATACAGCAGGTTAGGGAAGAATTCAAACACTCTGGAATTATAACTAAAAAGTCTGACATCAATTTAGCATCAACTTAAAAAAGGAAAAACTTGAAAACCTTGCCTTTTCACCTTCTATCAGATGGTGCAGTGCACAACCGTGGTCCTTTATCTCCTTTGTGACTGATCCTCATCGTTTTCATTACCCCATGTGTGGTATATCCTCATATTTATTTGATTAGCCTCTCTATTGTTGTTGCTTTTGTCTGCTTAATTAACCCATCGGTTACTGATCACATATCACTTCATTAACATTCTTGCGTTGTGCACACATATCCCTAAGTTCTATATACAAATGCACAACCCAATTTGCTTCTTACAGTACTCATTTTTGCCCTATCTTCTCTTTCTCATTTGCTTCCATTTCTAAATCTCTTTTCAACACCATTTGTTTTTTACTCATTCCTGTACTGCAATTACCTTGCTCATGCAGCCTATTGGTAATCAGCCCTACCTCACTAGCAACTGCTCACTCTTCCTAGTCAAAAACAGCTTTACTAATGCTGCTTATATACATAAGAATGTTAAAATACTTAATGTAATGTGTTTAATTGGTAAAAACGACATGGATTTGCATTAGAAAGGATTAAAGGTAACTCACATGTATTTGTATGTGCAGGGTAAAATGTCTTAAATGGGCTTTACTTTATCTGTTTTACACTGGCACCCTTTGAAATGAGGTAGCAAGGAGTATTACATCATTGCATATGAGTAAACCTACTTATTAACATGCGTACGTATTGATGTAATTAAGTGTTTTCATATCTATGCTATTTTGTTAATAGTTTAGCCATACAGCTAATCTATTTATTTTTCTTTTGAGTACCAGTAACTGAAAATAAATAGTTCTGTGTATTGTCACCAATAATGGGAAATCACCCTGGCAGTGAAGATGTAAACTCAGCTATTAAAAGTTCCACATGCTATAAATTAGTTGTCCTCTTGGTAGAATATAGACTGACCTAAACTATGTTAATTAAAAAAATTCTGCTATGTTTTTATTTTATAGAAAATTCCTCAACTCAACCTACTGAATTATCTATTTGGACTCAAGCTACCTCATCTATGGAATCTGCAACAACTGTATTGCCTTCAGTCATCAGCAGTGTTACTTCATCAATTAATGAAACTCCTACATATGAGACCAAAGTAACCACATATGCAACTGCCACACACATAACTGCTGATCCTTCTACACCATCAGACATCCCGTTCACATGGCATACAACAATAGAGAGCACAATCACACTTAATTCATCTGAATCTTTGGTAACCAGTTTAAATCCTGCTGAAAATACAAGTAATGTCACTTATACACCACCACACAGCCAAATAACACTTAATGCAACAACACAGAGATCCACTACAGATAATACAACAGATGCAAGTATTGTAACCAGTTCAGCATTTGATACGCCAAATACTATTGTCATGTCTTCACCAAGTCAGAACTCAACTTCAGATCATACAACATCTAAAAGCTTTGTAACCAGTCCAGTTCATGTGAATAACACTAATACTTTTACATATATACCACCAGACAGTGCTGTAACATTAAATACAACATTCCAGAGTATCACTACTGATGAAGCCACATATGAAACTAGAGTAACTAGCGTAGCGCTAGCTATACAAAATACTACTGTTTCTTCTACACAGCCAAACAGTTATGTGACTACAGATTATGCAACATCAGAAACCTTTGTAACCAGTTTAGCTGCTGTTGGAAACAACAGTACTGTCATATCTATACATACAGGCACTCAGGTAACCCTAAATACAACAATACTGAGGACTATTACAGATGAACCAAAAACTCAGTCTATTTTAACCATATCAGAACCAGCTACCCATCATACTGCTGTCACATCTACACCATCAGACCATCTGGTGACTTTGAGTACAGTTTCAGATAATGCAACATTTGAGGCCTTTATAACTAGTTCAGGTCCTGTTGAAAACACCAGTACTACCACATATATACCATTGGATAGCCCTATAACACAAAATTCAACAATCACAAGCATCACATCCGATGATGCAACAATTGAGACTACTGAGACTACACACAATACTACTATTACTACACCATCAAATAATCAAGTGACAGTAAGTTCACAAATGCAAAGCACAACAACAGATAATGCTGCATCGAATTTCCTTGGAATAAGTCCTGTTGAACTGGCTACTCACAATACTACTCTATCACACAGTATGGTAACATCACACTCCCCAGCTCAAAGCACATCACACATTGCGACATCTGAGAATGTAAAAACCAGTTTGAGACTAATTACACATAATACTACTGTCCCATATGTTGTCCCAAATGCCAATGATACAACATATGGGACTTTAGCAACCAGTTCAGCAGCAGCTACACACACTACTACTTCCACTTTTACGCAATCAGATAGCCAGGAGACCATAAATTCATCAACTCTGAGCACAATATCTGATACTGTTAGAACCACTTTAAGTCCTCTGGAAAACACCAGTACTGACATAACTTCCCACTCAAGCAGCCAGGCAACACTAACTACAACAATTCAGGGTATCACTATCAATGATGCCACATCTGAGACTTTTGATACTAGTTCACTACTATCCACACACAATACTTCTTCCACTTCTAGAATGTCAGACAGTCAGATAACCAAAACAATTCCTTCTCAAAACACCACTACCGTCATATCTATACCATCAGACAGCCCCTTAACACTAACTAAACCAGTCCAGAGCATCACTACTGGTGATGCAACATTTGGGACAATAGCAATTGCATCGACACTAGCTACACACAATATTACATCTATTTCTACAACATCAGACAGTCAGCTAACCACAAATTCACAAAATCAGAGCACAACATCAGATTCTGTAACATCTGAGACTTATGGAGTAAATTCAAGTCCAGTTGAAAACACCAGTACTGGTACGTCTGAACATTCAGCCAGACAGCCAGTGCTAAATACAACAATCCATGACATCACTAGAGTTGATGCAACATCTAAAACTTTTGAATCAAGTTCAAAACTAACTACACACAATAATACTGCCACTTCTACACTGTCAAACAGTAGAGTAACCACAAATTCACCAACTCAGAGCACAGTATATAACTCTATTGGAACTAGTTCAAATTCTGTTGAAAACACCACTCCAGTTATAATTTCACATTCAGGCAACCAGGACACACTATATACAACTCCTCACAGTATCACTAGAGATGATGCAACATCTGAGACTACAGGAACCAGTTCACCACTTTCCACACACAATAACACTCCCATTTCCACTATTTTAGACATTAAGGTGACACTAAATTCCACAACTCCCAGCACATCAGGCATTGTAACATCTGAGAGTTTGGTAACCAACTTAATTCCTATAGAAAACACCAGTATTGTCACATCTACATATTCAGACAGACAGTTAACACTAAATACGACAATCCAGGGTATCACTAGAGATGATGCAACATCTGAGACTACAGGAACCAGTTCACCACTTTCCACACACAATATGTCTTCCACTTCAGACAGTCAGGTAACCAGAATTTCAGCAAGTCAGAGCACAACATCAGATATTACAGAATCTGAAACTTTTAGAACCAGATCAATTTCTTTTGACAATACAAGTTCTGTCATATCCACAATTTCAGACAATCAGGAAACACTGAATACAACAATTCAGAGCGCCACTACAGAAAATGCAATATCTGAGACTTTCAGAGCCAGTTCTTCACTATCTACAAACACTACTTCAACTTTTAAACCATCACACAGTCAGGCAACCATAACATCATCAACTCAGAGCATAGCATCAAACATTGCCACATCTGAGACTTTAGTAACCAATTCAAGTCTTGTTAAAAACACCAGTGCTGTCACATCTGCACATTCAGACAGTCATGTAGCACTAAATTCCACAACTCAGAGCACAACATCAGATTTTGCATCACCCCAGACATTTGGAACAAGCTCAGGTCCTTTGGACAACACCGGTACTGTCACATCTACATATCCAGGGACTCAGGTAACACTGAGAACAATAACCCAACTCACTACTACAGAAAATGCAATATCTGAGACTTCCAGAGCCAGTTCTGCACTATCTACACTCAATTCTAATGTCACGTTTACACAGCCAGACATAACACAAAATCCACTAACTCAGAGGACAACTTCAGATATTGTGATATCTGAGAGTTTTGGTACTAATTCAACCCCTCTTCAAAATACCAGTACTCTCACACCTATGCGATCAGACAGCCCCATAACGCTAACTAAACCAGTCCCGAGCATCACTACTGGTGATGCAACATTTGGGACAATAGCAATTACATCAGCACTAGCTACACACAATATTAATTCCATTTCTACAACATCAGACAGTAAGCTAACCACAAATTCACAAAATCAGAGCACAACATCAGATTTTGTAACATCTGAGACTTATGGAGTAAATTCAAGTCCAGTTGAAAACACCAGTACTGGTACTTCTGAATATTCAGCCAGCCAACCAGTGCTAAATACAACAATCCATGACATCACTAGAGTTGATGCAACATCTAAAACGTTTGAATCAAGTTCAGAACTAACTACACACAATAATACTGCCACTTCTACACTGTCAAACAGTAGAGTGACCACAAATTCACCAACTCAGAGCACAGTATATAACTCTATTGGAACTAGTTCAAATTCTGTTGAAAACACCACTCCAGTTATAATTTCACATTCAGGCAACCAGGACACACTATATACAACTCCTCACAGTATCACTAGAGATGATGCAACATCTGAGACTACAGGAACCAGTTCAACTCTAGCTGTACACAATAACACTTCCATTTCCACCACTTTAGACATTAAGGTGACACTAAATTCCACAACTCCCAGCACATCAGGCATTGTAACATCTGAGAGTTTAGTAACCAACTTAATTCCTATAGAAAACACCAGTATTGTCACATCTACATATTCAGACAGACAGTTAACACTAAATACGACAATCCAGGGTATCACTATAAATTATGCAACATATGAGACTACAGGAACCAGTTCACCACTTTCCACACACAATACGTCTTCCACTTCTAGAACTTCAGACAGTCAGGTAACCAGAATTTCAGCAAGTCAGAGCACAACATCAGATATTACAGAATCTGAAACTTTTAGAACCAGATCAATTTCTTTTGACAATACAAGTTCTGTCATATCCACAATTTCAGACAATCAGGAAACACTGAATACAACAATTCAGAGCGCCACTACAGAAAATGCAATATCTGAGACGTTGAGAGCCAGTTCTTCACTATCTACAAATACTACTTCAACTTTTAAACCATCACACAGTCAGGCAACCATAACATCATCAACTCAGAGCATAGCATCAAACATTGCCACATCTGACACTTTAGGAACCAATCCAAGTCTTGTTGAAAACACCAGTGCTGTCACATCTGCACATTCAGACAGTCATGTAGCACTAAATTCCACAACTCAGAGCACAACATCAGATTTTGCATCACCCCAGACATTTGGAACAAGCTCAGGTCCTTTGGACAACACCGGTACTGTCACATCTACATATCCAGGGACTCAGGTAACACTGAGAACAATAACCCAACTCACTACTACAGAAAATGCAATATCTGAGACTTCCAGAGCCAGTTCTGCACTATCTACACTCAATTCTAATGTCACGTTTACACAGCCAGACAGTCAGGTAACACAAAATCCACTAACTCAGAGGACAACTTCAGATATTGTGATATCTGAGAGTTTTGGTACTAATTCAACCCCTCTTCAAAATACCAGTACTCTCACACCTATGCGATCAGACAGCCCCATAACGCTAACTAAACCAGTCCCGAGCATCACTACTGGTGATGCAACATTTGGGACAATAGCAATTACATCAGCACTAGCTACACACAATATTAATTCCATTTCTACAACATCAGACAGTAAGCTAACCACAAATTCACAAAATCAGAGCACAACATCAGATTTTGTAACATCTGAGACTTATGGAGTAAATTCAAGTCCAGTTGAAAACACCAGTACTGGTACTTCTGAATATTCAGCCAGCCAACCAGTGCTAAATACAACAATCCATGACATCACTAGAGTTGATGCAACATCTAAAACGTTTGAATCAAGTTCAGAACTAACTACACACAATAATACTGCCACTTCTACACTGTCAAACAGTAGAGTGACCACAAATTCACCAACTCAGAGCACAGTATATAACTCTATTGGAACTAGTTCAAATTCTGTTGAAAACACCACTCCAGTTATAATTTCACATTCAGGCAACCAGGACACACTATATACAACTCCTCACAGTATCACTAGAGATGATGCAACATCTGAGACTACAGGAACCAGTTCAACTCTAGCTGTACACAATAACACTTCCATTTCCACCACTTTAGACATTAAGGTGACACTAAATTCCACAACTCCCAGCACATCAGGCATTGTAACATCTGAGAGTTTAGTAACCAACTTAATTCCTATAGAAAACACCAGTATTGTCACATCTATATATTCAGACAGACAGTTAACACTAAATACGACAATCCAGGGTATCACTATAAATTATGCAACATATGAGACTACAGGAACCAGTTCACCACTTTCCACACACAATACGTCTTCCACTTCTAGAACTTCAGACAGTCAGGTAACCAGAATTTCAGCAAGTCAGAGCACAACATCAGATATTACAGAATCTGAAACTTTTAGAACCAGATCAATTTCTTTTGACAATACAAGTTCTGTCATATCCACAATTTCAGACAATCAGGAAACACTGAATACAACAATTCAGAGCGCCACTACAGAAAATGCAATATCTGAGACGTTGAGAGCCAGTTCTTCACTATCTACAAATACTACTTCAACTTTTAAACCATCACACAGTCAGGCAACCATAACATCATCAACTCAGAGCATAGCATCAAACATTGCCACATCTGACACTTTAGGAACCAATCCAAGTCTTGTTGACAACACCAGTGCTGTCACATCTGCACATTCAGACAGTCATGTAGCACTAAATTCCACAACTCAGAGCACAACATCAGATTTTGCATCACCCCAGACATTTGGAACAAGCTCAGGTCCTTTGGACAACACCGGTACTGTCACATCTACATATCCAGGGACTCAGGTAACACTGAGAACAATAACCCAACTTACTACTACAGAAAATGCAATATCTGAGACTTCCAGAGCCAGTTCTGCACTATCTACACTCAATTCTAATGTTAAGTTTACACAGCCAGACATAACACAAAATCCACCAACTCAGAGGACAACTTCAGATATTGTGATATCTGAGAGTTTTGGTACTAATTCAACCCCTCTTCAAAATACCATTACTCTCACACCTATGCTATCAGACAGCCCCATAACGCTAACTAAACCAGTCCTGAGCATCACTACTGGTGATGCAACATTTGGGACAATAGCAATTTCATCAGCACTAGCTACACACAATATTAATTCCATTTCTACAACATCAGACAGTCAGCTAACCACAAATTCACAAAATCAGAGCACAACATCAGATTTTGTAACATCTGAGACTTATGGAGTAAATTCAAGTCCAGTTGCAAACACCAATACTGGTACTTCTGAACATTCAGCCAGCCAGCCAGTGCTAAATACAACAATCCATGACATCACTAGAGTTGATGCAACATCTAAAACTTTTGAATCAAGTTCAAAACTAACTACACACAATAATACTGCCACTTCTATACTGTCAAACAGTATAGTAACCACAAATTCACCAACTCAGAGCACAGTATATAACTCTATTGGAACTAGTTCAAATTCTGTTGAAAACACCACTCCAGTTATAATTTCACATTCAGGCAACCAGGACACACTATATACAACTCCTCACAGTATCACTAGAGATGATGAATCATCTGAGACTACAGGAACCAGTTCACCACTTTCCACACACAATAACACTTCCATTTCCACTACTTTAGACATTAAGGTGACACTAAATTCCACAACTCCCAGCGCATCAGGCATTGTAACATCTGAGAGTTTAGTAACCAACTTAATTCCTATAGAAAAGACCAGTATTGTCCCATCTACATATTCAGACAGACAGTTAACACTAAATACGACAATCCAGGGTATCACTATAAATGATGCAACATCTGAGACTACAGGAACCAGTTCACCACTTTCCACACACAATATGTCATCCACTTCAGACAGTCAGGTAACCAGAATTTCAGCAAGTCAGAGCACAACATCAGATATTACAGAATCTGAAACTTTTAGAACCAGATCAATCTCTTTTGACAATACAAGTTCTGTCATATCCACAATTTCATACAATCAGATAACACGGAATACAACAATTCAGAGCGCCACTACAGAAAATGCAATATCTGAGACTTTCAGAGCCAGTTCTTCACTATCTACAAACACTACTTCCACTTTCAAACCATCACACAGTCAGGCAACCATAAGATCATCAACTCAGAGCATAGCATCAAACATTGCCATATCTGAGACTTTAGTAACCAATTCAAGTCTTGTTGAAAACACCAGTGCTGTCACATCTGCACATTCAGACAGTCATGTAGCACTAAATTCCACAACTCAGAGCACAACATCAGATTTTACAACACCCCAGACATTTGGAACCAGCTCAGGTCCTTTTGACAACACCGGTACTGTCACATCTACATATCCAGGGACTCAGGTAACACTGAGAACAATAACCCAACTCACTACTACAGAAAATGCAATATCTGAGACTTCCAGAGCCAGTTCTGCACTATCTACACTCAATTCTAATGTCACGTTTACACAGCCAGACAGTCAGGTAACACAAAATCCCCTAACTCAGAGGACAACTTCAGATATTGTGATATCTGAGAGTTTTGGTACTAATTCAACCCCTCTTCAAAATACCAGTACTCTCACACCTATGCGATCAGACAGCCCCATAACGCTAACTAAACCAGTCCTGAGCATCACTACTGGTGATGCAACATTTGGGACAATAGCAATTACATCAGCACTAGCTACACACAATATGAATTCAATTTCTACAACATCAGACAGTCAGCTTACCACAAATTCACAAAATCAGAGCACAACATCAGATTTTGTAACATCTGAGACTTATGGAGTAAATTCAAGTCCAGTTGAAAACACCAGTACTGGTACGTCTGAACATTCAGCCAGCCAGCCAGTGCTAAATACAACAATCCATGACATCACTAGAGTTGATGCAACATCTAAAACTTTTGAATCAAGTTCAAAACTAACTACACACAATAATACTGCCACTTCTATACTGTCAAACAGTATAGTAACCACAAATTCACCAACTCAGAGCACAGTATATAACTCTATTGGAACTAGTTCAAATTCTGTTGAAAACACCACTCCAGTTATAATTTCAAATTCAGGCAACCAGGACACACTATATACAACTCCTCACAGTATCACTAGAGATGATGAATCATCTGAGACTACAGGAACCAGTTCACCACTTTCCACACACAATAACACTCCCATTTCCACCACTTTAGACATTAAGGTGACACTAAATTCCACAACTCCCAGCACATCAGGCATTGTAACATCTGAGAGTTTGGTAACCAACTTAATTCCTATAGAAAAGACCAGTATTGTCACATCTACATATTCAGACAGACAGTTAACACTAAATACGACAATCCAGGGTATCACTATAAATGATGCAACATCTGAGACTACAGGAACCAGTTCACCACTTTCCACACACAATACGTCTTCCACTTCTAGAACTTCAGACAGTCAGGTAACCAGAATTTCAGCAAGTCAGAGCACATCATCAGATATTACAGAATCTGAAACTTTTAGAACCAGATCAATTTCTTTTGACAATAAAAGTTCTGTCATATCCACAATTTCATACAATCAGATAACACTGAATACAACAATTCAGAGCGCCACTACAGAAAATGCAATATCTGAGACTTTCAGAGCCAGTTCTTCACTATCTACAAACACTACTTCAACTTTTAAACCATCACACAGTCAGGCAACCATAACATCATCAACTCAGAGCATAGCATCAAACATTGCCACATCTGAGACTTTAGTAACCAATTCAAGTCTTGTTGAAAACACCAGTGCTGTCACATCTGCACATTCAGACAGTCATGTAGCACTAAATTCCACAACTCAGAGCACAACATCAGATATTGCATCACCCCAGACATCTACAGACAATAATACATCTACTTTTACACCATCACAGAGTCAGGTAACATTAAATTCACCAAAACAGAGTACAGTTTCAAGTATTGTGACATCTGAGTCTGGATTCAATCAAAACACAATTAGTGTAACATCTACAGCATCATATAGCCCCATAATGCTAAATACAACAATATTGAGCATTACTGCTGATGATGCGACATCTGGGACCAAAGTAACCAGTCCAAGACTAGCTGCACACACATTTACTTCCACTTCTGCATCATCAGACAACCAGACGTCACTAACATCAGATACTGCAACATCTGAAACACTTAGAACCAATTCAAGTCATTTTGACAACACCGGTACTGTCACATTAACACCTGGAGGTCGTCACACAACACTATATACAACACTTCTGAGATCTACTGTAAATGATGTAACACATGAGACACATGTAAACACTTCAGAACCAGCTACCCATTATGCTACTGGCACGTCTATGCCATCAGTCAGTCGGGTAACACTATATTCAAGTCAGAGCACAACATCAGATATTGTAACATCTGAGACATTTGGAACAAGATCAGTCCCTGTTGAAAACACTAGTACTGTCACATCTACAAATTCAGAAAACCAGGTAACACTAAAAACATCAAGCCAGATAATTAATATGAATAATTCCACAGCTGAGACTTTTGGAACCAGTTCAGGAGTAATTATATACAATACTACTGTAACCTCAATACCACCAGACAGTCATGTATCACTAAAGTCTACAACTCAGAGCACAACATCAGATATTGTAACATCCGATACTTCTGCAACACATTCAGGACCTTTTGATAACAATAGTACTTTCACATCTGCAATTCCTGGCAGTCAAGTAACACTAAATTCACCAAATCAGAGCCCAACTTCAGCTACTGTGACATCTGAAATATTTGGAACGAATGCAATCCCTATTCAAAACACCAATACTGTCACTACTTCTTCTTTTACACCATCAGATAGTCAGGAAACCATAAATTCGCCAACTCAGAGCACAACATCCAATACTATTGAAACCACTTTTAGTCCTGTTGAAAACACTGGTACTGACATAACTTCACATACAAGTAGCCTGTCAACACTAAATACAATTCAAGGCATCACTACAGATAATGCAGCATCTAGGACTATTGACACGAGTTCACTACTACTTACATGCAATACTACTTCTGCTTTTACATCATCAGATAGTCTAATAACATCACCAACTCAGGACACAGCATCAAATATTGCAACATCTGACACTTTAGTAACCAATTCAAGTCCTGTTGAGAACACCATTGCTGTCACATCTGCACATCCAGACAGCCATACAGTACTAAAAACAACAATCCAGGGCATCATTATTGATACAACATCTGAGCCTTTCGAAACTAGTCCATCACAATCTATACACAGTTATACTTCAATTATTACACTACCAGGCAGCCAAGTAACCATTAATTCACCAACTCAGAGCACAATATCTGATATTTCTGCAACTAGTTCAGGCCCTGTTGAAAACACCAGTAGTGGAATAATTTCACATTCAAGGAGTCAGAAAACACCAAATACAACATTTCAGAGTATCACTAGAGATGATACATCTGGAAATTTTGGAGCCAGTCCAACACTATCTACTCATAATAATACTTCCGATTCTACACCATCAGACAATTCAGTAACACTAAATTCACCAACTCAGAGAACCGCATCTGATGCTACAACATTTGGGGAACTTAGAACCAATTCAAATCCTGTTGAAAACGTAAGTACTGTCACGTCGCCAAAAAGTATTACTGGTACACCTAGACAATCAGATAGTCAGATAACACTAAAATTACTAACACATAGCATAACATCAGACATTGCAACATCAGAAATATTTGGAACTAATTCAAATCCTTCTGAAAACACTACTGCTTTCACATCTACGCATTCAACCAAGCAGGTAGCACTAAAATCAACAATCCAAAGAATCAATACAAATCCTGCAACAGCTGACACTTTTGCAACTAGTTCAGCATTCATTGCACACAATACTACTGTCTCGTCTACATCATTAGACAATCATGTAGCACTAACTTCCACATTTCAAAGCACAATATTAGATATTACAACATCTGAGACATTTAGAACCAATTCAAGTTCTGTCAACACCAATATTGTCACATCTACACATTCAAGCATTCAGGAACCACTAAATACAACAATTCAGGGCATCACTATCAATGATGTAACATCTGAGATGTTTGGAAACAGTTCACAACTAAGTACACACAATATTACTTCTACCTCTACTCATTCCGACAGTCAGGTAACCAAAAATTCAATGGGTCAGAGCACAACATCAGATATTGTAACATCTGAGACTTTTGGAACCAGTTCAGGTGTTGTTGAAAACACCAGTGCTGTCACATCTACACATTCAAACAAGAAGACAACGCTAAAAACAACAAGCCCAAGAATCAGTACAAATACTGCAACAGCTAAGACTTTTGGAACTAGTGCAGGAATAATTACACACAATACTAACGTAACCACTATACCACCAGGCAGTCATGTAGCACTAAAGACCACAACTCAAATCACAAAATCAGATATTGTAACATCTGATACTTCTAGAACCCAGTCAAGACCCATTTACAACACCAGTACTGTCACATCTACACATCCAGGCAGTCGACAAACACAGGGCATCACTACAGGCAAGACAGTATCAGATAATTTCCTAGCCAGTTCTGCATTATCTACACACACTAGTAGGCAGTCATCAGTCAGTCAGATAATACCAAATTCAACAAATCAAGGCACAATTTCAGATATTGCTACATCTGAGAGCTATGGAACCAGTTTAAGTTCTCTAAATAACAGCAGTATGGGCACATCTACATCTGACGGCAAATTAACACTTCGTACAACAATTCAGAACATCACTCCCAATAACTCAACAACTGAGTCTTCTGTAACCAGTTTAGCACTAAATACACACAATTCTGCTACCACATCTTCACCATCAGTCAGTCAGCTATCTATAACATCTCAGAGCACACCTACAAATAACCCAATGTCTAACACGATTGTGACCAATCCAATACATGTTACACATTTTAGTACAATCACATCAACGCAATCAGTCAGTCAAGAGACGATCCAGAGTAGAACTCCACATAACATAACATCTAATACTGCTGTAACCAGTCCACTTTCTGTTACACATAATGTCAGTGATACTTCAACACCATTTGTAACTGCAAACTCAGCAAGCCAGTTTACTAACAGCATAATCCCTGGAGATGAGAGTAATATAACAAATCCAACATCTGCTACACACATCCGTACAGTCACTACTACAACTCTGAACACTGATAGTTTTACTTCTGCGCTACTTTTATCTCAAAATAGAACTGCACAAAGCAGTATAACTGGAAATATCACTGCTAAAATATATGAAAGCCTGACTACTGTTTCCACTCCAGAGCCTATTACACACATTAATAATGGCACCTCTGCATCATCTAGCCCTATGGCAACTACTATGAATACACCTATAAGTGCACTGGATCTTGACACAACTGTAAGATCTGGAAATCTGACAACTCTCACCACTTCAATATATGTAAAAAATACATCCACAACCAACAGTAACATGTCTTCATCAATAAGCAAAGTAACTGTAAACACAACAATGCAGAGAACAATTCCTGAGAGATTCACATCTACAGCACCTACATTTACTGCAAGTACAACCACAAGTACTATTACAACTTCTGTCCCAGCCGCTGAAAAAAATACTACAGCTACAGCTACAACTGCTGCAAGAATCAATACAACTTCTGCCACATCTGCTGAAGAAAATACTATGACTGCAAACACAACTGGTACAAAAAGTACTGCAACTACTCAAAATGTGCCAAAAGGTAAGCACATTATGTGCATAATGTAATGATCCAATTCTATGTAACAAGTCAGCAATATGATTTTAAACATATGTTATGCCTTATGATGCTCTAGCTAAGAGTTTTAATTAGAATACCCTTATCTTAATATTATAGAGAGGATAAGGTATGATAATTTGTGTCTTGTTTGGTATTCTTCAGTATGATTATAACTACCACTAACTAGACACCAGGATTTTTAAACGTAGCATTACCTGTAAAATATAGATATCCACTATAAGTGGAAACCTTATCCTTTATGCTGAAAAGATTAGTTCTCTTTTGTGTTGCAGCTGTTGCCTTTTTTGACTATGGAGAGGGTGTTGGTGATACTCAGTTTGTCTTCAGAAAATCTGATTTCAACTCCCCACTGTTCCAGCCAGAGATGGAGTTTCCTTTTGGTAACCAGCTGCGGGATTCCTTATATGTGAGTAGAGTGTCCTAGTTCATATTCCTCCTGTTTTAATGTGTTTGTGTTTTTTTCAATACCATTATAAACCGAGTCTCTTTTTCTTCCAGTACACAGACAATGGGCAAATCATCTTCCCAGCATCCAAAAACAACATCTTCTCCTACACTAACCCCCCCGCCAGTGGATTCACTAACAACTATAATGTGTCTATGATAGCTGTGTTTTGGGATGATGCAGATTTCTCTAAGAATGTGGGAACCACTTACTATCAGGTTGGTGTATGCGTCGAGCTACTGCAAATTTGTATGGTTACACTTATTTTATTTCTAAATTTGAGGTACATGAGCGAGGCAAGAGAGAAATATTGGAGGAAAAAAAGTTATAATATGTGGCTACTAACTCCACCTTATTACTACTGTTTCACTGTTTTTAATATTAGAGGGGGGTAGGGACTGGCATGATGTATTTTATCAAGAGGTAAATAAATGACTTGTTTAATGGTGGAGGCTAACATCAAATAAAGTACAATGGTAAACAACAAACACGATGTTGTGAACTTTATACTGACCAAGGATAACACAGAAAGTAGGTACCCTGTATTATATGTGATGATAGTGCTATGTTTTATATTTTGTGCTGTGCACATGGCAGGAATACAAGAGCAGCTCACAAAATAATACCATGGTACAGATAGTAGAATCCATGGTCCAAAAGTACATGAAGACTTCATACACGGCTCAATGGACCTTGAAGATTACATGGGAAAATGCCCCTGCATATCCAGCTAAGAACAATGATATCCAGGTGAGAAATCAGGGCATGTTTATCCATTTCCTCTAGTAAATATCTCAAACAGTTTGTTTTTATGTTGAGCTCTGGGTGTTCATGACCATTCTGCACTCCTTTAGACCAACACATACCAGGCTGTGCTGACCACTGATGGCTATGTTTCATACATATTGATGCTGTATAAAGATGGCGGGATGAACTGGGATGTGACCAACAGAATTTCCAATGTCATCATCGGCTATTCCAGGTAACCTAGTACACAAAAAATCAAAAAATGATTAAGAATAAAATATAATTACTTCTAGTATGTTTGTTCAAGTTACCTGTTTGTTCGTTGTTGTATTGCTGCAATGAGAAAATCAGCAGCAACATAAGATAAAGATAAACTGTCTTTTACTTTCTGTGTTCAGTGGTGATGCCGATGGGTTTTTCAAGAATGATGGCATTATGCAAAGACCAGCTGTGGAGAAGTATCGTCCAGGTGACTATGTTGGATCAAACACAGGTAAAAATGAGAAATAAAGAATGGTATTAATAACAGAGTTATTCCGTAGAGAATATTTATGAAACAAATTAAAATGAACTATTATATAATTTAAGTTTTTCCTAAATTTCCTAATGCATATATATATATATATATATATATATATATATATAATCACTTGTGCTTTCACTCAAACGTAATATTATTCAATGTGTGTTTGTCAAACCATTGATGATAATTGAGAATCTGGCTCTTAATTCCCTGCTATTATATTATTTTGTTGTAGCATTAATTCAGATATTTCTATGTAAGATGAAGTATAAAATAAAATCTATTTCTGAACTCGGTCAATCTATATACTGTAGTTATAATCTAGTTGGAGGAATTTATTAGCCTCTAATTAAACAAGCATTCTACATGGTACATTATTTTACTATATATATGATTCTAGATTTGCGTGGTCTCTGGATATATTCACTGAACAGTTCAGTTCTGGATAATTACCGAATGAAATGTCTGAGCTGGTACAATGCTCAGCCAATCCCGTCACAGTGGAATTCAGGCTTACTATCCTGTCCCTGTTTGTATCAGCAAGGGCGCTCTGATTTACGATACAGACCTACTAAAGCAGGTAATATGAGTGTACAGTACTTTATTTTTCAATATACAAAATTCTTCAGCTGTAAAAAAAATGTAAACTCTTTTTGATGGTGCATAAAATGGTAAATTTATAATGTAAGTTTTGGGAAGGTGTGCAGATCAGTTATTTAAAAATAGACCCATATTTCTCCCAGTGTTATTTAACTATTAACTATAATCTTCTTATTCTATTTAGGCCAGTCTATCTTCCTCAAAATGCTACGCAGTACATCTCCAAGTAGGTTTAATGCTGGCGTGAGGTGTTTGTACAACTTGAAAAACCAGTTTTCAGAAGGTTATCAGGAGCAGGCTTATATATTTACGCCTTCTGTCCAAGGTAAGGAAGACTATTTAAATGTTCCTGCTATTTAAGAAATCCAGTTACTACAATATGCAGCTGAGATTAGTATTTACGCTCCTTAATACTGCTATTCTATCATCATAAAAATATCTGATATTTGCATGTATTTGATTGCTTGATCTCTGAAAATTAAAATGACTACTCTTCTATCCCACAAGATGCAGAACTCCAGCCATATAACTGGTGCTGCAATAAAGTAGCAGACCCCAAGTTCTGTACAATGTACAAAGAAAAGAGACCTCCAACCAGCTGCAGGAGCTTCCAGCCTATGTTCCCAGGTGAATATAATAACCTGCAGGCAGGTGCCCGATATATGATGTAAACTAGTCTATTGATTGGTCTACCACAATCCAAAAAACTATTCTCAATATATTGTGTGATGTCATTGCTCAGGGACTGTAATTGCAGAACCTAGGAATAATTATTTTAGGACTCTGTTAAACAGCTGAACCTCCTAAAATGTCATTTAAAGTTTGAGAGATTTTGACCTCAGTTGATAGGTCCTTTATGAAAAAAATATGGTTTAGTACTTACAGCTCAAAGACTGCTAAGTAGACGTTTACTAAATAGTAATAATGTGCAATGAGTCTGAGGCCATTGTTAGATCACTGAAATTGATGACTGGTGGTTCATTTATTTTTAAACAGGGAATAATTGAATAATTAAAGGAAGTTTGCTTTGTAAAAAAATAATTATGCTTCTATGTGGAGCACATTGTATAAAAACTAATGATAATCCTATTTTGAGAGGATGGGAACAGCTAGAGACAATGTTGAAGTCCCAAGTCACTTCACCTTCAAATGGCAATGCTATTTAGTTGTGTGTCTGCCTTTAAGTTATTACATCTTTACACCAATGCATGTGGCTACCATTATTGCCTCTGTTATACTGTTACCTATTTTACAGGGTGGATGTATGGAGACCCTCACATCACAACCTTGGATCAGCTCAGCTACACATTCAATGGGCTGGGAGATTTCCTTCTCCTAAATGCATCAGATTCTGGCACTTCCATCATCTTGCAGGGACGCACAGCCCGGACTGGCACAGCAATGGCCACAAACTTTCAGGCATTTGCTGCAGTGTACACTTCCAGTACTGCACGTGTTAAAGTGAGTGCTAGTAAATTTTGAGGATGTGACATGATAATGTAGCAGAAATGTACATTTTAATCAAAGGCATTGCAAATTAGTAAAGAATATTATGGATTTGTTGATTTATTGTCCACATTCTTTATTGTAGGTCGAGTGGTATCTTGGTGGAAATGATATCACAGAGGTTTTAATGAATGGACAGCCTGTTTCCTTCACTTTTTCATCAGGTTAGAAATCTGAACACCTAATCATAACTTCGTTTACCTGGTATATACAATGCTAATATTTTTTTACAGATCGTTGTGATGAAATTGACATAACATATGAAATATTTTGTACATTAGTCATGTCCTACTCTGATACATGATAAGTTATAGTCCACAAGGATCATAACTTTTATATCTTTGTTAATTGCCCTAACTGTTTTCTTATCTTATTCACTAGATATGGACTCAGAAATAAATAACACCAACCCAGCAGTCTTCTTGCTGAAGAATAATTCAGTCACTGCGACCTTTGAAGGCCTTCTGTCTCTGTCAGTATCTGCTTCCTTCGGAATCATGAACATCATAACCAGCTTGCCTTCTCAATTCATAAACAAGACTCAAGGCTTGTTGGGTAGGTTTTGCACTAAGAGATCAATTCATAAAAAAAGACGCAATGCTTGTTAGGTAGATTTTGCATTATGAAATCAATTCATTAACAAGATGCAAGGCTTTTTGGGTAGGCATTGTACTATGAGATCAATTTATAAACAAGACGCAAGGCTTGTTGAGTAGGTAATACATTATGAGATCAATTCATAATTTGGGATGTGCTCATTTGGGAATGATAAAACAATTTCAATGCAACATTTAATAGAAAAGAACAATAATGTTATTACTTCCAATACTGTCCATTTACAATAACATTTACGTTTCCAGAATACCTCTTTTTTATAGGTGTTTTCAGACCTTTTAATGAAATAATAAATAATTGTCACCATTTAAGTATTGCACTATGAGATTAATTCATAAACAAGACACTAGGCTTGTTGGGTAAGTATTACACTATGAGATCAATTAATAAACAAGACACTAGGGGCCTCATTCTATTATCGGCTGTAGGAGATGCGGGGCCGCAAGGACCGGCCGCAAGCTATTTGCCTATTCTATTCCCTTCCGGCCGGGGATTCCGGCAGGCTTGCGCCGGCGCCTTGTTATCCCTTGCGGCCGCACGCGCCGGAGGAAAGCCTTTGATCTTAAACAGCCGCAAGAGTTTCGGCCGTAAGAAAATCCTGGTTGCTATTCAATTGCTCTGGGAACCCTCTCTGCAAGGCTAAAACCGAGCCGCAGCTTACTTGCAGCAAAAAGGTCCCGCAGGCACACAATTAAGCACATAATAAAGCCATCCTGCCGGGAGGAGACTATAAAGTGATTGTAGGTGTTAGCATTAATAGCACAACATTCCCCTACAGTCAAATCCGTAAATAAATTTTATTTTAATTTATGTCAAATATCTGTGGAAAAAGTCCAGAGGGCTTGGAGCACCTTAGACCCGCCCACGCTGCGGACGGAAAATAAACAGTCAATTAAATCTCGGATTTGGGCTGATGTGCAAGCTTGAGAGGGGGTTGCTATTAATCCTCATGTCCCCCATTATGATCCCTAGCATTTACAGAGCTTTACAGTGCCGTCTTGAATTTATTTTTGCATTTAAAGATTTCTGAGCTTACGGACGATTGCAAGATATATACGGTCGGCCGTAAGGGGATATCCTTGCCCCACAAGGAATCGTAGCTTTGCGGCCGATTTACGGTCGATAATAGAATGAGGGCCCTAGTGTTTTGGGTATGTATTACATAATGAAATTGGTCTGTTACTATTTCAGATCTACTAATAACGTGAATATATTAGTATTGGGATTAGGTTAGATGAGGGTCTAAAAACAAGCTGTTAAATGTGTTATGTGTTATTTTAGTCTAGAGTAAAGCCTGTTCATGTAGGTGATGGAAACTTGCGCTATATAAAATAAGAAAAGAAAAAATACAGTTATAAACTCCACTTTAAAAAAATAAATATTATAGAAATATCTTCAGAGGTTCCAGATTAGTTCTTCACAATTGCTAAGTTTACAGGCTCTCTAAATCTGCTCCTGTAATTCTTATTTCAGGGGTGTGGAATTCTAATAAAGAGGATGACTTCCAGAAGCCTGATGGTACAATACTCCCCATCAGCAGTACAGAGAAAGATATCTTTAACTATGGGATGACATGTAAGTGCCACAGTCCTAAGGTTTATGGCAATAGCTACTCTATTTGGAGACATGGAATAACACATTTGCATAGTGTTTTGCCTAAAGTGTTTTTTTCTGGAGATTTTGAATACTCCTGATTTAGCCTCAAATATCTAATACAGTGACAGCAATTAATAAATCACATGATTTGCTGACCTGTATTTTTATACAAATTACTTTTAATGTCTTCTATGCATTTTTCTGCGGTAGTCATATACTTTACTGTAACTTTGTTTTGCACACACAGTTTCCTTCTTTGTCTCAGTCTTATTTTATTTCATTAAACAGGGGAAGTTATCAATGAAAACTCGTTTACAATCCCATCATCTTCTTCTTCAAGCAATTTCACTCCTCTATTCCTCAACGATCTGATAACTGCCAACACTGCAGTATTTCCTGAGGTTTTAGCAAAGTGTGCTAATAATACAGAGTGTATTTATGACACACTCAGTACTGGAAATGTAACATTGGGTTTGCTCACCCAGCAAGTATTTGGGAACTTCCAAATAGCCAATAAAACACTGAGTAAGTGACAATATAAAAAGTGATGCCAACTGTTCACATAGAGCAGAATCATGTTCCTTTTAGTACATTGCATTCTCTCACTGTTTAACTTTCATTAACTTTTATTTTGTTTCATATAAATAAATAAAACATAGTTTACATGGCCTATATAACAAATAAGTATGAATGAATCAATATAAGAATAAATGTAAAGATACAATAAAAAGAAAATAAATGAAAATCTTTAATGAAAGTAAATAAATAAATGAATAGAAACAGAAATATAATAATATATATTTTTACAATGATAGTAACATCTATATCTATATATATATATATATATATATATATATATATATATATATATATATATACTATATTCATATATATTCAAAATAATGCAATATAGTCTCCCACTTTTTATAAGCTGTATACACGGGTGCTGTACCATCTATGAAGATAGGTTGAAATGTTGTTCTAGATGACGTTGATTAATAATGTCTGTATTTATTTCAGATTCCAACCCCCCAGTTATTACTGGGGAAAGTACCATTCAGACTTTCAAGATGGATAAAGTCCAGAAGCAGTACAGTGCTATTGGCACAGGAATTACATTTACTACATACACATCAGTGGACCTTAATGTTACTGGTCAGTACATAAAACTTATGATCCAGTACCTCTAGCACTCTTAATGTCTGAGCTGACCTGTTCATGGTACATCTATCATTTATGAACAATTCCAAGCCATGTGATAGAATTTTTAACCTCCATTTGCCAATACATTGTCTTTTTTTTCTCATCAGACACAGGTCTTCTGACATGGACTCCTTCAAGTACAGATGGCTTCACCTTCCAACTGGAGGCTGTGGATTCCCACAATCTCTCTTCAATCTATCAGCTCAATTTCATTTTGTGCAACTGTAACTTTATAAATGAGTGTGACTTTAACCAGATACTCAGAGTCAACAGCACTTCTCTATACGTAAGTTTGGGAAACCGGTCTTAACATATTGTGGCCATAATAGAGTTTGCTGCAGTCAACTTGGGTTGGATTTGCCTTGTGTGGCATTGTAGGCTATAGGCATGGTACCCTGCGCTGTCAACATTTTTCAGTTCCTCTAGTGTGGTGAAATGTGCCACTACAGTAATAGTCTATCACAATTTCAATGATTTCAAAAAGATATAGAGCATTTATCTGCTACCAATAAAGTATTTCATATCAAGGTATATATATATTTATATATATATATATATATATATATATATATATATATACATGTTGGAACAAATACTTATTCATCTTGGGAATCACTCTATGTCATATAAACACGTAACAATAAAACAATGTTATTTAACACTAAGCATTTTTTGATATCATAAAATAGGTTGCAAGCTGTAACTGCACAAGCAATTATTCTGGAAGCCTCTGCCAAGAGCGCTCAAATCCCTGTAATCAAGGCTGTTTCTCAGGGGTGACCTGTGACCCTACCAAAGGCTGCGGGGCTTGCCCTCTGGGGCTTACTGGGGATGGGCTGCATTGCACAGGTGAGTAACAACAAAACCACACAAACTCAGCCAGTAGAATTTAGGATTTCTTACACTTTTTAAGACTGAGGCCAAGTGAAAATCTGTCAGCAGGTCATGCACAAGCAGAAAATGTTCACTTGGTCTACGGTGAAATTCCCTGACCTTTAACAAAGATAACTATTTACTGATGCAGGAACCTTTTATGTGTATTCAAGAGAAAATCATGAGGCAACATACTGTATATTTAAAAGCCTGTATATTCATGAAAGCCCTGCAAAGCAATCACAGCGATTTCACAGTGGTGAAAAGAAAGTACTGAGAAACCAAGTGTAGTTGTTTATTAAGCTGTCTTGGCTCTTAAAATGGAAAGCACAGCATTTCTAGCAGCCATTAAATCAATCCTACAGTGGATCTTTCTGAACATTTAAATTTGTGTTAAATACAAGCAACCAAACAATATACCCAATAGACAAACACTTGATTTACATTAGGATTACTCATTAGACAAACTAGACAGGTGCCTAGGCGAGCCTCCCTGTTAGAGGCACCCACTTTTTGACCTAAAAATCATTAAATGCAATTCTGGCATAAAAAAAACGAAATAGCACAGTTTACAGACTGGCCACAAGGTGGCGCCCATCTGGAACTAGAGCTACAAACAGTAAGAAGCTGTCAGACTGTCACAGCTTGAAGTGGTGCCCTGCTCCCTGCACACAGTGTGTACATGGAGCTGCCTGAAGGTGACAGGGGACAAGAGATGGGGATACCGTGTGTTACCTGTGTGTAGTGTTTGTACTGACATAGTAATGATGTGTGTGTAATGAGTGAGGCCCTTCACATAATACTGATTAAAATAATAATCATAGATTGGGAGAGGCCAGAGAAGGCATGTAAATATCCAACAACTAGAAATCCAGGGATCATTATAGATGTTTTACAGATGAGTTGTATAGGAAGGTTGGCAATAATGTGTGTGATTGTGATAAGAGTGCGTAATAATGAGCAAAAGAGCACACACCAGGGGATACAATACAGAAGGAATCAGTAGTGGATATACCAGAACATGTAATATAAGATGGGCACATGATATACCCTCTTAGACAGATGTATTTAGTAGGTTTATTTCTGTCGACATTTACCCTCTGACTGTACATTCCCAATAAATACACTAATCTGTCCTGAGGCTTTTACACTCTCTGGGTCACTCTCTCTGTATACTGTTCTACCTTATCATGATAATGGCAAATATTTATAGAGAGATAAAGATTATTTATGTTTTGGTCTTTCACATTTGGAAACCTCAAGTTCACATTGGGAAGCAACACACAATCACAATAAATTATAGTAACAGTTATTACTTTATTAATAATATGACTATTAAGGTTATTTACGGGTCCTATTACTGGACACCTATTGAATGTGTTTTTCATGCCATCCTTACTATGCACTGTGGCCATTCATACCTTCTTTACAATTATGTGGTGTATAGATTTACTTTATTAAAATAAAAGAAGCTCAAGCAGCGATAAAGGGACAGTGACTTCAGTTTTGCTTTGGATATAATATTTATCTATTGTTGACAAAGTAAACTTGATTCAGGAAATGCAATACTATCTCCCCAGAAATGTAAACACCCCTCTCACACATGCAAAACTCACCTATGTATCATGGACTCCCAAGGGCCCAGCCAAGGCATCAATATTTATTTTTTCTAATTAAAAACTGGCTGTATGACTTTTTTCCTGATTACATATGCTCTTGGTTAGACTAACATTTTTCAGACAATTTCTGTTTTAATTGTGCAGTGTTCCTTTAACTCTCATACTGTTTTTCTGTGATCATGATATGTGTTTGTGTAACATATGCTTGTTGCCCTCCCGTAGAAAAATATAAATAATATGCATCAAATGCATTTAATAAACAAGTAATAGCTTGGTGTGTGATTAGCTATGTAGTTAAAATGGCTATTATAGGGAAATGTCTGTGATTTGCCCACACAGCAAGAGAGCGATGTACATGCACAGAAAAGGGGGAAATGGGTGCATGCACACTTTGTGCACCCACTCGCAGGAGCTCCTCCACTGCACTGCCTAGGGGCTCCAAAAAGGTAGTTTACATTAGTGTTTACAATAGATATTGTTATCCTCTGCATCACATTAAATAATTATGTTGAAATTCAGTAGAATGTCTCTGGTCATACTGACTTTTCCTTGCTTTCTCTCACAGATATAGATGAGTGCACTCAAACTAACCTATGCTCTCCATTTGCTGTCTGCACAAATATCTTGCAGAGCTACAATTGCACCTGTAAGCCCGGCTTTATTGGTCAGTATCCATACACACCTTTGCAAATATTTCCTGTGTTTTGTTTGCTTCTAACTAGGCTTTGAGATTTATGGGGAAATGTGTTATTAGACTATTTTAGTGCATACAGTTGTTCATATTCATACATGCATCCACTGGTTATCAGGAACAATTGGAGAACTGTACACTGCTTTCAAACTATTTTAATTGTTGAAACCTGTATCACATTCAGCTGAGGTATTTTAATATTCCTTTCAGGTAAACCTGCTAACATATTTATATTGAACAATATTATATGACCTAATGTTTGATACTGATGTTAATTTACAAGACAATTTTTACTCTGTGTGTTCATAAATGGACTTCCTTACGATATGTGTGGTAAATTATCTATCATTTGTGGTGTAGGTAATGGAACACATTGTGAGGATGTGAATGAGTGTCTGACCAATCCATGTTCAGCACACGCTACATGTACCAACACCAATGGAAGCTATTCATGTGCATGTATTGCAGGATTCACAGGTAATCAACAGGAACATTGGTAAAAACTAACAATTCTGTACATTAAATATATTTACACTAATCAGATAATTAATTAATTGGATATATAATCCAATTAATTTACTTTTTCATGAACAAAATCATTTTTCTCTAAGGCATTTAAGCAATAAAATGATAATAAGATTCCTTTTACTTTGCAATGGACTATACTTATTGTGACCAAAGTTAAATATATCAAATCTGGCAACATTTTCTAGTGGTGATTGTGCCAGTAATTGTTATCATAGGAAACAGACATTGCAACTTTCAGCAATCTGTTTTGCAGGCTGTGAACATTTTAATGATAATAAGGTAATGTGTTCTCCTTACCATATATATTTTGTTTTTCAGGTGATGGAAGACAATGTGATGATGTTGATGAGTGCTTGGCACACCCATGCTCAGCTTATGCCACTTGTAACAACTCAATAGGCAGCTTCTCATGTTCCTGTAATGCAGGGTTCACAGGTAAATTAGGATAAAATGCTTTTAAACTCCACTGCTTTCTTGTGTATCTATATTTCTATCATTTCTATCCACATTTAAAGTATCTGATTAATTAAATAAAATTGTAGAAGGGTAATTATTTGATTTTTTATTATGTTTTGTAAATGTTCTCTATGTTTCTTTATTTTCAGGGAATGGCTTAATATGTAAAGCTGCATGTGGGTCCTGCAGCCCAAATTACTGTGGCAATAACCAGCCTTGCAGTGTGGTTGGAGACAACTGCACTGAGCAATGCCACTGCCACCCAGCATTTACAGATAGCCGATGCATCATAGCTGGGAACAATTTTATACCTGATGCTGAACCAAGTAAGTAATTGTCAGATTTTTCCGCAGGATATCATTTTCATTATTTGAAAAAATTGCATTGAGAACCATTTGCATATTATCCAAATGCAAGTCCTTATTTTTTTATATTGGATATATAGCACTGAGATGGAAACTCCATGTGGAATTACAAGACTTAAAGCATTCACATTCATTACTGTCACGATAACTTGTTACAATTATGTTATTACTGAAACTGAATTATTTTTTTAACTTTTCATGTGTGTCATTGTGACTATGTTAGTCTTAACTTTGGTAACAAAAAATGGTTAGGCATGAAATGGAGGCTTTCATATGCCTACTACCCTATTGTCTATAGAGCCTTTTTTTTACATTGTAATATTTCTATTTCCACTATTCCCCCTTTGGTAAATATACTCCATAATTGCCTGATCATAATAATCACACAATCTGCACAGCAAAAATAGTTTTCTGCACCGGGACATAAATACAGGTACAAAGCATAATCTGTAAGAGATTTGAAACTGGTGTTGAGGTCTTTACAGCAGGACAATGACATTAAACACATAGCCAAAGCTACATTGGAATGTTTTACATTCAAAAACTTGAATGTCTACAAATGGCCCAGTCAAAGGCCAGGACTCAATCCCGTTGAGAATCTGTGGCAAGAATTGGAGATTGCATTTCAATATTTAATTATTCAATATTCAACACGACAGAGCTTGGCAAGTTCTGGATGTGAAAAACTGTTATCAACTTACCTCAAATGACTGACAGCTTTAATTGCAGCAGATGGTTCTACCAAGTATAGACCGAAGGGTTAAAATACTTACGCAATCAACAAATGTCTGTTGTTGTTTTTTCTTTGTTTAATTAATATATCTATAATAAACCAATATTTTGCACCTTCAGTGTTAACTATGTTGTGCATATCCGTTGAAAAAAAAAAATTAAATCAACTATAATTCCAAAAATAGGTGGCAAAATTGTTGCTGGCCGTGGATATGATGAAGTGCATAATTTAGCATTTTTATTTTCTGATTACTAGTAAGAGGTAAAGCTGATTATTTGTCCCCTACAGTGCCAGGCCCCATTGTGGCCTCAACTCTGCTATGTTGGTACATTCTCCTAGGGGCCCGACTCACTAAGGTTTGAAGTGATGGTTAGGTGTAAAAGCACACTGGCAAAGATTGCATCAAATCATCTTTACTGAAAATAGTCACCTCAAGAGGCAGCTTGAGACCACTACAATTATATTCCATAATATATTCCATATTTACATGTATTTGTGCACTTTAATTCTGATATCATATTGTCTAAATAGACATCTAAATAGACTAATAGACTCATCTAAATAGACAAATTATGCTTTTTGTACATAAATGTTAATATTGAACCCTGTCTTTCTTTGGCATAAATTCAGTAAATGAAACATTCTCTTAAAGTTTTCAGTTTGTTGAACTTTTCTATTTGAGAAACCGCAGGAAGTAAATATCTCTGCTCTGCACCAAGAAAGCAAATGAGAGATCAATCAAAAGCGTCAGTAATATTCTACATATACTGTATATGTTTTTTTTTTCTTTATAGACACCCCACGGAGGACCATCTACTTAATACTGAGCTCAAATGGAAATATTACTGTGGAACAAGCTAATATCATGGTATGTTGGTCTAGTTAATATTAAAATATGACAAGCAACAACAAAGGGAAACACAGAATGCAACTATTGTTAAGGACCAACAGTCCATCTAATCTATCCATTTTCTGCCTAAAAAGCTTGATATAATAAATCCTCAGGATAACCTTATGTATACCCTGGCCTGATTGAATTCCTTTACTGCACTTCTCTCAAATCCCATATGCTATGTCATGTATTGTTGTCTTTACATAATAAAGAGTTATATAGCTAAACAAGTTTGGTCAGTACAATGAACAGTGAAAAGGTTTATTCAGTGTACTTGGACAAAAAGACTGCTCTATAGACTAAATCATTTTAGGATTTAGATAGTGGTGGAGCTACTACTGGTGCCGCAGGTGCAATGCACAGGGCCCAAACTGGGTAGAGGCCCTCTGTGAAGGGATTCTTAATTAGTGGAAAAGGGCAGAAAATTATTTTTTATAGAGAGGTAATATGATCACCATATAGTGTTGTAAAAAGAAGTTACAATGTTGCCAGTAACTTAATTTGCATTCGGTCCTCCATTCACTAGCTTTCCTACTGGACATAGAATATTGTAAATTCTGGCTGGAAATACAACTGAATATTTTTTTAATTTAGCTGATTTTTTCATCTGCTTTCTATTTAGGTTATGCAACTTATGGCAAAGCTGGAGGTGAACAGATTTGAGAAGTGCAGCAACTTCATATTTTAGTAAGTAGAACATTACATGTACTTTATACCCCTCTTGTTTTCATCTATTTTCAGTCCTGCAAGATAAGTAATTTTACATGGTATCCCACAGAACATGCTAGTGTCTTTGGCATTTTTTGTAAGATTTGTTCCACCATTCTCTATTATTACAATTTATTTGGAGAAACCTTACCTTCTACACTATTATAAGACAAACACTCAGTACTTTTTCACAGTTTCTGATTGGCAAATTGGGAAAAGGGAAACTACCGGTAATTTGTCTCACTGAGAGAGCGTGAAAGCTGTAGACTGCATGTATTGTAAGATGAAGTTCATATTATCTAAACCAGTGTTTGTCAACAGCCAGTTGCTGAGACCTTATCCTCAGTGATAAAGGGAAATGAGGATTGGGATGGGAAAGAGGCATGCATGTTATCAGAATGATTGATAATGAGAAGACACTGATACCTTAAACATGTGATCATGGTTTGGATCTCAAACTCAGTCATGAGAAGTGTTAGATGGTCCCTGTTCTAGATATTATACCACTTATTTTACTACCAACTATATATTTGTAATATTAATAAATCTGTTTTCTGTATAGTGTTGTCAAAATGCCTATGAATCAAATAACATATTAAAGTCTCTAAGCTCCGGGAAGGAACTGTCTCTTCTCCAGCACTGCACTCTATTATTTTTAATATACTATGCGCAGCTCAAAAGTATACAGTAAATGTCATGATATTGTAACAATAATTGTGTATCTTCATTTGTTTTTGCAGCCAACAACTCAACTCCTTTTATTATGTGAAACTGACAGCTGAACTTACCTACAGTGGTGACATCAAAGTGATCAAGTTCCTTAATGAAGAATTAGTAAGCGCCATTAAGAAGTTCATCCCAAGCAATGTACGCTCATCTGCATCAGCAGCAGGAAACCTTACACTTGTATCAGTTTGGAATGCACAATACTGTGAGTGAATGCTTATGAAGAGCTCAAAATTGAGATTGTGTTGTTAATATTGATGGATAACATGTTGTTCCCTACATACCATAATGCAGGACTGAATTTAGACATTCATTTAGCACTGAATATTTTCCATAAGAGACAACTGTCGACCTGGATTAAAATACAACATGTTTGAGGGGCAATGCTGATTTACTTGCAGTTTATGTATAACATGCAGTTTAATTTAACTCTGGTGTAGGATCAGTAAGAACTCATCTAAAAATGTATTTGTGCTCCTCTTGTTTCTCCAGTGTGTTTTATCTATTAATATCTTAAAGGGACACACATTTGATATTATACTGGCAGCTGGATGATAGGATAGTTGTCAGTGGAGGGATGGGGTAATAGTCAGAAGTCAGAACATTTTGGTTTGATAAATGGATATGATTGAAATTTAGACCACACTCCTTCCCCCTAACTGCCCCAAAAGCCCAGGACATTACATCGAAGGATGCAACCATAATCTCCAGAAGTGTTAACTCCCCTCTCACACACATAACTTCCTCCAATGTATCATGGGCCCTACCAGGGTCCTGCAAAGGCATCAAAAGTATTTATTTCTAATAAAATCTATCCGTATGACATTTCCTGTGTAATTATGCTGTTAGAAAAAACTATTAAAACATACATATTTTTTAACATTGTGCAGGGGTCCTATAAAAGTACAGGTCTTAAAAATAGCTGAACTTTTAGATTGAGTGATGTGAGGAGTAAAAATGTTCTTTAAATTCCTGTCAGGACCACTCCCAAACTTTTTTTAGCTAGTCAAAGTAGCTGATTTTTGCCTTGCACACTATAAATTTAATTTATCAGATGGAGGTCCAAAATATTTTTTTTAAAGATATGAAAAAAAACACATAATGTTTGTTACTGTAATTCTTTATGTAAACACAAACTTGTGTCATTTTAAAAAAATGCTGTTTTAAATGCATGACAGCACATTTGTGACTATAATGTCACTTCAAATTTTGTTCGACATCAGACACCATGTGTTAATTCCCCAGTGCACTCAGTGCATTGTTCTTGTGTGTGCATCTCCACCCTCGCTTATCATACTCTATCACCATACTCACTAACCAACACTCTCAGTACATATCCAATCTCTCCATGACCACTCTGCTGATAATGTATTCACTACAGTGTATAAAGATGCCACTCAAAATCCACTTTTTATTTTAAAGCTATTCTTAAAGAGCATGAAAAAATGATTATACATTATATTAGTCACTTAGCATTGTTTGTACTGTATTGTTATGCATATTCGTGACACCCAAATAATACTTATCTACATGCATGCTCCTGCACTGGAATTATTTACTGAAGAGCAAAATGACTAGTACAATGAATAGACAGTTTGAATGCTCTTTAAAATGAAACCAACTTCTGGTTGAGGGTGAAAATGTCCCTTTAAGGTTTCTGGAGCCCAAGATTCAAGGCTGATGATTGTGGGCCCCAATACACGTTAGTGCACCCTGTGTCTCTTTATTAAAAGCACAAACTCTGCAAAAAAAACTCCACTAGCACTTTCATTTAGGTTAGGTGAAGGTGTATGTTTAATATGTTGACAATAGATTCTAAGCTCAAAGACAGGCCCTCCATTTTTTGCAATGTGTTCTCCTTTGATGCTTCAAGCCCGTAAATGTTACCAGTGCTAAAGACGCAAAATCCATATGCAATTACAACAATTCAACAAGCCCAAAATTGCCTTCAAACCCATAAATGGCAGATGTTTCAAAAGATTCTACGAGTACTAGATAGTATCCGCAAGTAGGTTAAACACTTGTAACACAGCAAAAGCAAATAAACACACACTACTGTATTGAAATATACCGGGAAACAATGAAAGGCATTAGAAGCAATTGCACAACAGTCTCTAACTCACAAATCTGCAATAAAAAATATTTTTTTATATTTTTTCGTTCTGTGTTATATCGTTCCCAGGAATCCAGGAGTTAATACATATCAGTCCACCCACATGGACTAGAACAGATGATTTATTGATTTTTTATGATTTCTACATTTCTGATTGTCCTATTCTGATTGCATTTTGGACATCTAAACACCAATTGATTGTAGTTTAATCTCCATGTTTTACTGAAGTCATGATGATGATCTCATTTACTATTGGCTCTGTCTAAATTGTAACTTAGCTTAGCTTGCTTAATTGATCATGCCCTGAAATGCTACATATGGGTTCATGGTTTGCGTGTTGGGGCTGTGAGCATGTAATGGCGGGCTTGCGTCAATTAGATACATCTATATTTGAAACAAATTAGGAACCCACAGCCAAAAGTTCAGTTTGAAGGTAATTACAAGCTTGCAATTAAATATGGGCCTATGTTGGCACATTACAAATAAACAATAATAATAATAATAATACATTTGTGTCTTAACTTTTCCACTTGACAAATGCCACTTGTTTCTACTCATGTTATAGTATGTACATTACTGCACTTGCGCAGCCATAAATTCCCACAACTCTAACTATGGTATGCTAAAGGGACAATGTTAGTTCAGTAGTATGAACATTTACAATACTGCAGCAATTGATTTATTGGCCACTGTTTTATTATATCCCCAGACACTATGGATCAGCTGATTCCTTATTTTCCTTGCAACATATATGGATATCAAAATTACACCCTTAATAATGAAACATTTACATGTGAATCTAAGTGTAAAAACTACTGCAAAAATAATGCCACCTGTGAACATTTGAAGGATGAAATCATCTGCAGGTAAGACAATACAATCTTTAGGTCACATAGGTCAAGAGGTTACAATGGCCTGTAATTTATTTCAGCACCTACTGCATTCCTTGAGTTTTTGTGTGCTACTGTTGTGTAAAAGTATAAAATCAATGATTATGAAACCATGTGATCAAGACATATTCTGATTTCAGTACTCCAACAAACATTCTAAAGAAGTGAATATTTATTAAAAACGATAGAGAGGAAATATAAACATTCTCTATGTACTAAATCTTAACAAATATATAGTTAAAAGGACACAAGAAAGGTGCTAAATATAGTATAAGTTGGAACTATAACAATTAACCAATAGTTTTCTCAATCTCAGTGTAAACTCACAGTGACATTTTTTACCAATTATTAAAATAAGGTGTTTGCCTATTTTTTTTAAATACTTACAGTATTTGGAACTTTTAATATTTACTGTGTGTAGTGTATTTATATTTATAGGTTTTCTGGCTTGTGCATTATGCATCCTGGTCTTTGCTTAAAGCTGTGTTTATTTTATTTTACTTTCTAAAAATATTCTACTCGTTATCAAATTCAATTACTGTATTTACAAATGAAAGAGAAAAAAAATTACGACTGTGGTTATATATTACCATGATATACAAAAGTTTTAGCTGTAAAGACATCTGTAGAAAGTATAACAGCAATTAATATTTTTTCTTAGATGCATCCCCTTTACCATCTATACCACATCTGGGAACCAATGTGATACCCTCTCCATGACTATGAATGCTTTCTTTGGTATATTGTTTGGAGCTCTGGCTTTCCTTTTCCTCCTTCTGCTTGGCATTGGACTGGGTATTGACTTCTGCCTAAAGAACAGACGACACCAGAAAAAAGACGCTGAAAGGTTTGTGACAATCCAGGTAAAGCTTCTCTCAGGTTCAAGAGAGAGATGATGGAGCAACTTATGATTTCAATGCAAAATTGAACTAATAAAAACATTTCAAGAGGTGCACCTTCGCAGCACCAAGTGAATGTTTTTTACTTCTAAAATATACAAATCTAATAACAATTCACTGAGTTTATTCTGCAGTGATTAGTTGACCAAAGTAATGCTATCCATTTCAGATATTTCCATCACATGCATTTTGGGCGAGGGTTTTTTATATTGTTTTTGAATTTAGTCTGCATTTTGGGCGAGGGTTTTTTATATTGTTTTTGAATTTAGTCTGCATTTTGGGCAAGGGTTTTATATATTGTTTTTAAATTTAGACTGCATTTTGGGAGAGGGTTTTATATATTGTTTTTGAATTTAGACTGCATTTTGGGAGAGGGTTTTATATATTGTTTTTGAATTTAGTCTGCATTTTGGGCGAGGGGTTTTTATATTATTTTTGAATTTTGTCTGCTTCTGTTATTTATCATTATCTATTTCTATTACACAGTTGTAAAAAGCCTGATATTTTTCAGACGAAATCTCTGTCTTGTAAGTACCTTATGCATCTTTTCCAATACTAATTTCCAATACTAATCATTATTGTTATGTTACATTAACAAAGATTTGGTGATACTAGCCCCATCTAGCTACCCTTCTACTTATGTATCAAATGTTTGACCTTATTAATCTTCAATATAGATGTCTTTATATCCCAAACATTCTCAAATGTTATCATTGTATCTAACCCTACCATTTTATATTCTACTTATATACTACCACTACATATAGTTTCCAAATATTTTGCAAATAATTTCAAATAATGTCCTTTAGTATTCTTTTTTTTTATTCTCAAAAGAACTTTATCAAATCCTTTACTATGCCTTAATCTATGTGAATATATATTTTTTTATTTCACCTTCTTTTGTTCTTTCCACAATGTTATTATGGATAAGGTTATGTAATGCTTCTTAAAAACGTATTTATTTTAATGGCAATCATAATGTTCCAGCAATTCAAATGTTTGGCTACTAAAGTATATATAACTTTTATGTTCACTGTAATACTCACAAAAAATAATTCTTGAGAAAACATAGAAACATGCCATTTCCCTCCCTTATCTTGAATGTGTGGCTCTTCTAGTTTATTACAGTATCATCATTGTTGTTGGCAGAGTGTGATAAACATCACTATTGACTTTTTCATCATGGCCTTAATAATTTAGCACAAATAATAGCATTTTTAAGGAATTTTGAAATCATATAGGACAATCATAAAACTGTTGATACACTGTCCATACAGCCTAGGTCAGGATTTTGTTGCCACCATTGGGATGACTCTTTGTTGGTTATCCCTATGTTATACTTTCAAAATATAGGAAGTTTGAACAATTTCAGTAATCCTGCTTATCCTTGCTTAATTCCATTCAACATTATTATTATTACTAGCGACTTGCCCGTCAATAATGACGGCAATAAAATTGTAATGCTGGCAATGCTGTTTGCCACCCAATGTGAGCACCTTTGTCGCTCACTGCGAGCATCTCACCCTGTCTACTTCCTCCCTTGTGTCTGCTTTCCTCCCCCTCTCCCTCGCCTGTGCCTCCTTTCCCCCCTCCTGTTTCTCCTCTGTGCTTCCTTTCCCCCCTCCTTTCCCTCCTCTGTACCTCCTTTCCTCGTCCTCTCCCTCCCATGTGTGTCTTTTCCCCCGTCTCCCTCCCCTATGTCTCTTCCCCCGCTCCCCTGTGGCTCTTCCCCCTTCCCTGTGGCTCTTCCCCCTTCCCTGTGTCTCTTCCCCCCCTCCCCTGTGTCTCTTCCCCCCTCCTCTGTGTCTCTTCCCCCCATCTCCCTCCACTGTCTCTCACCCCCCCTTCCCTATGGCTCTCCCCCCCGTGGCTCTTCCCCCCCTCCCCTGTGTCTCTCCCCCAAGTGTCTCTTCCTCCCCTCCCCTGTGTCTCTCCCCCAAGTGTCTCTTCCCCCCCTCCCCTGTGTCTCTCCCCCCAGTGTCTCTTCTCCCCTCCCCTGTGTCTCTTCCCCCCATGTCTCCCCCCCTTACTTGTGTCTTTTCCCCGTCCCCTGTGTCTCTTCCCCCCTCACCTGTTTCTCTTCTCCCTCCCCTGTGTCTCTTCCCCCTCACCTGTTTATCTTCCCCCTCCCTGTGTCTCTTCCCTTCCCTCCCCGGTGTCTCTTCCCCCCTTACCTGTGTCTCTTCCCCCCTCCCCTGTGTCTCCCCCACTCTCCTGTGTTTCCCTCCCCCCACGTATGTCTTCCCCTCCTCACCTGTGTCTGTTTCCCTCCCTGCCCTCCTCCTCCTCCTCCTCATCCCTTTACCCCTCTCCAATTAACTAACCCCCCCTCCCCTCACTTACCTTCATCAGCTGCTCCTCTCCATCGCGTCTTCAGTGTCGGGACCCGGCATATGCTAATGACGTGACGCGCATGTGACATCACTTCATTAGCTTATGCCGGGTCCCGACACTAAAGATACGATGGAGAGGAGCAGCTGGTGAAGGTAAGTGAGGGGAGAGTTAATTGGAGAGGGGGAAAGGGAGGAAGGAGGAGGAGGGCAGGGAGGGAGCAGGAGGATGAGGGTAGGCAGGGAGGAGGAGGGGAGGAGAAGGATGAGGGGAGGAGGAGGATGATGGGAGGGAGGAGGATGGGGGGAAGGAGTAAGTAGACAATGGTGGTCATGCAAGCCCCCTCTCCCCTCACTTACATTGATCAGCGGCTCCTGCGGGTCTCCATGGCAACTTCCGGCTGTGTCGGGCCCCGGCATATGCTAATGACGTGATGCGCATGTGACGTTACGTTATTAGCATATGCCGGGTCCCGACACTGAAGACGCGATGGAGAGGAGCAGCTGATGGTAAGAGAGGGGGGGTAATTGGAGAGGGGGAAAGGGAGAGGATGAGAGGAAGGAGACACTGGGGGTAATGCAAGGCTGGGGGCCTCGCGATGAGCAGGCCCCCGCGCCTGGAGTTAAACAAGATTAAATAATGAAATATATCCACTTGTCATACTTTCAATGAACCAAAACTTGAAAAAAATGTCTCTATCTTTAGAAATAGGATCTATAGGAAACACAACAAAAGTGGTAAATAGGTATTTTCAAAAAATATAACCCAAAATAGATTGCTGAAAGGAAAAATCAGAGAGCATAGTACAAATAAAATATATTAATGTATTAATTATGCTGTGAGTTTATTATTAATTGGCGTTTTATTTTGTAATTCTTAACCTGAAATTTGCAACTGTATAAAATATGGTTGTGGTGTTAAATATTGTAAAAATGTGTTTAAAATCATGATAATTTAATTATGCATGTAATGCTCATATTTTACTTAACGATTAGGTTTCTATATCCAACAGGAATGACTAACAATGATATGATCTTTTTGTAGTAATCAGAAAACAGAAAGAAACAATCCCGCCAGTGAATACAACACCCACAGAACCGAATCTAATTCACTGGAAACCATATCAGAACATCTACACCTTGACAGAACTACCACCGAAACCTACAGAGAAACTTTGACTTCAGAAGACTGCTTGTGTACTGGGAGAGAATTAAACAGAGAAAGTAATCCCGCATATACTACATGTATGATGGTAGTTACATGACGTCTGTCAAGTGTCACAGACTGACTAAAGCAATTTGGACATGAAGTTCAAAAATCACATAAAAAATGGAGACATGTGGATATAACCATTCAGCCATTTACCATAATATTTTACGTAACATGTTCCCACTTTTTCCAATTTCCTATCTTTGTGATTATATATGACAGGCTAAAGTACTTGAGGTATTGTATAGTTAAAATTTAAAACATATTTAAAAATATATACATAACTATGGCACAAGTTGTCTCAGAGTCATATATTATTTTCAGTTCAAAACTTCTAAGTCCTTAAAATGAATCAGTTTATTCTTACCATTATTATATATATTTATCTTGAATGTGTAATATATTAGTAAATACAGTGAAAGTGTAAATGCTGATTACTGGTATATTGTTTGTAAAGACACTTGTAAGAATTTCTGAGACAAATACATTTGTGTATTTCCAGGCTGCTTTATTACAGATCTGATGAAATAATATTTGTATCAATGTTCTAGTTGAACCTGATGTTAGTAAAGTCTAACTTAAGCCTTCTGAGTTATTTATTAAAATATAAAAATAATAATTACATTTCATTGGCATACTTCGTTTTTTAGATGACTCTCTATTATGAAATAAAATAAATTCCATATGCTTCATTTCTTTTCTTTTGCTCCATCACAGCTTTCATTAATCTGTATTCATTTTACAAAAATTTAGAGCTACCTTTTATTTTCAAGGAAACATTCCTTCTCAAAAGCTACAATATGAAATACCTGCTAATAAAAAATATTCTAAAATCAAATTATTAGAAGCAGGTCTTAAATATGCTAATAATTATCTAACAATAATGAGGCAAAAAACATCCAACTTTTCCTTGTCCCAAGCATGTATGTTGCACAGTCTGGTTTTCTTTAATTTTCCTTAGGCAATTACTGCATGTTTTAAATACAAACAAGCAAAGTCCTAGCAACAAAACACTCCTTTACTAGCCATGTGTCCCTTGACCTACACCTTGCCCCACTCATCACTTAAAGCCACACAAATCTCTAAAACTTAAGTTACTATAATGCACAGTTATTTTAAATTGTATTCTCTATTCTGTCAAACCAGTGGCGTATCTAGAGCTTTTGCCGCCAGCTGCTGTCCCTGAGATTGCCACCCTCTCCCCTTGTGAACATTATATATATATAAATCACCTTCTCACACTCTCCCTCTCACTCACCCTTCATTTTCTCACTCCCTCTCTTTGCCTCTTTCTCAGTCTCACCCTCTCTCTCCCTCTTTATCTCTTTCCCCTCTTTGTGACCTTCTCCCTCTGTCTATCTCCCTTCTCTCTCTCCATCTCCCTCTCTCTGTCTTCATCTCCCCCATTGTTTCTCTTGCTTTCAAATATCTGCCTACTCTCTATTCTTCCCTCTCTCTCTTTCTCTCCCCCTTTTCTCTATCTCTCTCTCTTTCTATAGCTCCCCTCCACCTCTGTCTCTCCCTCTTTCTCTGTGTCTCTCGTATCCACTCTTTCTCTCTCCCCTCTCTCTGTCTCTATCGCCTCCTCTAACTCTCACTCTCTCCCCCATCTCTCTCTCCTATATTTGCATCCATCTCCCTCTCTTTCTCTCGCTCCCCACTCTTTCTTCCTCTCGCTCTCTCTCCGTCTTTCTGTCTTTCCCCACTCTTTGTCTCCCTCTCTATCTCTCTCCCTCTGTCTCTCCCCCTCTCTTTGTCATCATCTCTCTTTCTTTCTCTCCCTCTTTCTCTCTCTCACCCACTCTTTCTCTCTCTCTACCCTCTCTCTTTCTCTCTCTCTCTCTCCCTCTGACTCTCTCCCTCTCTCTCCCTATTTCTCTCTCCCATCTCTTTCTCTCTCTGTCCCCGTCTCCCCTTTCTTTCTCTCTCTCCCTCTCTCTCTCTCCTCCCCTTCCTCTTTCTCTCCAACAATCTCTCTCCTTCCCTCCCTCTCCCCTTTTTCTCTATCTCTCTCCCTCTTCCTATAGCTCCCCTCCACCTCTCTCATATATTTGCCTCCATCTCCCTCTCTTTTTCTCCCTTGCTCTTGCTCCCTTCTCTTTCTTTCTCTCCCTCTCTCTCCTTTTCTCTCTATCTCCCCTTCTTTCTTTCTTTCTCCCTCTACTTATTTGTCTCTCCCCACTCTTTGTCTCCCTCTCTCCCCCCCTCTCTTTGTCATCCTCTCTCTTTCTTTCTCTCCCTTGGTCTGTGTCTCTTTGTCTCACCCACTCTTTCTCTCCCTCCTCTCTCTCTATATTTCTCTCTCCCATCTCTTTCTCTCCCTTTCTATCTCTCTCCCCTTTTCCCCCCACTCACTCTCCTTCTTTCCTCTATCTCTCTCCCTCTTTTTGTCTCTCTCTTCTCCCTCTTTCTGTCTCTCTCCCCTCTCTTTGTCTCCCTCTTCCTCTCTCTCTCTCTCCCCTTTTCTCTCTTTTTATTTATCTCTATCCCTTTCTCTCACTCTTTCACATCCACTCTTTCTCTCTTTCCCCTCTCTTTGTCTCTCTCTCCCCTCTCTGTCCACCTCTTTCTAATGGGGGGCAATCAGGGATGAACCACCTGGCAGGGATAAAGGGGAAGAGACACATAGGAGGGAGAAACACAGGGGACGGAGAGGGGGAAGAGACACAGAGGAGGAGGGGGGAAGAGATAAAGAGGAGGGAGAGGAGGGGGGAAGAGGCAGAGGGGAGGGAGAGGGGGAAAGAACCACAGGGGAGGGAGAGGGGGAAGAGACACAGGAGAGGTGGGAGAGACACAGGAGAGGGAGAGGTGGAAGAGACTGAGGGGGAAGAGACACAGGGAAGGGTGAGAGACACAGGGGATGGAGGGGGGGTGACATAGGAGAGGGAAAGAGACACATGGGAGGGGAAAGAGGAACAGGGGAGGGAGAAGGGGGAAAGACACAGGGGAGGGATAGGAAGTAGAGGGGTGAGAGGCTCGCAATTAGCGCCTCTCATCAAGTAGAGGGGGGGAGATAGAGGGGGGAAAGGCTCACTATGAGCTCCAAAGGCGCTTATTGTAAGATCCGTGTGGAGCGCTAAAAACGCTCATTGCAAAGGCAGTATAGTAGAGTGGGGAGAGACTTGCGATGGGCGCTGAAGGCAAGCATGTTAGAGGGGGGGAAAGTCTCGCAATGTGTGGCTAACACCATTACCAGGCTTCAAATTGTATTGCCGTCATTTTTGACGGGCAAGTCACTAGTTATATACAGTATCTCACAAAAGTGAGTACACCCCTCACATATTTGTAAATATTTGATTATATCTTTTCATGTGACAACACTGAAGAAATGACACTCTGCTACGATGTAAAGTAGTAAGTGTACAGCCTGTATAACAGTGTAAATTTGCTGTCCCCTTAAAATAACACAACACACAGCCATTAATGTCTAAACCGTTGGCAACAAAAGTGAGTACACCCCTAAGTGGAAATGTCCAAATTGGGCCCAAAGTGTCAATATTTTGTGTGGCCACCATTATTTTCCAGCACTGCCTTAACCCTCATGGGCATGGAGTTCACCAGAGCTTCACAGGTTGCCACTGGAGTCCTCTTCCACTCCTCCATGATGACATCACAAAGCTGGTGGATGTTAGAGACCTTGCACTCCCCCACCTTCCATTTGAGTATGCCCCACAGATGCTCAATAGGGTTTAGGTCTGGAGACATGCTTGGCCATTCCATCACCTTTACCTTCAGCTTCTTTAGCAAGGCAGTGGTCATCTTGTAGGTGTGTTTGGGGCTTTTCTCATGTTGGAATATTGCCCTGCGGCCCAGTCTCTGAAGGGAGGGGATCATGCTCTGCTTCAGTATGTCACAGTATATTTTGACATTCATGGTTCCCTCAATGAACTGCATCTCCGCAGTGCCTGCAGCACTAATGCAGGCCCAGACCATGACACTCCCACCACTATGCTTGACTGTAGGCAAGACACACTTGTCTTTGTACTCCTCATCTGGTTGCCCCCACACACACTTGACAGCATCTGAACCAAATAAGTTCATCTCATCAGACCACAGGACATGTTTCCAGTAATCCATGTCCTTAGTCTGCTTGTCTTCAGCAAACTGTTTGCAGGCTTTCTTCTACATTATCTTTAGAAGAGGCTTCCTTCTGGGATGACAGCTATGCAGACCAATTTGATGCAGTGTGCACCGTATGGTCTGAGCTCTGACATGCTGATCCCCCACCCCTTCAACCTTTACAGCAGTATTGTCGTATTGCGCTCCTTGAAACAACCACACCGTCTTTGTCCAGAGCAGCCTGTATTTCTCCTGAGGTTACCTGTGGGTTTTTCTTTATATTCCGAACAATTCTTCTGGCAGTTGTTGCTGAAATCTTTCTTGGTCTACCTGACCTTGGCTTGGTATCAAGAGATCCCCAAATGTTCTACTTCTTAATAAGTGCATCCATGTGAGAGCTAGTAAACTCATTCACTATTTATACATAGACACTAAATGCAATTTATAAAGCCACAGGTGTGGGAAATTAATATTTAATTACCATTTTAACCTGCGTGTGTCACTGTGTGTATCTGTAACAAGGCCAAACATTCAAGGGTATGTAAACTTTTGATCAGGGCCATTTTGGTCATTTCTGTTATCAATATGATTTAAAAAGGAGTCAATTATGAGATAATAAATGGCTTCATATGATCACTGTACTTCAATAAAATACTTTTTTGCATGATCAGTCTGTTTATTATTATACTTTCAAAATAAATGCAAAAATTTCCCAATTTCTGCCAGGGTATGAAAACTTTTGGGCACAACTGTGTGTATCAGAATCCCTAGAGAAAATGAAAAGTTATCTAGAAGATATACTGTATATATGTGTCAGAATCCCTAGAAAAGATTATAGCTGCCCTGGTCCTGTACAACTAGTGGAGTGGATGCTATGATACCTTGCAGATGGAACATTGTCAATGACTATTAGCAAATTAGACAAAACTCAGAAGACAGAATATTACAGAATGTTCAAGTTTAATTATTCACCTATTGAACCTATTATGAAGTTTCCACCACAATAGAAACAGTTACAGCACAATTTGTCCAGATATAAGGCTGATCCTGTGTGCTAACATTTTTAAATGCTGCATCCAAGGAAGAGGATTTTAGAGTCATCTGCTGCCTTGGTGGGGGAACAAAACATAACCTGAAAGATCTGCTGAGTAGGTGTGGCCATAAAAGCCTTATCAAGTCTGACTGAAGAAAGCAGATCTCCACACTTGTCATCTAATGTTTGATCACGTCCAGTTTGCCTTGGTTCACAGTTCTAACATTCTAGGTTCCTATGCTGTATTGCTTTTTGTAGCAGCAGACTTTCAGATTTGGCCCAACGACTTCATTGGATCTTGTGCTACTTGTACTTGCACTCTGCTCTTCCTCAGTAATGTGGTAGGCACCTTTTGACCTGAGGGGCTTGTCTTCCGGGGCCATATTGTTATGTCTCTGGTTATGCTTGACCATAAAGTTATGTTAGCAAAGTTACTGGAGTGGTTTGCAGGTTGCTTCTCTGGTTGCCTGTGACCTCTCGGCCTTGGCCTGCCCATCTTGTGTGACCCTACATGGTATAGCTCATTGCTTCATTGGAGTACACAAGTCCCCTTCAGCACAACAAGGTAGCGATCCAGAAGGGGAATGTTTAGGTACCCCAAATATCAACCTTATGTGGTAATATATAATATTTTGTACTTTTGGGTCCAAGCTAATATGTTGCCTTGGTGATCTCAAGGTTTTGGCCAAAACAACGATTCTGTTTGCAATTAAATGTAAGTTTCCTGCATTCCGACACAGGTGATTTCTAGTCATTATTATTATCTTTCATTATACAGTGTCAACATTTTCTACAGCATTTACAGGAAAAATTTTGACACATAATAAAATGCCTTTATAAAATTAAATGTTTGTATGTCGGCGTGTTGCGTCCGATTTTTGCGAGGTCGTAATGCGTACTAACCTGTCTCGTATGGTGTTTGCGTGTGTAGCCTCGTTTTTGTTTTGATCGGCGGCCATTTTTTCTGTCGCTTATGAAATGTTTTAGTGTGTAAACTCTTTTTTTTTGAGTGAAATGAAGGTGTAAGTTGGTTTTTTGAGGTCCTGGATGCTCCCTGTGGCTGTAGGTAAGTTTTTTATGTATGTGCTGTGTGTATTGTGTTTTGAATTTTGTAATGTTCGCGAGTTGCGTCCGAGTGTTGCGAGGTCGTAATGTGTGTTAACGTGTGTCGTATGTTGTTTGCGTTGCTAGTAAAAGTTTGCGAGGGTCGTAATTGGTGTGTCGTGTTGTTTGCGTTGCGACGTTAAGTTTGCAAGGTCCTCAGTTGCTGGCATGGAGCGCCTTCACATGGACCAAAACAGATGATCTTATGAATTGTATAGAGTGCTAGATTGCTTGATTGCGAGACTGATCGGCAAATATTACTTATTGGCACTAATTAATTCTTAGCCTCCAATTGCAGATTACATGTAACTTCCATGTTTTACTGACGTCATGATGATGGACTCATTTACTATTGGCGTTGTCTCAGAAATAAATAACAGGCTTGCTTAAATATTGCCAGATCATGTTACATAGTTACATAGTTACATAGGGCCTCATTCTATTATCGGCCGTAGGAGATGCGGGGCCGCAAGGACCGGCCGCAAGCTATTTGCCTATTCTATTCCCTTCCGGCCGGGGATTCCGGCAGGCTTGCGGCCGGTGCCTTGCTATCCCTTGCGGCCGCAGGCGCCGGAGGAAAGCCTTTGATCTTAAACGGCCGCAAGAGATTCGGCCGCAAGAAAATCCTGGTTGCTATTCAATTGCTCCGGGAACCCTCTCTGCAAGGCTAAAACCGAGCTGCAGCTTACTTGCAGCAAAAAGGTCCCGCAGGCACACAATTAAGCACATTATAAAGCCATAATAAAGCCATCCTGCACTCTGAGGAGACTATAAAGTGATTGTAGGTGTTAGCATTAATAGCACAACATTCCCCTACACTCAAATCCGTAAATACATTTTATTTTAATTTATATCAAATATCCATGTAAAAAGTCCAGAGGGCTTGGAGCACCTCAGACCCGCCCACGCTGCGGCCGGAAAATAAACAGTTAATGTAATCTCGGATTTGGGCTGATGTGCAAGCTTGAGAGGGGGTTGCTATTAATCCTCATGTCCCCCATTATGGTCCCTAGCATTTACAGAGCTTTACAGTGCCGTCTTGAATTTATTTTTGCATTTAAAGATTTCTGAGCTTACGGCCGATTGCAAGATATACGGCCGGCCGTAAGGGGATAGCCTTGCGGCGCCGTATAATTGAATTGCAAGGTAACGGGAGCCCCGCAAGGAATCGCAGCCTTGGGGCCGATTTACGGCCGATAATAGAATGAGGCCCATAGTATTTAAGGTTGAAAAAAGACTTTCAGTCCATCAAGTTCAACCTTTTAAGATCTCCTCTGATCTGCAATATCTGATTAACTATTAATTCATTAGTTGCTAATTAATTATTAATCAATTATTTAATGTTTTTTTATTTTTTTTATTATTATTAATTAGTCCAGAGGAAGGAAAAAAAAACAAAAAAAAAACACAAGCGAGACTTAGCCAATTGTCTCAAAGGGAAATGTAAAAAAATTTGGATCAATACTGCCTCTCTAATTATCCATGATAACCCTGAATTCCCTTTTTAATTAGAAATAAATCTAGTCCCCTTTTAAAGTTATCTATCGAATCCGCTGTCACCACCTCCTCTGGTAGAGAATTCCACAGATTAACCACCCTTACTGTGAAGAACCCTTTTCTTTCTTTTAGGTGGAATCTTTTTACTTCTAACCTCAAGGGATGTTCTCTTGTCAGTTTAAAACCTCTTTGCACAAAAAGCTCCCCTGATCTTTATACTGACCCTGGATGTATTTATATAAGGTAATCATATCTCCTCTTAGACGCCTTTTTTCTAGGGAAAATACGTTTAATTTGGTTAGTCTTTCTTCATAACTTAGCCCCTCCATTCCCCTTATTAGTTATATTTGCTTCCCTTGCTTCTATACCCTTCTTAATACATGCTAATATTTTATTTGCCTTTGCAGCTGCTGCTTGACATTGGGCACTATTACCTAGGTGTTTGTCCAGAAGCACTCCCAAATCCCTTTCAATATCTGATATACCTAGATTTGCTCCATTAAGATTATAAATTGCATGGCTATTTTTCCTTCCCAGATGCATTACCTTACATTTATTCGTATTAAATCTCATCTGCCATTTAGATGCCCATTCCTCAATTTTATGTAAATCCCTTTGGAGGGAAAGTACATCACTATCTGATTTAATTACCTTGCACAACTTTGTGTCATCAGCGAAAATGGAGACCCCACACTCCAATCCTACCTCTAAGTCATTAATAAATATGTGATCACGCCGACTGAAATTAGTTTAAAATAGCAGGGTCAGAATTTGCAAGCTGGAGTCAATGTAATACATCTTAACATTTTTTTTAAAAACACTTGCACCAAATGTATGAGTTTGAGGCATTTGCGCGCAACTAATAGAATATGGCCCCATGTGTCTACTACTTTCTCATGTATCTCTTCTTTCACTTTTTGCAAGCACATCATGTGCTTGGCTGCAAATACATACGGTTTGTGAAGCTTCATTTATTTGTATTATTCTTAGCCAAAAAATCAATTTAGAGTCTCCTCTGCTCCACAGAGTGTAAGATCTAAGGGACAAGATCCCCTATTCCCTTTTCACAAGTGTGATGAATCTCATTTGTTTAGTATGCCCTTTTATTTTCGTGTTGAGTAAAATGTTTAGAAAGTTAAAAACGTCAATTGTTGCATATTGCAAACACGAATATCGGAATAATAATTTGCACATAGTCTTCATTTTATGTTACTTCACTTTCTGTATGATGAGTAGATTAGACACATACTATAGTACTTTGTTCTATATCTTGATAATTAGAATTAAGACTCACCACAATACACTTTCAATAAAGCTTGGATAATTCCATAAGCCATTCATATTTGTGTATTATTGAAATCATTTGCTGTTTGTAATTATTCTTCTGTGCCTTGTGTGGTAGAGGCACAGTTTAGAAACAAAATACACATGACAGAGATAATACTCACCCTGAAGAGGTAATTACAGCTTTTATTGTGAGAGCCCTTTTAAAACCAGAATAAACATTAACGATATCCAGGATGCATTTTCTAAAAATATATATCTGAAACAGTCACAAATTTCATTAACAATAAGAGAAGGTTTTGCAACACCTGTATAGTGACAGAGACTTCTAGAAGGGTATAAAGGTCACCAACATGTATTTTATTTAGTGTTGGGAGGAGGATCAGCAGAGGGAGGCATGTATATATATCAAAGAGAGGAGGAATGTATAGCTGTAGGTTAGTGCTAGTGTATAGGCTGTATGTGTTAGTTGGTATAATTGCTAGGGAGACTACTGTGTATCATACTTGTAGTCATAAACACCTTAGGCAGGTTTTTAACACATGTTAAAATTAGCTATTAATGTTTTATATCAATACTAATGTGCTGTGTACAAGTTAGTAAAAAATACATGAATATTTTTTTGTTTATTTAATGTAATAGCTCAGCAGTCTTGCTTGTAAAACCCCCCACCCCACAAGGGAAAAGCAGAAGTTTCATCACATGACCACCTTAGAGGTGGCAGAGGGAAATTTTAAAAAAGTTTAAAAAAGGTAATTTAAACAGCCAACATTTTTATTTCATCATCGTGTTCTTTTTAAGTGTCTGGAATCCAACTTTTTGTAATAGATTAGCATACTAGGGCATACCTCTTCTTGTAGTGGAGAGATTACACATTTCTATGATTAAAGAGAAAGGCCTTTAAACAAATGTAAATATATACGATCATATAAACCTGATTCCAGTAGAACATTTTACAGAAAGAGGAACTTCTATACAAGGGATTATAAAACAATACAAGAATGAAAGCACAAAGAACAAGAGAAGGTGCTACTGCAAAACAACGTAGATAGTGACACCCAGGAAGGGCGTGCTTGATGAACAGATTAAGGGTCCTTGTTATTTTGTTGTATACTGGGGATGGGTCCAGCATAAGCACTGCCAACAGCTATGCAATTCTACATTATGACTGGACATGATATTCTAATCGAACAAGTCAGCAATGCCAAATATTAAAATCAAAATGTGTAAAGCAAGTGTTTATCAATCCTATTTATAGTGCACACTAATAAATATTTTATCAACAATACAACTAATCACATATATACTTGTCGTAATTAAGAGTTTGTGCGTAACGCTCGCAATTAATGCCGCAAGTTGCGAGCCTTACACACAAACTTGCAATACTCACCGCGAACCGTGCATGCGCAATGCATGGCAAAAGCCGTACATGTGCAGTGCATGAGGGAGATTGGGGGAAGAAGACACAGGGGGGAGGAGACACAGGTGAGGGAGATGGGCGGAAATATGGCACAAGGTTGGGAGAGGTGGGGAAAGAGACACAGGGGAGGGAGAGGGGCAAAAGACACAGGGGAGGGAGAGGGGGGAAGAGACACAGGGGAGGGAGAGGGGGAAAGAGACAAAGGAGGGGGGGGAAGAGACAATGGAGGGGGGTGAGACACAGGGCAGGAAGAGGGGGAAAGGGACGGAGGGGGGGGGACAGAAAAATAAAATATTATCCAGTCATTTGTGATGGGTGACTAGTATAAGATAATGTTAATATGATTTACATTCAAGTGTGTGATGGCACTAAAATCCAAATCACCTTGGTAAACTTTCATACCTTTGTTTTGTATAAGTTACATGCCAACAAAGCTGTGGGGCAGAAATTAAAAGGAGAGGAGGATATTTAAGAAAGCAATGACAAGTGGGATTAAACATTAAGTTAAATTAAGTTAAATATAAATAGTAGTGGAACTGCCTTAAAGTTGAAGTGATAGAGTGTTTAAGGAAATAAAGCATGCTTGCTTTTAGGGAAATAGTTCTTATCATTAAATGTTTCTATGTTTACATATCCCCAATTTCCTATGTTTTTATATGATCTACTTTTCAGACAGAATTAAAGCATATCCCTGTGAAACAGTCACCATGGAAAACACAGGAAATTGAGATATTTTAATGCAGCTTAAGTCTTTGTTAACTCCACTTATCCTTGCCCATTCTGTTTGATAAATACAGCCCGGAAGGTTGTTGGTTTATGTGTATCAAGCATATAGAAGTGGGGCATAAAAATTGGAGTTAAATATCCCCATTTCATATGATTCCTGTAAAGAATATGTCTCAAACAGTTAAAGTATAACTGTACTTTATTAATAGGCTCCACAGAAAATATCAGAATGACACACAAGCCAATATTACAAATTGATAAAAACTAAGCAAAAGAGCGGGAACATAAGGGTTCCTGCTAATACTGGACTACCACACAACTTGAATTGTTGTTCTGCTATAGACTAGACAACACCTGCAATTTCAATCTTCGGAAATTCCCAGAGCTGATTGTAGTCTCTAATTACAGCCACCACAGTTCCCACCTTCCCTTTCTCAACCCCTCCCACTGACTTCACAACATGACCAGGAACATCCATAACCATGACTCAGCTTCTGGACCTTCAGGTTAATCCCTCACCTACTGTGTCAAGCATTCCCTTTGATCTCCTTCAGCTTGTAAGCTGTAACTATAGGGTAATCAGTGTTTTGGATGAAAGTACACTATACCCTAGATTGTTTGTTCAGGACATGTCCCGCTACTATATTTGTTTGTTTTAATTGTCTAAATTAGTTTTTTCATGTATTCATTTAAACAATGCCATCGTAAACATAGAAATTATGGCCCTCATTCAAATCGAGCAGTGTAATTTGCGGTATAACATAAAATCGGCTGCAGGAGCTTTTTTTCCCTACGTTACACATTTATTCTAATCTTTTCACTCACAATATTACAGCACTCAGCCCACATCCATAAATCCTGTCTGCAAGAGATTTCAGTGTAGAAAGTATGTGTTCTATATGACACCAAACCAAGCTTGATGGATAAGAAACAGCTGTAGGAACCAGTAAATGAGAACATCATGATTATTATAATGACTGAGAACAAGCGCTGTAACTGTGACAAGAAGCCATATATATTTATATGTGTATATAAATGATTTTTTTTTTTTTTTTTTTTTTTTTAGTGCATCAACCATGAAGGACAATCTCATTCTTTTAAGTAATAACATTATATTTTTTATCCAAGTAATTGACAATGCGGAAATCGAGGAGAGATATATTTCCCTCAAGTCTCCACTCTTTTCCCTTATGTTATTTGTTCCTTTTCCTTCTTTTCTAGCTTTTTTTCTTTTTTTCTTTACTTAGGATTTTTAGGTTTTCAAAATATTAAGTAATATGACAACAATATTTAGCCATCTTGTTCTGCCTTCCATAATTCAATGTATAGTCGAAACCCCCCAGAATCCGATTATTACACTTAGGGCCTCATTAAATTGTCAAAATTACTGAAGCCCGTAAAGTAGCCAGCAAAAATTACTGCTATTTAATTGGCCTCTTCTAGCTACCCGCAAATTGATACAGGTGGAAAATTCCTGCTGTTGTCAAAATCGTAACTCCGACCCATCTAAGTCTTTGATCTTTCTAGCCCGCAAATGTTACAATCGCTAAAATCGCAAATCACTATTAATATGCTACAATTCACCAAAGGCAACAATTACCTTCAAACCTTGTAAATGGAAAATGTAGCAAAGAATTCTATGAGTACAATAGAGGACTCAGAAGGGGCTTTAAAACCTGTTCTTAACACTATAAAAAAAACAATAAAAACACAATACTGACTTTAAAATACGGGGAGGTGATGAAAGACATTAGAATTAATTGCACAACAGTCTAAAGCTCACAAATCTACAATAAAAACATATTTTTTTACGTTTATTTTCTGTGTTATATCAATCTTGGGAATCAAGGAGTTGATACATATTAGACCACCCACATGGACTATAACAGATTCTTCATTCGTTTTTATTGATTTTTAAATCACTGGATTGCGAAACTGATCGCATATCTGATGTCTAAACACTAATTAATTGACGTTTACACACCATGTTTTACTGACGTCATGATGACAGTCTCATTTACTATTGGCTAATTCTAAATCGTTACTTATAGACTTGCTTAATTGATCACGATCATGCCCTGAAATGCTACGTATGGTTACATGGTTTACGGATATGGCTTTTGGTCATGTAATTGCAGGCTTGTTCAAATAAATTGCTCTGCAACTGTTAATTTACAACCATATCTCATTATTAAAAGATCACAACCTAACCCACAAAAGCATTGCTCCATCTACCTATTCTGAAAATGACTAAACTTTTCAAATCATATCTTTAATAGTTACATACTTACATAGTACTTGAGGTTGAATATTCGGATTAATTGTTAATTGATGCAGAGGAAGGAAAACAGAAAAAAAAAAAAGTGAAACTTTGCAAATTGTCTCAAAGGGAAAACAAATGAATTCCTTCCTGACCCCAGATACTGGCGATTGGATTCCTCCCTGGATCAATACTCCCTCTCTAATTAATCAGGATAATCCTGAATGCCCTTTTTATTTAAAAAATATATCCAATTTTTTAAAGTTATCTATTGAATCTGCTGTCACCACCTCCCTTGGTAGAGAATTCCACAGATTAACCACCCTTGCTGTGAAGAACCCTTTCCTTTCTTTAAGGTGGAATCATTTTACTTCTATGGATGTCCTCTTGTCAGTTTTAGTTGAAAACCTATGGGCACAAAAAGCTCTCTTGACAAATCTTTATACTGACCCTGGAAATATCTATATAGGGTTATCATATCACCTGTTTCGTCTTTTTTCTAGAGAAAATAAGTTTCATTTGGTTAGTCTTTCTTCATAACTTAGCCCCCTATTCCCCTTCTCTGTACTTTTTCAAGTTCTAAAATGTCCTCTTTAGTGGTGCCCAAAACTGTACTCCATATTCCAAATGAGAGTGTACTAGGGATTTGTTTAGTGGCATAATTATATTTGCTTCCCTGCCTTCTTAATAGATGCTAATATTTTATTTGTCTTTGCAGATGCTGCTTGGCATTGAGAACGGTTACGTAGGCGGTTGTCCACAAGTACACCCAAATCTCTTTCAATATCTGATATCCCTAGATTTGCTTCATTTAGTTTATAAATTGCATGGCTATTTTTCCTTCCCAGATGCAAAACCTTACATTTATTCATATTAAATCTCATCTATCATTTAATTGCCCATTTCTCTAATTTATGCAAATCCCTTTGGAGGGAAAGTACATAATTTTCTGATATAGGGCAATATTAAATTCCGGCTTTGAAAGCCCAACGTGTAGCTCTTAAAGCCTACGTGCTTCAAATTCTCCAAAGATACATTGCTATTAAATTAGAAGGGCTTGGAAGGGCCTGTGAGAAACGTGCGAGACAAGCCAAATCTTAAGCCAGTCTTCTTGCACGTTGGATGTGCGGCCGGGATAAGATCAATTAGTCTAACACGCAGCAAAGACTGTTAGACTTAGCCAATGGCAGAAGAAATCACCATCATGGCTAATTGAAGCCAGCGGGATCACTCACAGGCTCCCAAAATCATCCCTTGCGGATGTGGTCCCGATCGGGACCTGCTCGGAAGTTAAAAACACAAACCCTGCCACGGGGGGTACTCCAAGTAGCCCCCTGGCATCTAAAATGTTTCCCCCCCTATGCTGGGGGTCCCCATTGGGACCCACGCAGTGTCCCTACATTAGACCTTGCAGCGGAAGTCCAAATCGGGACCCGCGCTGCATTTAAAATTTAAAATTTCCCTCTGCATGACCTGAAAGGACCTTGAGGGTCTTTAAAGGAACCGCTCTAAATCAAAAAATTAACCCCTGCCACAGGGGTACTATAAGTACCCCAGGCATCTAAAATTAACACCATCACTCATGGGGGTCTATACAGACCCCCATGAGCCTCTAATTAACCCATCAGTCCCATAAAGGTCTATAAGACCCTTATGGGACACTAATTAACCTCATCAGTCCTATAAGGGTCTAGACCCATCAGTGCTCCAGGACCCTCATGACACCAAGTCTAAACACTACACTATTAACCCCCTCTACATTATTAACCCTAACTATACCCCATTAGCCTTAACTATACCCCAGTAATGCTAATTGTACCCAATAAATCCCTACCCTATTAACCCCTACCTTACATTATTAACCCCTATCCTACCCTATACTATTCCATTAACCCCCCTCTAACAAAATAACCCTATTTAACTCTCACCATACCTAAGTAACCCTATCACTAACCACTTAACCCCATCTTGACATATTTAACCCCAGCTAGTCCTATGTAACCCCATCTAGTCCTATTCAACCGTAACTGGGCCTATTTAACCATAAATGTACCCAGTAAACCCCATACCATAAAACTCCTCCTACCCGGCCCTATTAACCCTACACTATTAACCCTAATAAAATCCCTATCACCCCACTATTCATACAAAATAAAATAAAAATATAAACAAAAATTAAAAAACCCACCTAAATACACAAAATAAAAAAGGACATGCTCCATTTACCACAACCCTTTGCTTCCTGTCTTATAGCCAGCTTTCAAACCATTTGTATATATTTACTGCAAATCCTGTATCCCTTAGTTTGCACAATAGTCTCCCATGTGGCACTGTATCAAAAGCCTTTGCAAAATCTAAAAAGACTACATCCACTGAGTTGCCTTGATCCTACTAACCTCCTCATAGAAACTAATTAGATTTGTTTGATATGACCTATCCCTCATAAAGCCATGTTGGCTCCTACTTATAATCCGGTTTGAATAGACATATTATTGTACATTATCCCTTATTAACCCTTCTAAAAGCTTTCCCACTACAGACTTACAAGTCTATAATTCCCCGGATTTGCTCTTGCTGCCTTCTTAAATATAGGTATCACCTCTGCTTTTCTCCAGTCATCTGGTAGCGACCCAGTGTTGAGTGAATCTTGAAAAATTAGATTTAATGGTTAGGCTATCACAGAACCAAGTTCTCTGAGTACCCTTGGATGTATTCAACCAGGACCTGGGGCTTTATTAACATTATTTTTTTCCAACCTCTATTGGATTTTTTCCTACGTTAAACAATTATTTTGGCGAAAGTAGTGTATCCCCATTATGTTACAGTGTCCCAACCACTGGTACCTCCTTTATGCATACCGAAGAAAAGCTTATCTGCCTTTTCCTGGTCACTAATTATCAGACGACCTGTGTAATGAAATGTTCCTATAGCTACCTTCCTGTCCTTCTTCCCATTAATATGCTTAAACAATATATTAGGGTTAGTCTTACTCTCCTTTGCAACTAATTTTTAATTTTCTATTTTAGCCAGTCTAATAGCCCTTTTGCAAGACTTGTTAGTTTCCTTGTACTCACGAAAAGCAGTCTCTGTCCCCTTTTGTTTGTATAATATAAATACCTGTTTTTTACTCAGTATCTTGATCATGGTAAGCAATGTTGGATTTAATTTACTCCTTTTACTTTTATTTCCACATGGTATATGCCGATAAATGTTGTCAATTTATGTTCAGTATTTTTACCTCTCAGTTCTTTGTCCTAGTTCACACTTTGTATTGCTGCACTTAGACCATTAAAATCTGCCCTTTTAAAATTAAGCATTTTTGTTGGCCCCTTACAGTTTTGTTTTTTTAATTCAATCTCAAATGAGACTGTGTTGTGATCACTGTTTCCCAAAGGCTGCCCTATTTCAACATTTGATACCATATCAAGATTATTATAATTTCTAGTAGGCTCTTGTATAACCTGGGCCAGATAATGATCTCTGAGTGTACTCAAGAACCTGCTCCCTTTACCCATACTGCTGGTTTCACTCATCCAGTTTATTTCAGGGTAGTTAAAATCTCCCATTATTAAAACTTCTCCATGCTTAGCTGCATTTCCAATCTGTAATAATAATTGTATTTCCTCACTTTCAATTATATTTGGAGGTTTATAGCATACTCCTACCAATATTTTTTTGCAATTTGCTGCTCCGCTATTTAACTCTACCCACAAACATTCAATATTATTACTAGTTCCAGCATAAATATCTTCTCTGACTATAGGCCTAAATTCAGGCTTAACATGCAGGCAAATCTCTCCTCCTCTTTTACAATTTCCCCAATCTTTCCTAAATAGGTTATAACCATCCAGATTAACAGTCCAGTCATGAGAGTCATCCCACCATGTTTCAGTTAATGCCTATTAAATCCCATTTCTCATTAATTGCTAATAATTCTAACTCTCCCATTTTTCCTGGCAAGCTTCTGGCATTAGCAAGCATACACCTTATGTTATGAGTCTGTAGCTCTGGAGTGCCTGTCACTTTATTTGAGTTACTTAGCAGTACCTCCTTATTAACCCTCCCCATGTCCTCCCACATGACTAGTTAATTCATTCCTTACCCCCTCTACACTTACAACCCAATTACTTCTATCTAGTCCCTCCCCCACCTGTAAGTTTAAAAACTCGCCCAGCCGTTCTACCATCCTTTCCCCTAGCACAGCAGCTCCCTCGTCATTAAGGTGCAATCTATCCCTGCTATAGAGATTGTACCCATGTGAGAAGTCAGCCCAGTGCTCGAAAAACCAAAACCCTTCCTGAGTGCACCACTTTGTTAGCCGCGCATTAACCTCCCTAAGCTCCATCTGTCTCCCTGTGCTATCACATGGTACTGGTAGTATCTTAGAAAAAACTACCTTGGAGGTCCTTGCCTAAAGCTTATTCCCTAATTCTCTAAAATCATTCTTTAGGACACTCCATCACTAACTTTGTCATTGATACCAATATGTACCAAGACCGCCGGTTCATTTTTAGCCGATCCCAATAATTTATCTACCCGATCCACAACATGCTGAACCCGAGCACCTAGATGACAGCAAACTGTTTGATTGCTGGAATCTGATTGACAAATCGCCCTTCCTACATTCCTAATAATAGAGTTGTGTTTACTTTGTGTGTATATACATATATATATATATATATATATATATATATATATATATATATATATATTTATATGTATGTATGTATATAGACAAAGCATTTGTTCCTAGTCCATATGTTTTCCTCATATGTATTAACTGCTTGAGTACTTGGTTGTTTATTACCCTGGATGTTGTATACTGAAACTGACATAATAATAATAATAATAATAATAATAATAATAATAATAATAATAAAATATCATATGTTTTAATTAAACATATTTTTATATTGGTCTGTTAAATATCAAATAATAATGAACATTCATAATTTCTATTGTTTTTTGGTGATATGTCTCCTTAACTGCTGCTTCTTCACTCAAATTTGTGAAGATCCCAAAAAGGGGGTCTATTTAGCTACAGGCAATCCCTGGCCACATGAATTCCCCTCTAAATAGGCGATCTTCGTTGAAGAAATGGGCTACTTGGTATCCGGTTAACGGATCAGGAACATGTACATGTGCTTTAGCTGAGGAAAATAATAAAAGCCTTCCCATTAAATGAAACACACAATCCTCTACGAGTTCCAAGTAACAACAAACTTTATTTCTTACAGCAGTCTATCCATCATATTTTTTATGTGGGTGGGAGAACATGGGTGATTTGAGCCAATCAGGGGCAGATGGATATGAGGGCTTGGCTTGTTCTCCCCAGGGTGGGTCTAGGGGAGGTACTTGCCAGTGGAGGGAACCAATTTGCAACCCCTACATAGAAAAATCAGTACCCTGCCATGGCCACAAGATGTCACTACTGGGCACACGTGTAACTGTCCCCAGCTCAGCAGTGATTAGACAAATGGCTGCCAAATTGGAGAGTCTTTTGGCCAGAGGACAGATCATCACAAGTGATCTACAAAACCACTCCCCCCTGCGACTTAGTGAAGAGAGGGGAATCTTCCTGGATTTCCCCAAATGAGCAGGCTGATCACTGGTCCTCTTGTCGGGACAGCCCATCGGCATTCTGGTTGGCACTTCCCTGTCTGTGTTTACTTACAAAGTACTGTGTCTGGAGCGCAAGACTCCACTGCGGCAGCATCCCATTGTTTCCAGCTACTCGGTGAAGCCAGCACAGCGGGTGTGGTCTGTGACCACCGTAAAAGGACTTCCATATAAATTGGGTTGGAGCTTTTTGAGGGCCCTGTCACGCCCGCCAGATTTGGGGGACTACGCTCATCCCAATTCTCTCTCTCTATACGGGTCGCAACCTTTTGTTCAGATCTCGACACCAGCAGACACTTCAAATGACAGCATAATTTCTGAAGAGACAGGCACCATGAGACCCATTTTCTTAGGATAAAAGAATCACACACCATGTACCTTTAATTAGTACAAGCAGACTCCGACAACGCCTTTGTTTAATGTGTCCAAAATCAGACTGACACTTCATTATTTTTTAAAACATATTTCAGATAAAACATCAAAGACTTCCTCCCAGTTCTAGCCCATCCTCCTAGGCAAATAGCTTGCTACCCCCCTCACCCACATGATTTCTAGATGTATAGAGGGGTCTGGCTTTCTTCTAATTACACATTTTTTTCTCCTTTTACAGAGCCATAAAACTAGCTGATCGCAGGGCCATATACATTCTTTAAATTGTCACATAAGTGACTGCATTAACATTAATATTTAAGCATAGCCCACTATCCTATTTCTAACACAGATACAGTATTCCAATGTTAGTCAATGACAGCACCACATGCACCCACCACATCCATGATACAACTACCAAGCAAGTCACCAGCACCCTCCAACCTCAAAAATAACAACCGATTAACCGAATATTCTAGTCCATGCGAGTTAGATTATATGTATTAACAAATGGATTGCCGGTATCGATATAACACGGAAATTAAACATGAAAAAAAGTATTTTTTATTGCAGATTTGTGCGCTTGAGAATGTTGTGCTATTAATTTTCATACCTAACATCACTTTCCCTTTCATTATCAGTACAGTAGTATGTTTATATTTGCATTAACAGTGCTCCGAATAGGACTTTAACCCCCTTGCAGGTCCTCTCAGGTGCCCATTGGCTTTTTGGCTCCATTTGTGGGTTACAGGTTTGAACGCCAGTGAATTTGTTGCAATTGAATAGCGTGATTGGAACGTAACAGTTACGTGCTTGAGAGAACAAAGGATTTCTGGGCGTGCAGTTCAGCTTTCCACGTCCCGTAGCCTTTTTTTGCCCTTACCCCACAAGTCATCAGTGGCTTGCTTTATGGGACCAATTTAATAGCCGTAAGTCTTACACGTTGAGGGAATTTAATAGGGCTGTATGAGCCTCATTCAATTCGAAGGATGCATCGCGCACTATACAGGCCATATGTCTGCAGGCTTGCTGTGGGCTCGTGGTCTTCTACAAATCTGGTGCTATTCAATTGACCAAGCCTGTAAGTTACGGGCCGAAAGCCAAAACCGTAAACTATGCTATCGTATGTAGCATTTTAGGGCAGCAACATGATCAATTAGGCAAGCCCGTAACTATCCATTTAGAAACAGCCAATAGAAAATGTGACCATCATCATTAGGTCAGTAAAACATGGAGGTTACATGTCAATTAGTGTTTGGAGGCCCGATATGCGATCGGACATGCAAAACCGCCAAACACAAAATAATAAAAAATAATGCCAACACTGTCCATGTGGGTGGCCTGATATGTATTAATGGTAAACGAGGAGGAGGGATTTGTCTGTATGTTAAGCCTGAATTTAAGGCTATAGTCAGAGAAGATATTTATGGTGGACCTAGTGATAAAGTTGAATGTTTGTGGGTAGAGTTAAATAGCGGAGCAGCAAATTCCAAAAGAATATTAGTAGGAGTATGCTATAAACCCCCAAATATAGCTGAAAATGAGGAAATACAATTATTGTTACAGATTGAAAATGCAGCTAAGCACTGGCAAGTTCTAACAATGGGAGATTTTAATTACCCTGAAATAAACTGGATAAATGAGACCAGCAGTTCAGCTAAGGGGAGCAGGTTCTTGAGTACACTCAGGGATCATTATCTGGCCCAGGTTATAAAGGAGCCTAGTAGAAATGAAGCTATCTTAGATTTACTCATCACAAATAATATTGATATAGTATCAAATGTTGAAATAGGGCAACCTTTGGGAAACAATGATCACAACACAGTCTCATTTGAGATTGAATTAAAAAAACAACATTTTAAGGGGCCAACAAAAACTCTAAATTTTAAAAGGGCAGATTTTAACGGTCTAAGGGCAGCAATACAAAGTATAGACTGGGACAGAGAACTGATAGGTAAAAACACTGAACATAAATGGACAACATTTAAATCCTTACTAAATATACATACACATCGGCATATACCGTGTGGGAATAAAAGTAAAAGGAGTAAATCACAACCCATGTGGCTTAACAATGATTTAAAGATCAAGATACGGAGTAAAAAACAGGCATTTAAATTATACAAACAAGAGGGGACAGAGACTGCTTTACGGGAATACAAGGAAATCAACAAGGCTTGCAAAAGGGCTATTAGACTGGCTAAAATAGAAAATGAAAAATGTATTGCAAAAGAGAGTAAGACTAACCCTAAAATATTTTTTAAGTATATTAATGGGAAGAAGGCAAGGAAGGAAGCTATAGGAACATTAGAATGTGAAACAGGCTGTCTGAAAATGAGTGACCAGGAAAAGGCAGATGATCTAAATAGGTTCTTTTCTTCGGTATACACAAGGGAGGTACAAGTGGTTGGGACACTGCAACATAATGGGGCTACACTACCTTTGCCAAATAATTGGTTAACACAGGAAGTAATCCAAAAGAGGTTGGAAAAAATAAATGTTAATAAAGCCCCGGGTCCTGATGGAATACATCCAAGGATACTAAGGGAACTGGGTTCTGTAATAGCCAAACCATTATATTTAATTTTTCAAGATTCACTCAACACAGGGTCTCTACCAGATGACTGGAGAAAAGCTGATGTGATACCTATATTTAAAAAGGGAGCAAGAGCAAATCCGGGGAATTATAGACCAGTGAGCCTCACTTCTGTAGTGGGGAACTTTTAGAAGGGTTAATAGGGGATACTATACAAGAATATGTCTATTTGAACAGGATTATAAGTAGGAGTCAACATGGATTTATGAGGGATAGGTCATGTCAAACAAATCTAATTAGTTTCTATGAGGAGGTTAGTAGGTACCTGGATCAAGGCAACTCAGTGGATGTAGTCTTTTTGGATTTTGCAAAGGCTTTTGATACAGTGCCACATGGGAGACTATTGGGCAAACTAAGGGATACAGGAATTGCAGTAAATATCTGTTCATGGATTGAGAGCTGGCTAAAAGACAGGAAGCAAATGGTTGTTGTAAATGGAACATACTCTGATTGGACTAATGTGGTAAGTGGGGTTCCTCAGGGTTCAGTATTAGGTCCTCTCCTTTTTAACATATTTATTAATGACTTAGAGGTAGGATTGGAATGTGGGGTCTCCATTTTCGCTGATGACACAAAGTTGTGCAAGGTAATTAAATCAGATAATGATGTGCTTTCCCTCCAAGGGGATTTACATAAAATTGAGGAATGGGCATCTAAATGGCAGATGAGATTTAATACGAATAAATGTAAGGTTATACATCTGGGAAGGAAAAATAGCCATGCAATTTATAATCTTAATGGAGCAAATCTAGGTGTATCAGATATTGAAAGGGATTTGGGAGTGCTTGTGGACAACCACCTAGGTAACAGTGCTCAAAGCCAAGCAGCAGCTGCAAAGGCAAATAAAATATTAGCATGTATTAAGAAGGGTATAAAAGCCAGGGAAGCAAATACAATTCTGCCACTATACAAATCTCTAGTACGCCCTCATTTGGAATATGGAGTACAATTTTGGGCACCACTTCATAAAAAGGACATTTTAGAGCTGGAAAAGGTACAGAGAAGGGCAACAAAACTAATAAGGGGAATGGAGGGGCTAAGTTATGAAGAAAGACTAACCAAATTAAACTTATTTTCTCTAGAAAAAAGGCGTCTAAGAGGAGATATGATTACCTTATATAAATACATCCAGGGTCAGTATAAAGATTTGTCAGGGGAGCTTTTTGTGCCAAGAGGTTTTCGACTGACAAGAGGACATCCCTTGAGGTTAGAAGTAAAAAGATTCCACCTTAAAGAAAGAAAAGGGTTCTTCACAGTAAGGGTGGTTAATCTGTGGAATTCTCTACCAGAGGAGGTGGTGACAGCGGATTCGATAGATAACTTTAAAAGGGGACTAGATTTATTTCTAATTAAAAAGGGAATTCATGGTTATCATGGATAATTAGAGAGACAGTATTAATCCAAATTTTTTACATTTCCCTTTGAGACAATTGGCTCGCTTGTGTTTTTTTTTTTTTTTCTATTTGCCTTCCTCTGGACTAATTAATAATAATAAAAAAAACAACAAAACATTAAATAAATGATTAATAATTAATTAACAACTAATGAATTAATAGGTTATCCGCATATTGCAGATCAGAGGAGATCTTAAAAGGTTGAACTTGATGGAGTGAAAGTCTTTTTTCAACCTTAAATACTATGGGCCTCATTCTATTATCGGCCGTAAAACGGCCGCAAAGCTGCAATTCCTTGCGGCCATCTTACGGCCCCGTGTAGAGCTACCTTTACCTTGCAATTCAAATGGACGGCGCCGCAAGGATATCCCCCTTACGGCCGGCCGCATATCATGCAACCGGCCGCAAGGTCAGAAAACTTTAAATGCAAATATAAATTCAAGATGGCACTGTAAAGCTCTGTAAATGATAGGCATCATAATGGGGGACATGAGGATTAATAACAATTTGACATTAATTAAAATAAATATTATTTTCAGATTTGAGTGTAGGGGAATGTTATGCTATGAATGCTAACACCTCCAATCACTTTATCGTCTCATCAGAGTGCAGGATGGCTTTATTATGGCTTTATTATGTGCTTAATTGTGTGCTTGCGGGACCTTTTTGGTGCAAGTAAGCTGCGGCTCGGTTTTAGCCTTGCCGAGAGGGTTCTCGTAGCAATTAAATAGCAACCAGTGCTTTCTTGCGGCCGGAACTCTTGCGGCCGTTTAAGATCAAAGGCTTTCCAAGCCTGCCGGAGCCCTCTGCGGGAAGGGAATAGAATATGTAAATAGGTCCTTGCGGCCCTGCATCTCCTACGGCCGATAATAGAATGAGGCCCTATGTAACTATGTAACTATGTAATTGATTCCCGAGATCGATATAACCCTAAAATGAAACCTAAAATAAAATGATTTTTGATTGCAGATTTGCGGGCTTGAGACTGTTGTGCAAATAATTTTATTGTCTTTCATCACTTTCCCCATCATTTACAGCGGAGTATTGATTTTTTATTTGCTTTTACAGTGCTACGATCAGGTGTTTAACATCTTTGCGGGTCCAGTCTAGAAGTCGTAGGATTTTCTTCTACATTTGACGTTTGCAGATGTGAAAACATTTGCGGACTTGAGGAATTGTAGCAGTTGTATATTGATTTGTGATTGTAACTCTTCCAGATGTGAAAGATCAAAGGCTTAGAAGGGGTGTAAGTTACAGTTGTAACAACGGCAAGGATTTCAAGCACGCAATTGTTTTTGGTTTGCAAAAAATGCCAATTGAATAGTAAAATTAGCTTACGGGCTCCATTTCGGGCCCCAGTAACTTACAATTGAATGAGGCTCTAAATACTTTATTGACTGCCCTTGTAATGAAGAGATTAGACATTTTAAACACACAGAAAAGCTTTTCACCGAAGCCAGACAAACACACAGGATCATATTTCCAAGCTTTTCTTTGATGGAGCTAAGAGTTATTGAATGCGCTTTTAGAGAAACTGAAACTGTATGAATCTACTGATCCAAAATGATATATATATTGAAAGGCAGAATTTTCCATGTAATCTTTTCCTCTACCATACTGAAACCATAATAGGTGATAGTGATGTGTTTGGCAGACATCAATATAAGTCTAAATCACTATAGGAACATCTCCTGAGCCAGCTATATTTATCAGTTGGTGAACGAAAGGAGTTAACATCTATTGGCACGGATAATATATTGAACAATAAAACATTCCAATTATACAGTGAAGCATGAAAGATAAAGTTACTCTCTGTGCACCAAATTGCTAAAGAAGTATCAGGTGTCAGTGAGTTGATTTAACAAGAAAATAATATACCATTTCAGAGTAAATGAGAAAAAAGCATCACAATAATGTATGTGATGTTATATCAGCATTATAATAAACTAGCGACTTGCCCGTCAAAAAATGACGGCAATGTAATGTATATGTTTGTGAAGTTGTTTAGTTATTTAAATATATTTTTGACCCTTGTAAGTATTGTGATATGAAGATGTATTTTTGTAAAACGTTGATGTAATGGTTTTTAAAAATGAATTTTGTATCTGAAGAATTGTTCACTTTAATATACATAGAATCCAGAGGAAAGTAAAAAGTAAAAAGACTTTTTGCAACGTGCCGAATTTTAACATGAAGTTTAAAATATATGTAAGGAATAACCTTGAAAGTATATATTTTTAAAATTGAACTTTATTTTTTATGTAACTTTGGAATTTTTGCAAAACATTTGTGTAATTTTGAACATTATAAACAGGAACATAGTAAATACATTTTGTAACATAATTTTGAATTAAAAGTATTAACATTTGAATGTAAAAACAGTTTAACTTTAAATTAATCAGTATTAACATGCAATTTGTATCAGAATAATTGTTAAGTTTAATATACATTGAATGTAGAGGAAGGCATACAGTAAAAACTCTCCTTAAACCGTACGTAATTAAAGTAATTCATTACTGAGCACATAAACTGGCGATAAACATGAATGAAACCTTAACATAGTGACTTCACATTTTAACATAATTTTTCATAGAAATGCAAGGCAAGTATTTTGTGAGGCGAATTATCCATAAACATGACTTCCATTAATTATGACTGAATTAAACAACAAATTGTTTTGTATTTTTGAATGTTTTTCCAAAATGTTTGCATGGCTTTAGTTTGTATCCTGCAAAGTTATAGTACTTCATAGTAGACAATGTTTTTAGTAAAAATACGTCCATCTTGTAATAAATCACCTTGACTTTCATTGTTTTCAATGTAAACTTTAATAGCCTGTGGATTTTTGCACCGTGACAACGCAACGTACAATTGACCATGTGCAAAAACTGGTTCTTCCAAGTAAATACCCACAGATTTGAAAGTCTGACCTTGTGATTTATTAATGGTCATGGCAAATGCCATAATAATGGGAAATTGTCTTCTTTGAAGTATAAAAGGGAGACTACTTTCACTTGGTGCTAAATCTATTCTTGGTATGAAAACTCTCTCTCCTTTATGGGTCCCAGTTAAAATTTCAGCATCTATAAAATGGTCCTTTAATTGTTGAACAATTAACCTTGTGCCATTGCATAGGCCTTTTTTGGGGTTCATATTTCGCAGTAACATGATAATTGCACCTTTCTTTAGCTGCAAAATATGTGGTGGCATTCCAGAAGGAGTTAAAGAGTTAATGAATTCAGTTGAAAAGTTTGCCTGACTTTCATTGTCATCAGCAAGTACAGAATCAGCACTGTGATAATTTTTTTGTGGTGCATTAATTTTTTTTAAGATTTCATTATTGAGTATTAATGCATCTTTATTTTTACACGTCAGTATGACTTGGTTGGCAAGCTCAGAATATTCTTCGTTATTTATGCTCCCTTCAAATATAGCCGATATAATATCTTGTTGACAAATCATATGAGGTGGGATCTCTACAGTGTCGTCAGGTAAATGTAGTATTTTTTCTGTTCTTCCTTCTCCAATTTTAATAAGCCAATCATTGAAATCAGTTTGGCCTTCTGATCTCATATTTTGTTGCAGTTGAAGATGGGTAAAATGTTTCCATACTGTACTTGACTTTATACATGTTTCAATAATGTCTGTTCGATTTCCATGTACAACGACAGGTAATGTTTGTCTAAAATCGCCACCCAACAAAATTACCTTACCACCAAATGGAAAAATATTATCCATGACTTCACGAAGCAAACGGTCAATACATTGGAGGGCATAGCATGACATCATTGTGGCCTCATCTATTATAATTAATTTACATTTCTTCAATTTCTTTGCTTGTAAGGATGTCATGCGAATATCTGACACTGAATTTTCCAAAATAGGCACTGGCAGTTTGAATCCACTATGAACAGTTCTTCCACCTTCTAATAAAAGTGCAGCAATTCCAGTAGTGGCAAACGCCATTGCTATTTGTCCTTGTGCTCGTACTGAACTCATTAATAAATTGTACAAATATGTTTTCCCTGATCCGCCAGGTCCATCAAGATAGAAATAACGCTCTGTCACCATGTCATCATCTATAGCATTTTTAATGGCATGAAATGCTTGCAATTGTAGTGTATTTAAAGTTGCAAGTCTTTCTTGTGTTCTTTCTGCTTGTAGTTGAATGTCATAGTCTTCAAAGTTAATGTCATCTATTAGACCTGGATCAGGCAAATTAAAACTTGCACAACTTAATCCATGAGTTAAAAAGACTTCTTGAATTTCCATTAAGGCTTTTAAGTGTGCAATGGGTTCATTGTATCGTCGCATAAAGTCTTCAGCCATATTACTTTTAAAAGTCTCCCACAAAGCTAATGCATTTGGAGCATTTGAGAAGATACAAATAAAAGCAAATTGTTCTCTCATCTGTCGTGGCATTTGACATTGTGCTGCTTCTTCTAAACATCTTTCCCACTCTGTATCATCAGCGAGTAAGTTTCTATTTCTTGCAGCTAAATGGAAGGATTCATATACAATGTCATTAACAGTTCTTAATTGTTCAAAACTTTGTGCTCCTGGAACATTTAAAAGTAATATCCGTAAGCAAAATCGTTCAACATCTCTTGGACTGACTGTGTAAATTCGTGGAATTATTTTATTGCCTCTTGTTTTTCTTGCTCTCCATAATCCATTCACAAAAACATAGTGATATGGAATTTCAATATATAAGTATTGTGTTGCTTGAGCATCAGTGGAATTTAATGCAAACCATGCAGTTAGTGTAGTGTGACGATCTTCACTTTGGGCCAATGCATTCATTTCATTTCCAGAATGGAAATAGACTAAATGTCGTTGTGGCAAATGTACTGCTAACCTATATACTGCATGTGATCTATCATGCATTTCAAATTTTAAAAGCCGCCACATAGCTTCTGGCGCACTGACATAGCGAGCATCTACATGAGATGCAAGTTCATCATGTACTAACTCACTACTTTCAGGGTTGTCTGCACTTTTGACGACTACAGTAGCTGCATCGTAACCTTTGTAAATATATTTGTAGACATATTTAATTGATTTGATGGAAGTGCAGGCTTCTACGTTGATGTGGGCGTTGTACTTCATGAGTAAATGTGGATTGTAGGGTACTACATATCTATTGTCCACTTTTTTTCCACGAATAATGGCACTATCTCCTTCTCTTCTTTTATAAAGTGGATATCCATCACAATTGGCATATGTTTTGTCTCTATAATCTTTGGGAAAATCTTTGGAACATTGATTATTTTCCATACATGGTGATTGTGGATTAAGGTCTCCACAGGGTCCATGAATCATGCGATGAGTAACAATCTCATATAGTCTACCATATAGTTCTGGATCCGGTAGTTCAGCAACTATGACTGCATCCACTTTGGCCGAAGTATCTAATTTATCTTTCTCTTGAAGTATTATGAGAAGATGTGCATGTGGAAGGCCTCTTTTTTGAAATTCAATGGTATATACATAAGCAAGACATTTGCCAAATAACTGATTTATAGTAAAGTCACGTATTAATTCATTTAATTTTATCTTAAAAACTCTGGCTACTAAATCTGGTCGATCTGAAGCACTTTGTCCAAGAAGTAGATTTTGATGAATTTCTGGCCATTGTGGATTACATGTAAATGTCACAAATAAATCGGGTTTTCCAAATTTAGTCACAATAGCCATAGCATCATTGTATCTTTCTCTCATATTTCGAGGAGATCCTTGAAAGGAAGATGGTAAAATGATGGCTTTGCCAGCTGTCATGTCTCTGCTTGTAGCCACGTCAGCAACATAGTCCATGAGTCCACAATATTGTTCTACACGTAGTTTATCTTGTTGATATTTTATAAAGTTTAAATTATTTGCCTCAACTTGCAAATATGAATCAATAATCCATTGTTGTGTTAGTTTTCCACCACATAAAATGGGATTAAAATCATCTCTAATGGCAATTTGAGCAACTTTAAATTCAAGCATAGAAACATTATTTCGGATTCTGGCTTTAGCATTTGGGTAACTGGGAAGGCTTAATTTTGGTTGCCAACCTGCTTCTCCGTGTGGGAAAAAGATGGGATATGTCATTGGATCTAAATTTGGACTTAAAATATTAATATTAATAAATGGTTGGTCCTGATTTCTGGGATATACTCTAATGTCTCTTTGAAATGGTGGTTCTCCTTCATCATTGTGAAAGACCATTGCAACCTCATTTGATGTTGGCAAGTTATAACGACGTTTATCAGTATGTCTGTCTCTTTTAAGCACCATATTAACCTTTGGCATGGGTAATTGATGTCTTTGTGCATGAAGTAGTTGTTCATTTTCTACTTCTGCCAATTTTTTGTAAGCTTTACTGTAGGGATTGTTGTCCATAATGTTATTTAGCTCTATAAAAACACTGGGTAAGCATTTTTTATTTTCTTCCATCTGCATACGTTGGTCAACAGCTTCCATTGTATCTAGGACATATAGTTGAGCGAATTTTCTTTGCTCTCCTTCCTCTGGATGTAAATGTGAAGTCCGATGATAAATTTGTCCTTGGACTTTAAAACAGTAAGGACCATGTCCTGGTACATTAGCAGCCAATGTTGCCCCCATAGATGCAAATGATATGGCACTATTGTAGGATCTTATGTTTGTCTTAAAATTGTTGTAATTTGGAAAAGTAGGTTGAGTCATAATATTTAGTAAATAGTTTGGAAATTGTTTCCTTTGTGGAAGTTTGAACTTTCCTTTTTGACAACAACTAATAAATTGTCCATCTCGAGGTCTCTCCTGTTTAAAATAATAAGCCTCACAAAATTGACATTGAGTAGTCATGTCCCCACAACTATGAACCTCTACTGCTAAAGACTTCATTAAAGGACAATTTGCAACGCATATTGGATGTTGACTTTGATATTCATCAGATGAAAAGTCCTGAAATGTTTCAACAACAGGTTCTAAATGTTTAGTTTTTTTCGTAGCTTTTCTTGGTATATGTTGGACTTGTTCGGTTGAAATGTCCTGTAAGTTTTTAGTAAGAGTTTGTAAATGCTTTGTTTTTGTAGTTGTTTTTTTTGGTCTGTCTTGACTGGTATGTTGTAAAATGTCATCTGATGTTTTAGGAACAGTTTGTAAATGCTTTATTATTTTTTTATTTTTTTTGGTTCTATCTTTCATTTTTGCAGCTGATATTCTTTTATTTGCAAGTCTTTTGCGTTCTTTTTCTCTTCGAATTTCTTTCTCCTCCGGTGTCTGCTGGGCGGCCCATCTCTCTTGTCTTTCTCTAGTTTGACGTCTTTTCTTGTCTTCTTTGGTCTCGTTATCAGCCATATTAATCTGTAAACGGAAACAAATAAATGTAATTGTGTATATTTAAATTTGTAATTCCTGTTAAAGATTATTGTGCACAATTGTTGAAATAAAAGGCAAATCATGAATGTATCATTGATATTTAGTTAAATTTATAATTCCTGCCTTCAGTGGCTCAGAATTTGGGCAATGGAATACTGCTGTAAATAAGCATGTAACATATTTATTTAAAATAATGGTTTTATTTATTAAAAACTTTGTTTGTGGATACATATTTACGACAGCAAAACTTGTTTGCTTAAAAAAAAGTGATGTGGTTATTGAGCTATGTATTGCATAGTAGCAATTTAAATAAAATAAGGGAGATAGTAAATTAATTATTTTATTTTTCTGTTGACACGGATGCAACTGAAAGCAGTTTCTTTAGTTTTATACTTTAGTACTTATTATAGTTTACCTTGGTTGAAGTGTGATTTAAATCCGAATGTTTGTTGGTCCTCGTTTCCAAATCGTTGTCCAATGGTGTGGTCCTCTGTCGGAAGTCCTCGTCCGATGGTGTGGTCCTGTGGCGATAGCCCCCGTCCGATATTGTGGTCCTGTAGCGATATCCCTCGTCCGATGTTGTGGTCCGTTGGTGAAAGTCCTCGTCCGATGGTCTGGTCCTGTGTTGAAATTCCTCGTCTGCTGGTCTGGTCCTGTGTTGAAATTCCTCGTCTGCTGGTCTGGTCCGAGTCTTCGTCCGATGGTCCGGTCCTGTGGCAAAAGTCCTCGTCCGATTGTCTTCACGCAGTATCTGTTGTAATGTAAAATAGAAAATGTTGTTTGAGTGAAATGTCTTTTAAATAAGTTAAAAATGTATGAATTAGGCTGTATTGTATCATTTATGGTTATTTTTTTCAAAAATATTTTTTGTAACTTTCTGTACAATCCCACGACTTTTGTTATTCTTATTTAAGGTTCTTAGTAAGGCTTGTGGGTTGTGATATATGAAATAAAAATATGAATTTATTTTGCTATGTGTTTATGTTAGTTTTTGTACAATCCTGTTTTGTGCGCACCACTTGTGGTATACTTATTTAACCTTTATTGGGATGGTTATAGTTAGTGAAACATGAAATAATATAATTAATGTAGTTTGCTATGTGTTTGTGTTACTTTTTGACAATCCTGTTTGGTGGGCATCACTTGTGCAAAACTTATTTCTTCTTGATTGTACAGGTTATAGGTTGTTAAACATTAAAGAAGAATGTTAATGTAGTTTCCTATGTGTTTGTGTGATTTTTTGTACAATGCTATTAGGTGCGCAACACTTTTGTTATTCTTATTTTGGCTTCTTTGTAAGGCTTATAGGTTGTTAAACATTTAATAAGAAAATCTGTTTTGTGTTTAGCAGTTTGTGTGTTATTGAATTGCGATTTGGCTAATTGAATTGTGCCCTAAATAAGCACATAGCATATTATTTAAAATCATTTTGTAGTCATTGAAAAACTGTATTTTTGATATTTTTTTATTAAGTAAAACCTTAGTTTTAAGCAATTGTTATGTTGTTATTTAGAGCCCTATTCAATTGGGCAAATTGCAATTGAATGAGGGCCTTTGTGTGTACCATATGTTGCATAGTTTGGCCCTCATTCAATTGCATATTTTACAATGTAATAGTACTCTAAGGTTGTAAATAAGCACATGACATATATTTGTTAAAATAGAGTAAGGGACTAAAAGTTCTTATTTATAGGCATATTTAATTGTCCAAAATAGCAATTGAATGAGGGCCTTTGGTTACTGCATTTGTTATATTGTGAGCTCGTCATTCAATTGTGTTTTGACCAATGGAATAGAGCTCAATATCAGCACAGAGCATAATTTTTTACGGAATTTTGTATTTAGTGAACTTGTATCCAAAAGGAACGTGTTCACAAAAGAAAAATTTCCTTTAAAAAATATGCTCTGTGCTTATATAGAGCCCTATTGAAATGGGCAAATCACATTTGAGTGAGGCCCTTGGCCATTAAAGATATATAGGTCCTCATTGAATTGCAATTTTGGCAATTGAAGAGGGCTCTATATAATCACATAACATATTTCTTGAGCAAACTTTTTAGTTATTGAAAACCTTCATTGTGGTTAGAAGTACAGTAACTAAAAAGTTCTGTATAAAAAAATATTATGTGCTTATATAGAGCTCTATTCAATTGAGAAAGTTGCAATTGAATAAGGCTCATGGTTCTTTCTTGTTTATACTTAATACTTTACCTTGATAGAAGTTTTGAATGAGAGACGGTGCCTTCCTGGCAATCTTAATCCGCCGGTGTTGTTGTAGTGTCTGTTTGAAAAAGAAAGTGAAATAGTTATTTGTATATTTATAATTTTTCATCTAGCAAAGCATGGCCTTTTGAGCATGTAATGTCTTGTTGTATCTTACCTCTTCAAATTTGTTGGTGTTCTTTAAAAGGGATTGTGCTTCACAGTGCACGGTGCAAATTGTTGAGAGACGCTGTTGATGCAGAGTCTGTTTGAATATTAAAAGAAATAGAAAGATTCAGCTTTATATGATCTATTGAATTGCAGTAAATGAATTCAATTAACCTTATTTTTTGTTAGTGTCTACACACATATGTCACATACATGAAGTGTACGTGTGACATATTAGTATACATGAGTCAAATTTAAATGGTTAAATTAACCTTATTTTTTATTTTTTTCTAACACACATAAATGTGTGTGTGTGAGATGTAACTATAGATGATACACATATATGTGCATGTGACATATCAGTATACATGAGATATAATGTCATTTAAATGTATTTGTTTACTGATTTTGTTGTAAGCTAATTTTGTTGCATTGGCAATACACATAAATGTGCGTGTCACATGTCACTATACATTATAGACATATATGTCGGTGTCAGATGTCACTATGAAGGGGCAATACACAGAAATGTGCGTGTCAGATGTCACTATACATTATAGACATATATGTGCGTGTCACATGTCACTATACATTATACACATATACGTGCGTGTCACATGTCACTATGAAGGGGCAATACACAGAAATGTGTGTGTCAAATGTCACTATACATTATAGACATAATATATGTGCGTCTCACATGTCACTATACATTATACACATATACGTGCGTGTCACATGTCACTATGAAGGGGCAATACACAGAAATGTGCGTGTCAGATGTCACTATACATTATAGACATAATATATGTGCGTCTCACATGTCACTATACATTATACACATATACGTACGTGTCACATGTCACTATGAAGGGGCAATACACAGAAATGTGCGTGTCAGATGTCAGTATACATGATAGACATATATGTGCGTGTCACATGTGACTATACATTATAGACATATATGTTTGTGTCAGAGGTCACTATACATAAAGCTCAGTTTATTTTTTTTTGTGAGCCTATACACATAAATGTGCAATACATGATGACTACATAAATCCTAGTTTATTTTTGTATTTGTTTGACCTGACCTGATAATAAAATGTAATATATTATAGCTTACCTGTCAGTTGTAATTTGCACAATGTAAAGTAGTAAATTAGTAAAGAATTGTCTTCTCAAGTAAAAGCAGAAGTCACTCCGTTGATCACCTGAGGAGAAATGTATTTTTTATTTGGAAATAGGCAGTATTTATAAACTTGTAGAAAGTTCTGGAAAGTGAGACCGTTAGAACGCAATACGCATGCGCTATTTGCGTTCCAGCTTACAATTTGCGTTCCATCCGCCATTTTAGGCGTATTACTGTTCAAAATGGTGTTTAATATGATTGTGATACGTTCCGCATAGTATGTGTTTCATTATTGCGAGTAAGTGTAGTGTAGTTACGTCTGAAGCCTCGTTTTCGTTTTGTTCGTCGGCCATTTTTTCTCTCGCTTAGCGATGGTATTAGTGTGTAAAGTGTTTATTTTGATTTAAATGTAGGTGTAACTTGTTTTTTTGAGGTGCTGGCTGGTTCCTCTTGCTGTAGGTAAGCTTTTTATGTGTTTGTTGTGTGTCTTTGTTAAGTTTTAAATGTTTGTATGTCGGCGTGTTGCGTCCGATGTTTGCGAAGTCGTAATGTGTAGTAACGTGTCTCGTATGGTGTTTGCGTGTGTAGCCTCGTTTTCGTTTTATTCGTCGGCCATTTTTTGTGTCGCTTAACAAAGTATTTAGTGTCTAAACTCTTTTATTTTGAGTGCAATGAAGTTGTAAGTTGCATTTTTGAGGTCCTGGGTGCTTCCTGTTTGTGTAGGTCAGTTTTTTATGTATGTGCTGTGTGTATGTATTGTGTTTGTAATTTTGTAATGTTCGCGAGTTGCGTCCGAGTGTTGCGAGGCCGTAATGTGTGTGAACGTCTGTCGTATGTTGTTTGCGAGTGTCGTAATGTGTGTGAACGTGTGTCGTATGTTGTTTGCGAGTGTCGTAATGTGTTGCGACGTAAATTTTTTTTTGCAAGGGTCGCAGTTGCTGCAACTGAAGACCTCCCTTTGCGAGGTCCTCAGGTGCTGGCATGGAGCGCCTGCGGCGCTCCAAGCCAGCAACTGAGGCCCTCGCTTCGCGAGGGTCCTCAGTTGCTGGCAAGGAGCGCCTGCGGCGCTCCAAGCCAGCAACTGAGGCCCTCGCTTCGCGAGGGTCCTCAGTTGCTGGCAAGGAGCGCCTGCGGCGCTCCATGCCAGCAACTGAGGCCCTCGCTTCGCGAGGGTCCTCAGTTGCTGGCAAGGAGCGCCTTCGGCGCTCCCTGCCAGCAACTGAGAACCTGGCACAGTCGCGACTCGCTGCGCGAGCCGCGGCCCTCGCTACGCGAGGCCCGCGACTCGCTGCGCGAGTCGCGGCCCTCGCTTTGCGAGGCCCGCGACTCGCTGCGCGAGCCGCGGCCCTCGCTACGCGAGGCCCGCGACTCGCTACGCGAGCCCCGGCCCTCGCTACGCGAGGCCCGCGACTCGCTACGCGAGCCCCGGCCCTCGCTTCGCGAGGGCCGCGGCTCGCTACGCGAGCCCGCAGCGTTAGCAACAACTCGTACGCTCACAACTATATATGTGATATGTGGAGTAGTAAACAATATTTAATATCAATTATTGTATACAATTGTGTAGTTAGGATATTTTGCACCCTTATATCAGTACTAAATACCAGTACATCAGTACTAAAATGGTGGTAGTGAGGTAAAGTGGTAATGTACTAAAATAATTCAAACAGAAAAACATACCTAACATAACAGTCATGGGTGTAGGAGCCAAATCTAGGGGGGATACCGCATATAATATAAAAATACCACTCGACTGCTTCTCTTCACATAAACACACACATTGGAAAATATGGGGGGTTTTGTCCCACTTGTCCGCCCCAGTACCTACACCCATGATGACAGTGCAATGCACCTCTTAGGTGCATAATCGACAATTGGAAATAACAAATAATTATATATAGACTAGCGACTTGCCCGTCAAAAAATGATGGCAATGAAATTGTAAGTGAGCTAATGCTGTTTGGTGTGTAATAATGAAATATATAATACATTAATAAATGAATATACTTTACCTATTTTGAAGCATTGTGTTGAAGAGCTGTCAATGTGTTCTGATTTTGATGCAACATTAGTGGTGTGGAGCTGCTGTGTAAGCGTGGTGAATGTGTGCAGTGTAATAGTGTGCGTGCGCGAGACCAAACCATTAGCGTACTCGTGTACTTCTGCATTGGAGTAAAATGGCGGGTAATGTGTGGTATGCGTCTTAGCGGATTATCCGTAGGTCTTTTGTGGTGTTTTGCGAGTTTCTTGTGGTGTTTTGCGAGTGTGTTGTGGTGTTTTCCGTGTTTAGAGTGCTGTAGCCTCTTTTTTGTTTTGTTCGGAGGCAATTTTTTCTCTCGCTTAGCGATTTTATTAGTGTCTAAACTCTTTTATTTTGATTTAAATGAAGGTGTAAGTTGCTTTTTTGAGGTCCTGGATGGTCCCTTTTGCTGTAGGTAAGCTTTTTATGTGTGTGTTGTGTGTATTTATTGTGTTTTAAATGTTTTTATGTTCGCGTGTTGCGTCCTAACGTGTCTCGTATGGTGTTTGCATGTGTAGCCTCATTTTCGTTTTGTTCGGCAGCCATCTTTTCTGTCGCTTAGCAAATTTTTTATTGTGTAAACTCTTTTATTTTTAGTGAAATCAAGGTGTAAGTTGGTCCTGGATGCTCCCTCTTGCTGTAGGTAAGCTTTTTATGTATGTGCAGTTGCTGAGGGTCGCAACTGAGGCACTCGCCGCTGCCCTCGCTACGCGAGCCTGCAGGCGTTAGCAACAACTTGCATGCTCACAACTATATATGTGATAAACAGGAAAATGTTGCATTGCTCTGTGCTAGTGTGCTGACCCTCCAGTGTAGACAGTGTTTCCAAAATGTGCTCTGTTGGACTGGGGTTTTTGTTAAAGAAAATTACACCAAAAGCTTTTCTGTTGGTATGCTTTAGAGAGTCCAAAATAAAGGCCATGAGTTGGTAGGCAGTGATTTTATTGTCAAATGGCGATTTTGTTGTCCTGAATTAATAATTATTGTACCCAAAAAATATTCCAGGGCTGAATTACTTTGAGACGCCGTGATGTATGGTAAGTTTATATGTTAAAAGTAAATGCTAAGAAGCATCAGAAATATTTGCAAAAACTGTAATAGTAAAAAATAAAAATATTCATATACATTTCATAAACAAAAACAAAAAAAATAGAGTCAATTTGTAACATATACAGGCATATTTATTATAGTATGTACCTTCTATGTAGTTATTAGCTATGGTTGAGAACACTATTATTATTTAACAATGATGTCATGAGAGATACAAAGAATGTACTCTTGTGAAATATGTGAGCTAACAAAAGACATGGGTCAAGCATTGATAGCACATCTGTTTGTCAACGTATATGTTTCTGTGGTTTCTATACAAGGAGTGACCATAGCCTGAGAAACCTGTTCCCTTATAGGTCATCAATAGCCTCCAGCTCTTAAAGAGTCAGGTATTTGGCCAGTTGATTTTGCTATCATAGATCAAATTCGAACCTGAATGAAACAATGGGGGTTTAGTGAATATTTTCACATTAAATTACAGTTATTGTATGTTTCTCTAGGTAACAATTATTGGTCAATCATAGTGGTACAAAAGTAAATTAGACATTTTGCAGATCTTTCCTGTGATAGTCATGCCGGTGTGGTGCTCTCTTCATTATAGACAGTATGATACTAACAAAGAGTATAACAAGTCCAATGACAGCATGACCCAGGCTGCAGTTTGCACTTTGTTTGTACCCTTATTGGCCATCAGAAGCACCTAGCTGCCCCTTTCCCCGGTCCCTGGCTGCCCCTCTCGCCGGCCCTGGCTGCCCCTCTCCCCAGCTCCTGGCTGCCCCCTTCTCCAATCCCAGTCTGCTCCACTCCATCCCCTGAATGCCCCTCTCCCCAGCCCCTGACTGCCCCTCTCCCTGCCACTGGCTTCACCTCTCCCAACCCCCCGTCTGTACCTTGTGTTTGACGGTAGGTCCTCTCTTCTTGTAGCTGTGACCCTCGGTCAGTGAGTGCAGGGTGAGGCTGTAGACCAGCAGGGGAACAAGCAGTTGGTTATTTCCCGTGGCAGTGAGATGGTTGTTTTTTTATGTAATGTAGGGTTGTTTTTTGTCAGTAATTTAGGTATTTTTATTTTATGTAATGTAGGTTTTTTATTTTCAGTAATGTAGTTTTTTTATTTTATTTAATGTAGTTTTTTTATTTTCAGTAATGTAGGTTTTTTTATTTTCAGTAATGTAGTTTTTTTTCAGTAATGTAGGTTTTTTATTTTCAGTAATGTATTTTTTTATTTTGTGTAATTAGTGTTTTTTTTGTTTTTTTTGTAATTAGTGGGGTGCTAGGGATTTTATTATGGGGTTAGTTAGGTAGTGTAGAAGTTAATAGGAGATGGTAGAGGGGGTTTAATAGGATAGGGTAGAAAGGTTAATAGGATAGGGGTTTACTGGGTACAGTTAGGGTTACATAGGTTCAGTTAGGGTTAACTAGGTCCAGTTAGGGTTAAATATGTCCAATTAGCGTTAACTAGGTCCAGTTATGATTAAATAGGTACAATTAGGGTTACCTAAGTTCAGTTAGCTTTAAATAGCTCCAGTTAGGGTTAACTAGGTCCAGTTAGGGTTAAATAGGTCCAGTAAGGGTTAACAGGTCCAAATAGGATTAAATAGGACTAGATAGGGTTATTGGGTCCCATTAGGGTTAAATAGGACTAGATCGAGTTAGGTGGTTACTGATAGGGTTAATTAGGTATGGTGAGGGTAAAATAGGGTTAATTACTTATGTGGGGTTAATTAGTTAGGGGGGTTAATTAGTTAGAGGGGGATTAAATACTTAGGCGGTTAATTACTTAGATGGGGTTAATTACTGAGATGGGGTTTATTACTTAGATGGGTTAATTACTGAGATGGGGTTAATTAGTTGGGGTGTAAATTACTTAAATGGGGTTAATTCAATAAAGGGGAGTTTATTAGTTAGAGGGGTTAATTACTTAGAGGGGGGTTAATTACTTAGATGGGGTGACTTAGATAGGTTAATTAGTAAGAGGGTGGTTTATTAGTTAGAGGGGGGTTGATTAGTTAGAGGGGTTTATTATTTAGAAGGGGGGTTAATTAGTTAGAGGCGGTTAATTAGTTAGAGGGGGTTTATTACTTAGAGGGGGTTAATTAGGTAGAGGGGGTTTATTAGTTAGAGGGGGGTTAATAAGTTAGAGGGGGTTAATTAGTTAGAGGGGGTTATTACTTTGAGGATTGAGGAATTGAGCTTTTGATTTGATATTCAGTCTCCTGTCCATGATGTCTTTTACAGTCAGGTGAAGATACACTTTCTAATTAGGGTATCAACCTCAGGATTTAAGTCACAAGATTTTAAACCTTCTTCACAAAATGTGTACAGTCTAAGGACATAAATCTGTATTTTCAGAATCTGTGAGGTCTCTGTGAGTTAGGGAAGAACTGTCTATACCATTTTCAACGACAACTGAGACCCATTCAGATATTTCACTGGGTATTTTTTGATGCCAAGTCTTTCCTCCCTCTACTGTATAATTCTCACATAGCACACCTCCTTCTAATTCTTTCTTCCTACATTTTGGGTAAGCTGAAAAATATATAATACTTTATAAGACCTAAAACGTTTGATTGTTGTTTTTTTGCAGCTATTATCAGGCAGAAAAACATAAAGAGAATAGGTAAAAACCTAATCCCTATTAATATTATTATTATTATCTTTTATTTGTAACACGCCAACATATTCTGTAGTGCTATAATTGGGTTAAGTACAACAAAAAGTACAATATTAAACATGGCAAAACATTGAGGGTACTGTTTTTGAGTTTAAAATCTTATATACAAAGTGCTTTCTCCAAAGCACCGTTAAAACAGAAAACTTGCAGACCAAGAGCCACATTCAATTAAGCTTTGGGGCGATCCGGAAGCCTGTGAGGTAGCAAGCTAATTTGCTATTCAATTGGCGTCTTTTTTGCGGACTCCGACCGGCTTCTCAGTTACGGGCTTGAAAAAATGGCAATGGTTAAACTCGTAACTCACAGCCTCCAGAGGCCTTTGATCTTTAACTTTCCCAAGGCTAAAATCACTATTCAATTGCTCAACCCGTAAACGGCGAAAGAAGGAGAAAATCCCACGAGTGCTAGAAAGGACTCGCAAGGGGGTTAAACACCTTTTCGTAGCACTGTAAATGCTAATAAAACATCAATACTATACTGTAAATAATGGGGAAAGCGATGATAGACATTAGAAGCTTGCAAATCAGCAGGAAATAACCTTTATACATTTTTATGTTTTATTTTGGGGCTAAATCGATCTCTGGTATGAATGAGTTAATATATATATCAGGCCACCCAAATGGACTAGAACAGTATTGGCATTCATTTTCATATTTCTTTATTTTACGGTTTTGCGAGTCTGATCGCATATCGGACCCCTGAACCAAACTGAATGATAGGCAACCTCCATTTTTTACTGCCATGCATGGTTTACGGTTTTGGCTTTGAGCCCGTAACTTGCAGGTTTGAGCAATTGAAAAGCATTGCAATCTGAGGCGCACAGGAGTCCGAAACACACTTTCAGACATTTGGCTGTCTGCGATCGAGCTGCGGGCTTCGAATTGAATGTGGCTCTTATAATCTAAAGGAACTGAGAGAGGCAGAAAACTCTGCAAGAAACACAGATATGAATTTGGAAGCACCTGGAAGAGAGAGAACGTAATAGAGAATGAAAGAAAGGAGAAGACAATTCTGTTGGTGTAAGGCAGAAACAGGGGTTACCTGGGTAGAAGACGTAAAGCATTGGGAAGCTGTTTCCATATAGTAGGAGACAGGGAACATCTGATAGGGATTGTGAGAGTAGTGATTACTATTATCTTTTACTAGCTGTGCAGACAGGTAATCAGAGTGGTGCAAGTGATTTCCATGCTTCTATAAATTGAACATGAATATGCAGGGAGGAAGGGCAGTGTTCTCTGAGTTATCTCAGAGCACAGAGGTCAAGGTGGTGATTTCAAAAGGCACTAACAGAAGAATGGGAAATGATGTGAGGAACAGAAACGGAGACGGAGAGAAGGAGGAAGACTTAACAAGTAATGGAGGTCAATAAATGGGGGTAGGCTTGGGAGATTGAAGCCAGATACAGCAAGGGGTAGACACATTTTACAACATATGTAAGTGATTGAAATTCAGCAAGAAATCATTTCTATCTCCCAAATTTCTAATCTCTATAGGAAATAATTATAAGTATTCAACTTACTTTATCATGTAACACTTTTAGGGATGGATCAGATTCAAGATCAGATTCCATTTCTGCTTCTGTAATGTCCAAAGGGAATGGCAGAATCATTATAAAAAAAAGGTCCATTATAATAAAAATCTGAATGACCGACGCAGAGGCTACCTCAGGCTCCCTGCGTCAGATGCAGCGTCACATGACCCAGCGGAGACTGGGCATATTCCATTGGTTGTAGCTGGGAGGAGGAACTTCTGCCCATTTCACTGGCTTTCTACCACTCTGTGTCGGCCATCTTAAGGATCCTGACATTTTTCAAGGAGGTCCTGTGGATCGGAGTGGGGCCTATAAGTATTTGGTTGCTTATTTAAACATATTAGGGGGTGTGTATCGTGTGTGTGTTCCTCTTTCCTTGCATTGTGGTTTTTGTGTCCTGTCCTTTGTTTTGTTTTTTGCTATGGTTCCCCAGCAGTCAGTAGATTTGGATATGCTTCTGGCCTCAGTTAGGGCTAGGGTCCTAAGTCATGGGGTCAGGTGGGTGCAGGACAGGCTGAAGTCTATAACCTAGGTCCAGTCTGTGATGGCTGATGACCTGGGCATGGTTAGGGTTCCTAATGATACAGTTAGGCTCTCTCCACCCCTTGAGCCTAGCTGCAGTGAACAGGAGGAGCTCAGGGGCCATAGGTGAGGTTCTGGAGGGCCAGGAGCCATCACCCCCACTGCGGAGAAAGCAGTGCCGACAGGCAATTCAGGCGAGGGCCCCCCCGGCTACTGCCTGTTACCTTGCCTCAAGGCCTGCTTCTACCCCCAGTACCTGGGCGCACCCCACCACAGCCTCCCTCCAGGGACACGAGGGGTAATAGAAAAGTAAGGAGCTCTAATACAGCTCCTACATCTCTGCACTCTGCTGACACTGCGGCCCCGCCACCTGCACTCAATAACAGCAATGCTGATGTTTCACAGGGACGATGTAAGAAGAGTGCAGAGCTTAGCAGGAACATTGAGGCTGCTCAGGTTGTGAAGTAAATGAGCAATAGGGACAGCCAGGTGATAATCAGCGACGTGCCTGTAACGGCCAAGGTGTCACGGCAAACGCAAAAGTCTGCTAACAGGTACCGTTCTTTAGTTTTCTTTTGTACACAAACCAGAAAACAGAAGTCAAGGGCAACTGACAAACTGGTTAGGCCACAGCACGGTTTGACTAGTACTGACATTCACCTTGATGACGAGGCGATAGTGGGACCAAAGTATCTGAACAGGGTTTCTGACGCTACTGACCTGGACGTCAGGTCCTTTACACCATGGTCATGATTAAGTTACGGACTCTGAATCTACCTCGGGGGGAGAACGGATTGGTAGGACATCTGGGCACAGGAGTAGGCGGACTAGTGACGGTTCATCTTGCCTCCCCAGGTCAAGGGGCAGATTGAGGCCCCACAGTGGAAGATCCTGTCATTGCAGATGCGCCTCCTTAGGGACCGATAGAGAGCGGAGCCAATGGAGGCCCTGGAGAATCTAGTTCGAATTGAGCAGACGGGGGTCGACCCGATGGTGACATCAACCCCGGCGAGGGCGGAAATATGTGAGTCGTTAAGGAGTTTTCAATGAGATGGATGGTCAAGGGGATCCCCTAGTCCTCCACAGTTTATGGTTGCTTTAAATTCCACATTAAAATCCCATAGCATCCCCATTACCGAGGACGGAGTCGGGGCATGGTTGGGTGGTCTTGCCAAAAAAATCATGAGATCACTTCAGGGTCAGCCCCCTCAGGGTGCAGAGCACTAGAGCCATCCCCCCTACCCTTGGAGACGAGCAGCGGGTGCTAGACCCTTCTGCGATACAGGTCCCTCTCAGTGAGGCGTGTAGGGTATCCAATGGGTCCATGAGGCTGACTGTAGTTTGCGCCCTCGGCAGCCTGGGGGCTCACTTGTCCCAGGAGGTGAAGGAGAAAATATCTTGACTCACAGACTTCCCGGAAAGAGGATATAGGGGTGAGGGGTACGATAGGAGAAACATTTTTAGGCAGCTTCCCCATATGTTTGATAACTGGTTGCAGGCTTTTTCAATCATGGCATGCGTCATGGGCGAATGGCATTCAGAGCAGTGCTCCGGGATGTTTGTATGTCTGGAGAAGGTCAGGACTGCATACCGGACATACGGGGGCATGGCACGGTATATATAGCCTCCAGGCCTTCGATGTCTTGGAGTCGTACTGGCTAAACATTATGATGCCAATGCGAGTTATGCTGCCCTGTCGGAGCTCCCCGGGTGGGGCCAGAAGCCCCGCCACAGCAGCCGCTCCTGGGCGGAAGACTTGCTATGCCTTCAACAAGAGCCTTTGCTAGTGGGCACCAAATTGCCGGTTCAAGCATGTCTGCTCAAACTGTGGGACTAAGCACCCCCTTGCTAAATGTAATAGGGCCAGGGAGGGCACAAAAGCTGATGAGTCCTCTCCAAAAAGGCAAGACCCCCATTCGGCTGTTCGCAATGCTATGTAGGAAAGAGGTGGCCAAACTTCTGATCAACGGATTTCGAGAAGGTTTTAAAAATACGAAGTCCAGCTGGTTAGAATATCAGGTCCCTTCTCACTTTCCCCAATTCGATGGTTATCTCTCCTTTGGACGTAGTTCCAAGCAAGGAGCAGGGGAAGTTTCCATGATTCAACACCCTAGAGGCAGCTCAGTCACCATGGCATTGACAAAGAGAGTTCAGTTGTATCCTATGCGTCGTTTGATCGGGCCACCAACATGGTGAAGAAGGCCGGAGTCGGGGGCCAAGATGATGAAGGTTGACATAGAGTCCACTTTTCGCCTGTTGCCCATACATCCTTCCAGTCAACAGCTTTTAGGGTTTTTCATTGAAGGAAAATACTACGTAGATCTCTGCCTGCCAATGGGATGCTCCATCTCATGAGTGTATTTTGAGGCGTTCAGTACCTTCCTTTAATTGGTGGCACGTACAGAAGTCGGGTATCCCAGCATTACCCATTACCTGAACGACTTCTTGTTCATATGGCCCGCGGGGAGTGACACCTGCGGTTTCATCCTGGATACATTTGCAAGGCTGTGTCAGGAGTTCTGGGTCCGGTTGTGGCACAAAAAGAAATAAGGCCCAGCGAGGGCATTGCCTTCCTCTGGATTCGGATTTATTCCGAGAAGATGGAGTGCAGCCTACCAGTGGATAAAGTGACAGATTTGGAGGAAAAATAGACGGCCCTTACGGGTGCAAAGAGGGTTTCACTGAGATGGTTGCAGTCCATCCTTGGAAAATGGAACTTCGCCTGCAGGATAATTCCCATGGGTGGGATCTTTAATAGGAGGTTGGCGCTGGCTACGGCGGGAATAAGACGGCCACATCACTTCATAGTCGTGACTGCATCGATGAAGGATGATGCAAAGGTCTGGCTTACCTTTCTCAGGGATTTCAACAGAGCAACGCTCGTTCAGACACAGAGATTGACCAGCACTCAACTTAAACTGTATATGGACGCATCAGGGTTGAATGGTTTCACTGCGTATTTCAAGGGGCGATTGTTTGCCACCAGGTGGACTGAGCCTTGGGTAGCGGCAGGGCCTACCAAAACCTGGCTTTCCTGGAATTGTTTCCCATTGTCGACATGATCCACATGTGGGGAAGGGATTTCAGGGACCAACAGGTTGTCTTTTTTCCGGACAACATGGCGGTGGTACATTCGATCAATAGCCTGACGGTGGAGTCATTCGTGCCACTGATTCGGCTCATTCGGCACTTGGTCCTGAGCTGTCTTCGCCGAAACATATGGTTTAAGGTGAAACACGTTCCTGGTTAACAGAACGGCATTGCTGATGCCCTTTCTCGCATTCAGGAGGCTCGTTTCGGGAAGCTGGCTCTGAAAGAGTCTGGGCGAAGGCATTCCTCAGGAACTCTGGGAGCTTGGAGTGGTCAGAGGGCTGATAAGACAATCACTGCCTCCAGCAACTTGGGCGGCGTATAAGAAGGTGTGGAATTAGTGGAACTAGTGGCTATAGCTGGTGGGGCTGAGACGCCAGGCTACTGAACTGGCCATCATGTTTAAGTTGGCCAGTATGAGAGACCTGACAAAAGATTTTGGGGTTCTGCAGGTTCTCCGAGGGATGTGAACAGGTGATCATGGGCAGGAAAAGAGACGGACGATCACCTTCTCCCTATTGTTTTGTTTGACGCATGTGCTGGGTGAACTCCTTACGAATCGCTGCTATTCTGGACGGCCTTTTCCCTCGCACTTTTTGGGGCTTTCAGAATAGGGGAACTGGTCTCGGTGAACAGGCCGGGTTTGAGAGGCTTGCAGCTGGTTGATTCCTCTCTCCAAGGTGACAGGGTGGTTTAGGAGGTCAAAAACCGACCAGGAAGGAAAAGGGAAGGAGGTAATATTGCATAAGAATTTGTGAGGCTGTACCTTCATCAGCAGCCAGAGGGCGTGGACCTTTGCTGATACACCCCAACGGTCACACTTCCAATTTGAGAAGGTGTTGAAACTATCCCTATGGAGGAACGCCAGGGATCCAGTGTTGTTAGATAGGGATTAACAAGCAAATGGCGACCTTTGTTAAAAAAATTGGGTTTTAGTTCAATTCGATACCGGGATTTTGAAATTAAAGATGCAGACAAATTTTTCCTTCCTGATCAGGTCCATCTGACTTTTGGTTTAGGGCTGCTGACGCTTGAGTTCAGGGAGGGGGTAAAACACGCCCTAGCCTTGCATGGGGGGTCGCAGCCTTGTGAGGTGTCCCGAGCTGGCTCTGTTGTGGGAGGTGAATTGCCCGGCCCACTGGCAAAAGGGGTATTGCCCTACCTCACGGGCATGCATAGAAAAGCATTGGGGGCCCTGGCTGCTTGGCTCAGGGCATGAGGTCACTGACCCTGGCCAGGCTCCTCCTCCTATGTTCATTTTTGGAAATTGTTAAAATTCTGGTTTTAATAAAGCTGTGGGCCGTGATACTCCCAACCTAATATAAGTCTCTTTTATTTCCTCCTTAGCCTAATGGATCATGCTGGTTGGAGCTGGGAGGCAGGACTTCCACCCGTTTCGCAGGCTTTCTCCCACTTCGTGTTGGCCATCTTAAGGATCCCTTCCCACCCAGTCTGAATTAAGAATATGTTAGTTAGTTAGAAAATGCCATTTCTCTGTGTGCAGCAAACACAAAAAGGCAGTCTTTTGCTATAAATATAAATTGTTATGGGCTGTGCAGAACTTTGATAGCTAGTCACTGATCCTCTATTAAATACCTTCAGAGTATTATACTTTCCGGGTTCCCTGGTGGTCCAATGGTTAGGAATTTGGGGCTTTCACCACTGCGACCTGGGTTTGATTCCAGTCAGGGAACCGAGAGGTCACACCACCCTGAAGCTGAGCAAGGCTAGGCCTGGTTATTACTTGGATAGGAGACCACCTAGGAATACAAGGAGCTGTACGCTGTGGCCCACTGGAGAAGGAACTGGAAACTCCAGTATCTCTGCCATGAATACCAAGTTGATCAGCCTAGTGTGTTACGGTCCATGAGGTCACAGAGAGTAGGACATGACTGAATGATGCAAATACATTATACTTTCCACCATTTTCAAAGCATTGCTAAACATCACTTCTCCCCTGCATATCTAACAGTTTATGAATCACTCTAATCATGGGTGTAGATTTTTCTATGTATGTATATATAAGCTAGTTTACTGCCTGTATACACAGTGAGCTGTATCCCCCCATAAATATTCTGGCTCCTACACCCCTGACTCTAATGCTGATGAGAGACAAAGATTAAATTAGAAGCCCATAGCGGCATCAGCATGCTCGCAAGGGCTGCAGGCTTGAAATTCAGCTGCTGAGTTAAGGGCTTGAGACGCAAACCCGTAAACCATTTTTCAAACGTTGGATGCGCGGCCGTGAACATGATCACTTAGTCAAACCTGTAGTTATGGGTTTAGAAGAAGCCAAAGGCAACCGAGATTTTCATCATTACATCACCGAAAAATGGAGGTTGGATTTCAAAGTCTTACTGGCTTCAATTACGAGTTATGAATGGACCCACATTTAGAAATAATGCAATATTGATAAAGCCGTAAATATGATATTCTAGTCCATGCGAGTTCCATTAAATGTATTAACACATTGATTGCCGGGATCGATATAACACGGAAATTACACGTAAAATAAAGTATTTTATATTGAATATTTGCGTGCTTGAGAATGTTGTGCTATTAATTCCAATATCTAATATCACTTTCCCTTTCATTATCAGTACATTAGTGTGTGTATATTTGCATTTACAGTGCTACGGAATGGACTTTACCACCTTGCGGGTCTTCTCTAGTACCAATTGGCTTCTTGGCTGCATTTGCCGGTTATGGGCTTGAACACCAGTGAATATGTTGCAATTTAATAGTGTGATTGGAAACGTAACAGTTACGGGCTTGACAAATCAAAGGATTTGCTGGCGCGCAGTTCAAATTTCCACGCCCCATAACCTTTTCTCGCCCTTACCTCCCAAGTTATTGGCGGGTTGCTTTACAGGGCTAATTTAATAGCCACACTTAAACTTAAGGCCACCCATCAGAGACTAACCAAACTGATTATTATTTACATATAGATGAGAATTGTAGATGAAACACTCGAATATATAGTAGAGTGGTAGGAGTCCAACTTAACCCCAAGGCAAAGGACATGACATTCAAATAGAGGAGTTATGTGTAGTGATGATTTGAGTGTTGTATACATATAAATGATTTTGAAATTCAATGGAGGGTGGCAAAGGAGAATGCAAAGACCATGGCATATGACAGAACCTTGGGGTTCCCTAACAACTGAGTAGAAGGTATTGGGAAAAGGTCTAGAAGAATTAGGAAAGAAAAATGGCCCAACTGAATATGCAACATTGTTATAATGTGCAACTATGTTTCTGGTTTACATTTGGCCACAATATAGTAATTATGGACATGTGCTTGGTTTACCACTAGGGATGCACACATAATTTCTATAAATGTATGTTAAAAAGACACTGAGTGTCTTTCTGGATATTTTTAAAATTATGGTAGTAGATACTGTATTGCGGACCTCTACATTCCACTAAAAGTGATTTATAGCCTAGGCAACAGAGACATTTACATGATTAAACCAATTCAAATACATCATAGTGAGTAATGCAGCAGTGATTCATTCTGCACAGATGTGTTCATTGTCTGGAGGATATCAAATACAGTGCATTGCTTCTCATATTATACATCCTCATTGCTTCTCTTATTACCCCTTGTATTGACACATGCACAGTGCAAGTTTGTGACGTCCAGAAAACGCTGCATGAAAAGGTAATTTGCTCAACAGGCTACTCAGGTGACACCTTCGCAGTAGAGCTATTGATTCACAATCTACTAAATAATAACCTTTGAAAGCTTAGTATTCATGTTTCTCCTGTTTAGTTATGTCCAATGTTTTCCCCATAGACCTATTGATTTTATTTACAGGATTGAGGAAACAAAAAAGTGCTGCTTTACCACACACAATAATGCTGCAGATTCCAGCAACAAATTGTTGATCATATAGCAGAAAGACCAGATTCTAGCTTATATTATTCTTCCCATGTGTTATAGATTATTTTCTCATTCTTTTACTATAAATAGGATTTCATTTTTTTTTTACAACACAATAAGCACACAGAAAATATGCAAACGTTTACATGTTATTGTAAACTATATACAGTTCCAAAGAAAACTCTGCAATATAAATATATATACACAGTCCAAAATATATGCCCTCCTTTTAGACAAAGTTTTACATATTTAGGTAAAAGCATGAAGCGTTGTTCATACACAAATTATAATTTTAAGCAGTGTAGGAATCGGCCCCAAGCACCACAAGCTATCAACCTGGAAATTGTCCACTGAAATTTTACTTACAGCTCCTGTATGGATCAATGTATTTTACTTTAATTTATTCAGCAGAGAACTCTCTAAAAAAAAGACAAGAGTAATATCAATATTAACCTATTAAATTCACAATCACATTGAAAAAAATATGAATGTATGAATGTTTCCCACAATAAGTGCATTACCCTATAATGGGCCCTATTCTATTGGTCAATTCATACATTTAGATACACTTAAAACAGCTCTTAAAATTGCCACATATTCAATTAGTTACTCACAATCCGATTATGAATTACCTGCCAATAATCACAACAGGCAGCCAAAACCACAAATTTAGGCTTAGTTTTAGTTTGATGTTGGATTTAGCACAGATCCAACATTACATGCACTAAATTATTTTACACAAAATCTATATTCTATTAGGCCTGTAGCTCTAGTTCGTAAATAAAGTCTAACCCGTAATATTAGAAAAAATATTAGTACTAAATAGGACTAGCAAGGGCATTTTTAAATACTTAATATAGATGTAGCAGCAATTAAACTCCATTACTGTACAGGAAGGCATGGAAACACAAAAAAATATATTTTTAACTGTTATTTCAGAGTAATATTGATCCCGGAACTCAAGGTGTTAATAGATATCATGAAAACCACATGGACTAAAACAGATGATCTAATGCATTTTATAGATTGCTTGATGGCGAGCCCAATCGGCAAATATTATTTATTGGCACTAATACATTTGTAACCTCTGATTGCAAATTACATCTAACTTCCATGTTTTCATGACATCATGATAACTGGATATTGGTTATGTCTAAGAAGTAAATTACAGGCTTGCTTCAATATTTCCAAATCATATAATCTCGCCCTCTGAAATCCTACTTTAAAAGGCAGAGTTCATGTGTTTAGGCTTAAGGAGATAAATTGAGGGCTTGAATCATTAGAATACATCGAAACATTAAGAGAGAAAAAAATACCTGCAGCAAAAATTACGGGTTAGAGTCATTTGTAGGCTTCTACCTTTCTAGTCAATCAAAGAGTGCCCAAAGCAGTGCTCAGTTACACCCTGCTGCGGATGTGTCTGGAGGAGAAAGGAAAGTCCTCTGCTGCAAAGAACAATTCAGCATAATAACCTGGAATGTTAGAACTATGAACCAAGGCAAGCAAGATGTGGTCAAGAATGAGATGACAAGGCTAAGCATTGATATCCTTGGAATTAGTGAACTGAAATGGACTGAATGGAGCATTTCACATCAGACAACCACCAGATCTTCTACTTTGTGCAAGACTGTCACAGAAAAAATAGAGTAGCCATCCTAGTCAATCTAGTGGCCTTCTAGTGCTCTGTTACAACCCAATAAATTACAGAAATATTTCAATTCAAATTCAAGGCAAGCCATTTAACATCATAGTAATCCAAGTCTATGCTCCAACCACGGATGTCGAAAAGGCTGAAGTTGTCCAGTTCTATGAAGTCATTCAACATGATATAGATAGAACACCAAGAAAATGTGTTACTATCATCATAGGAGATTGGAATGCTAAAGTAGGGAACCAAAAGACACCTGGAAAAACTGGCAAGTTTGGCCTTGGAGTACAAAATGAAGCAGGTCAGAGATTAGTAGAATTAGATAATTCTCTGGTCTTAGTAAACAACCTCTTCCAACAGCCTCCGAGACGACTCTACACATGGACATCACCAGATGGACAACACAGAAATCAGATTGACTATATACTTTGCAACCAAAGATGGGGAAGCGCTATACAATCTGCAAAAACAAGACCTGGAGCTGACTGTGGCTCAGACCATGAGCCTCTTATTGCAAAGTTCAAAATGAAACTGAAGAAAAGAGGAGAAAATCATCAGTCCAAGTAGATATGAAATAAATAATACCCCTTGTGAATATGCAGTGAAGGTAAATAATAGATTTAAGGAACTAGATATGGAAGATAGAATGCCTGAAGAACTTTGGACTGAAATTTGCAATATTATCCAGGAAACAGCAACAAAGCATATCCTTAAAATAAAGAAAAGTAAGAAGTCAAACTGGCTATCTAATAAGGCTTTTAAAGTAGCTCAGGAAAGAAGGAAAGCGAACGGTAGTAGAGATAGATAAAGATTTGTCTAACTCAATATACAATTCCAGAGGATAGCAAGAAGAGACAAGGAAACATTCTACAATGAGCAATGTAAAGAGATCAAAGGAGATAACAGAATGGGTAAATCAAGAGATCTCTTCAAGAAAATTGGGAACCTAAAAGGCACCTTTCATGCCAAAGTGGGCATGATAAAAGACAAAAATGGTAGGGACTTAACAAAAGGAGATCAGATAAATAAGAGGTGGCATGAATACACTGAAGATCTATACAGGAAGGATCTTAACACCAGTGATGACCTCAATAGTTTCTCCAATGAGCTGAAGCCAGACAACTTGGAGACTGAAATGAGATGGGCCCCAGGATGTCTTGCTAATAATAAGGCTGCAGCAGGTGATGGAATCCCAATTGCAGTATTCAAAATTCGAACGGATGATGCTGTGAAAGTGTTACTTGCCTTATACCAACACATTTGGAAAACTAAACAATGGCCAATAGACTTGAAATGGTCAGTCTAAATCCCAAAAAAAGACAGTCCCAAAGAGTGTTCAAATTAGTGAACAATTGCACTACTTTTACATGCCAGCAAGGTAATGCTTAAGATTCTACAAGTTTGGCTCCAACAGTATATGGACCGGGAACTACCAGATGTGCAAGGCGGGTTCCGCAGAGGAAGACCAAATTGCCAATGCCTGCTGGATAATAGAGAAAGCAAGAGAGTTCCAGAACAGCATATACTTCTGCTTCATAGACTATTCTAAAGCCTTTGACTCTGTGGATCACAACAAAATGGGGCATGTCCTTAAAAAGAGGGGAGTAACAGATCATCTCATCCTCCTCCTAACGAATCTGTATGTCGACCAAGAAGCCACGGTCAGAATCGAACATGGGACAACAGGATGGTTCAAGTTTGGAAAAGGAGAGCAACAAGCCTGTATGTTGTCACCTTATTTATTCAACTTATATGCAGAGTACAGTAAGGCTGGACTGGATAAATCCAAAGCCAGAATCAATATTGCTGGAAGTAATATCAACAACCTCAGATACATTGATGATACTACCTGGATGGCTGAAAGTGAGGAAGAAGTTAAGGACCTGTTGATAAAGGTAAAAGATGAGAGTTGAAAAGTTGGCCTGCTGCTCAACGTTAAAAAGGTGAAGATCACGACAAATGGCAATCTCACTTCCTGACAAATAGTCGGGGAAGAAGTGGAGGCAGTGACAGAATTTATTTATCTGGGATCCAAGATCTCTGCAGGTGGTGACTGTAGTCATGAAATGAAAAGACATTTGCTTCTGGGGTGGAAAGCTATGTCAACCTTGGACAAGCTAGTAAAAAGTAAAGATATTAAACTATCAACAAAAGTCCGCATAGTTCAACTATGGAAATCCAAGTAGTAACATACGGAAGTGAGAGCTGGACCATAAAGAAGTCTGAGCGCCATAGAATTGACGCCTTTGAATTGTGGTGTTGGGAAAGACTGCTTAGAGTCCCTTGGACTGCAAGAAGATCCAATAAATCAATACTTCAGGAAATCAAGACAAACTGTTTACTAGAAGGTATATCATGAGACTGGAGGATTCCCTAGAAAAAACTCTGGTGCTGGGAAAGATTGAAGACACAAGAAGAATGGATGAGAGAAGTGGAGATTGATAGATGAAGTCACTGAAGCAATGAACGTGAACTTGATGGAGCTCAGAGGGGCAGTGACCGAGAGATGTACCTGGCGTGTTGCGTTCCATAGAGTCACGGAGAGTAGAACTTGACTGAATGACTAAACAACAAATAGAATTAAGCTTAATATTGCTTAGTTAAAAGTGTACAAAATGAAAACCAATTTACCTATGTAGTTTATTTATTTCCCTTTTTTAATGTTTGTTCTCTGGAGAATCCTTATTTTGTTTAAAGTAATGCAACTGAGCAGGTTTATAAATAAAATTATTAAATTAAAGTCGTTTTTTTTCTCTAAAATGAAAAAAAGCATGTTTATGAAATTTATAAAACATTACCAAATAAACAAAGAACATTGCAAACTAAATTATTCTATATGCATTTGCATAGAGAAGAACATTGCTTTTTACACTTTACACCTAATCACCTGTCATAATTCAGCACCTAAATGTGGTTGTGTGATCCATTGTTGCCACAGGTCCAATCAAACATATGTCCAGCTGAGGTGTTTTCTGAAAGACCTGACCTGTAGGCTACTCTGAGCATATGCTGTTGAAAGTCATCTTAATTTGGACGGAATTTATCCAAATCCCTGTTTTTGTATGGATATAACACAAGCCTGGATTTTTCACATGCGTTACTTGTTAAAAGCAGTGATACAGAATGGTAGCAAACCTTTGATCTGATACTCCCATTTCTTTAAGAATGTGTCACATTTTGTTGTTACCCACACAGTGAAAAGCTTTGGAATAGTCTTTGAAGCAGAAGTAAATGTTGTTTTCTGGAACTCTCTTGCTAGCTGGCATGTGAAATTAGTGCAATTGTTCGATAAATGGAGCACTCTTTGGCACTGCCGTTTTTTGGAATTGGGATGTAGACTTACCTTTTCCAGTGTATCATTCATTGTCGAGTTTTCCAAATCTGTTGCAATAAGGCAAGCAACACTTTCACAGCATCATCTTATAGAATTTTGAATAGTTCAATTGAGATTCCATCAACTCCTGCAGTCTTGATATCAGCAAGGTATCCTAGGGCCTATCTCACATCGCTCTCCATTATGTCTGGCTCCACCTCATTGGAAAATCTATCAAGGATATCACTGCTGTTAAGATCCTTCCTCTATAGATCTTCAGTGTATTCTTGCCATCTCTTTATCTGATCTTCTTCTGTTAAGTCCCTAGCATTTGTATCTTTTATCATGCCCACTTTGGTATGAAAGGTGCCTTTGAAATCCCCAATTTTCTTGACATCTCTTTACATTGCTCATTGAAGAATGTCTCCTTGTCTCTTTTTGGAATTCTGAATTTAGTTGGACAGATCTCTTCCTATCTCCACTACCTTTCAATTTCCTTCTTTGCTGGGCTACATTCAAAGCCTCATCAAATAGCCAGTTTGCCTTTTTTTTCTTTTACGGATATTTTTTGTTGCTGTTTCCTGGATAATGTTTCAAGCTTCAGTCCAAAGTTCTTCAGACATTCTATCTTCCACGTATAGTCCCTTAAATCTATTCTTTACTTCTACTGCATATTCACAAGGGATATTATTTATTTCATATCTACTCTGATGATTTTCCCTCTTTTCTTCAGTTTATTTCAGAATTTTGAAAAAAAGAAGCTAATGATCTGAGCCGCATTCAGGTCGGTGTCCTGTTTTTGCTGACTTTATAGAGCTCCTCCATCTTTGGCTGCACAGTATAAAGTCAATCTGATTTCTATATTTTCTATCTGGTGATGTCCATGTGTAGAGTCATCTTGGAGGCTTTTGGAATAGGGTGTTTGCTACGACCAGAAAATTACCTTGACAGAATTCTACTGATCTCTGACCTGCTTCATTTTGTACTCCAAGGCCAAATTTGCCAGCTATTCCAGGTGTCTTTTGATCCCCTACTTTAGCATTCCAATTTCCTTTGATGATAGTAACATCTTTTCTTGTTGTTATATCCATGACGTTTTGATAGAACTGGACAACTCATCAGCATCCAGGGTTGGAGGATATACTTGAATCACTGTGATGTTAAATGGCCTGGTAATTCAAATTGAAATAATTCTGTCATTTATTGGGTTGTAACAGAGCACTGCTTTGGCCGCCCTTTGATTGACTATGAGGGCTACTCCATTTCTCATGTGGGATTCTTGACCACAGTAGAAGATCTGGTGGTTGTCTGATGTAAAATGTCCCATTCCAGTCAATTTAGGTTCACTAATTCCTAGGATATCAATGTTTAACCTTGTAATCTCAGTTTGACCATGTCTGGTTTACCTTGGTTCATAGTTCTAATATTCAATGTTCCAATGCTGAATTGTTCTTTGCAGCAGCAGCAGACTTTCCTTCCCCCTCCAGACATATCCAGAGCTGGGTGTCCTTTTGGCTTTGGCCCAACCACTTCATTAAATCCGGTGCTACTTGTACTTTAATAATACAAATAGCAACTTAGAAAACACTATCATACTGTATTGTAACAAAGTATTATACAAATATCAACTCAAGAGAATACTGCCTTAATACTGTCTTAATATAATTGGTCTTACTTACTATCTATCTATCTATTCCAATAAATTGGAAAATTAACAACCCATTTTATTAACAGTGAACTTTTAAATAAACTCTTCAAAAACATCTGGCTGCATTATGTGCAGGGAATTCATGTCCTTCATGTGAACAGTAACAAACCATGTGTAGTTATAGTGATCAAGGGCATGGAAGAGTCACTGAACTGTGGGAGTCACTGAAGTGTAGGCAAATATTGTATCTCCCTTGTGTATATCTCTATCCCAAGTGAATATTTTAAGTTGTGTGGAGAGTGTAAGGTTCTAAAACAGATGCTGAGGGTATTTGTCCTCTTGAGATTTCATTCAGTCTTCCTCCTAGAGGATATCATTTTAATTTCCACTCTCACTGTAGTACTTATGGCAAACTGCCCTCTAGAGCCCTATGCAAATGGAGTATGTTGATAAAATACATGTCAAGATGATACGTAATTACCAATATATCAATCCAAATCAAGCAAAAGTGACCTGCGCTGGGAAGTTAGGTGTAGCGGTCATATTCAAATTTACATCCAAGCCATCCCAATTTGAGACTGTCAGCAATTTTTTTCTGCCCAAAGCTACTTTTACTCCAGACCACCCATAAAGGCATAAAAATGTCTGTGAAAATGAATCAAGCATCAGATCTGATGCTATAATCACACTAACGCCTCAAATAAGTTGGATATGAGAATTGAATCCTCATATCTGACACAATCAAGGTGTTAATAATGTGCATCCTAGCACACTAATCATCAGACAATCTAGGGGGTCTATATAGACCCCCATGACATCTAACTGTTAACCGCATGCCAAGAGGATTGAGGGTTAAATTTACATATTATAAGGTCCATTCAGGACCTTCATGACATATAGGTCTATATTACATGCTGTGGTGGTCCTCTAAGGAGAACACTGAGCTTACACAGGCTGCATGGAGGCCCCAGGTCTTAGGGACAGCCTGGATTACTGTAAGGTTTGTGCAAAAAAAGACCACACAATTATGAGAGAGACATTTTGAGCAGCTATGTATCTGATTAGCATGGACATAAAAGTGGCGGAGCTACTGCATGGAGGGCACCAGTGCAAAAAATAAATAAATAATTAAGCACAAAATCTTTCTAGTGTCAACTCATTGGATATGTATACACACACATATCGATCACAAATGTGATATATCATATCATATATATACATATACAGTATATATATATATAATATATATATATATATATATATATATCAGTAGCTCCACCCGTACTTGTAAGGTCTTCTTAACATAAGAACCTTTCAAGAGACTGCTGTCTCTGATTATGCAGTCCAGTCACTGTTGTCTAACAAGTCTCTAAGCACTTTAAGACTGACAATTTGATGTAAAACTCACCAAGAATGTAGAGTGGTTAGTCACATGTAATTATGGTTATTTTGCTGCTTTCAACAGCTATCGCATTCCTACAAGAAATCATGGAATGATGTTGTATAGCAACTGAATCATTTTGAAATAAGGGGAGTAGAACATTGTTTGCTAAATACCTTCAGTTTGCAGGCTGCAGCTTTTGTAAGTTGATACCCCTTTAAAATCCATGCTAGGATTAGCATAAAATTCATAATTCCTTTTGGCCAGTCAGGAAAAAGCAGAGGTTAACGGATGCATTTGTATTAAACTCTGGGGTTCCTGTCTGGCAAAGCAGCCTGGGGTATGTAGTCTATCCCAGTCTATATGCCCAACCATGTGATTACATCCTGCAGCAAGTACTTCTACTGAAAGGTCAAACTCTGTACCTGGCTGCTTTCCTGTGTATACTTGGTTATGTAATCTCCCTGTAGGTGTGCAAAGCTCGATTTTATTTTCCTTCCTAGAACTTTTTACACTGAACTTTTCTATATGACAAATATTTTTTTCTGACTGTTTCTTACAAAATATTTGAAAATCAGGAAACCTATATATACTTTCAACTGAATTCTGCTCAGTGTAGCAAGATGTCCTGTAGCCTTTCGGTACTTAGATGACCCCCTTAATGACTGACCCATCAAGTCTCCAACAAATCCTTAATGTTTTCAAAGCTTTAAATATTGTAACATCAACAGAAAAAATAACTGGACCTACTAATAAATATTGTTTCTAGGTATTTACCTTTACTCACAAGTGATGTGAAGCTAGCATACCTTTAAAGAACGGTAGTCAAATAACTAATACTCTTTCAGAATTTCTCACACAAAAAAAGTTTGTTCTAAAATAGAATTACAATCATAACTAGGATGTTTACATTTTGACGTAATAATTCTTCCTCAAGGTCGATTATTCATTTTACACATATTTTAGCCTCTGTCCTATGGCCAGGATACCAAGCTCCACATAAATCAAGAAATTAAAGATGATGTCAAAATATGGTATACTTTTTTTCAGTTCTTAAAACAGGAAATCTCTGTTCCTTTCAGAATTCATAGTAGAAATACATTATAATTCAAAAGATTCAATAGTTTATAATAATCAATTTACTTATAATGTGGTCTCCTGTTATACTGATAGCCATTACATTTTGATTTAGTGAATTGGTGTAATCAAAATATTCAAGTTCTGATCATAAACTGATTCACAATTTAAATTATAAATAAAATAAGATCAGAATCTAATAGCATAATGAAACTATTAGGAAATATGGCATTATTGTCTCTCTATAATCATTTCTTACTTAAAGGAGAAATCACAAGCTATGCTTTCATTATGCCTTCCAGGAAAACAATCATGTTATCAAGCTCAAAATACAACTACCAAGTTACCATCACATATATAGTTGTGGATCTTGCGATGTTGGTGACGTTTGCAATGTTGGTGACGTTTGCGTTGTTGTTAAAGCACGCAGGACTTAGCCTGCAATGAGCACAATGAGTGTCCAAAGTAGAGAGAGGGGTAAATGGGAGAGGGGGAAAGGAGGAACAGGAAAGGGATAGGGGGAAAGGAAACACAGGGCAGGGAGAGGGGTAAAAGAGAAACAGGGGAGGGAGAAGGGGGAAAGGGAGAGGGTAAAGTAGGAACAGGAGAGGGAGGGGGAAGGAGACACAGGGGAGGGAGAGGGGGAAAGGAGAAACAGGGGAGGGAGAGGGAGGAAAGGGAGAGGGGGAAAGGAGACATGAGGGGGGAAGGGAGATGGGTAAAGGTGACACGGGGGAAAGGAGGAACAGGAGAGGGAGAGGGGGGAAGGAGACACAGGTTTGGGAGAGGGGGGAAATGAGACACAGGGAACTGAGAGGGGGAAAGGATATACGACGGGGCGAAAGGGGGAGGGGGAAAGGGGGAGGGGGAAATTATATTTTACAATGAGGCAAAGGAGACACAGGGGAGTGAGATGGGGAAAGGAGACACAGGGGAGGGATAGGGGGGAAAGGGAGAGGGGGAAGGGGAAGGAGACACAGCAGAGGGAGGGGAGAAAGGAGTCACACAGGAGGGTAGAGGGGGAAAGGGAGAGGGGCAAAGGAGGCACAGGAGAGGGAGAGGGGGAAAGGAGACACAGGGGAGAGAGGGGAGGGGAAAAAGACACAGGGGAGGGGGGAAGGAGACACAGGGGAGGGAAAGGTGGGGAAAAGACACAGGGCGGTTGGCCAAGACAAGTGACAATTGGCGGGTTGGCCAAGGCCAGCAATGAGTGGCAAAGACGCTCAGTGTGAGGCTCGCTATGAGCGCCCAAAGTGCTCAGCACAAGGCCCGTAACGTAGACACTGGTAGGGGCTCTCAATGAGCTCCTTCGGCGCTCGTCGCGAGGCCTGCAAGTTACAGGGGGAAAGGCCAAGCATTGTCTGGCAAACAGCATTGCTTCAAATTTTATTCCCATAATTTTTGATGGGCAATTTCCTAGTTCCTAATGAACAATTAAAAACTCATTTTATGCAAGCACAAAAGATCATCTATCTCTATTCCCAATTTCTCAAGAAAATGTAAAGCAGCCAAAGACTACCAGTCGGATACCACTCCTTCACTGAATATGCTCCTACATAACCATTACTCTTCCCAATAACAATTAAAGCATACTTTTCTGACATTCAACACTTCATTAAAATCCCTTTTTTCAGACAAAGAATCTTTTATGACTAGACATTGAACAACATTTTTTTTAACAGCTTATTCAAGATTCAAAGAGAAAAAAATCCAATCCAGACGTCCAAACAAGTCAGTTACCTGTATCCTAGACTCTTCCCCTTTCTCCATGGAAGTTATTATAGTTTTAAAAGCTACTGTATATTTATCTTTCTACAAATTCCTTCGACCTGTGGAATATTCAGTCTCTCTCTCAAAACAAACCTTCTTAGCTAAATCCAGTCTAGCAAGCTTTCTAATGCTTATATTTTAACTCTACCAAAGAACAAAACAAATTCAATCCAACACAAATGGTGTCCAATTAAAACCTTGACACTTTAATGACTTCAAAGAATTCAGACAGCCCAGTGCCACCAATTAACAGTAAGCCTCTATCAACTTCAAGTTTCAGAGATTATTTAAAATTAGTGATTAAAAATCATCATTTAAATCCTGTCAACTATTCTGGCCAAAGGTGTGGCCGCTTCAACTTCTAACACACCTGCACATGTAATTAATAAAAGTGGACTTTGGAAATCAGCATGCCTTTCTTGTAGTATTTTTTGCAAAGTTAGTAGAATACATTTGTGTATAATGTATTCAACATTCATTTGACTTAGTCTTTATTATCTTTTTGCCCTCTTAATAGACTAACCTTACAACCTATAATTTCTACCACACCTTTTTACTCTAATTATCTCTTTACGTCTTCACATCCATATATTTAATTATCTTATGCCCAGCCACAAGTATTAAGGCCTTTGGCCCATATTTGTGGAAGGGACAAAGAGTTTAAAACCTCCTCCTTTCCTCAGCTATTCACATAATTCGTTATTTTTCATCCAACACACCATTCCTCTATTTAAATAATTAATTTCTAGCTTTCACTTCATTTGGATTGGTCCTCTTAGCAGGTGAACGTTGCGACATACGATTTTTGCTAAAACGTTTATTATACCCATTCCTCTACATTTTCACAATCATAATTTCAATTATTTTAGCCCAACTACAAATTGGGTATATTATCTCAAATATATCAATAGTCACAAACACATCAGGACAATATTATCATATATAAACATTTTATATTTTACAATGTTTTTAGTCATAAGGCACAACTGAACTTGTTTATTTAACTTAATACATTCAAGAAAGACAAATTCCACCTTGGTCCCATGGTGATCAGAAAACGCAGCAAATGTACTTTCTCATTAAACAACTGGCTTTTTAAAAGAAATATTTTGTCCCATGTCCAGATCATATCAGTTGTGTTAGTGTGGTTCACTTGAATTGCAACTAGCAACCAATATCTTAACTTATTTGAAGGTTCAGAAACTGGCTTTAGCCTCTACCCTTCACTTAAATCATCTGTCCCAACCTTCACTCCTAATTCATAGAGTGCATAACTGATCCTGCACCTTTAAATGTTCCTTCACATTTTATTTTATTACAAAGCACTTTAGTTCCATAGGGATAATAAACTCTATTAAAGTAGAGTCATTAATGAGTCATTACTATTATTAGCTACCCAGTAACTGTGAACTGAGCCATATGCCTTAATGAAAAACAGAATTACATAGGCTTTTATGAAACTCTCCAAGTAATTGCCATTACTGAATTATTTCTCTGTGATATCTTGCCTATCCATTAAAAAAATAAAAAAAGTTATGTTTTGTTTCCTGTATAACTATTTCTAGTGGTTTTTGGTTACATATTTTTAGATAATTTAAATAATTTGTACAGAAGTTTACAATTGTTCGGCATGTTGTGACTCGCTGGCATGTTTGAGGAAACTCCTAATTGCTACCATTCTTTGCTAACATTTCTAGTTGTGGTTATTTTATTGTATACTTTAGAACAACAGACGCACACTACAAAAAAAAAAGACGTTTTTCATAATGTGTAATTTGCAACCATGTACTTCCTCCTATTGCCCTTTACTCGCTCATTTGTGCATTTACATGCATATTAGCGTTAAAAGTTGTAATTTTGATTGGGCCATATTTTACATTATGTATATCTTACTATCTCACCCTTTTGTACATACACGTGTATATGTTACGGGCAATGTGTATAATTCTGTATAATGCCCGGGCAATGTGTATAATCGCATTCTGTACAAAGCCCGGGCAATGTCTGTAATCCTTTATTATTCTTGAAATGATCCGTTGGTCCGATCAGGGCTGAAATTCGTGCAATTTCAGAAAAAACGTACACTATACCTGGCAATGTGTTGAATAATGACAAGTTTTTTTTAAATTAGTCTCATCCTTTATTAGAGCAAGGCAAAGACTGCTGTGGCACTTGGAATTACAGAGCTGACGGGTAGCTCTGCGCGGGCATCTTTTTGAAATGCATTTGGTTTTGCAGTTGCATTTCTTATACCCCTGTGACCATGACAGACTTTTGTAAGATGACGCCTCCCTCAGAGAAATCAGTTTGCTATCCGCATTTGCCGTAACAGCAGTTAAGTCTAATAATCTTTCTTTGCATGGATGAAATTATGCACGCGTGTACTTGTGCTTGAGTTGGCCATGCTCAGAGCACAGTGTGTACAACTGATCATCTTCCACTCTCTTCACCACTGCTAAGATGTTGTTGAGGGACCCATGAGCACTGTCGATGTTGGGAATTGATAGACGGACCGTCTCTCCCACTTCAACAGAAGGCAATTGGTCCTGTGTTCGCTTCAACATTTTCTTAGACTGCTTTTTGAGGCATTCAGCAGCCCTTTTTCTGTTTTTTGCAATGGATTCCAAATGGATGCAAGTTAGACACTTGGATGATTTTGACCCTTTTTCTGTCAGTGGGTTTTTTTCGGATTCACTTTCCTCAGCCCGATGCGATGTTGGGTGGATTAGTCGTTCTGCTTTGTCTGGCAAACAGCATTGTCAATGCAAGTACCAAGTCGTCCTCTGAATGTATGCCGTCAACTTCCTCTGTGGGAATACTGATGGAAGTAAGGCCACAAGACTGCTTGTGAGCCAAACATCGCCTCGTAAGGGGACCTTTCTCTACCTGAATGCAGGTATATTGCACGGTTCTTCTGAAATTGCACAAATTTCATCCCTGATCGGACCAAGGGATCGTTTTAAGAATAATAAAAGATTATACACATTGCCCATACATTGTAGAGAATGCGATTATACACATTGCCTGGGATTATACACATTGCCCGTAACATATATACTGTATTAAAAAAAGAATACAGATTTATATGCGTTGATGTACAAAATTATAACACCCCCAGATTGCATATCTCTCCCATAAGTATTTTACTAAATACCATACCCTCCATCTTAGTCGGGAGCAGGAGACCAAAGGAACCTGGACCTCAGTGCTGACTTAGAAGATGGAGATTAAGATAAACCAAACAATTCTAACTGATCCTTCCCAAGGAGTCACAAATTAGCATCTTATAAGGTGGACGCTTTTTTGCCACCTTATTTCTTTCCCCTTTTCCCCTTTTTCTTTTCATTTCTCCCTATTTTATGTATTAATTGAATTTCCATTGTTTGAATACTCAGAGAAATTGCCTCTCATGTCCTAATATAAACAATGGCTTATGCTTGTTTGAATTTGTCAACCAGATAGAGACATTTTAAGAAAAGATATGATCTATTTTGATAATATTCTAGGTGCTTAATACCTCATTTAGAATCATAAAATAATTGCTTTATTGGATACTCTTAGATCCTGAGAATATGCCACTGTGTACATAAAAATTGTGCTTAGTGAACAAAATCCTGAATTCCTAGAGTAAGGATATAGTATAGATAAGAGGATAAAAAAGACAAACAAATGTAAGGGCCAAATAAATGCCTCCTGAAAGCCCCAAAACTAGTATCAAGCTTAGACAATCCTCATATATCAGAATAAACTGATGATTCTGTAATATACAGATAGACTGATAATCATAGGCTTGTCAGGATAATGTTATATAAAAGCACAAAAAATAACACTAAAAACAAAGAAAGGAGACAGAAAACACCAACTGGTAGAGTAATGATCAGGACTATATTAAAATAACTTATTAATGCAATCAAGGAAATATGCAAAGAAATGGATTTCACATATAGCAAGAAACAATATACTTGCAATTCAGGTTCCATGCATCAAAAATATTTCCAAAATAAAGAGTTGCAACCTGGTAGCCCTGTCATAGTCCAGTTGATTCTGCTCCAAGGGTAATAGTTATTGCCAACGGGCCGTTTCGTCCATTGTATGGACTCTCTCTGAGGCTGAGGATAAATAGAGACATGCTATAAATTTTAATCTGCTATATCCTTGCTAATAATTTAAATATGAGAGGGGAAATTAAAGTTAGAAAATTAAAATGTTAACAAGTAAATTAAGTTGATAATTGATTTTTATAAATTTAAGCTTGAAAATCATTTATTTTTAAATGAATAAGAAGACAAAAATTATTTACCTGATGCAATATTTTTTTTATTATTTTTTATTTCTCTCTCTTTAAAAAATCAGGGAAATTTATACAGTACATGTTTAGTTCGATTTAAAATGTGATACAAACTGCTATAATAATATTACCAAATTGTCTTCAATAAAAACATTGAAACACAAAATTATGGAGCAAATTACAATATTGATCCAATAAATGTGAAACACTTATGCAGAACATGAATTGAAGACATTGGTGTACATTTCAAGAAAGACACCTGACTTCTGTTATATTGGGATAGATTTATAAAAGTGGGATAAGTATGGATAAATTAGATTTTAATATCACAACTTTCCATTTTTTTTTGTGGATACTATTTACTTCTCCCCTCGCCCCTTTAAATGATCCCTTTTTGCACAAACCTTGATGTAATTTTTCATCCTTCCTTCTCGCTTATTAATAATATTTCTTGGTTACTGTCAAGCCCAACACAACATCAGCAATATTTGCCCCATCAATCATGTTGATGATCATGGAAATAAAATGAATAGGAGTAAATCACATCCCATGTGGCTTAACAATGACTTAAAGATCTTGATGAGGAAAAAGAAACATGCATTTAAATTATACAAGAAGGAGGGAACAGAGGCAGCTTTATGTGACTATAAGGAAATCAACAAGTCTTGCAAAAGGGCTATTAGACTGGCTAAAATAGAAAATGAGAAGTCAGTTGCAATGGAAAGTAAGACTAACCCTAAAATATTTTTTAAATATATTAATGGGAAGAAGGCCAGGAAGGAATCGATAGGACCATTACAATGTGACACAGGCCATCTGATAATTAGTGACCAGGAAAAGGCAGATGAGCTAAATAGGTTCTTTTCGTCGGTTTACACAAGGGAGGTACCAGTGGTTGGGACACCGCAACATAATGGGGCTACACTACCTTTACTAAATAATTGGTTAACGCAGGAAGAAATACAAAAGAGGTTGGAGAAAATAAATGTTAATAAAGCCCCAGGTCCTGATGGAATACATCCAAGGGTACTGAGGGAGCTGGGGTCTGTAATAGCCAAACCATTATATCTAATCTTTCAAGACTCACTCACTACAGGGTCTCTACCAGATGACTGGAGAAAAGCAGAGGTGATACCTATATTTAAGAAGGGATCTAGAGCAAATCTGGGAAATTATAGACCAGTGAGCCTCACTTCTGTAGTTGGGAAGCTTTTAGAAGGGTTAATAAGGGACAGAATACAAGAATATGTCTATTTGAACAGGATCATAGGTAGCAGTCAACATGGATTTATGAAGGAAAGGTCGTGTCAGACCAATCTAATTAGTTTTTATGAGGAGGTTAGTAGGAACTTGGATCAGGGCAACTCAGTGGATATAGTATTTTTAGATTTTTCAAAGGCATTTGATACAGTGCCACATGGAAGACTAGTGAGCAAACTAAGGGATACAGGAATTGCAGTAAATATCTGCTCATGGATCGAGAGCTGGCTAAAAGACAGGAAGCAAAGGGTTGTTGTAAATGGAACATACTCCGATTGGTCTAATGTGATAAGTGGGGTTTCTCAAGGTTCAGTATTAGGTCCTCTCCTTTTTAACATATTTATTAATGACGTTGAGGTAGGACTCGAATGTAGTGTCTCCATTTTTCCTGATGACACTAAGTTGTGCAAGGTAATAAAATCAGATAATAATGTACTTTCCCTACAAAAGGATTTGCATAAATTAGAGAAATGGGCGGCTAAATGGCAGATGAGATTTAATACAAATAAATGTAAGGTTATGCATTTGGGAAGGAACAATAGCCAAGCAATCTATAATCTTAATGGAGCAAATCTAGGGGTATCAGATATTGAAAGGGATTTGGGAGTACTAGTGGACAACCACCTAGGTAACAGCGCTCAAAGCCAAGCAGCGGCTGCAAAGGCAAATAAAATATTAGCATGTATTAGGAAGGGTATAGAAGCCAGGGAAGAAGATATAATTCTGCCACTATACAAATCTCTAGTACGCCCTCATTTGGAATATGGAGTACAATTTTGGGCACCACCTCATAAAAAAGACATTTTAGAGCTGGAAAAAGTACAGAGAAGGGCTACAAAACTAATAAGGGGAATGGAGGGGCTAAGTTATGAAGAAAGACTAACAAAATTAAACTTATTTTCGCTAGAAAGAAGGTGTCTAAGAGGAGATATGATTACATTATATAAATACATCCAGGGTCAATATAAGGCTTTGTCAAGTGAACTTTTTGTAGCAAGAGATTATCAACTGACAAGAGGACATCCTTTGAGGTTAGAGGAAAAAAGATTTCACCTTAAACAAAGAAAAGGGTTCTTCACAGTTAGGGTGGTTAAACTGTGGAATTCTCTACCAAAGGAGGTGGTGACAGCGAATTCGATAGACAACTTCAAAAAGGGGTTAGATATATTTTTGAATAAAGAGGGCATTCAAGGCTATCCTAGATAACTAGCAAGGAATATTGATCCAGGGAGAAATTTGATCGCCAGTTTCTGGGGTCAGGAAGGAATTTTGCTTTTTTTTCCCTTATGAGACAATTGGCAAAGTTTCAATGGGGTTTTTTTTTCTGTTTGCCTTCCTCTGGATCAATTAACAATTAACAATAATAATAAATAGTCCACATTAAAAAAGATCGATAGAGATCTAAAAAGGTTGAACTTGATGGACTAACTCTTTATTCATCCTCCAATACTATACTATTAATAATTATTTAATCAATAATTTAATTAATAACTAATCCGCATATCGCAGATCAGAGGAGATCTTAACAGTTTGAACTTGATGGACTGAAAGTCTTTTTTCAACCTTAATTACTATGTAACTATGTAACTATGTTGTCTGCAACTACATTGACATGACATGCATTGTCATCACCTTCTCCTCCTGACCTGATGAAGGACAATCAACTAACATTTTTGTAAATGTAATTTATGAGTGAGGATCAGTAATGCAACACTCAGACAACAAAAATGTTGAACAACCAGTGAAGACAGCTACAAATGCATTATTTAATTATAACATCTCTCCAACTTTGGGGCTTTACACCATTCTTCCTGAAGCTGTTGAAATTGTAGATATTATATTTCTACTTTTGTTTGTTCATCCTGATATTCTTGATAAACAACAAACCACACTGGAAAAAGTAGTCAAACTGTTAAAGGTATATCTAAGTTTCTAAGTTCTTACCTTTTTCTAATCTAACACATTCTGCTTATATCAGACACACACATTGCATTGATTAATTCTATACACACACAGATTTTTGTAAATTTCCAAATAAAACTTGTTTTCCACACCCCACCTGATGCATACCAATAGAAAAACTGCATTCAAATACAGATTTTAATCCCTTACTAACCTTCAAGCCAGTAGCAGCTCAATGCAGAGATCAACATCTATATGCTTTTTTCTGCTGTCAGTTTTCTTTTCATACTTTGGAAAAAGACTACACCACAAAGTGTATAATAACATGTTTTCTTTATGTAAGTATTTATAGGGACAATATAAAAAATTATTTTGGCAGGGTCGCCTTTTCCAATATTTCTTTTAGGAGCATTGTTTGTTTCTTCTTCATGTATTACTGTGTCTGTAACTATTGTGATACCATGTACATGGTTGCAGCTACAAAAAAAGTATACACAAAATTCATTAAAATATTCCAATATATAGAAATTGCATTTAATAAAGTTTTAATAAGTGGCAAGAGCCAAGATTGATTCTCAATCATATGTCTTCAGACCTGTTAATCACTTAGTTTGAGGAAATCCACATCAGGAGTACATTTTGCATATACCGGATCATAGTACAATTTCTTCATACATTCATGAATGTTCTCACTTGCAACATTTAATAGTTATGACATGCCCTTTAGATATGCAGTGGTACACTATAGTGTTTGATTTACATCTGTATCCCTAGGCAGAGGTTCCTCATTACTCCCTCATCTACTCCATTTACTTTACTTCTGTTCACAGTCTTCAGAGATAAATAGTTATAAATAGTTTAAATAATTCTTCCATCCACTCACATTTATCTCTGCATATGATAAAGACGTGATTGGATGTATACAGAATAGAAGAAAAATGGACAGTTAACTACATGACTGTGTGGGAACCTACTTTAAGCATGCACTTATTGATAAATCTTTTATTGTGTTTGCTATACACACACACACACATATATATATGTATATATATATATATATATATATATATATATATATATATATACTGTATATTTATATATATATATATATATATATATATATATATATATATCAAATCTCCACAAAAACTTATGGTAGGAAAATTAGGGTAGGGCTGCCAAAGCTCAAAGACACCATGTATATAACCATGTGTAAGGAGCACAAAGACCTGGACCCCGGAGCAACAATGATCGTTCATAATTTCCTACATCCAGGTTGGTTTACATTTGGAGAAAGTCAAAGGAAGCCTTTAACCAGCAATTTCTGTTGCCAACTGTTAAACATGGTGGGAGTGCATAATGATAGGGCAGCCATCTCATAGGATTGGTTAGGTCTGATGATTGCTCTGCATGGTTTATAATGGCCAAGCAATATTAGGGCATTTTACTTGGTGCCCCTATGTTGAAAACACTGTTCCCTCATGCTGTTCTAATATTCTAGGATGATAGTGTCCCAATACACACTGCTAAACAAACTCATGAATGATTTCATAAAACAATGATGAAGTTAAATACCCTCCATGGCCTCCACAATCACCAGACCTAAACATCAATGCATATGTTTGAGGAAATCCACATCAGGAGTACATTTTGCATATACCGGATCATAGTACAATTTCTTCATACATTCATGAATGTTCTCACTTGCAACATTTAATAGTTATGACATGCCCTTTAGATATGCAGTGGTACACTATAGTGTTTGATTTACATCTGTATCCCCTGAGAATTTCTGGAGTGCAAAGTAGATTTCCACCAAGTTTATCCCTTAAAGCACTGCTTGAAGGGGTTTCATTGTACTGTATATACCTGATTTATCTGCTGTTGATATGTGCTGCTTCTTCACTGTCTATAATATATTGCATTATTTAAATAAATAGCACATACACACAAATACATACACATAACGATAAAGACTATACAATTCCACCGCATGCCAGCTTTAAATGAAACATTACTCCTAAACTTTCTGCCTATAATTTCACATATCAATCGTATTACACAAGTACCTTGAAATAGAAAGGTCATGAACTGCTATGACAGGTTAACAGAGTAAGAATACAATGGTCTGAGCCCTCCCCCTTTTACACCTTTTGGTAAGCTCTTTAGAACAGAAGCCAACAGCTAGTTTACATAGCAATAGTCCCATTGTGTGGCTCGCTTCCACCTGCAAAGTGGTGCTTAGCTTTTCCTTCTTTTTTTACTGGAAATATATGACAGCACAGATTTCAGCAGAATGAAGAAAAAAGCTAAAAATGTTTTGTGGACATTATTGGCAGTTTTTGTATTGCTTTCTGCTCAAGGTAAGGTGTAAAATCAACAAATGAAAATGTTTGTTAAAATGATTTCTATTTTAATTATGCTGATTATATGTTGCTACAATTCTTGCCAACACAATCATATAAACTATATGAAACGCAGTGTATTATATTTACATGTTAGACATAGGCCCATCTAAAAGTTATACATTCTAGACAGGAAGTCATGGTGAGCAGATTTCAGATTATGCGATAATGAATTATGTATGGCATTTATATAAGCATTTATTAGCATACCCATTCAAAGAGGAATAATTGTTTTAATTAAAACAGTGCTTGTCAGGAAGATTATTTTGACTGTATATTATATGGGAAGTTATATCTACTCTTGTGCCTAAAGCAAATGTGCTTTGTGCATTGTTGGAGTACCATGTTTATGCTTATTACATTTCCCATTGTCCCATAAATTTATAAGATTTATTATGGTGATAAAATCTTGTAATTGGACTGACCATTTCTTTTAGTGTAGGTAAGTGAATGGCACTGTCAAGTTTGGCATCTTGTCATTTGTGTTTTGTAGAAAATATTAATGTATTAACTATGCATCTGATTTAAGGGATTGTCATTAGCATGGATGGAATTGTTATGGAGCAGATATTGTCACACCCTAAATTAATCCTTCTGGGCTATGTAAGAATATGTTCTAGATACAATAGTTCCTCCAAACAACTTGGGAACAGATTTCCAGATTGCTTAGTCCTCAATGCTCTCACCACACACCTTTAGAGAATACTACCATACACCTGAGTGGTAAAATACTCTGTAACCTGTTAGTATGTCACTCAGATTACCATAAGAGCTTGAATTATGTTTTTTTCTTTTGCAATGTGAGATAATCATAGATCAGAACTAGCTCTTATTGAAGACATGTTTGGAAACCTAGAGATGTCACACATAATGTATAGAATGCACCATACTATAAAACTCACTTGAGAGTAATTTGGTCACAATATTATTATTTTATAAACACCAACATTTTACATAGGACAATTTACAAAAAAATATCAAAAGTAAAATTAGACATTAGATAAACCTATGCAAAGTTTATCTAGGATTTGCATGTGAGTACTTCATGTATTCCCAACAGCCATTTAGGTATTCGTTGTTCTCTGGGATTTGAGTACTCTCGCTTCCAATCTAGAGTCGTATAATGAATTAAATATATTACATTAGGTACTATTTTTACCTAGAATTATTGCACCAGCATTGATATCAAATGTTTTTAAATTGTAATATTTTTTTTTTAAGGCCATTTTTCCTTGATTGTGCTTTGTTTCACAGTGTTCCAGTTTATCAAGTGTAATATCACAAATATGTTTATTTTGTTCTTGATGGAAACCAATGAAAGAGACCTCATGGGGCCATATTCTATTAGCTACTTGCAAATGCCTAGAACTCATACATTTGGCTTTGGGTGTTTGTTTTTTTCATAAATGTTTATATGCATTCTATTGACTTAAGAATTAATCAGTGCCAATAAGTAATATTTTCTGGATATGTAGCAATATTAAGAGTGATTTTAAGTGTGTATAAATTTACGAATTGGGCAATAGAATATTGCCCATAGTTTGTTATTTAATGATTTTGTAAAACTCATACTATAATCACACCAAATATTAGTCTAAGAACTATGCAACAGCATAGAAAAAGTAACTTTGATGATGCACAGTATGTAATCCACAAGCTATCCTTTGTGGAGTGGAGACATTTAATATTAGCAGAGTTACTAAACTGTCTTTATTATGTATTTGCTATAGGATGCTTTGATTTACTGTTGGACAATCATATATCCATACAATGATAATAATAATAATAATAATAATAATAATATTTAACTATATTTTCTAAAAGTAAATATTTTATTACGTACTGAAGAAAATGTTGATTGTAATAGATAACACCTTCTAGAGAATCAACCTTAAAAAAAAAATTGGATGAATTACAAAGCTTTCAAAACCCCATAGAGTTTTCAAGTGCCTTGCTTGAAGAAAAAAATCATTAGGTTTACAAAACTCTTCACATATTTCTTCATGCAATCAATTATTGAATATATCTGATTATTGAAAAGGTTAGCTGAAAATAAAGACAGAAAGAAAGAGCATTTGGGATTTTTTTTGTGTGGAAGAAAAATATGTATTTTTGAAAGCTCTGCACAACACAGTCATGGCAACCAGTGCTAACTAGGTACAAATTATACCCAACAAAAAATACAAAATTCCAAGCAATGGACAATGTGCCTTGCAGGCTATTGCCTACTGTAATTTTCAGTCTTACATTCCTATAGAAGTAACTATAAACAATGAATATCAAAGTCCAGTGCTTTGGTGTCCTTTATGTTGTTTGGGACAATAGTTCCCACACTGTACAGGTAGACAAACGTGTCTGACCAGAACTTCTGTCCAGTGAAGAACGTCTTTCATTCAAGATAGGCCTGCAGCAGTTTTCAGAACTTCCATAGGATAAACAAGCTTTCTGTGACCTAAACAACATTTCATGAAAACAAGTATATCAAAAAGACTTGCTCTGGATACATTTATTGGCAAGTACAAATAAATGAATCCAGAGAAATGTGATCTCTGCAAGATAGATAGTTTCCAAATGAAAAAACTCATTTTAAATGATATATACTTTTATGTGAAAACACATGTTTTTTTACCTGTCCATTTAAAATTTAATATTGTGTTTTGTAGATGTTGAAGGTGTTTTTTATTGGTAGAGCAGGAAATGTATATAATAATTAATTGTTATGTAGCTAATACAAATTAACCAGGTAAGATTATGTTTTGACCACAATATGTGAGGTTAGTTATGTTTATAAGGGGATGAATAGAATGCAGTAATATTTATTCCTAAATATTCCAATGTGTTTTAATGCCATTGCAAATTATTATTTGATTTAAGAATACTGTATTCTGCAGTCACTGGAATAAAAAGAAATTGTCATTATTTTACTAGTATGGGAACTGATTTATGAGGATTTATCAAAGTTAATAATAAATCATCTCCATATATACTAACCTTATATTCTTTCCTTAGTGATGTAATGCTCTTCAAGCCTCGGTTTAGCTTAAGCTTTTTCGAAAGTGTCTCTACACAAATAGTGAATATAAATAGCAAAAAAGGGGACAGCCCTGTCTAGCACCTTTTGATACTTTGAATGTTTTACAGACAATATTTGTCTCGTAAATTGTGACATGGGGTAATAGTTGCTCTGAAAAGTTGTTTTCCGTCTATCTCTTGGATGTAGTCAAAAAATATCTATTGATGAAGTGTGTCACATTATAATAATGCAGTCGGTTTCCAAATGAAAAGCCTCATTATTTATAGGTACAACAAAATGAATCAAGAAGAATATTTAATTGTGATTTTTGATGAATAAACGATACTTTAAAAATATATTAGAATAGCAAGATTTAATAATAAGAAAACACACATGCAGACATTAGTTCTTCACTTATAAATGAAAACAAATAAATGGCACCAGTCAGCAATGCTTGGTGGATGGTAATAGTTTCAATCAAAGCAGATCTTTTTTCTACATGCATATCTGTCTCTTTTTTGTTCTAGAAACTGTGTGCGTATCATAAGCCAACATGTTCCGTTTTCCACTATTACTATAGAAGATAAGTTACATTTCTTTGATCAGTGTTCAAGACACCCCAACAGGACAGGATTTATGGGCACCTCTGGCTCTAGTGGGTCAGCCAGTGATTGCTTTAGATTGACTCACTCAAGCTCAAGCAGATACAGAACATATTTAAATCCTGGTGCTGATGACCATGTTACTCTCAGCAAGGAGGTTGTAATGCTAAAGTAGGATATGAAAATATACTTGGAATAATGGTGAAGTTTAGTCCTGGAATATAAAATTAAGCAGGTAAAACGTTAGTAGAATTCTGTCAAGGTAAGTCTCTGGTCATAGCAAACACCCTCTTCTAACAGCCTTGAGGCGACTCCACACACATAGACAGCTCCAGATGGATAATATAGAAATTGACTATATACTAGATTGACTTTATACTTTGTAGCCAAAGATGGTGGCCAAAACAAGTCAGCCAAAACAAGACCTGGAGCTGACTGCGACTCAAACCATGTGCTGCTTATTGCAAAGTGCAGAATTAAACTGAGGAAAAGAGGGTAAATAATCAGTCAAGCAGATACAAAATAAATAATACCCCCTGTGAATATGCAATAGATAGATAGATTCAAAGGACTAGACATGGTAGATAGAATGCATTAAGAACTTAGGACAGAAGCTTGTGACCTTGTCCAGAAAATAGCAGCAACAAATCTCTCCAAAAGAAAGAAAACTAAGAAGTCAAACTGGCTATCTGATGAGGCTCTGAAAGTAGCCCAGAAAAGAAGGAAAGAGAAAGATGGTGCTATTTAAGTGTTGCTAGCATTATGCCAACAAATTTTAAAAACCCAACATTGGCCGATAAACTGGAAATGTCAGTGTACATCCCAATTTATTAACTTATGTGCAGAATATATCATTTGCAAGGCCATGCTGGACAAATCCAAAGGAATCAATTTTGTTGGGAGGAATAACAACTTTTTAAAGAAGAGAATCACAATTTTTATCTTGCACTCATAATTATTAGAACTTGACTTTTTTTTAATTTCCTTTCAAAACTCTGAGGACATTAGAGCAAGGACATACACAAAAATAATTTGTTAAACAAATTGACTGGTTTGTCCAAAAAGGTTGAAATATTTCTATTTCCAAAACTACCCATTTTGTAGCCATCATTTATTTAAAACAAATAATGTACATAATTGCCCACCAATTTATATATCATGGTTGAGTAACTATTTCTGGTAAAAACCTTAAAAATATACCAATCTAAAGATTCCCTTAATAAATATATTGACATTTTTTCTCTTGAAATAATTTTCTTATGATGTTATCAGAAATTCTTAATGCTCTTGTATTTAGATATAATATAATCATGATGTCATTATTTCTTGCATTTTATAACCTAAGTACTTTAGGGTCTTTAGATTGGACGAAATAGTATTAGGGTAATTACATAACATAACCTACTCAAGAAATCTACTTAAGAAAATAAACTATTACTAATTTCTGTGCAACAGTAAAAATTGTAAATAAAGGAATAAAACAACCTCAGATACGAGCATGATACTACTCTGATGGATGAAAGTGAGGAGGAACTAAATTACCTATTAATGAGAGTGTAGGAGAGTGCAAAAGCTGGTCTGCTGCTGATCATTGTGAAGATCATGGCAAACATTAATCTCAATTCCTGGGAAATAGATGGGGAAGAAGTGGAGAAAGTAACAGATTTTGATTTTCTGGGCTCCGAGATCTCTGCAGCTAGTGACTGCATCCATGAAATCAAAATACATTTGCTTTTGGGAGAAAAGCTATCATCTGGACAAGCTATTACACAGTATATATATTACACTTTCAAAAAAGGTCCTCATAGAACTATGAGTATTCCCAGTAGTAAAATATAGATGTGAGAGCTGAACCATAAGGGAGTCTGAGCATTGTACAATTTATGCCTTTGAATTGTGGTGTTGTAGAAAACTGCTTAGAGTCCATTGGACATCAAAAAGATCCAGTCAATCAATGCTTCAAGGAAATCAAGCCAAACTGTTCACTGGAAGGTTTGATCATGAGGCTAAAGCTAAACAAATTTGACCATATCATGAGGCTTCCCTGGAGAAAACTCTGTTGCTGGAAAAGATTGAAGACACACAATGAAGTGGCAGCAGAGGTGAAGATGGATAGATGAGGTCATAAAAGCAATGGACATGAGCTTGAGGGAGCTCTGAATGGATAGTGGCAGACAGATGTGTCTGGCATGCTTCAGTACATAGGGTGAACTGAAAGACTAAAGAACAAAAATACTGATAGAGATAGCTCTGTAAGTAAACAATAATTAGCAGTTTTTATCGGTATGGAAACTTTGTCAAACATTTCAACTTTAATTACAAAGATGTATTTGACAACTTTGTACTTGAACACTGTACCAATGCAAGATATAATATACACACTGATATATAATGCCATACATTTGAGTAACATAATGCATTGTTTGTTTCTTTTGTTCAAACTTAGCTTCTAGCAAATACTTCTGTAAGAAGAAGCACAAGTTACCACTTTGTAAATATAGTAACAGAATATCACAATGTCAATTATCAGATGTGGGCCCTGAAGAAAACAAAGGACTAAACAATGAGCATAAAATAATTTTTAGAGAAATATTAATTTTAGAAGAGCCTGTGCATCTTCACTGCTGATTGCTGACTTAGGAACACTCTTAGAATCCTGATGTTAGTAAGGGATATGAATATCAACAGCACAAAGACGCACAGGCTCTGTATATATACATTACAGTATCTCACAAAAGTGAGTACACCCCTCACATTTTTTCTAAATATTTTATAACTAGCGAATTGCCTGTCAAAAAATGATGCTTTTTGGATGTTTTTTTGGTTATTACAGTGGCTTTTGCTGTCATTGTAAGGTTGCCACTGATCTGCTTTTTGAACTTGTTGCAAGTCTGTCCTGGTGTATTTTGTGTGGTGTGATTGGCATTGGTTGTGAGGCGCGCGGGTAATGTCTTTTGTGTTTATTGCGATAAGTTTAAAAAAAATTTTTTTTTGTGTATATGTATTTTTGTATGCCAATGAAATAATGAATAAATTAATATACTTTACCTATTTCTAAGTAATATATGCAGGAAGCATTGTGCTGAAGAGCTGACAATCTGTTTCGATGTTCCTGCAGCATACAATGTAGGTTTGCAGTGTTGTGGAGCTGAGGTGTAAGTGTCAGCAATGTGTGCAGTGTGTAGTGTAAATAGGCTGCGTGCGCGTGGGGAAAGCCGTTAGTGTAGCTGTGTACTTCCGCATTGTGTAAGTTAGTGTTGTAAAATGGTGGCGAATGTGTATGTGGTATGCGCATGTGTGGATGATTTAGCATCCTTGCTAAAAGTGCATCTTTACCTCAAACAGCTTTTTTGAAAAGCTGTATGTGCTTGTTGGTGTTTTGCGGCTTTAGGGTTGTGTAGCCTCGTTTTTGTTTTTTTCGGGGGACATTTTTTCTCTTGCTTAGAGGATTTTCGGGTGTCTAAACTCGGGAATTTGGACTTAAATGGAGGTGTAACCTCACTTGCAGAGGTCCTGGGTTGCCCCCCTTGCTGTGTGTAAGCTTTTTATATATGTTTTGTGTGTATTTATTGTGTTTTTAATGTTTTCAGGTGCGCGTGGTTCGGCCGTTATGGTCGTAATTTTGCAAGTACGTAATGGGTTGTTTTCTAAGTCCCACGTCTCGTATTTATTTTGGCTAAGTCCATAAATTTTACCTTGTAAGAGCCGCGGTTCGTATTTTGGCGCTTGTGTATGTGTTTGTAATCGCTTGTGAGGCGCCGTAGAGCCTCCAACTCCGCAAATGCGGCCTGCAATGAGCCGAAGGCCGACGTTGGAGCCTCCACCTTCTGCAAATGCGGCTTTGCGAGGGACGCAGTTCTGACATGACAACGATTCGTAGTTTGACAACTAATATATGTGATACCTTTTTAATGTGACAACACTGAAGAAATGCCACTCTGCTACAATGTACAAAAGTACTAAGTGTACAGCCTGTATAACAATGTAAATTTACTGTCCCCTCAAAATAACTCAACACACAGCCATTAATGTCATATATATAAACATTGCTGTCAAATTGAAAAATATAAAAAAGTTACAGTATATTTGTGAATATCATACCCTAGAATTATCACAAAATTGTAGTCACACATTGCATTCATGTATTTTAAATGAGTTGTTTCTAAAAATCACAGTTTAAGGTAGAAAAGTATTGGTAATTTGATCTAAAAATAATTTAAACAAAGGGAATATAAAAACTATTTAACTATGTAAAATAGTGTTGTTTGCAGTTACCACGGGACTAGACAGGCCATGGCAGTTGGAAGTCAGCTAATGACAATCTATTGTGTAGAACTAGAATTCAACTAACTAATGCTGAAGAGGCCTGTAGCAATTTATGTAAAACATGTATTAAAGATAAACCTGTGCAACCTGCTTTCAATTTGTTTGGTGTTGCTTGAAAGTTTGAAATGGCAAAAGTTTGCTCAATATTACTTATTAATGTCAATATTGCTTTTAACGGATATCACAGATTTTATGTATTCACAAATGTTTCCACATTCCTTGAAAAAAAAGAGCTTGGATACAATTCTGCACTATCTCCTCTGGCAATATATTTTGTTTTCTACCCACTAATCTAAGATAGATAGATAGATAGATAGATAGATAGATAGATAGATAGATAGATAGATAGACATACATTGGAAATATGTGCTTGTGGATAGAGGAATTAATAATTTCTGTTGTTCTTAGGTCACGTCCTGAAAATAGTATCATGGGGGTGTGATTTGTATCAACTGATGGGTGTCAGAAGATTTTGTTTGTTGTCTTGATAATTGGGTCAAATTGAAATTTACACCATGCTCCTTCATCCTGACAGGAAATAATCAATTTCTTAATGCTCTGCACCTTGTTTTCCAACAGAAATAGCAATACACATACTTATCTGTCATGGATACAGGTTATAGACAGCAAAACTTACAAAAATGCCAAGCAATGGCTATTGCCTACTGTAATTTTCAGTCTAACATTCCTATAGCAATTTAATATACTTACGGTATATATAAAATACTGTAAACAATACATTTCAAACTCCAGTGCTTTGGTGTCCTGTATGTTGTTTGGGACAATGAGCAGACAAAGATGTCTGTTCAGAACTTCTTTCATTCACAATTACCCCGTAGCAGTTTTTAGGATAAGCAAGCTTTCTGTACCCAAAAAATAATTCCATGAAAATAAGTAAATAAGAGAATTATAGACATATAGGGCCCTGCTAAATATATAGTTCCCCTTCTGGATAACTACCTTGTCATGGTGAAGAGGCTTGTGTACTTCAATGAAGCTGTGAGGTTCACCCAAGATGGGCAGGCCATAGCAGAATGGTCAGACAAATCACGGCCCACTGGAGAAGGAACTGGCAACCCACTCCAGTATCTTTGCCATAAAAACCTTATGGATTGGCACAACCAGAAACAGGAAGCGCCTGCTGTGCTGTGGTCGATAAGGTAACATTTGTTTTAACAAACCAACAACATTAGCAGCTGGCTAAGCTATGAATATAAACAAATTATGAATTTAAGAATTTATAATTTTGTTAGGGACAAAATATTAGTTATCATTAAAGCAAGACTTTAGTGAAAAAGTAAAGACTGTATATATTAATTCAAATTTGTTAGAACATCTTGCAAATTATCAGGTGAACTTCTTCAAAAGAGTACTGTATGTCACTCCAGTACTTTAAATGTGCCGGGGTGGACTCCTACACTACAAAATAAAAAAAACAATAAACATGTTTTTAAAAAGTTGACTGCACTGGGCCCCCTCCCCCCAGAGCTGGGCCCCTGCTTGCATGGTTGTAGTTCAACCTGGGGTACTTGTATTTCTTTCTTTACCTTTCTTAATTTCCAAATCCAGGAACATCATTAGGTCATTAGGTGATGTTTAGGTCAAACTAAGTTGATACTGCAACTGGGTACATCTGTGTTATGTGTCTACAACTCCAAATCTAGCAGGATGACAATATATCTGCTTTGATTTACTACTGTATTGCTCTGCTTTTGTTGTACAGTACTTCTACAGTTATGTACTTAGGATACCAAGTAATGGCTGTTGCCTTTTGATTTTTTTCATTATTCAGATCAGATGTAACATAAGGCCCATACACCACTCAAGAGGTAGTTAAGAGGTAGTTCTAGGGCACTGTTTATTTGTTTGTTCATTGGTTTTTGTGTATGATGAACACTTGTTTTGCTGAAGTCATTGTAGCTGGGGGTGGGTCAGGCTACTAAATATACTTCTGTTATTATACATAGTTCAGTCATGAGCTACACCGGAGTTCAATTTAATTAAAGGGAATGAGTGGTCCTTGTGGCTTTACCAGTGTATGTGGTTTGTGGTACCACATACCTAAATGTTGGAGAGGAGTCCTAGATTAATAGAATAGTTGACCTCTCTAAAACACTGAATAAATGGGTTAAGATACTAAGAAAGTGAATGCAGCCACTAAGTCTTCAGAAAAGCCACAATTCACTGTGTGGGGAAAATATGTAAATTAAGGGACAACATTCAGAGTAAGTGATTTGTGTGGAAAGGTAATCTGCTGTACTTGTTGTGAGTTCCAAAATGAGCTATGTTAGGAGTAAGGGGAAGTTATTTCCCAACGCACAGAACATGATGAGGCCCCTATGGAAAGGTTCTGACGCCCACATGAGGCCCCTGCATCACATTTTGCCCATCGCTGATCTAGGCTCTAATTTGCTACCTTTTTAGTTTGCTCATCACTGATCTTAACTTTAATTAAATGTTCTCCCTTTTTCATTCTTTTCAATCAAGACTGTATGTGGTTCATATACTTTTTTTAATATATAACACTAAAATGTATTAATCATATTCTTTTCCAGTGTGGGTTTCCCTTTTTCTGGTATTTTAGTCAATGTAAAGTGACACAGCAGAGGTTCCAAATATGGTATAATTTGAACATTAAAAAACTTCTATTATTACTAAAGTGAACTAACACAAAGTTTATCATTTTGAGCTGTCAGACAGCCGAGGGAGGGCCCCTACACTACAGAAAATATGTTAAATACATTTATTTTACACAATACAGTCTGCACTGGGGCCCAACAGCTGCACCGGTGGTAGCTCCACCCATGCTTTCTGCATCTTGAAGATAAAATCATTGTTTTGTTTTTGAGAGGCACTGGTTGTCCCATTGAAATACTTCAGTTGAATTAGATTTCATGTAACTTGTGGTATTTCTTTCTTTATCCAGGAATACCAGGTATCTAGGAATACCATTAGCAGTACTTTTTATGCAAACTTTAGGCCAAGCGAAGTTGATACTGAAACTGGGTACATTTGTGTTATATGTCCAACACCCCAAATCTAGAAGGATGACAACATAAAATGACAATATATATTGTCTGATTTACTACTAAATTGCTCTGCGTTTGTTGTATAGCACTTATGCGGTTATGCACTTAGGATACCAAGTAATGGCTGTTTTCTTGTTGACTACAAACAAGTCATTAGTAATATCATAAAAGGAAATGATTCCGTTCTGATGTAAGATTAGGTCCACATTCCACTCTAGAGCTAGCTCCTAGGGCAGTGTGTTTATTTGTTAGTTCGTTCATTTGTTCTTGTATATGATGAACACTAGGTTTACTGAAGTCATGTACTCCTGTTATCTTAAATCGTTCATGACCTACACAAGAGGTCGATATACTTTAAGGCAGTGCTTCTCAACTCCGATCCTCAGGGCCCACCAACAGTTCACATTTTAGGTATATCCCTGCTTTAGCATAGGTGTGCTAATCAGAGACTCAGTAATCCTGTTTAACCACCTGCTGAGCCTCTGCTTAGCTGACCTGTGCACTAGCAGGGATATACATAAAATCTGAACTGTTTGTGGGCCCTGAGGACTGGAGTTGAGAAACACTGCTTTAAGGGAATGAATGGTCCTTGTGGTTTTACCAGTTCAACTGGCTTCTAGGATCAGTTAAGTAGCCGGATCATCTACATTTTTGGAGAGGCGTGCTAGATTAATAGATCATTTCACCACTCTGAAACACTCAATAAATGGATTAAAATACTAAGAATGTGATTGCAGCCACCAAGGCAACAGAAAAAACACAATAATCGTTCCATAAAATACAAGATATTATGTTTGGAAAATTTCTATTTTAATAAAAAATATAAAAAAAATACTTTTGAGATTTCTGTCACTTTGCTTCATAGGTTCTCATGAATGAGCTGTAATGAGCTCTGCACAGAATTCAATAAACTCTTTTAGTATTAGCTGTAATAACAAGACACAAGAACGTGGACTTTCTAACATTGCATTTATATTATTATTATTTAATACATATAACTCCAGTAACAATATTTGTAAAAGTAACTGACACGTATTGAGCTGATTTTTGAACTTTGAATCCTGGAGGCAACAAAAAGTGTGCTTCTTTAGAAATCACTTCATTAATATGTATTTCAACTGTATGATCCATTTTATTGCAAGTCCCATATGTGAAGCATTTGATAAAATTAAATATACCATATTTACAGGATTCTAATCCGCACCTTTTTCAAAGAAAATCGGCTCTGTAATTTGGGGTCACACTAGAAACGATAGCACACTAGAATCAATGGCAAAAACTGCAACACTGCTCTTAGATTAGAAGTGGCTCCTTCAAAGAGACTGAGAGCCCAGCACACAGACAGCGTCCATATGGGCAAATAAAAACTTTAAAAAAAGAGAGCACAGTGCAATAAAGTGCAACATTACCTACAGAATATTTTTTGTTGCTAGGTAAATTCAGCACTTAAAGGATCACTGCAACTTTTTGTGGTAATAAATTTTTTTTGCCAAAAATGGCTGAGAAACAGAAAATAATGTCATATGATGTAAAATTCCATGCAAAGTTATTTTTTCTGCTGAACAAAATGGAAACAGACAAGCTTGAAGAGAGTTTGGTGTAGCGGAGAGCAATGTCCTCTTGTGGTGACAAAACAAATTGGCAATATCTGCATGTAAAGCAAATAGGAAGAATTCACTGGCCCACGCAAAGGAACAAATCCTGATGTAGACCAAGAAGCTTTGGAATTTGTACAGGAAGTAAGAAAGAACGGGCTACCTGTGACAAGTGAACATGTTAGAAATAAGGCTAAAGATGTGGCTATAGCTTTAAAGATACCAAAGGATGAATTTAAAGCCAGTCGAGGATGGGTGGTTCGTTTTATGAAGCACGCGGGTTTATCTCTACGGCACCGCACAACAATATGCCAAAAGCTTCCTGCAGATTTTGGAAAAATGCTTCAATCATTTCAAAGCTATGTAATTTAGCTCCATAAGAGAAAACTTTTCTTGATGGGACACATTGGCAATGCGGATTAGACACCAGTTTGGTTAGATATGCAGCGTAACTACACAATTGCAAATAAAGGGGTAAAAGAAGTGACCATAAAAACTTCAGGATACAAATAACAGCGGGTAACTGTGATGGTGGCAATCAAAGCAGATGGTGGCAATTTTCCTCTGTTTCTAATTTTCAAATGAAAAACAGCACCCCAAGACCACTGCAAACGAAAACCTCTTCCCTAATGACGTCATTGTCAGAAACCAAGAAAAGGGATGGATGACTGAATCTTTAATAATAGACTGGCTTAAAAATGTTTGGGAACGACGTCTAGGTGCTCTTTTAAATTCGCCATCAATGATTTGTCTGGACGCATTTTGTGGCCATCTGACAGGTACAGTTAAAAAAAAAAATACAGCCTGAACAGAGAGCTTGTTGGAATTCCTGGAGGGATGACATCTGTTTTACAGCCCTTAGATGTCAATGTAAACAAACTATTTAAAGCCAACATTCATAGGCAGTATGAGAATTGGCTTTGTCAGCCGAACCGGGAACTGACGCCGACAGGGAAAATAAAGCGTGCTGCTCCTCATGATGTTGCTCACTGGGTTTCTACAGCTTGGAGAAGTATCAAGGAGCCTCTAATTGTGAAATCTTTTAAGAAATGCTGTATTTCTAATGCAATATAATGACATCTTCTGGAGCAAATCCGAAGATGACGAAACAAACATTAGTGAATCTGATACTGACGTCTCTAAAGATACTGATGATGAGGGGAGTAATGAAGACGACAAATAGTGCTGATATTGTTAATTACCAGAATGCTAATTGCTGGTATGTTGTCATTACTGTTAATAAAACTACCTTAAGGTGGTAACATAAACTCACTGTTCTGTACTTCATGTACAAATGACAAATGCGCATTACATTCGCCAGCAAAAAAGTTTTTTGATTCTTGGGTACCAAATTTTGGAATGCACATTAGATTCGATGGCGCACTAGATTCTCGTAAATACAGTAATTAGAGTGAGCAAAAAAGTCTGAAGAAATGCTGAGAAAATCTGTAAATGTTTTGCATGTTTTTTATCTATTTTATAAATGTTGCAGCTGATGAAATTAACCTAATGTTATTTTGAAATCAAAGGGACACTGAAGTAACACACATGTTACCATGCGTTTAAAAGAAACAGCTCCCATATTATAAAATGTGTTATTTGCACAAATAAAATGCATTAAATTCAAGATTGCCTACTCATTTTTTGTAGCTTTATCAGGTTCAACCAGTAGAGGGGGTAATTGAGAAAGTTTCTCATTAATGCAAATACAAGATAATCTTTTATTCTTATGTTTTCTTCAGCAACTACAGAGGCCATAAATACTGAATATGTAACTTTAACACCTGCACAAATTTCTTCTACAGGCACTAAGTCTACAACTGGACAAGAATCCACAACCTTCATGTTTAATGGCACAACAGGGCCCATCGGAACTACTGCCACCTCAACAATAACTGTCCCACATCCTACAGGGAAAACAACAACAGGTACATCAAGAACTGCATTGTGCACTGGATGTGGTGCAACCATTTGTCAGTGTTGTCTGTAATGCAGTGTAGGGTGTGTCAGGAGAGGTACATAAATAGTGCCAAATAAGAAGATACTTAGAATAAGCAAAGCATAAAATAATATTGAAATTGAAAAAAATATTTTGATACGCAAAAAGCTATATAAGTTTATAATGAGGCCAAGAGTTATAGAATCACTGAAGTCCTGTTTGAAGATCTAGACTTGATAATGATTCTAGGAAATAAATAAAACTTTTGGTATACTAATTATTCATTACTGCAGATGACCAGTTTATGATTAACCTGCTTTCTTACAATGGAGGGTCAATGTTGACTGATTACTTTTCCAATAGAGATTAACATTGACAATATTTCAGTTGAAGCATATTCTCTGCCACCATGACTGCCTCCACCTTGTAGGAAGAGATGAAAAGAAACACAAATGGCAGTTAAACTAATTATTGTATATAATGCTTAATACATTGAATATTGTATGTATTTCTTTTTACTTTGTAAAAACATTTTGCCCAGTATGAAATCTATTTCTTCAAAATAATGCATTTAATATGTAGGACTACCATGATAATTTCAAGATGTTAATTGTAAGCAGTTGAATGCACTTACCTCTCATGAACATTATTGGTAGATTAAGACCATGGCCTCCATTCAATTGCAAGCCCGCAGTTGAAATTTGCAAGTTACAGAGCGATTCAATTGATCAAGCCCCCAGCAGCCTGCTTATACCATAAACCACCTGTTAGTAGCATTTCAGAGCACTATCATGATCAATTAAGCAAGGCCGTAACTACAGATTTAGAAACAGCCAATAGTAAATGTAGGTGGCCTAATATGTATTCATTTCTTGATTGATATAACACGGAAATTAAACGTAAAAGAAAACAAATTTGATTGCAGTTTTGCAAGTTTGAAACTGTTGTGCAATTAATTCTAATGTATTTCATCGCTTTACTTGCATTTTTATTTGCATTTACAGTGCTACAATCAGGTGTTTAACCCCCTTGCGAGTCCTCTCTGGTACTCCTAGGATTTTCTTCTACATTTGCCATTTACGGGAGGGAAATCAATTATGGGCTTGAGGAATTGTAGCAATTGAATAGCGATTTGCGATTGTAACATTTACGGGATTGAAAGATCAAAGGCTTAGATGAGTCGGAGTTATAATTTTGACAACCGTAGGGATTTCCAGCCTGTAACCTGCAAATTGTTTTATAAAAGTCACCAATCGAATAGCAAATTATTTTACAGGCTACATTACGGGCTCCAGTAACTAACAATTGCTCAATTGAATAGAGGCCTATGATTCTTGATCACTCACAAATATGGATGACTGTGCATCTAATCGTTGCAAACACCAAGGCGTCTGCATTGATGGAATCCAGAGTTTCTCCTGCCAGTGTCCAAAAGGCTGGCAGGGTCCTACCTGTGATGGAGGCAGATTAAAAGCTGATACTTAAAAATATTTTACTCTCTGTCAAGCCAGAACTGGCAGCCTTCAATTTGAAGCCAACATTATTAGGAAATTGAACTATTATTTGTTTAGATTAGTTTAGAAAGAATCAGGATCAAGCAACAATTCACATGTTTTTCTCCGTAGAGACTGGATCTGTTCAAGATACATTTATTCCCAAATTAAAGCTCTTCCACTTTGGGGGGCGGGAATTAGAAGTTAAAGTTCCAAACAAGTTCAGCATCAAACTCAAGCTAGATAGATGTGAGGTATAAATAACCATTATTGTACACACTTGCTGAGGTTTATATAAAGAACTGTTGTAAATCAAGCATTTATTTTATTATTAGTATATATATATATATATATATATATATATATATATATATGTATATATATATATATATATATATATATATATATATTTATATATATATATATATATATATATATATATATATATATATATATATATATATATGAAGAGTGAGGTAGCCGTGAATGTCCAGTAATCCAGTTGAATCATCAGAGTATTGCAGTAAATAGTGATACCTTTTTTATTGGACAGAGGTATTAATAATAATAAATCAATGAGCTTTCGAGAGATAATGCCTCTCTTTATCAAGTCAAAAAGCGACATATCGTATTTTTTGCTTGACAAAGTAAAGAAAAAAGTAAGTTCTTCATTAACTGTATTAAGCTATTATTACTATTAAATAATTTATATACAAAGCCCCCTACACTAGGTTAGTACAAAGCACATCAATAGTTGCCATCTATATGTTTTCATATAAGAGATAAAATAAAATACATTGTTAAAAAAATTCAAGATTTTTTTACTATCTTAAAGTGTTTGCTCATTATTAATTCTAGTACAAGCAATATTATTTATACAGAACTTCAGTGTCCCTGTAATGGAAGAGAAAAACGTGTCTTCAGTAGCATGGACATGGCTTTCATTGCATTATTACATTTATCTTGTGTCTCAAATAAAATTTTCAAAATGCTGAAATCAACTGTAAATTGTTAAATTGTTCATTTTCAAAACCCCCTTAACTATTTAAATGTTCTTCCTGTGCCCTTGTGATTGGTATTATATTAAAACATTTGCATGTGTATCCATATAAAATATGGATTCCGGACCTTGACTTAATTTTCACACAACCAAAACAAACATAAACTTTCAGACCTTGAGGAATTTTATAACAAATAATTGACTGCCCCTTGAATTAAATTAAAGAAAATGGGTGTAGTTATTTGGTTTTCTTATCACTTCTGAGGACTGTCTTCAAAAATGTACCATTTAACAAGTCAGACCATGTTAATCTTAGTAATGTAAGCTAAGTCTGTATATGTAGTTTTGCAAATTAATTTAAGGTCAATAAAAAAAAATTATGAATACACACACAGATATTTTAATGTAATAGCACTTAGAAGGGCACAGGAGGGAGATTTATACAATACAGGAAACAACTTTATTAACTTATTTAATGATATTACAGTTCAGGAGGTATATATTGTAAATTAATAAGGAAGTGGTTACATAGTTACATAGTAATTAAGGTTGAAAATAGACTTTCAGTCCATCAAGTTCAACCTGTTAAGATCTCCTCTGATCTGCAATATGCGGATTAGTTATTAATTACATTTTTGATTAAATAATTATTAATAGTATAGTATTGGAGGATGAATAAAGAGTTAGTCCATCAAGTTCAACCTTTTTAGATCTCTATTGATCTTTTTAATATGTGGACTATTTATTATTAATTGTTAATTGTGGTGGTATGAAAGAAAAGAGATTCGGATATCTGTCTTTTTATTGACTACCCTTGTCCTAAAACATGCTCTTTAAAGTGATACCATTCAATCTTATTTTAATAGCTAAGCAGGGTGAAACTTGAGTTTCTTACTTTTATGTACAGTACATTAGTAAAATATTTAACAGAGATTAGACTATCTTTTGATTTGTATCACTCAAAAATATCTGTCCATATAAAGGTATTGCAACCTTGAACATGTTTTTGCACTAAATATAGAAATAGTCTGAAACATCTACCTAAAATATTTTAACTTAAAGCACCACTGTAGTCATTTATATACTCTTTTGAAGAACTACACGTAATTAGGCAAAACATGTTTAGATCAACGTCCTGGGTGAGAGGAGTCTTTGAATGAACAGAACACTAAAAACCTCCAGGCCTTTCATTGGGACTAAAGGAAAGCTCAGTTTACAAGGCCAGAACATCGTAAGAAAGTAACAGGCAAAATCACGTCAGAAAAGAAATTATTGCCCTGCAGTAAAGAATAATGCATATAAATGAAAAAATGCAAAGGTTGATTTTATATTTTTGCTCACTTACTAAAGACATTTAGCTCATTATCAAGTTTATTTATAGAAAAAAATGATCTGTTAATAATAATATTTTTATATCTCAGGCATGCTTGAATTATTTTACATTATTTTCCTTGCTTTACCATTGCTAATCTGCAGTAAAATAAATAATTTGTTTATTTTTGCTAACATATTGGTACTGTAAACAAGATTAAGATTTACAGAAACGTGCCTAGTACAAATAAACACATTATTATATAGGAACAGATGGTTTATGGCCCAGATTTATCAAAGGGTGAATACACCATGGTGTATAACAATGGTTCCCAAACCTCTCCTCAGGGAAATTAGAAGCACTATTGCCTGTGGAGTACTAATTGGCTCACCTGAGTTCATACACTGTTAGATTGGAATCTCAATGTTACAACCTGCTTTCTTCTTGTGGGGCTTGATAAGACTGTTATGGCCAAACCTACCCAGCAGATGTTTCAGGTTCTTTTATTTCCCTTCACCAAGACAGCTGATGTCTCTAAAATCCCCTTTTTCAGATGCAGCATTTACAATATGCTGTGGAAACTTCATAGCAGGTCCAATGGGTGAATATTTAAACTTGAACTGATAACATTCTGTAACAGTTTGTGTGTTTTCTGGATTCTGTATTGAAGGCCCCATAACATCTTAACATCCACCCCAGCAGTATCTTCTCTAGGAATGCTGACACATACATATATCTTCTAGATATCTCAGTGAAATTAGTTACCTCCCTTTATTTAGGAGCATACACACACTTCATTACTTGTACAGGATCAGGGTAGACAGTCTCTTCTCAGTTACCTCCTTTTATTTATGAGCATACACACACTTCATTACTTGTACAGGATCAGGGCAGACAGTTTCTTCTCAGTTACCTCCCTTTATTTAGGAGCATACATACACTTCATTATTTGTACAGGATCAGGGTAGACAGTCTCTTCTCAGTTACCTCCTTTTATTTATGAGCATACATACACTTCATTACTTGTACAGGATCAGAGCAGACAGTCTCTTCTCAGTTACCTCACTTTATTTAGGAGCATACATACACTTCATTACTTGTACAGGATCAGGGTAGACAGTCTCTTCTCAGTTACCTCACTTTATTTAGGAGCATACATACACTTCATTACTTGTACAGGATCAGGGTAGACAGTCTCATCTCAGTTACCTCCCTTTATTTAGGGAGCATACACACAGTTCAATACTTGTACAGGATCAGGGTAGACAGTCTCTTCTCAGTTACCTCCCTTTATTTAGGGAGAATACACACAGTTCATTACTTGTACAGGATCAGGGTAGACAGTCTCTTCTCAGTTACCTCACTTTATTTAGGAGCATACATACACTTCATTACTTGTACAGGATCAGGGCAGACAGTCTCATCTCAGTTACCTCCCTTTATTTAGGGAGCATACACACAGTTCATTACTTGTACAGGATCAGGGTAGACAGTCTCTTCTCAGTTACCTCACTTTATTTAGGAGCATACACACACTTCATTACTTGTACAGGATCAGGGTAGACAGTCTCTTCTCAGTTACCTCCTTTTATTTATGAGCATACACACACTTCATTACTTGTACAGGATCAGGGCAGACAGTTTCTTCTCAGTTAACTCCCTTTATTTAGGAGCATACATACACTTCATTATTTGTACAGGATCAGGGTAGACAGTCTCTTCTCAGTTACATCCTTTTATTTATGAGCATACATACACTTCATTACTTGTACAGGATCAGGGCAGACAGTCTCTTCTCAGTTACCTCACTTTATTTAGGAGCATACATACACTTCATTACTTGTACAGGATCAGGGTAGACAGTCTCTTCTCAGTTACCTCACTTTATTTAGGAGCATACATACACTTAATTACTTGTACAGGATCAGGGTAGACAGTCTCATCTCAGTTACCTCCCTTTATTTAGGGAGCATACACACAGTTCAATACTTGTACAGGATCAGGGTAGACAGTCTCTTCTCAGTTACCTCCCTTTATTTAGGGAGCATACACACAGTTCATTACTTGTACAGGATCAGGGTAGACAGTCTCTTCTCAGTTACCTCACTTTATTTAGGAGCATACACACAGTTCATTACTTGTACAGGATCAGGGTAGACAGTCTCTTCTCAGTTACCTCACTTTATTTAGGAGCATACATACACTTCATTACTTGTACAGGATCAGGGTAGACAGTCTCATCTCAGTTACCTCCCTTTATTTACAGAGCAAACACACAGTTCATTACTTGTACAGGATCAGGGTAGACAGTCTCATCTCAGTTACCTCCCTTTATTTAGGGAGCATACACACAGTTCATTACTTGTACAGGATCAGGGTAGACAGTCTCATCTCAGTTACCTCCCTTTATTTAGGGAGCATACACACAGTTCATTACTTGTACAGGATCAGGGTAGACAGTCTCTTCTCAGTTACCTCACTTTATTTAGGAGCATACATACACTTAATTACTTGTACAGGATCAGGGTAGACAGTCTCATCTCAGTTACCTCCCTTTATTTAGGGAGCATACACACAGTTCAATACTTGTACAGGATCAGGGTAGACAGTCTCTTCTCAGTTACCTCCCTTTATTTAGGGAGCATACACACAGTTCATTACTTGTACAGGATCAGGGTAGACAGTCTCTTCTCAGTTACCTCACTTTATTTAGGAGCATACACACAGTTCATTACTTGTACAGGATCAGGGTAGACAGTCTCTTCTCAGTTACCTCACTTTATTTAGGAGCATACATACACTTCATTACTTGTACAGGATCAGGGTAGACAGTCTCATCTCAGTTACCTCCCTTTATTTACAGAGCAAACACACAGTTCATTACTTGTACAGGATCAGGGTAGACAGTCTCATCTCAGTTACCTCCCTTTATTTAGGGAGCATACACACAGTTCATTACTTGTACAGGATCAGGGTAGACAGTCTCATCTCAGTTACCTCCCTTTATTTAGGGAGCATACACACAGTTCATTACTTGTACAGGATCAGGGTAGACAGTCTCTTCTCAGTTACCTCACTTTATTTAGGAGCATACACACAGTTCATTACTTGTACAGGATCAGGGTAGACAGTCTCATCTCAGTTACCTCACTTTATTTAGGGAGCATACACACAGTTCATTACTTGTACAGGATCAGGGTAGACAGTCTCTTCTCAGTTACCTCCCTTTATTTAGGGAGCATACACACAGTTCATTACTTGTACAGGATCAGGGCAGACAGTCTCTTCTCAGTTACCTCCCTTTATTTAGGAGCATACACACAGTTCATTACTTGTACAGGATCAGGGTAGACAGTCTCTTCTCAGTTACCTCCCTTTATTTAGGAGCATACACACACTTCATTACTTGTACAGGATTAGGGCAGACAGTCTCTTCTCAGTTACCTCCCTTTATTTAGGAGCATACATACACTTCATTACTTGTACAGGATCAGGGCAGACAGTCTCTTCTCAGTTACCTCCCTTTATTTAGGAGCATACACACACTTCATTACTTGTACAGGATCAGGGTAGACAGTCTCTTCTCAGTTACCTCCCTTTATTTAGGGAGCATACACACAGTTCATTACTTGTACAGGATCAGGGTAGACAGTCTCTTCTCAGTTACCTCCCTTTATTTAGGAGCATACATACACTTCATTACTTGTACAGGATCAGGGCAGACAGTCTCTTCTCAGTTACCTCCCTTTATTTAGGAGAATACATACACTTCATTACTTGTACAGGATCAGGGCAGACAGTCTCTTCTCAGTTACCTCCCTTTATTTAGGGAGCATACACACAGTTCATTACTTGTACAGGATCAGGGTAGACAGTCTCTTCTCAGTTACCTCCCTTTATTTAGGAGCATACACACACTTCATTACTTGTACAGGATCAGGGCAGACAGTCTCTTCTCAGTTACCTCCCTTTATTTAGGAGCATACACACACTTCATTACTTGTACAGGATCAGGGCAGCAATTCTCTTCTCAGTTACCTCACTTTATTTTGAAGCATCACAGACTGCATTCAAAACTGACTTGACTGTTTCTCAAAAATGACAGTTACCTCAGAAACACACATTACATAACTCTCTCAACTGTCAGTTACTGGCTACCTCATAACATTCTAACTGACAGTTAACTCCTTATCAACCGGACACAATTAAACATACAGTAATCAACATAACATAACATAGCATGGCATAACATAACATTTTAAATAACTATAAACCATACTATAAAGTTTCTGAGCCCAAAGGGTAGTCATGGGGATCTTTACACTCTTTTTGGGGAGCCCTGAGGAGAGGTTTGGAAACCACTGATGTCTGCAATCGCCTCAGTTCACCTCAATACGCCACTAGCATTCAGCATTGAAAAGGCAACTTTATCAAAAGCCGTAATTAAATTCAACAACAGCAAGCATTCATATTTAAGTTGTATATTGCATGTTGTAATAGATGGTGTATAATATGATAAATTTGCAGTACAAACCGTATCTAGTAATGGTTCTCAATGGAAGGCGTATTGCATAATAGAAAAGTGATATTTTACGTTTATATGTATAGGTGTATAACATTTTATATATACATGTATAAAGTAATTGAATGGTCATAGAATGGTGATAAAAATACCAATAATAAATATTTATGTTAATAATACTAATTTGATAATAGTATAAAAACAAAATAATAATAATATAGTATAATGTGTTTGTAATTATTATATATTGTTATATCATTAAAATTCTTCAATTATAATATCTATATTTATTATTTATTATATTATTACTATTATTATATGTATTATTAATATTGTTATTATTGTCACTATTATTATAAAAAAATTCTATTATTTACAACTATTTCCAACAAATCTTCATTGCTCTATTTCATGAAAGCAGCCTAAAAAAAAAAAGTGTAGTTGTGTTAAAGAATATGATCTGAATCGCTTTTGACCTCTTTATCTCTTGAAGAAACTTCAATGACTGCATCTACTGAAGGAACTGCAGCTTCTTCATCTCCTGAAGCAGCTACAATGTCTTCATCTCCAGAAACAGCTAGTACAACTTTCCTTAATGAACCAAGTATAAACTCTACATATCCTGAACCTCTAATGACTTCATTATCTGTTGAAGAAACGTCAAGGAGTGCATCTACTGAAGGAACTACAGCTTCTTCATCTCCTGAAGCAGCTACAATGTCTTCATCTCCTGAAACAGCTAGTACCTCCTCAACCGGTGAAGAAATTGCAACAAGTGCATTTACTGAAGGAACTGCAGCTACTTCGTCACCTGAAAATTCTACAATGTCCTTATCTCCAGAAACAGCTTCCTCAACCGATGAAGCAACTAGAGCCTCTATATCTTCTCTACCGATTATGACCTCTTTATCTGTTAAAGAAATTTCAACAAGTGCATCTACTGAAGGGACTGCAGCTTCTTCATCTCCTGACGCACCTACAATGTCTTCATCTCCTGAAACAGCTAGTACCTCCTCAACAGGTGAAGCAACTAGAGCCTATATTTCTTCTGAATCATTTGTGACCTCTTTATCTGTTAATGAAATTGCAACAAGTGCATTTACTGAAGGAACTGCAGCTACTTCATCACCTGAAAATGCTACAATGTCTTCATCTTCCAAAACAGCTAGTACATCTTCACCTAATGAACCAAGTAGAACCTCAACAACTTCTACACCACTAACGACTTCTTTATATGTTGACGAAACTTCAATGAGTGCATCTACTGAAGGAAGTGCAGCTTCTTCATCTCCTGAAGCAGCTACAATTTCTTCATCTCTTGAAACAGCTAGTACCTCCTCAATAGCTAAAGCAACTAGAGCCTCTATATCTTCTGAATCGCTTATTATTTCTTTATCTGTTAAAGAAATTGGAACAAGTGCATCTACTGAAGGAACTGCATCTTCGTTATCACCTGAAACAGTGGCAATGTCTTCATCTCCTGAAACAGCTAGTACCTCCTCAACCGGTGAAGCAACTAGAGCCTCTATATCTTCTGAATCGCTTATGACCTCTTTATCTGTTGAAGAAATTGCAACAAGTGCAGCTACTGAAGGACCTGCAACTTCTTCATCACCTGAAACAGCTACAATGTCTTCATCTCCAGAAACAGCTAGTACATCCTCAACTTATGAACCAAGTAGAACCTCTACATCTCCTACACCGCTAACGACTTATTTATATGTTGAAGAAACTTCAATGAGTACATCTACTAAAGGAAGTGCAGCTTCTTCATCTCCTGAAGCAGCTACAATGTCTTCATCTCCTGAAAAAGCTAGTACGTCCTCAACAGGTGAAGCAACTAGAGCCTCTATTTCTTCTGAATCGCTTATGACCTCTTTATCTGTTGAAGAAATTGCAACAAGTGCATCTACTGATGGAACTGCATCTTTGTTATCACCTGAAAATGCTACAATATCTTCATCTCCAGAAAAAGCTAGTACATCTTCACCTAATGAATCAAGTAGAACCTCTACATCTCCTAAACCGCTAACAACTTCTTTATATGTTGAAGAAACGTCAATAAGTGCATCTACTGAAGGAACTGCAGCTTCTTCATCACATGAAACAGCTACAATGTCTTCATCTCTAGAAACAGCTAGTACATCTTCACCTAATGAACCAAGTAGAACCTCTACATCTCCTGAACCGCTAAAGACTTCATTATCTGTGGAAGAAACTTCAATGAATGCATCTACTGAAGGAACTGCAGCTTCTTCATCTCCTGAAGCAGCTAGTACATCCTCCACTAGCGGAACAACTAAAATTTCTGAAACAACTGAAGCGCTAATGACCTCTTTATCTGTTGACGAAATTGCAACGAGTGCATCTACTGAAGGAACTGCAGCTACTTCATCGCATGAAAATGCTACAATGTCTTCATCTTCAGAAACAGCTAGTACATCTTCAAGTAATGAACCAAGTAGAACCTCTACATCTCCTGAACCACTCACTACTCCTTTATCTATGAGTGCATCTACTAAAGCAACTGCAGCTTCTTCATCTCCTGAAGCAGCTACAATGTCTTCATCTCCAGAAACAGCTAGTACCTCCTCAACAGGAACAGGTGAAGCAACTAGCGCCTCTATATCTTCTGAATCGCTTATGACCTCTTTATCTGTTAAAGAAATTTCAACAAGTGCATTTACTGAAGGAACTGCAGCTTCTTCGTCACCTGAAAATTCTACAATGTACTCATCTCCAGAAACAGCTTCCTCAACCGGTGAAGCAACTAGAGCCTCTATATCTTCTCTATCGATTATGACCTCTTTATCTGTTAAAGAAATTTCAACAAGTGCATCTAATGAAGGGACTGCAGCTTCTTCAACACCCGAAACAGCTACAATGTCTTCATCTTCAGAAACAGCTAGTACATCTTCAATTAATGAAATTAGTAGAACATCTACATTGCCTGAACCACTAACTACTTCTTTATCTGTTGAAGAAACATTAATGAGTGCCTCTACTGAAGAAACTGCATCTTTTTCATCACCTGAAACAGCTACAATGTCTTCATCTCCAGAAACAGCTAGTACATCTTTATCCAATGAACCAAGCAGAACCTCTACATTTCCTGAACCGCCAATGACTTCATTATCTGTTGAAGAAACTTCAATGAATGCACCTACTGAAGGAACTACAGCTTCTTCATCTCCTGAAGCAGCTACAATGTCTCCAGAAACAGCTAGTACCTCCTCAACAGGTGAAGCAACTAAAGCCTCCATATCTTCTGATTCGCTTATGACCTCTTTATCTGTTGAAGAAATTGCAACAAGTGCATCTACTGAAGGAGCTGCATCTTCGTCATCACCTGAAAAAGCTACAATGTCTTCATCTCCTAAAACAGCTAGTACCTCCTCAACCGGTGAAGCAACTAGAGCCTCTATATCTTCTGAATCGCTTATGACCTCTTTATCTGTTGAAGAAATTGCAACAAGTGCAGCTACTGAAGGACCTGCAACTTCTTCATCACCTGAAAATGCTACAATGTCTTCATCTCCAGAAAAAGATAGTACATCTTCAACTAATGAATCAAGTAGTACCTCTACACCTCCTACAGCGCTAACGACTTCTTTGTCTGTTGAAGAAACGTCAATAAGTGCATCTACTGAAGGACCTGCAGCTTCTTCAACACCCGAAACAGCTACAATGTCTTCATCTCTAGAAACAGCTAGTACATCTTCACCTAATGAACCAAGTAGAACCTCTACTTCTCCTGAACCGCTAAAGACTTCATTATCTGTGGAAGAAACTTCAATGAATGCATCTACTGAAGGAACTGCAGCTTCTTCATCTCCTGAAGCAGCTAGTACATCCTCCACTAGCGGAACAACTAAAATTTCTGAAACAACTGAAGCGCTAATGACCTCTTTATCTGTTGACGAAATTGCAACGAGTGCATCTACTGAAGGAACTGCAGCTACTTCATCGCATGAAAATGCTACAATGTCTTCATCTTCAGAAACAGCTAGTACATCTTCAAGTAATGAACCAAGTAGAACCTCTACATCTCCTGAACCACTCACTACTCCTTTTTCTATGAGTGCATCTACTAAAGCAACTGCAGCTTCTTCATCTCCTGAAGCAGCTACAATGTCTTCATCTCCAGAAACAGCTAGTACCTCCTCAACAGGAACAGGTGAAGCAACTAGCGCCTCTATATCTTCTGAATCGCTTATGACCTCTTTATCTGTTAAAGAAATTGCAACAAGTGCATTTACTGAAGGAACTGCAGCTTCTTCGTCACCTGAAAATTCTACAATGTACTCATCTCCAGAAACAGCTTCCTCAACCGGTGAAGCAACTAGAGCCTCTATATCTTCTCTATCGATTATGACCTCTTTATCTGTTAAAGAAATTTCAACAAGTGCATCTAATGAAGGGACTGCAGCTTCTTCAACACCCGAAACAGCTACAATGTCTTCATCTTCAGAAACAGCTAGTACATCTTCAATTAATGAAATTAGTAGAACATCTACATTGCCTGAACCACTAACTACTTCTTTATCTGTTGAAGAAACATTAATGAGTGCCTCTACTGAAGAAACTGCATCTTTTTCATCACCTGAAACAGCTACAATGTCTTCATCTCCAGAAACAGCTAGTACATCTTTATCCAATGAACCAAGCAGAACCTCTACATTTCCTGAACCGCCAATGACTTCATTATCTGTTGAAGAAACTTCAATGAATGCACCTACTGAAGGAACTACAGCTTCTTCATCTCCTGAAGCAGCTACAATGTCTCCAGAAACAGCTAGTACCTCCTCAACAGGTGAAGCAACTAAAGCCTCCATATCTTCTGATTCGCTTATGACCTCTTTATCTGTTGAAGAAATTGCAACAAGTGCATCTACTGAAGGAGCTGCATCTTCGTCATCACCTGAAAAAGCTACAATGTCTTCATCTCCTAAAACAGCTAGTACCTCCTCAACCGGTGAAGCAACTAGAGCCTCTATATCTTCTGAATCGCTTATGACCTCTTTATCTGTTGAAGAAATTGCAACAAGTGCAGCTACTGAAGGACCTGCAACTTCTTCATCACCTGAAAATGCTACAATGTCTTCATCTCCAGAAAAAGATAGTACATCTTCAACTAATGAATCAAGTAGTACCTCTACACCTCCTACAGCGCTAACGACTTCTTTGTCTGTTGAAGAAACGTCAATAAGTGCATCTACTGAAGGACCTGCAGCTTCTTCAACACCCGAAACAGCTACAATGTCTTCATCTCTAGAAACAGCTAGTACATCTTCACCTAATGAACCAAGTAGAACCTCTACTTCTCCTGAACCGCTAAAGACTTCATTATCTGTGGAAGAAACTTCAATGAATGCATCTACTGAAGGAACTGCAGCTTCTTCATCTCCTGAAGCAGCTAGTACATCCTCCACTAGCGGAACAACTGTTGCAACAAGTGCAGCTACTGAAGGACCTGCAACTTCTTCATCACCTGAAAATGCTACAATGTCTTCATCTCCAGAAAAAGCTAGTACATCTTCAACTAATGATTCAAGTAGTACCTCTACACCTCCTACAGCGCTAACGACTTCTTTATATGTTGAAGAAACGTCAATGAGTGCATCTACTGAAGGAGCTACAGCTTCTTCATCTCCTGAAGCAGCTACAATGTCTTCATCTCCAGAAAAAGCTAGTACCTCCTCAACCGGTGAAGCAACTAGAGCCTCTATATCTTCTGTATCGATTATGACCTCTTTATCTGTTAAAGAAATTTCATTAAGTGCATCTACCGAACGGACTGCAGCTTCTTCAACACCCGAAACAGCTACAATGTCTTCATCTTCAGAAACAGCTAGTACCTCCTCAACAGGTGAAGCAACTAAAGCCTCTATATCTTCTGTATCGATTATGACCTCTTTATCTGTTAAAGAAATTTCAACAAGTGAATCTACCAAAGGGACTGCAGCTACTTCAACACCCGAAACAGCTACAATGTCTTCATCTTCAGAAACAGCTAGTACATCTTCAATTAATGAAATTAGTAGAACATCTAAATTTCCTGAACCACTAACTACTTCTTTATCTGTTAAAGAAACTTCAATGAGTGCCTCTACTGAAGGAACTGCAGCTTCTTTATCTCCTGAAGCAGCTACAATGTCTTCATCTCCTGGATCAGCTAGTACCTCCTTAACTGGTGAAGCAACTAGAGCCTCTATATCTTCTGAATCGCGTATGACCTCTTTATCTGTTGAAGAAATTGCAACAAGTGCATCTGCTGAAGGAACTACATCTTTGTCATCACCTAAAACAGCTGCAATGTCTTCATTTCCAGAAACAGCTAGTACCTCCTCAACAGGTGAAGCAACTAAAGCCTCCATATCTTCTGATTCGCTTATGACCTCTTTATCTGTTGAAGAAATTGCAACAAGTGCATCTACTGAAGGAACTGCAGCTACTTCATCACCTGAAGATGCTACAATGTCTTCATCTTCAGAAATAGCTAGTACTTCTTCAATTAATGAACCAAGTAGAACCTCCACATCTCCTGAACTGCTTACTACTTCTTTCTCTGTTAAAGAAACTTCAATGAGTGCATCTACTGAAGGAACTGCAGCTTCTTCATATCCTGAAGCAGCTACAATGTCTTCATCTCCTAAAACAGCTAGTACCTCCTCAACAGGTAAAGCAACTAGAGCCTCTATATCTTCTGAATCGCTTATGACCTCTTTATCTTTTGAAGAAAATGCAACAAGTGCAGCTACTGAAGGACCTGCAACTTCTTCATCACCTGAAACAGCTACAATGTCTTCATCTCCAGAAACAGCTAGTACATCTACATCCAATGAACCAAGTAGAACCTCTACATCTCCTACACCGCAAACGACTTATTTATATGTTGACGAAACTTCAATGAGTACATCTACTGAAGGAAGTGCAGCTTCTTCATCTCCTGAAGCAGCTACAATGTCTTCAACAAGTGCAACTACTGTAGAAACTGCATCTTTTTCATCACCTGAAACAGCTACAATGTCTTCATCTCCAGAAACAGCTAGTACATCTTTATCCAATGAACCAAGTAGAACCTCTACATTTCCTGAACCACTAATGACTTCATTATCTGTTGAAGAAACTTCAATGAATGCACCTACTGAAGGAACTACAGCTTCTTCATCTCTTGAAGCAGCTACAATGTCTTCATCTCCAGAAACAGCTAGTACCTCCTCAAGCGGTGAAGCAACTAGAGCCTCTAAATCTACTGAATCGCTCATGACCTCTGTATCTGTTGAACAAATTGCAACAAGTGCAGCTAGTGAAGGAAGTGCAGCTTCGTCATCACCTCAAAATGCTACAATGTCTTCATCTCCAGAAAAAGTTAGTACATCTTCACCTAAGGAACCAAGTAGAACCTCTACATCTCCTGATCTGCTAACAACTACTTTATATGTTGAAGACACTTCAACAAGTGCATCTACTGAAGAAACTGCATCTTTGTCATCACCTGAATCAGCTACAATGTCTTCATCTCCAGAAACAGCAAGTACATCTTCATCCAATGAACCAAGTAGAACCTCTACATCTCCTGAACCGCTAATGACTACATTATCTGTTGAAGAAACTTCAATGAATGCATCTACTAAAGGAACTGCAGCATATTCATCTCCAAAAGCAGCTAGCACATCCTCCACTAGCGGAACAACTAACATTTCTGTAACAACTGAACCGCTAATGACCTCTTTATCTGTTGAAGAAATTGCAACAAGTGTATCTACTGAAGGAACTGCAGCTACTTCACCACCTGAACATGCTACAATGTCTTCATCTTCCAAAACAGCTAGTACATCTTCACCTAATGAACCAAGTAGAACCTCTACATCTCCTACACCACTAACGACTTCTTTATATGTTGACGAAACTTCAATGAGTGCATCTACTGAAGGAAGTGCAGCTTCTTCATCTCCTGAAGCAGCTACAATGTCTTCATCTCCTGAAACAGCTAGAACTTCGTCAATAGGTGAAGCAACTAGAGCCTCTATATCTTCTGAATCGCTGATGACCTCTTTATCTGTTAAAGAAATTGGAACAAGTGCATCTACTGAAGGAACTGCAGCTACTTCATCGCCTGAAAATGCTACAATGTCTTCATCTTCAGAAACAGCTAGTACATCTTCAATTAATGAACCAAGTAGAACCTCTACATCTCCTGAACCACTCACTACTCATTTATCTGTTGAAGAAACATCAATGAGTGCATCTACTGAAGCAACTGAAGCTTCTTCATCTCCTGAAGCAGCTACAATGTCTTCATCTCCTGAAACAGCTAGTACCTCCTCAACAGGTAAAGCAACTAGAGCCTCTATATCTTCTGAATCGCTTATGACCTCTTTATCTGTTAAAGAAATTGCAACAAGTGCTTTTACTGAAGGAACTGCAGCTCTTTCGTCACCTGAAAATTCTACAATGTCTTCATCTCCAGAAACAGCTAATACATCTTCACCTAATGAACCAAGTAGAACCTCTACATCTCCTAAATCGTCAACGACTTCTTTATATGTTGACGAAACTTCGAAGAGTGCATCTACTGAAGGAACTGCAGCTTCTTCATCTCCTGAAGCAGCTACAATGTCTTCATTTCCTGAAACAGCTAGTACCTCCTCAACCAGTGAAGCAACTAGAGCCTCTATATCTTCTGAATCGCTTATGACTTCGTTATCTGTTGAAGAAATTGCAACAAGTGCAGCTGCTGAAGGCCCTTCAACTCCTTCATCACCTGAAACAACTACAATGTCTTCATCTCCAGAAATAGCTAGTACATCTTCAACTAATGAACCAAGTAGAACCTCTACATTCCCTACAACACTAACGACTTCTTTATATATTGAAGAAACTTCAATGAGTACATCTACTGAAGGAACTGCAGCTTCTTCATCTCCGGAAGCAGCTACAATGTCTTCATTTCCTGAAACTGCTAGTACATCCTCAACAGTTGAAGCAACTAGAGCCTCTATGTCTTCTGAATCTCTTATGACCTCTTTATCTATTAAAGAAATTTCAACAAGTGCATTTACTGAAGGAGCTGCAGCTACTTCGTCACCTGAAAATTCTACAATGTCTTCATCTCCAGAAACAGCTAGTACATCTTCACCTAATGAACCAAGTAGAACCTTTACATCTCCTAAACCGCTAACGACTTCTTTGTATGTTGACGAAACTTCAATGAATGCATCTACTGAAGGAACTGCAGCTTCTTCATCTCCTGAAGCGGCAACAATGTCTTCATCTCCTGAAACAGCTAGAACCTCCTCAACCGGTGAAGCAACTAGAGCCTCTATATCTTCTGAATCGCGTATGACCTCTTTATCTGTTGAAGAAATTGCAACAAGTGCATCTACTGAAGGAACTGTATCTTCGTCATCACCTGAAACAGCTACAATGTCTTCATCTCCTGAAACAGCTAGTACCGCCTCAACCGGTGAAGCAACTAGAGCCTCTATATCTTCTGAATCGCTTATGACCTCTTTATCTGTTGAAGAAATTGCAACAAGTGCAGCTACTGAAGGACCTGCAACTTCTTCATCACCTGAAACAGCTACAATGTCTTCATCTCCAGAAACAGCTAGTTCATCTTCAACTAATGAACCAAGTAGAACCTCTACATCTCCTACACCGCTAACAACTTCTTTATATGTTGAAGAAACTTCAATGAGTACATCTACTAAAGGAACTGCAGCTTCTTCATCACCTGAAGCAGCTAGTACATCCACCACTAGAGGAACAACTAAAACTTATGTAACAAGTGAACCGCTAAGGACCTCTTTAACTGTTGAAGAAATTGCAACAAGTGCAACTACTGAAGGAACTGCAGCTTCTTCATCAGATGAAACAGCTAAAATGTCTTCCTCTCCAGAAACAGCTAGTACATCTACATCCAATGAACCAAGTAGAACCTCTACATCTCCTACACCGCTAACAACTTCTTTATTTGTTGAAAAAACTTCAAAGAGTGCATCTACTAAAGGGACTGCAGTCTCTTCATCTCCTGTAGCAGCTACAATGTCTTCATCTCCTGTAACGGCAAGTACCTCCTCAACCGGTGAAGCAACTAGAGCCTCTATATCTTCTGAATCACTTCTGACCTCTTTATCTTTTGAAGAAATTGCAACAAGTGCATCTTCTGAAGCAGCAAATACATCCTCCACTAGAGGAACAACTAAAACTTCTGTAACAACTGCACCGCTAATGACCTCTTTATCTGTTGAAGAATTTGCAACAAGTTCATCTACTGAAGGATCTGCAGCTACTTCATCACCTGCAAAAGCTACTATGTCCTTATCTTCAGAAACCGCTAGAACATCTTTACCTAATGAACCAAGTAGAACCTCTACACCTCCTGAACCACTCACAACTTCTTTATCTGTTGAAGAAACTACAATGGGTGCATCTACTGAAGGAACATCAGTTTCTTCATCACTTGAAACAGCTACAATGTTTTCATCTACTAAATCGTCTAGTACAGGTAGGTAATATACAGTGTATTACTTTTATACAGGTATAAAAACAATCTCGGAGCTCTGTCAATGGATACAGAAGTCTAGTTTATGATCACAGCTTAAGAAATAGATTGTGCACACTAAGTGCAATATTACAAAAAATATAAATTTTATACCTCTTTAATGGCAACATAATTAATTTATAATCATTTCATAAAATACACGATTCTATTTTTCGTGTAAAGTTAGTTTTTAAATATTGAATATTAAAAATTAGCTTTTGAAAATGTCTGTCACGTACCTTTTGAATATTCTGTCCTTTACTACTGACAACGTCATAAAATGTTTGCTAATTTGCTTCATAAGCCGCTGCACAGAATTTTTTATCTCTCTCTCTCTCTTAAATAGTGAGCTGTAATTAACCATGTACATAATTCAAAAAACTCGGTTAGTATTACCTATTATAGCAAGAGTCCAGAGGATGAACTTTCTAATTGTAATATATATTTTTTCAAAGAAACTGATATGAATAGAGCAGATGTTTGCACTATTAATCCTGAAATCTCTAGAAGCAACTAAAAAAGTGTTTTTCTTTAGAAATTACTTTATTAATATGTATTTTGAATGTATGATGTGATGCATTTAATACAATTAAAAAGTCAGGAAAAATGCAAAAGTCCTAGTACGTTTTTATAAATGTTGCTGCTGATGCATAGGCCTAATGTTATTTTTTAATCAATCATAATTATGCTACCATGCATTTAAAAGAAACAGCTCATATATTATAACAGGTGTTCTTTGCGTGAAAAAAAATGCATGATACAGTGATAATGTTACTTTAATCCTGCTTTTCAGACCAAAATGAAGATTACCTATGTTTTGAATCCGCTTTATTAGGTTCAACCAGTAGAGGGAGTAATTGAGCTCATTAATGCACATATATAATCTTTTAATTTCTTATTATTTTTTCTTCAGCAACAGAGTGGCAATAAATACTAACAGCCTTATTAAATTGCAATTTTGCCAATTGAATAGGGCTCTATATAAGCAGAAGTTTTTATTTAGTGAAGACCTTGCTTTTGGATAGAAGATTGCTAACTAAAAACTTCTGTAAATAAAATATGCTCTGTGCTTACATAGAGCCCTATTCAATTGGACGAATTGCAATTTAATAAGGCTGTAAAGGTGTAACTATAACAGCTGCACAAATTTCTTCTACAGGCACTGAGTCTACAACTGGACAAGAATCCACAACCTTCATGTTTAATGGCACAACAGGGCCCATCGGAATTACTGCCACCTCAACAATAACTGTCCCACATCCTACAGGGAAAACAACAACAGGTACATCAGGAACCGCAATGAGAAAATTAGGAGATAAAACATAACTTTAATAATAGACTATTAAAAATTATTTCCAAACCCAAATACATAAATCTCTAGCTAGTGAAATTTATAGAGTTTTTTGGTAATCTTTTTATACAATATTATAATCAAAGAGACATCAAAACTTTGTAGTGTTCTCTTAAATCAATTACAATTTATCCATGATGCATACATTGAATCTTAAGGTTCACTGCTGATTTATGTATATTGTTTTGGAAATCATTTTAATAGTCTATAATAAAAGTTATATTTTATCTCGTAATTTTTTTCTCTTGTCTTGATATACAGTATTTCAAATTAGTGTGATGCACTAGAGGAGACCATATGTATTTATTGATAAGAAGCCATTTGAATGAAACAGCTAAACTATCACATCACTGTGGACATTAATGCAGAGTGTAGGCTATGATCAGGAAAGGTACAGAGGTGTTTGTGCAAAATAAGAAGATAATTAGAATAAGTAAAGCATCCAGTTTGCACAGCATAATATATTGAAATTGAAAAAATAGGTGGATAGGTATAGAGCTATAAGTGTATAATGAGGGCAAAGGTTATAGAACCACAGAAGTCCTGTATTTATATTATGACTGTTTGAAGAACTAGACATGATAATGGGAAAAAATATTCAAGGAAATAAATAAAAAAACTTTGGCTACTAATATATAGAATTATTTTTCACTATTCCATCCATTTCATGGTTGCGCTGCATTCTTATAATGGAGGACCAATGTAGACTGATTAAATGTCCATTAGACAATATGAAACATTTTCACCTTGGGTTACCATATTTCAATTGAAGCAGATTCTCTGCCACCAAGAGTGCCACCTCCTTGTAGAAAGAGATGAGCACAAACAAAAATGGCAGCTGAACTAATTATTGCTTTTAATACTTATTACAACAGATCATTCATTTCTTTTCACTTTATAAAAACATCATACCCATTATGAACTGTATTTCATCAAGTAAATGTATTGAATATATAAGACTACAGTGGGAGTTTAAATAGTAGATGTTAATTGTAAGCAGTCAAAGGTACTTACCCTTCATGAACATTATTGGTAGAATAAGACCATGTTTCTTGATCACTTACAGATATGGATGATTGCGCATCTAATCCTTGCAAACACCAAGGAGTCTGCATGGATGGGATCCAGAGTTTCTCCTGCCAGTGTCCAAATGGCTGGCAGGGTCCTACCTGTGATGAAGGTATGAACATGTCCATCATTTGGTCTTTTGTGAAGGCAGATTGGTACGAAAACATTTTTAATCCTCTTCAAGCCTAAAATGACAGACATTTGAAGTCAACTTTATTAGGACTGTTTCTACTTTAATTGACTTTTTTCTCTTATAACTTATAAGAAATGATGCACGAGTATGGTTGATTGAGGTCTTTAGGGTTCAAGTGATAAATCTATATTTTATAACTTTTTTTAAACATTTTCAGCCTTATTGAATTACGATTCAGCCTAAGCACAGAGCATATTTCTTTACAGAAGTTTGTAGTTAGTGAAGACCTTGCTTTTGGATAGAAGTTTACTAACTGAAAACTTCTGCAAAAAAAATTATGCTATATGCTTTTAGAGAGCCCTATTCAATTGGCCAAATCACAATCTAATAAGGCTGTTCGTCCTTATGGATATAAGTAATATGTCCCCTACTATTATATTTCAGCAATAGAAAAAGAAAAAAAGCTTTTTTTGATATGCACAAAAAAATCACAACTAAAACCAAGGGTGAAATATGCCATAAATTGTAGGGAAAATAGTGTAGCAGTCATTAATTGCACTATAAGACTTCACTGCCTTTTAGAAAGTCACGTAACCGTGATGAAAAGAGCCGTCAGGCTGATAGTGGGAAATAATTTTCTGAAGTTCACATCACACTTTTTGGGGATTGTGAGGCTCCCTGAGAGCAGTTTTATATTTTCAGTGTTTAGTTGAATACAAACTGGAATGGCCTTTTGGTTTTTCATTTTTGTTTTTAATATGTGTTTTTAATGGGAGCCAGATTAGTATTTCATGGGTATAATTGGTAATAGTGCGTCAGAGCACACTAGCGTGCAGCAGTCGGATCAGGAATTTTGTATGTTACATTCCATATCTAGGTTTTTGTTGTCAGATACAGGGCATATAGCTAGAAATGGGATGTTAATATAGGTTTGTCTCTCAGTTAGGAGGATCAATTGAGATCACAGGATCTCTACCCCTTTTAGTGGCTATTTGGATATTAACAGCCTTATTAAGTTCTGATTCGGCCAATTGAATAGGGCTCTATATAAGCACATAGCATATTTTTTTAGCAGAAGTTTTTAGTTAGTGATCTTCTATCCAAAAGCAAGGTCTTTGCTAACTAAAAACTTCTGTAAAAAAATATGCTCTGTGCTTATAGAGAGCCCTATTCAATTGGCCGAATCACAACTTAATAAGGCTGTTAATTACCATTGGTGCATTTGGGAATGCACTTTGATTGAGAGGTGCCTCTCCCTATTGTGTATATATACTCAAGGATTAATGGTTATATCTAGACACATTTATAGTCTCCCTTTATTATGTACACTTATTTAACTATCCATCAGCAGAATGATGCATACAGATTGATCCTGCTTCTTGTATATACTATCATACCTCCCTGTTGGTGTGGATGAATGGTACTGATGTTCATATACCATCTGACATAGGTACCTTGTGGAACAATAAATACTGCTACACTATTTTGATTAGCTTTATTCCCTACAACATTGCCCTGGCTCAGTCACTCATGCCTGTCTGCTTCCAGGTAACACTGAATTGCAGAGACCTTTAGTGGATGCAATCTAGGTGCCTGTAAGCATTTTGTAGCATGACAACCTGGCTCCTGACATTTGTTGAACCCTGTAAAAAAAAAAAAAAAAAGTATTTAAAGTACAGTATTCATTGTTTTTCTGGTTTCTTGAGAGTTCTGGTTGCTTGAGTTCCAGTTAACTGAGAGTCTACTGTACTTTTACTTCACTAACTGTTGATGTATATATTTGACTTGTGCCACATAAAAAAAAATATTTTATCAACCATCACCTCATGGTTGCAGTTCCCTGCAGCCACTACTGTTTACCTGTGTTATATTATATTGCAAAAATGTCTTAATTTTTTAATTTGCGTGGTCTGTTTATACAAGCATTTACGAAAGGTGCTTTTAACTTTTATCATAGCCTCATAGATGCAAAATGTGCATGATAATGTTATGTTTAATGTAGTTTTACACTTTTAGGATATCACACATGTTCATATTAACAAACTGGTTCTGTTTCAGATGTAGATGAATGTGCTCAAGGATCTGGAAACTGTGACTCCAATGCCTCATGCACTAACACTGCAGGATCCTACATATGTACCTGCAAGACAGGTTATAATGGAGATGGCTTCACCTGTAAATGTAAGTTGGGTTGCGAGTATTGGGGCATGAAAACCATACATACTTACCTATGGCAGTGATTGGTAAAGTAAACATATAAACTTAAACAAGGTATTAGTCTTCTGTGGAGTACATTACAGTGGATAGTGACTTCCCAGAAGTCTAAAGAGACTCGGCAGGAAAACATTAAGCAAATAAGGGCTCCAGTTCCTGGAACTGTTTAAGCCAAGTGGTTGCACAAACGTTGGTTGTCCATCTTGTACATTATCACATTATTTGTCTTGCAGATATAGATCAGTGCCTTAGCAGTCCATGTCGTAATGGAGCCACCTGCATTAGTTTGGTGAATGCTTTCTCTTGTTTGTGCCAAGTTGGATATACTGGAAAGTTTTGTGTAATTGGTGAGTTTTATTTTAACTACACTATAAGAAATGTTATCTGTGTAGGCAATTATATCTTTGATATAAAAGCTAATGGATTGCTTGGACACACTTAAAGGGACATGGAAACACTGAAAACCAAGTAAAAAAACCTAAGCCGCAAACAAGTCTTAACTAATAGTTGTGACTTTCCTAGGCCTCATTTAAAATAGGGCTCTATATAAGCACATAGCATATTTTTTTACAGATGTTTTTAGTTAGTGAACTTCTATCCAAAAGCAAGGTCTTCACTAACTAAAAACTTCTGTAAAAAAATATGCTCTGTACTTAAATAGAGCACTATTCAATTGGCCAAATTGCATTTGTATGGGGCCCACAGATAGGACCAAAAATCACAAACACCCTGCAAATAGCAATGCACTCTCCTGGCTGCAAACAAAAATATCAGCCTATTCATTTAGATTCTTTAATATTTATAATATTAAAGAAACAAAAAGTAAAAATTTTATATTGCTGTGAAATTATGGATTTTCAGGACCTGAGACCCCCTGCTAAGACTAAGGGCCTCATTCAATTCTGATTTGGCCAATTGAATACGGCTCTACATAAGCACAGAGCATTTTTTTTACAGAAGATTTTAGTTAGTGAATTTCTATCCATATACTATATATATATTGTATGTTGTGTGTTAATACCTTATATTCTTTTACTCTCTTGTTTTGTACTCTCTTGTTTTGCAAATTTCTTTTCATTTGTTTTTATTATTTAGGAAAACAAACCTAGCATGTGTCACTATACATTCTTCATAGTCTTCAAATGGAGACAACCAAAGTGTATATTGAATACACTTTAATGAGTTTATAATTCTATGAGTCTCATTCAATTGCAAGATCGCAACTCACAGTATACAGGTCGTATGTCTGCGGGCTTGCTGCTGTCTTGAACTCTGCTACAATTAGGGAGCAATTCAATTGAACAAGGCTGCAAATACTGTCCGAAAGCCTAAACCGTAAACCATGCACTCATATGTAGCATTTCAGAGCGTGAACATGATCAATTAAGCAAGGCCTTAACTACCCATTTAGAAACAGCCAATAGAAAATGAGAGTCATCATTACGGCAGTATAAGATGGAGGTTACATGTCAATCAATTAGCGTTTAGAGGTCCGATATGCGACCAGACTCGCAAAACCTCAAAATACTAAATAATAAAAATGAATGCCAATACTGTTCTAGTCCATGTGGGTGGCCTGATATGTATTAAATCATTGATTCCCAAGATCGATATAACCCCAAAATAATTGATTTTTTATTGACGATTTGCGAGCTGTTGTGCAATTAATTCTAATGTCTTTGATTGCTTTCCCGTCATTTACAGTTCAGTATGGAGTTTTTATTTGCATTTACAGAGCTATGGACATGTCCTTAACCCCTTTGAGGGTTCAATTTGGATCCATAGTATTTTCTTCTACATTTGGCCTTTACGGGTGTGAAAACATTTAAGAGTTTGGGAAATTGTAGCAATTGAATATCGATTTGCGATTTTAGCGAACAAGCGCAGGGATTTTCAGCCCACAACCCGTAGACTGTTTGCAGCTCGCCAAAAACGCCAATTGAATAGCAAATTAGTTTACAGGCTACATTACGGGCTTGAGTAACTTACAATTTCTCAATTGAATGAGGCCCTATATGTTCAAGTTGTATTAGCTATAGCATCCACTAACTTACCACTTTCTCATCTACAGATGTTAATGATTGTGCTACTAATCCTTGTGACAATGGAGGCATCTGCGTCGATGAAGTTAATGCCTACTCCTGCCATTGTCAGAAGGGCTGGCGAGGCAAGAACTGTACAGAAGGTAAGGACATGCCCCTTTTTATTTTTTAATTTCACTGTTTATAGAGCTTTATCCAAAGTGCTCTAAGTAGTTAGAAAGTTTATGACAACATAGTTTCCAGGTTTCTGACTGCATTGGTTGAGTAAATAAATAAATCGAATATTTGTGTTCACATTTGGACGTCTAAAAATAAGTAAAAAAAACGTATTTCCTGCCTGGAACTCCACGAGATACAGTTATTGCACTGCACTCTGGGAAACTGGGAAGGGGCATATTATTGAGTCCACAATGCATTTTCACTCTTTAATCCAACACAACTATACATGGCTTATTTTAAGCATATGCCTGCTATATTACACACTTATGGAGCATGGCATTGGATGGATTATGCACAAGTTAGGAGACCTACCCAGCAGTTTTGATCATAAAATAGCATGCATTAGGAGATGGTACCTAATGCATGCTATAGATTTTGACAGAAGGCTATTAACCACAACATAAATAAACACACATATATATATTTACAATCATGAATGTTAGAGGTTTCAAGAAATTTTGGTGATGAGATAAAAATTCCATGTCTACATTAAGGCCTGAGTTATTACTGTTAAAGAGCATAATCATTTTAATTTCAAATGTCTTTCTTTCCTTAGTGTTTTTAAAAAAAACTTTGAGTATTTTGATTGTTAGATTTTTCATGGAGTGGTTATTCTGGGTGAAATGGTGTCCAACTGGAGTACAGTAGCTGTCCTCACTGTGCTTACTGATGGAATGTCTGTGTAGATTCATCCTCATATGTAATTTCTAACTGGTTTCTACAATGTAGCAGCCTCTCTCACATACTGTACATTGTATCATGTAGACTACATTGGATGATGTACCAGAATATGACCCTCTGATCTTATAGCTCTTGTTGTTGTGCGTGGCTGTGTCCTCTTTGCAGATGTGTTGACACAATTTACACTGATTTTTATTGCAAGGTTTTGTGCCATTTTGTTTGTTAAGCTCTTCATTGGCCAATCTACTGTTCACCAATGTTTGTCTGAGATTTGGTGGCTGCCTAAATGCAAGAATGGTGAGTTTGTGGAATATATGTTTTAATTCTGCGTCCTCTGTTAGGTGTGGTTGTAGATACTTAAATATTTTGCGGATTCCTTCTAGATCCAGATGGTATGTGGTTACCAGAGATGTATGTGAGGTCATTTCTTTAGTTTTGTATTGCAGCAGGTGTTCATGGGGTGTTTTAATGGCAGAGGTTACTTTCTGTGTTATGACATTTGGTTTGTAACCCTTTATCCTGAAGGAGTCAGACAGTGTTTTATAAATGTTTATCATGGTACTCATTGTTAGAACATATGCGGTGGTATCGGATGGCTTGAATATAGATAATCGCTTTTTTAATATGAGAGGGATGAAAGCTAGAGCTGTGGAGATAACTGCATCTGTCTGTAGATTTCCTATATACAGATGAGTTAAGTTTACCATTGGTGATGGATATGGTGGTGTCCAGAAAGTTCACTTACTCTGCAGAACAGGTGAGCTTTCTTATATAAAATGATGGATGAGATTTCTTGCCCCACCACAGTATTATTCACAGAGGGATTACAATTGCGTAAAGACATTGACAGTACAGATGGAAGGTTTTCAGATTGTGTGTGGTATATATCACAATTTTGTGACAATCTCTAAGAAAACAATGGATGATCTATGGTATAAAGGTATAAAGTAAGATATGCAGCCCTTTTAAATTCCCCTAACATGTAAATCCGTAGCCCCCCAACGGAGCCCGCAAGACTTAAATTGCTCTCTTATAGCTACCCACAAACGATCTGCGGGTTACATGTGGAAAAACACTATGGCATGTCGAAATCAGAACTTCCTTACTGCAAAACCTTTGATCTGCCAAGCCCGTAACTGTTACATTCGCTATTAAATTGCTATGAATCCCCAAAGACGAACTGGTGTTCAAACCCGTAATCCGCAAATGTAGGCAAAAATATTACGGGCTCCAAATTGGACCCTCAAATAAAAAATAGGCATTTAAAAAATATTTTATTTCATCATATGTTGGAATGGTCATGCATATGCCAATATGAAAAGCCATGCTGAAACATGCATAAAGCAATTAAAGACACACTACCTGATTAAAAAGCAACACAAAAATGTGAAACTGATGCCATATTAACCCTTTCTCACTCACAGAGGCTCTAATGTGGACCCTCACTCATCACATCTACATTGGGAAAACAAATAGTGGCCACATGACACTGCCACATAATTTTATTATTGGTTGTTTGGTCCGACCCTCGGTGACCCTGTGGACTGCAGCACATAGGTCTCTGCCTGTGCTGTTCCACATGGTTTGCATGCCAAAGATACTGGAGTGGGTTGCCAGTTCCTTCTCTAGTGGACTGTGATTTGTCTGACCACTCTCCTATGACCTGCCCATCGACAGTGGCCCTACATGATATAGCTCACAGCTTCATTCAGGTACACAAGCCCCTTCATCACCACCACTTAGCAATCCACAAGGGGACCAGGGGAACATACACCACACTAATGTGAATTGATGGATAGCAAAACATAATGGGAGGTCACCAAATGGGAAAAGGTATACATTTTGGCACATGGCCACCAGAAATGGCGTGGGACTTTGCAGGATGGGCATAGCAGAAATGGAGATAAGTTGGCTGTTGATCCACATGCCTCTGCAGAACATCCATGTGTTTTTGCGGTCCCTCCTGATGGGTTAGAGTAGAGCATTGCTAAGTGGTGGTGGTGGTGAAGGGGCTTGTGTATTGCAATGAAGCTGTGAGCTATACCATGTAGGGTCACTCTAGGTGGGCAGGTCATAGCAGAGAGGTTAGACAAATCACAGTCCACTAGAGAAGCAACTAGCAACCCACTCCAGTATCACCTGTCATATTGTTATCAGGCCCTCAGGGGAATGTTGATACTCCACAGTATCACAAATTGGACTTTGCATGTGTATTAACCCTTTATTATTATTATATATGATATATATTATTATACGATATCTAATGCTATTATTACTATTATTATTGTTATATGTATTGATCTACTGCATGGTAACTAGGGCTCATTAGATTACATATATAGGAATGTGACACAAATGTGATGTATGTGGATGTCCCATAACCCCAACCATTGAAAATACACTGACAAGGTTAGAATGGTATAGCAAAGCTTTATTTCATACACAGAGCACAATCAGAAATGATCAAGACTGTGCATTAATATCATGGGTGTGGTGTGGGGGGATCCTGAGAGAGCAAGAGACGTGGGGGGGGGGGGAAGGGGATACCTAAAGGGAGTAATGTCATAGTCTAGAATAAGCATGATGATTAAACAATCCAATCCAGTTTCACACATTCAGTGTGGTGACAAAACAAAAATCTGAAAAAAAGTGGTCAACTAAAAAAAGGCGGATTAGGATAAAAAATGTTTTAACATGCATGTTCAGTACAGTGCTAAATACTGTAACTGTAACAATATACCATCTCACCTGATTCCCATCTGCAAGCATTACTAACTATTAGCTAGGTCTCTGGATAATCATACCCAAAATACCCATTAATATGGATTGGACACAAAGGTCAGCAGCCAGATTCAGTGTTACTTACTACATCAAACCCGGTGATCTGTTCTCAGACTGATATTGAGGTCAGGATCACATGCTTAAGTCCACCACCACAATGGTCTTAGTCTACATTTAAGCTAACAATAATCATGTCTTAGATATCTGGATATATGACAGCTTTAAAATTGTGGGAGCTACAAGTTAAGAGAGGGGGGGTTGTCATTAAAGGAATGTCTACCTGAGAGGCACTGTGAAAACCTTACACCTCATAATTTTTCTTCAAAATGCTTGCAGATGCAGGAGATACCTTAATGGACCGGAATTGCACCTAAAAAATTTTTTTTTAAAAAGACACGTACAAAATAAAACCTTAAAAAAAAGATAGGGACTGCAGCATCTCTTCTCAACAGCATTTCCCAGTGACCATCAAATGGTGACATGTTCAAAAGAACCCTATGTGTCCACAGAGAAGAGGATCATGGACCATGTGATAGGAGGAGGCCATCTGCATACAAAATATCACCATCACATAGGCCAAGATCCAAGACTCTGTAGCCAGGGTACATTAGGTTAACATTGTGACGAATAGATTGTCACTGAGGAATGCCGTTAAGAAGGCACAAACATCTGCGCAGCCCCTAGGTCCTCCTCTGCCCACGCACAGGGCTCAAATTCCCTGTTGCCAGCCGCCGTCTTCCTGCTGATGGTGGGGGAAGGCGGGAGGTAACCCCCCAGGGAGGCAGCAACAACTGCAGTGGTAAAGGCATGATGGGAAGAGAGGAGAGGCCGGCCCAATCCTGAGCAGTCCTGCCAGGATATTCATTTCCTCTGCATGATTGGCGGAGATGCTGGCCTGGAACCCCCCAGAGACACTCCAACTGTTGGCCAGCATCTCCGCCTCCGCATCCTGGCCTGATGTTGGTGATGTAGGCCCATGGGGGTTGGCCTGGTGAGGAGGTGGCGGTGGTGGTAACCCAGTGGGTAGGGTCTGGGGCCCGGCTGAAGCCTGTTGCCAAATGGGTGGTGGTGTTGGTTGGCCCGTTGATGGTGGTGGCGACCAGTCCAGCACACTGCTGTGGGTGGGGGAGGGGAGGTGGTGGCTGGCTGCTGTCATCACTCCAGTAGGAGGGCCTTTGTGATAGCTTCAGTCTCTGGAGTAGGGGGATAGTGGGGTCGAATCCCAGAGGAGTTGCTGGTGGTCCTGATGGTGACCCCACTAGCCATATTGCATTCTCCTCCTATTTACCAGGGCCCTTCTCTCCTCCTTCCCCTGTGCCGGTTCCCTTGTTAATTCCATGGATCTGACATGTCAGTGTCCTTGTTGGTCATCATGTACATGTGTAGTGTGTGTGATGCACATTTGGTGGCATGTTTGTGTATGTCATATTCACCTGACATGGAGGCTGGATCCTGATGGGCCACCAGGCCTGAAGCTACAACAGTGGCCAACATTCTCAGAAAGTCCCTGGTGACCCTCGCCCACTTATTATAGGTCAAAATGTGGCCCTGGTCCTCCTTATCCATCATCCTCCTCACCTTGGTCCTGATGTCATTGAATCTGTACTTGACAGACCTCTCTTTTCCTTGGCGCTGTGCCTACTGCGGTAACCTCAGCTGCTACCTCCTTCCAAGCCTGAGCCCTAGGTCCAAGGTTAACTTGCCTCCCCTGCAAAAATGACTGGGCGGCCATGTATAGCACAGAGGAGGACCACATTCTCTCTGTGCGTATAATTGAGGACCAGGTCTGCCTGACTGGTCCCTGAGGCCTATCCCTTCCCCCGAACTACCACCCCCCTGGGATCGAGCCCCTTCCCCTCTGTCCCTCTTCTATGTGTGCCTGACACTTCAGCCCCCCTTCCACCACCCACCTCTGCACTGTCCTCCTCTCCCTCCTCCTCTCCCTTATCCTCCTCCTCTCCCTCCCCCTCCTCTCCCTCCTCCTCCTCTGCTCCCTCCTCTCCCTCCTATCCCTCCTCTCCTCCCTCTTTTCCTTCACCTCCTCTCCCACCTCCACCTCACTCCTCACCTCCTCCTCCCCACCTTTACTCCACATGGCCACCTGACACTCCTCTCTCTTTTCCTCCACTCTCATTTCCTCCTCCCCAACTCTACACTCCTCTCCTCCCTTCATCATATCTCAAAATTAAAATTAAGGATAAATAAACAAAAGTTTTCTGAATGTGTGTAGAAAAAAAAATGTGTGTGATATTACCGTATTAATAACTGTTGTGATTTATTAATAACTGTTGGGGGATGGGGTGTGGGGGATGGGACCTAACTATATATGCCTCTATGTTTTTCCTTTAACCTATGTGTATTGCAAATATGTGTAATCTGTAAATATGTGTAAGTATTAAGTGTAAATCTATATGAATTAGAATATAAATCAATAAAAACGCAAACTACCTCTCTCAACTAGCTCCTACTCTCACTCCAAAAGACTCTAACCTCCAACTCCGGGACCTGCGTGCTACTGTGAATAAAAAATACAACACAGTCAACGCATGGGCATGTGGAACTCAAATTTATAAGCTCCCACTGTTAATCATATTCGTCTAGACTGCTTTTGATTGGCTGAGAGGCCTGTGTCGCACTGCGTTGTTCCGCAATTGGATGGTTACGAGCGATTGCGGCTCTTCCGTCCCCTTAACAGCTTGCGTGCGTGGAAAGGATTTACTGGCTTGCGTCTCAAGCCCGTAGCTTGCGCCCAGCTCGAATTTAATAGCTCTATAACGCTGCCAAATTGTAAGCCTGCAGCCAATGCGGGGCTCATGTTGCACTTACGGGCTTCAAATTTAATGTGGCTACAAGTATGGATGAATGATGAGCTGCTAACCTGAAGATTTTGAGAGATCTCCCTGTAAAGTAAATCCGCTTGATGAAAAAGAATTTAGAGCAGATGGCAAAAAGAGGAGAAAAAAAAGATAAAAAAATATATTCTGAAGTAAATTTGGATTATTTTAGGACATGCATAAATATTGTACTTGCAAAACATAAAAAAATATTATTTACTTAAAACTAAAAATAGTCATTGATTTGGCATAAAACATATGTAGAACCTCTTTTTTAATGGATGTATTATGGCAGGTTATTGGCTTTTTAAGTATTAAGTAGATAACCATTGATTAATCTCATACCCTGTGGCTATAAGGTGTATTTAATTTAACAAGACATGTGTGTGTGCTGTTAGAGATTGTGGAGATGTTCCTGCAGTTTTTATGTTTGGTAAGTACAATTTTTCGTTTGTATTAAAATAACCTAACTTACCTAGTCGCACTCACTGACTGTTGGCGTATACCCAAGGTTCAGTCCTAGCCCTCCTCCTCTTCTCATAACATAGTCTTCCTCCTTCCTCGCTATCATAACACTGTATAACACAATCTTCCTCCCTCCTCACTATAATATCACTGCATGACAGAGGCCTCCTTCCTCCTCACTAAAATATCTCTGCATCAAACAGGCATCCTCCCTCCTCACTATCATATTACTGTATAACACAGGCTTCCTCCCTCCTCACTACCCTCTAATTTTAATTGCTACATGATATTTCTGAGTCCTGGCTGCTCATTGCATCCTCCCAGCGTTATTAAAAAGGGGGGAATCAAAAGCTTTTGTGGTGCAGAGCTTTCCTAGGAGAGACATACTGCTTCAGAGAACTAGTGGCATGCTCTGGTAATGCACAATTAAGTTTAATTTCAGGATTTTGTGCGGCCCCTATTCATTTAATCTGGTGAAAATTTATCCCCCCCCCCCCCGTCTCTGATTGAAGTTTGATTGAAGTGTGTCAATCAGGCATTCAGATCACACCACCAAGGCAGTGCTGTTATCCATTTCTATAGTGACCTTAGTGATAGTAAAAGTTAATTATTCCCTGTGAGGTTCTAATGCATTATTTTCAGTCTGAAACTGTTTGCATTTAAAAATCTGCAGACCCCATGCAGTAATTATGTTAATTACTAAAAATATTGCATGCAGATCCCCAGGAGGTAATTACTAGTTATTATCAATTGTGACATTAAAAACTTCAATGCATTTTTAATAAAACCTTTTGATAAAGTATGTTTTATTGATTACACTTTTAACTTACACCATATTTTGGACCTCTATAGTGTCCATTTAAAGTTTAGCTTCAAAATGAAACGTAAATAAATATTAGAGGTATATATTTGCAGTACATTATCATGTTACCATAAACTATTTGTGCAGTCACTAATAGCATGGTGCTTAGCCTTTTAACCACTAGTAATTTGCTTTTTGATATAGACATGGACGAATGTTCTCTGGGAACCAGTAACTGTGACCTTAAAGCGATATGCATCAACACTTTGGGCTCATACACATGCATCTGCAATGAAGGATATAAAGGAGATGGTATTACTTGCAAAGGTAGGCATGCATTGTAACTGTGTACAAGAGCATCTGGCCATGTACACACACATACACATAATTCTATGTACAATTTGGTTATGTGCAGAGGAAATTAACATGCATATAAAGAATAGCTTGGTCCAATATGTATCTGGAATTTTCTTTAAAGCATACAGGAATACATTTAAGGTGTCAATAAGTATGTGTAAGATCAAACTTGGTATTTCCAGCTTTTTAATATGCTGATATAGTAATGTGAATTTCTTTTCCTGAATTACAAAACTGAAATGAGTTCGGACAAAATAATACATAATCTAGAATAAACACAATGTGATTCATCAATTTCTTAGACAGTCATCTTGATATTTAGCAGTATACTAAAATAAAAGTTATCAGTAATTATTGATAAAGCAAAACACTTGCTATTCTGCAGACTCTACTTATTATTTCTATCCATACAGAAAATCGGCTTTTTGACTACGGCCCAACAGCAGGAGACAAAATTGCAACTAAAAGATCCAAAGATTTTGCTTCTCCATTGATCAATATTCCTTTGGGATTTCCATTTGACTCAATGTTCTATTCAAACTTATATGTGAGTATGTTCTAGAAGCTGTCTAGAACTGTAATGCGGTACATTTGGTTTTCAAATTTCAGGTCATTGAAATGGACATTGAAGTCACAAACAGGTTTAAAAATTACAAACTTTTTTATTTGCACTGCAAGGGTTAACATATGTCCAATCTTTCTATAAACTGCTTTCGGAAAAAAGTCAAGATCTCCTTCTGATTATTTCTATTTAGTGTGTGCCAGAGTACTATGGAGATTTTAGCTCCTGCCTTGTATAATGGTGGAAGGTGATAAAGCTAAAAGAAATTAGTAGGTGGTCCTGACAGCAGTCAATTTCTATGCAAATAAAAACTTTTATAGGAATGATAGAAAGTTTATGATTTCACTGTCCATTAAAAGTTGAAAATATTGTCAATATATAAAGCAGGCGTTGTCAACCTTTTAATACCTACCACCCACTTTTAATGTGAAAATTACGTTATCACCAACTGGTGCCACAGTAACTGAATTTACCTAATTTCTGGATACATATATCATATGACTCAAGCTATGTATCACCCTGTACTTACTAGTTAATGATCCGGTCATGACTGCTGTCCCTAGGCTCTCTCTCCAGCTCTTCAACCAGCCAAGCATGGTGCTGCGGGTCTCTGACATGTGACATCACTTGCCAGCGACGCCACCTAGCAATTACCCCGCTGCCCACCATGAAAGCTTGAATCACCCACTAGTGGGCAGTAGGGACTAGATTGACTACACTGATCTAAAGGATTACCAATGACACTAAGGATACATAATTGATTTAGAATCATAATAAATACTAATTGCTCATTTTAGTTTCATGAAGCTAGAGTACCTTTTTATTTCTTAAATAGATTAATAGTTTGTATTATAACATTGAAAATCACTTTGTTTGCAAACAAACAGTGAAACAATTTAAAGAGATACTAGTAGTGGTGACACAAGTCACAGCCCTTTGTGTAGTATAACAAAAGTCTTATTGGCCTAATTAAAAAAAAAATATATTACTTTTTTTTTATTTCACTCTGCTCACTTCTAAATTGCTTCCATGTGGGCAGGTGGGAAATCTTACATTTTCATGTTCCAATGCACACAGTTATGATACATGTGGTTACATGATGTGGTGCCTGTTGTAGATGCTGCACCATGTGACTGCCTGACCTAACATTTAGAGTAGGGTATATGAAAAATGGAATGAAATATGAATAGAGCTGGGATGGGCATAATTTGTGATTTAGTGATATTGTAATAATTGCAGTAAGATTATTGTTATGTTACTTGGCCTATGAGCCCTATCCAACCCTTACCTTGCTACTCTAATTCTACCAACATGTGTCCATAACCTTCTTTTTTCATTTATGTTTTTCAATAGTACCAAAGTCTATTATGTTATCTCAGCAACATTATGAATTTTGTAAATACTTTAATAGCAAAGTTATTTTCTTTGAAATTCACAGTTCTCAGACAACGGAGTGATCACATTCCAGCGCAATACATATAACCCAATATATGTGGTCAGCTATCCATATACAAGTTTTATGAGCGATGATCCTTCCACACCACCAACGATAGCTGCTTTCTGGGCTGATGCAGACTTATCAGGCGGCGTCGGGGAGATATATTACAAGGTAATTGTTGTGTAATGGTGGACTCCTTTAATATATTGTGTTTCTGCTGCTACATTTGTGTAAGTCATCCTAGTGAAATAAAGTGCTTGTTATTTTAATGCCTAAAAATGGTTTTATGTTCATATCATATATTGCAGCTAATGTTGTTAGTGTGTTACATAAAACTAAAACTGCTGTAGTCCATCTTAAGGATCACATATGCTTTACTCCCAATCCAGGTATACGATTTCCAGTCCTCTTCAATGACGTCAGAAGCAAGTTTTAAGCTTTATATAGAGAGTGCCATTAATGGTTACTTCAACTCATCTCTAGAGAAGCATTTCAGTGTTTCCTGGGCTCTGAAAATAACATGGGAAAATGTTCCTCCAGCCATCTCACGGTACAATTCAGAAAAGTTCTGGAGCAAATACAGTTCAAATGTAAGTAACTAGAACAGAGGTTAACAAACTAAAAAAGCATCATATATGTGCTTTTATACCAGCCGTGTAATATTTAAAACCGTGTAGCATACGTACAAACCATCACCATATCTCCTCTTCATTACCACAACCAAACACACCGATGCCTTCAGAGATGTAGTGGGATTTGTGATTACCTTAAGTTTGAGCTGCTTTCTTAGCAGGATGTGTTCTTCTAAAGTAATAAGATTTTCTTTACTCCAATTATTAGCACAAGCAATTTCTATTATGGCAGTTGCAAACTTCTCAGCATTCAGGGTCTCTTTTTACCTGTAAAAGAATATAAACACAATTATATATGCAGCATAATTGCGTATAATATATATATATAACTAGCGAATTGCCTGTCAAAAAATTACGGCAATGAAATTGCAAGTGAGCTAAGGGTGTTTGGTGTATATAATGTGGCTGATGTAGCGTTGTTCGTTTTCTATGTCGTGCGAGTTTTTCTTAATATTAGTTTTCTATGTCGTGCGATTTTTTCGGAATATCCATAGCTGTTTGGTGGGCTTTTTTGGAATATCCGCAGCTGTTTGGTGGTGTTTTGCGTGTTTATGGTAGTGTTTTGCGTGTTTAGGGACCTTTAGCCTTGTTTTCGTTTTGTTCGGCGGCCATTTTTTCTCTCGCTTAGGTGATTTTCGGGTCTCTAAACTCCGAAATGTGTGGTTAAAAGGAGGTGTAACTTCACTTGCAGAGGTCCTCGATGCCCCCCCCTGCTGTGAGTAACCATTTTATGTGTTTGTTGTTTGTATTTGTTGTGTTTGTAATTTTTTGGTGTTGCACGGGTTGCGTCCTTGTTTTCTAATCTCGTAGGTGTTTTTCGGCAAATCCGTAGGTGTTTGGTGGGGTTTTGCGTCTTTAGACTGCTGTAGCCTCGTTTTCATTTTTTTGGGTGGCGGACATTTTTTCTCTCGCTTAGAGAATTAGTTTTTAAATTTAGTGTCTACACTCTTTAAATTTGAGTTAAATTGAGGTGTAACTTTAGTTTTCGAGGTCCTGGATGCTCCCTCTTCCTGTAAGTAAGCTTTTTATGTATTTGTTGTGTGTATATGTTGTATTTTTCATGTTTTCATGTGCGCGTGTTGCGGCCGTTTTTTGCGAGGTCGTAATGGGTTCGTAACGTGTCTCGTATTTTGTTTGCGTTACGACGTAAATTTTGCGAGGGTCGCAGTTGCTGGCAAGGACTGTCTTATCTCTGATATTTTTGTTCTTTCTTCTAAATATATTTTTTCAAAAGAACATATTGTAAACATGGGATTACAATAGTTGTTTAAGTGTAAAAAATATGAATTTGTAGTAAAGCTGGCACTTAGTATATATAGTGTATATATTGCCATCAACTTCAGCACATATTTTATTTTTAAAATATATATAAGACATGCTTAATAGGCGGTTAAACAAATGAAGAAAAATCCAACTACATCTTCTAAATCTATATCTTAAATGTTTTCTCTTACTCTGGCAAAGTGACGGTAAACTTTAACCCTGTGCATGTCACTATCCTGTGCCTACTTTTATACTTTACAATTGTATTTCATGTGACATCAAAAGCATTGTGGGAATGCAAGTCAGCAAAGCTGTTTAAACTGTCAATATTCATTAAAGTAGTATCTTAACTTTGTGCTGGGGTTTAATAAAGTTAGCATTTTATTAGCGTCATCTAACATAAAACTCAGTATTCTCACTAATAATGGGATTTTAGTAAAACGTACTACTTATAGTAGAAGAATGTACTAGTAAAAGCTTTCACTTTCATTTAAAGATAAAATCAAGTTGCGCTTATACTTCTTGTACATTTCAGTAGACAGAATACCACGTTTCTGTAATTTTATGATAATGACTGTTTCTGATAGTTTTAATTTTTTAATTTATGCCATATGTATGTTCCTTGACTGTGTGAATCAGTAAATACAACTGACTGATAAACTCTTCTTTTATCTGTTTTTCCTTTCTCAGACTAACACTTACCAGACTATCCTGGCTACAGACGGTGTGTATTCCTTCTGTCTGATTTTGTTTGATGATGGTGGCATGAAGTGGCCATACAATGCTCTTCCAGCTCAACATAAACCAAAAATGGGTTACTACAGGTAGGGTTTCTTATTATGATATATGAGCATCACATATTTTGTATGCTTCTTAGCACTGCAATTAGTTTTAGTTTATAGTAACAATGTATTTTTTTATACTTTGGGATTTTCTAGTGGCATTCCCAGCTCTAGCAATGTAAACAACTTCCCAGCTTTCAATGACCCACAGACAGAGCCTTCTGTAAGTGTTCAGCAAATATACACACCGGATCAATACAAAGGCTACAATACAGGTAATATTATTTTTGTAAGTGATATAACCAACATATTTACTGTTGAAAGATACTGCTGTCCAGGGGCCTCATTCAAATGAGATTTGGCTAATTGAATAAGGCTCTATATAAGCACAGAGCATATTTTTACGTACGTTTTTAGTTTGTGAAGACCTTGCTTTTGGGTAGAAGTTCGCTAACTAAAAATGTCTGTAAAAAGATATGCTGTGTGCTTATATAGAGCCCTATTCAATTGGACAAATTGCATTTGAATGAGGCCCCAAAGGTTTAATTTTCTATATAACTTTGCGTGGTTTAAAACTGATTGAACAGCAAGTTTTTTCCCTCAATAGTGCTAATGCAATTGCAATAGAACAACTCACTACCTAAACCACTACCAACGCAAAGTGGTTTGGGTGGATCTAACTGGGAAAAAAACAATAATAGTAAATTAATGTAAAGATAAAGATTACTACAAAGGAGGGATACACATGCAAGAACAGACATCAATTGTAAATTGCACTATAAAAAAATCCACTCAGGGTACAGTCATTGAACATTTAGTCATAATATGCTTTTAGTGTCCAGACTGATTAGAAAATAAAGTAAGTAAGACACATTCTTCAGACTTGTTTTGGTTGTGTACAAATATTCACTGTGGTTATAGCAGGATCCAGACATAAACTCCTGCTTATTGTGCCTAGAAAGACCAGGGGCGCTAATAAGAGCTAAGATTCTGAGACATGTGCACGGGGTTGCTGTTTCTTTCATGCAGACAAATTTAGAGTCTGGTGTCAGAAATGTCTATTTTATAATGATGCTAAAACTCTACCCTGAGTGGGTATAATCTCCAATGGCACACAGCTTGTCCAGTTGTGATTCTTGCATAAAGTAAATGAAGAGTCTCGGATTTCACCAGTTTTGTTATCTTTTCAGGAAAAAAAGGACAGTGGGCATATCGTTTAGACAGTAACACCTTGAGCACAATAAACTCTCACCTTCAGTGCCTAAATTGGTATAAACAAGAGCCTTCACCGACTTCTCTCCTCCGTGCTCCTCCCTGCCCGTGCACCTACCAACAAGCAGTTTTGGATTCATCATTTATTGATGGAACAAACCTCGGGAACTATGGATATGAGCAGAAAAGCTTATCTGGTAAGATATTATGGGAAGAAACATTACCATACCATACTTAGTAAACTCTGATAGGCTACCATTAGAGGTGTATGACAGTTTCACATATTCATCTTTACCCTGTCCATGTGTAGTCTGGCTCCTAGTATGTTGTTATTTTTACAGTGTGAAAATATTAGAAACTTTATATTAATATAGACACAGAATACGGAATTGGGGTGTTGATCCTCTAAGTGTTTGAGAGGCTGTGATGGGCTCCAATTATAATTTTCAGCCTTCAGAGAACATATTTACAGCTCCTGAAAAGCTTAATACGTATAGGTGACTGCTATTATTCTTATAATTATTTATATAAGTATTATTTGTCTTATCTATGTAGCTATATATACAAGGATAAACACAGTAAGCACGGAGTCATAGCAATACAAATGTATATATACTGATACAAAAGACCTAAGGTCATTGTTCCATAAATTATACAATCTAGAGTTCAGTTTAAAGGATTAACTATATTGTTGTGTACCCTGCAGCATTTGCAGTTTTATAGTTCAATAATTAGAATTGTCTTTGGATCTATTCAATTAACTAAATTCTACTTTTCTTGTAGAGCAATATAGGTCAGTGCAAAGTAAGGCTCCTTCATCGAATGGTGCCGGCACAAGGTGTTACTACAACTGGAATGGAGCACTTATCTTTGGAGAAAAGGAGCGATATATCCCAACTCCATGGACCTACTTTGACTACTGGAGCTACATGAGAAACCAAAAGCAATATGTTAACTATTTCTGGAACACAGTCCTTCCACCTAAAATAACAAAATATAAAGGTATTGCTTAGAATTACTCTAAGAAGAAAAGCATGTCGGATTTTTTGTAACCTGAGCCAACTTGTAATAATCAATATAGATGAATGGCATTAGTTGATGATTGTCTGAAAAAGACAGTGTGGTAAATACACTAACCCATTGGAACTGGGCTGAATGTTCTTCTTTGCTAGATCTGAAATAGATTATTTGATAATGTACCACTGTGTGTTTTCTTTTCTTTAGAGATGTTATCAAAGCAGCAAAAACTGATTCAAATGTTTAACTGATCTAGGGTTTATTAAATCTACAGACTTAAACATGCTCTGTTCATTTTCTCTTTGTTTCAATGAAGTGTAAAAATGTATTACTTAATATTTGTTATTGTATAACTTATATTTGGTAACGTTTAACATGCTCTTTGAACTGGATGAAAAAAAATAATTGTTTTCCATGCTAATTTATAATTTAAATTGAACAAATCTAAGTGTATCAGAGATAGAAAGTGATTTAGGAGTGCTCGTGGACAATTTTTTACGTAACAGTGCTCAATGCCAAACAGCATCTGCAAAGGCAAGTGAAATATTAGCATGTATTAGGGTATATAAGCAAGGGAAGCAAATATAATTCTGCGACTATACAAAAAGTACAGAGAAGAGTAACATAATTAATAAGGGGAATGGAGGGACTAAGCTATGAAGAAAGACTAACCAAATTAAATAATTTTCACTAAAAAAAAAAATGATGTTTAAAAAAAATTAAAAAAAAATTACTAAAAATAATTAAAAAAAATATAACATTAAAAAGTAATTATAATAAAATAAAAACTATTATTTGAAAATAAAGGGAACATATGATTTCCGTATACAATTTAAATACATCTAGGGTCAATATAAGTGGGGTCCATGCACCAGGGCTGTATGACTGCATCCCTGATGCTGCCACAGTCCCCACACAGCACTGCTGTGAAGACAACAGTGCTATCAGCTCTATAGTGTGAGCAGCAGTCATGCAAAGTTAAAACGCTCTCCTCCCCGTAACTATCTACATAAACACCTTCCCATGGCAGGTTAGGGGTTAAAACTATAAGTGATCGGTAGGGGGTTATTTGAACCAATCAGAATGCTGAGACTGATAAGGTTCATCAACCTGGTACATTCCCATGCTAAAAATGGAGAGTGACATCAGTAAAAGGATTCTGATGGGCTGAAATATGTGTCCATCGGAATGTTCAAAAGCTGCAAAAGGTCAGCAAATGCCATTTGCAGCAGGGGACGAATCCTTGAGGACCCCCATGGCCCATTAGGGGTTAATGTTAGCTTACCATGGGGGTCTATATAGACTCTCATGGTATACTGTTAATTTAAGTTACCATTGGGGTCTTTTAAAGTCTACCATGGTACTTAGGGTTAATTGTTAGTGGTTAGTTAGAAATGTCATGTGGGCCTACATAGTCCCACATTGTAGTTATGGGCTAATAAAAAATACACCACAATGATATATAGGGGTTAATATAGAATGCCATGGGGATCCTTTAATGACTCGATAGTATAGGGTTATGTATAGGGTTATTTTTTTGATGTCACAGGACCTCTATGGAATTTAGTTTAGTTATATATGTAATATATACCACGACTATATAATGTGTAGATATCACGGGGGTCCTTATAGAACCCCATGGCATAGGGGTTGAATCTGTGGCAACGGGGTTAACAGTTAGGCGCCACAGAGATTTGATTCATTCTTTGCTTTTAACATATTTTTCTTGTTTTATTTTGTTTTATTAATATGAGTTTGTATGTGGTTACATAAATGTGTGTGTTTATGTTAGGTGTGAGCTCATATTAACAGGACATAAACATTTACTGTATTTATTTGCATGTATAGATTCTATATTTTTCTATTAATATCCATCAGACTTTAAGCATCTAATCCTCTTCTTCATATTTTCCTCTGTGAGTATATAAAACACTCCTATACTTTGACTCTTTTGTCCCACATGGACCTGTTCTTTATCATCCTTATTGTTTCTGATTTTTAGGTTCTCAACTTGAGTAAAGTCATCATTTGTACTGTTTTAACTTGACAAAGAGAGTTGCATATTTCTAAAGCGTGTCACTGTAAATTAAGTGTTTGTCAAATAAAACAAAAAATAAATATTGCAATATTTTTATTGTGCACCTAGATGGCTACTTAAATTTTCAGAATATATGTATTCTTTCTCTGGTGTAATGTCTTGCCATTATGTAATAATCTTCATTATGTTTTCTAATTGCTTGATCCATCTCCTTTTTATTCTGTGGGTGTCACTTGTCATTTCAGTAAATTAATAGAATTCCACAATATTTATGAAAAATTCAAGGAAACATAATTGTATTTTGCAGAAGAAGAAGTTGATCCCTACAATCATTGTTGCAAAGATTCTGGATCAAGTTATCTGTGTAGTCTGTACAGAGAGAAAAGACCTCTAGATAACTGTGCACTCTATGCACCACTCGGCTAGGTAAGAGCATTATCTTAAAAACAAGATTTACTCTCTGTATGAAGACAGAGATATGAAATATAATTTAGATCTACACCAACTGGTAATTGTAAATTTGTTTTTCTCTCTCACAAGGTTTTCTCTATGGAGACCCTCATATTAATACACTGGATGGTATGCAATACACGTTTAATGGTTTGGGTGAGTTTACATTGGTCAATGTGAAGGACGAAAATGATACTGTAATCTTCAGACTCCAAGGACGCACAGCTCTAGCTGGGAATGCAAACCAGTTTTGTAGGAATTGCAGCAGCTACTTCTGATGGTGCTCAGGTAATTTACAAATAAATGCACATTGGATGAATATTCTTTTGGCCTTAATACAGTGGTAGCACACCGGCCATGTTAGGGTAGTCTAACCAAGCACTTTAGCCACGTAAATATACGTAGTTTCACCATAAACTGTTTTTGCCCTCTAGGTGCAGTGGAATTTGATTAGTGAAAATGAAGTAGCCATTTTTTTCAATGGAACCATCATTCCTCTCACAGGTAAAATGTTTAAGTCAACTTAATTTCTTCATCCTTGCTTAACTATGTGTCTTTTTGCCTTCTGAGTACTATTTTACGACTGAAATTCTAACTTCTGTAAAGAAACACTTTATTTTCTGTTTTTTCCTTTACATATTTCCTTGATTTCTTTTATTTTGGATAAAAATTAATACTTTATAGTTTGTTTGTTTTTTGTTTTTTTTCATTGGGGGAGGATTAACTTTACTCACATATCATCATACATATATTCTCTTATATGTAGTCTAATATGAAGCCTGTTGTTCTCTATTTCACGTGTTTCATACATAAATGTCACTATTAATAATAGTAATGTGACAAATTTATAAAAGGCTGGCTGTTAGTGACTACCTCAAATTAACTACTGTAACAGGGCCTGCAATTTATGAATCTTAAAAATAACATCAGCTTGTCCAGATCAGCTTGTGGCTCTTTTGTCATTACCAATAATGGCTCATGCAGGCTAGAAACATGGCAGGAATGCAGTGAGCATGATCAAGGATCAATATTCAACAATCAATTGTTTTATAAATTGTAGAATTCCTTCTGTGTTTTCTTAAACTGTTAAATTAAGAGAATATGTTTTTAGCTTTGAAAATATCTGTACAGTAGGTAAAGTCTGTATATTATGCTATTTTTTAAGAAGATATCCGGGATGTTTAGCTGTATATTTTGAGTTAAAATGTTACTCTTTAATTATAAATGCTTGCAAAAACCTTGCTTAGAACAACATTATTTATTTTGGGATTTTAGATATATCTACAACAATGTTTTATGTATTTATTTTTATATAGCTTTATGGGTTTTAAATTGGAATAAACCTGTTCACATCATAACATTTCTGCACATTTTTTTTTTTCTTTAAGAAAATATCACTTACATTGAGCATGTGTCTCTTGAAAAGTCAAGCGGCTGGTGAAGCAAAAGCTTCTTTGACAATGGGATTTCTATCTCAGTGACTGCAAAATTTGGTGTAGTAACTTTTTCAGTGACGTTGCAACCAGAATATCAAAATCGGACTGAAGGTCTCTTAGGTAAGTTATACACTTACAAGATGATAAATTGGCTCAACTGCTGTTGTCATAGCTTGTAAAAGTTCTTCATGCCACAGAGCTGCTCTAAGTGGAGTATGGAGAACTACAAGAAGTGAAGAAGGAAATATTTTTGGGGTTGTACTTGATAATTTTACATTTATTTCTATTTTAACTATTATATAATTATTTATATAATCAATAGTAGAGAAGATGGAACAAAAATGAATATTAATCATTATGTTCATTCATTTATTATTTATATGTAAGTGAAATGTTTTAAACAATGAGGATCTCAGTGAATCTATCAGTAAAAGTTAACATTATTATAAAACAAAATAATTTAAAGAAAGAGAGATTTTTCAAAGTGTGAACAGTTATTTTGCGCTACATTACAGAATTTGTAAACTGTGGAACATAATATGGATTTTATATATTAATGTAAATGGAAATCTAAGATACCTTTTACAAACTTGGTCATACTCATTTTGATTACACATTCATTATGTCTTCAATTGAAAATGCCTGTACTTCCTAGGAGTCTACAATGGAAATCCAAGTGACGGACTTTCTATTTGCTGACGGACATACAATACCATACAATGGAGATGCACCTCCGAAAGAGTCGCGATTTTTGTTTTCGGCATGACATGTAAGAGAAGATTTCCTTTTGTCATAAAAAATCTGTCAGAACCTGGCAGAACAGGACTATGGGCCCTATTCTACTGTCCTATTCGTAAATGTATACACACTTTACCACCCACGATCACTATGGGTCAGTCAAAGAAGCAAATTTGGTCTTAGAACTCCATTGGTTTTAGCACAGCTCGAATACTACGAGCTCTAAATATTGAAGTTACACAAAATAGCTATTAGACAGGAGCTGTAACTCGCAAATAAAGTGTAACTCGCAAATGAAAAAGTATTACTTTTTCTGTCAAAAATTATGAGTACTAAATAGGACTTTGCAACGGCTTTTTCAAAAACGTATTAGAGCAGTAACAGCTATTGAATACACAATACTGTACTTGTAAAAGGCATGAGAAGACATATGGTCTACTGTATTTTATGAGGTTAATAGAATGCTTAATTGCGAGCACCGATCAGCAAATATAACTTTTTGGCACTAATTAATTTGTAGCCTCAGATTGCAGTTACGTGTAACTTCCATGTTTTACTGACATCAAGATGACGTCACATCTACTAATGGCTGTGTCTAAGAAATAAATTACGGGCTTGCTTAAATATTGACAGATCATATGATCACGTCCCCTGAAAATCCTATAAAAAAAGCAGGGGTTTGTGAGTTAGCTTAAGGAGATAAATCTAAACATTTAGAGGAAAAACATTTGCAGCTAAATTACGAGTTTGAGGCTCTTTGGCGAGCTTCTAATAGAATAGGGGCTCTATATTTTTGATTAACAATAGGTAGTATCAGTAGGACCCTTCTTTGATGGTATGACAGTTATAACAATCTGTCTTTAAATAAAGTTTTAACTGGATACGCCTAACATGCTTAATATTTAGGCATAACACTAATGTGAATCTTATTACCAGTTAATGCAATTGAAATATATGTGAAATGTTTCTTGTTTGTTCATAGGGAAAACAACACTGGAAAACAGCGTGTTTGTGTATAACACAAAGTGCGGGAGAGTCCTGGTACACTTACAACAACAACACGTTTGTTCCAACGTTCTTTGATGATCTGCTTTCAAGCACTGACTCAGAGACAGTCATGAAAGCTTAATGCAGACGTTGGTAAAGGAAATGCAGAATGCCCTGTTTGATATATTAAGCACAGGGAACTTTGCCTTTGGGATCTGAAACAATGAAAGAGTGATCATAATGTTCAGTGACCAGAGAAATGGTCATGGGTAAGCATGGCTGTCAGACCTCACACCAATTACTTTTTAATTATTTTTTAGTTTTAATTAGGCCATTAAAGTCTAAGGACTGCTCAGTATGGTCTCTTGTATGCAACAGGTACTGTAAAAAATACAATTACAATGTTCTTCTTTAAAAATATATATAACACGCAGTCTCTTCAATAGATTATTTTTGGAATTTTGTTAGTCATTGTCCAGTTGGTAATATTTATTTGATTATTCAATGTATTACTTTTCTGCTAGGTCACATTTAAAGGGATTCTGTCATTCCCCAAATCATAGTCATTGATATCACTGCCTAATGTTTGTTTTGCCTAATAATGCAAATATGTAATTCACAATAACTACTAAGTTTATTGTTATGCCAATCAGTAACACACTGTTTTTGCAAACATATAAATAAGCAAGCACAACTCACCAGTCATTGTTACTACATAATTAGACCTCCTACCCCCCCCTTTATCAAGCAAAACAAGCTATACTGAGATAAACATCAGATTAATAAGGTACTCACACCTTGTTGAATCATCTTTGGAATGTTAATTGTAGAAAAATACTACTACAATCTCTACCAAGTTTTTAATACTCTTTAACGATAGATGTTAGGATGTCAGTGTTCCCTTTTAATTCCTCGTTTACTTCATTTTATTTGACTTTTTCTTTTCTCCCCTGTTTGCTTTTGGCTTTAGAGAGTTTCCCCCCCAACATCACTGGTCCGTCCATAATAATGACTTCCTCTGCAAGTTGAAGTGCAGGTGGATTACATTTCTTCTGACGCTTGGTTTCAGCGTGGATACAACATCGGATGATATTCAAATGTCAGGTATAAAAGGAGAAAATAAAAGATAAAAAATGATGGGTATTCAATAGCATACAAACAATATCATCATGTTTAATGATTTATAATAATATCATGTAATCGCTTAATGATTAAACAGTGTTGTTTAATTGTAATCATCCCCTCCTCTAAAATAGTGGTTTTCAGCCTTTTTTGATCTGAGAACCTGCAGTGCTCATGGGGACTAAGACTGAGTACCTAGAACTTTTTGAAATGGTTGATTCTACCTGTGACCACATTCAATTTACGTCTAGTTTTGCACTGATCTGAACAGAATGTATTTTAATTGCAGATACATTCGTCAATAATCCATCTTATAACTAAGAGCCAATGGCAGTGGTATATTAAAAGTGTTAGCCTATCCCCGCTTTGTCCCTGAAGACGGGCAGATACGGCCACAGAGGTCAACATAGGTCTTAGGAACAACTGTTGAGAAACAACCTGAACACAGTATAATTGGAAAGACGAATTGAAAACTAAATAAATCATTTACATTTCAACTAATTATATCTTGTGTTGTCTCAACTGTCACATGATTGTGCAAAGTGGCATTCAAGTTAATGTGATAAAACTTCATAAACATTTTGTGAAAGTGTGAAGGTGCAATATTGCTGTGATATAGGCAAGCTGAATTGTGGCACATATACTTTGTCTACTTACTAACACCCTTATTAAATTGCGATTCAGTAAATTTAATAGGGCTCTATTTAAGCACACAGCATATTTTTTTACAAAAGTTTTTAGTTAGTGAACTTCTATCCAAAAGCAAGGTCTTCACTAACTAAAATCTTCTGTAAATAAAATATGCTGTGTGCTTAAATAGAGCCGTTTTAAATTTACCGAATCGCAATTTAATAAGGCTGTCAATACCCACATAACTAGGTTTTATGAATACTATCATGTTCTGTATATCATTGTATTAGAGGACTGAAACTTTTTCCTGAATATGAACAATACAATAGGGTTATTGATTAAAATAATTTAAGATGAAAAGTGGATAAAAATGTTCTACTTATCCGGTTATTTCAAGAAGCATCTTTATTAAATCATTTTATACACTTTGAGCAATAGAATCCACATAAAGTTAGAGAGTTAGAATTATTAGCTCCACTTTGATAAATATAATCCAATATGTACATATATAATTATGGAACCACTGACCACACCTATAACTAATTCTGTCTCAAATGGCAGCTATGTGTCACTTCATATTACCGATTTACTTATACCAAATTTGCACCATACTCTTTCTTTAATACAGTGAATGGAACCCTGAGGCTGGCTGCCCACATCCACAGATTCCAGTGTTTGCAGTTATCAGAGCCAATAACTCCAAAGCTATCCAGGAGCTAAGCCTCACACTGATTCTTTGTAATTGTAGCAACAATGCAACCTGTGATTTTGATAACCCCGTCCTGAAGGGCGAGAGGAACAATTCCAAGTTTATGGTAAGGCCTAGTAATGTTAAATACATATGAGAAAATGTTTTATGTGTACAATGCTTCTAAGAATATTAATCCTAGCTTTGGCGTTTTTTTTTACGTTTTCCATGCATTTTATGTATCTTATAGCATTTTAACTTCCTGTGCTTCAGCATATAATTTATTCTATCAGATAGAGTATTTTTTGAGTTTACAGATGAATTCAGTACTAAAGTGAGAGATTGTTATGTATATATTTGGAAGAATAAAAAAAAAAAAAAAAGGAATGTTAGTGGAGAAGTGGCCTTAATGTTGTATATTCTGGTATGATTGGTTGGGTGGGAGGTGAGTTGCCCGACCCACTGGCCTAAGTGGGAGTGGCCCTACCTCACAGGGCGTGCTTAGTATAAGCGTTGGGGCTTTAGGCAGGGCCCAAGGCGTGAAGTCACTGTCCGTGGCCGGGCTCCTCCCCCTGGCAAGTTTATGTAAATTTTTATACAGTAATTTATGTTATGTTATCTGGTTATTTATTAATAAAAGCTGTGGCCCGTGTTTTCTCCCACTCAGTCGTCGTGTCCATAATTTCCCTCTAAGCCTAAATGGATCATGTCTGGGTCATGAATCTCTATGAATGGCTTTATTCCAGGCTGCTATGAAACAGCACATCTAGCTCCTAAACAAAATATTTCTGTCCCACAGATATTTTTCTCTATTACTGTATTAATTCACTGTACTAAATTTTTTTTATATTTCACACTGTACTTATATATCTGTATTCGCGATGAGTGCCGAAGGTGATCATTGCAAAGCCAAACACATGAAGTACAACAGGGAAGAGGCTCACAAAGAGTGGCTGAAGGTGCTCATTGTGAGGCACGCAAATGAGCACCAAAGGCACTCAGTGCAGGGCTCACAATGAGCGCCGATGGTCCACAGAGGAGCAAAAGCCTTACATTGTGTGGCAAACAGCATTGCCATGGCTTCACATTTTATTGCCGTCATTTTTGACGGGCAAGTCGCTAGTTTAAATATAAATCCGACCAAATGTCATGTTGTGCTCGTTTCAACACCTATGATTTTTTCCCACCACTAGATATATTTTATATTTTCAGACTTCAGGCTGCATTTGTTCAGCTGCAGGGACCAGGAGAATACTGCACAGAAGACTTCGATGCTTGTCTGGAGAATATGTGTTTTAATGCTACCTCCTGTGTAGATAACATTGCTCCCAGCACTGGTTTTGTGTTAGTTCTCAGTGTCCCAATGGCCTGGTTGGAGATGGCATCAAGTGGTTATGGTGAGTAATAACGAATTATATTTGTTTAGTTACTCAAGGATGTTTTCCAAGAAATATTTCTTACATATGTATTATCCATTGACACATATTGAACACAGTGTTTTTGTGTTCCCCATCATAGATATCGATGAGTGTTTTGAAAACACATCAACTTGTGATCAAGTTTGTACCAATACTCTTGGTGGGTACAATTGTTCCTGTAACGCAGGTTACACACCTGATCCATACAATGCCTCTCACTGTGAAGGTAAGGACCAGAATTGTTATCTTTTAGCAACGTTTACACTTTCATGTACAGATAATTTAATTTATTTTATGAAAGAGTAGTTATTTTTACATCTATCTGATGTACAATATTTCCACAATTTTGTAAATTAATGTATTGCATATACAGTTGTGCTCAAAAGTTTGCATACCCTGGCAGAAATTGTGAAATGTTGGCATTTATTTTGAAAATATAACTGATCATGCAAAATAATATGTCTTTCATTGAAGGATAGTGATCATATGAAGCCATTTATTATAACATAGCTGTTTGGCTCCTTTTAAACACTAAATGACAACATAAATTACCCAAATGACCCCCAAAGTTTTTGAAAGTACCTAATGCTGTGTAGCATCAATGACAGCATGCAGTCTTTTGTAATAGTTGTCTATAAGGCCCCTAATTCTTGCAGGTGGTATAGCTGCCCATTCGTCTTGGCAAAATGCTTCCAGGTCATGCCAAGTCTTTGGCCGTCTTGCATGAACCGTACTAAAGTATTGTCTCACGTGTTGCACTTTATTGCCAATATTTCACTACTGTAGTTGTTATAAAAATGTATTGTATTTTTAGTGATAAGATCGGTACATAAGGAGCTCTGTACAAAAGGACATGGAAAAATGTGATTTTGTTTTTTAGATATCAATGAATGTATGGGTTCTTCCCCATGTGGGGTGAATGCCGCATGTACCAACACCCCTGGAAACTATTCCTGTGCATGTGCAGATGGTTATAGTGGAGATTCATATCTTTTATGCACAGGTTAGTGCATTTTTGCATTTTGCTGTGTCTTGATTTTCTTGACAATAATATTAACTTATATGCAAGTGGTAAATAACTGATGTATAAATGAAGTATGAATGTGTAATTCAGTTTCCCATAGGATATTTACCTTTTAGATATCAATGAATGTGCTATCTCTTCATCTAACTTGTGTTCAAATACATCTATCTGCATTAATACAAATGGATCTTATCACTGTGAATGTCTACAAGGATATACAGGACCCAACTGCACAGGTAGGATGTCATAAATATTCTATATAACTTATATACACAAAGAATATGTAACATCTGGTCTGGCAATCTCCTCTCCACTTGAAACTTCACATGCTGCTTCATTCATGGCTATGTGTCTGGTACAGGATAGTCTTATCCATGCATCTTTTATTTTACCTTATGATCTATGATCACACTTACTGCACTGATGACTCCTTTCATAAAGTAGTATTTTTTCTCTAATGATCCAATGTATCCTAGACCATCAACTTATTTTCTATTATATTATTATTATTATTATTATTATTAATAATACTACAATATTAGACACATTGCAAAAGAGGATACTGTCTTGAGCTTAATATATAGCATAGGGTTTAAACACTGACTTAAAAATGAAATAGCTCATGTATTTTCAATGAAGTCTACATATCAAATAGAGATATACCTGTATACATACATAATTCTATTTGATTAGTAACAAACACAGGAAACTAGGATATTTCATTACACTTTTTACCATGATCATCACTAACTTTTTACACCATTTGAAATACATATTGCTCTAAATCTGTTTCAAACTATAGGCTCAATTACATTGGTACAATGAGAATAGGCACTACGTAAAAACTTCCAGTAAATGTCATTGGAGCCTGTTTCATCAGGTAACCATCCATTTGCTTCATATCCATCTTGATGTATTTATTCATTCAGTGCTTAGTAAACTCTTCCAATAAATTGCCCCAAAGCAAATCATAAAGGTTTGTGCGACTCATCTTCACGTTATCTTATTACTGAGGGTATTTTCCCTCACATCAGACATGCTCATTAATTGTTTTTTTTATATATATAATATTATTGGTTTAACAAAAGTATTACAATTAGCAAAAGAGCAATAACAAACCACTTTAAAAAAATTAATCAATAATTGCAAAGCATGGAATATATGTAAAAAAATCATTGTAATTAATAGACTGAAAGAAAAGATAACAAAAATAATTTTAAACTAATTAGTTCTGAATATTGTATTATTTAGTATACTCAAGATAGATATATTTTATATATTTAATAAATAATATTTTTAATCTTTGTACAGCCAAAATGTCTTCATCATCTGAGGCCACCAGTACCAGTATTAGTCCATCACTATCTTCTGAATCAAGAATGACCACTTTATTTTCAAAAGAAATTAATACATATACAGAAAGTGTTTCTTCCTCTTCTACTGGAGCCTTTAAAATATCTTCACAAACTGCAGCTTCTTCATCTTCTGAAACAGCTACAATGTCTTCATCTCCTGAAACAGCAAGTATCTCTTCAACTAGCAAATTAGCTAGAACCCCTGTATCTCCCGAACTACTAATGACCACATTATCTGTTAAAGAAACTACTATATATACAGGAGTTGTTTCTTCTTCTTCTACTGGTGAAGTTAAACAATCGTCATCCACTGAACAAGCAAGTGCATCTTCATCTACAGAAAAAAATATTTCTCCCACACATTCATATCCAACAAGTGCATCTTTATCTTCTACAGAAAACACAAATAATCTGATATCTACCACTGAAAAGCCTACATATTCATCTACTGAAGAAACTGTAACTTCTTCATCCACTGAAACAGCTACAATATCCTCACCTCCTGAAACATCTAGTACCTCATCAACTAGTGAACCAACTAAAACCCCTATATCTCCTGAACCACTAGTGACAACTTTATCTGTTAAAGAAACAACGACATATACAGAAGATGCTTCTTCTTCTTCTACTGGTGAAGTTAAACAATCTTCATCCACTGAACTAGCAAGCACATCTTCTTCTACAGAAATAAGTAATTCCCACACATATTCAATTCCCATGAGTACTTCTTCCTCTTCTACTGACACCTTTAAAACATCATCACAAACCGGACATTCAACGCTATTGTTTTCTACTGAAACCACAAATAATCTGATATCTACCACTGAAAAGACTACATCATCATCTACTGAAGAAAAGTGCGCTTCTTTTGTCACTGAAACAACTCAAGCTCTTCATCTCCTGACACAGCTAGTACATCTTCAACTAGTGAACCATCTAGAACCTCTATATCTCTTGAACCCCTTATTACATCTTTACCTGTTGAAGAAACTGCAACCTCTTCATCACCTGAAACAGCCACAATGTCTTTATCTCCTGAAACTGCTAGCACATTTTCAACTAGTGAAACCACTAGAACCTCTGTAACTCCTCAACTGCTAATGACCTCTGTATCTGTTGAAGAAACTACTAGATACACAGAAAGTGTTTCTTCTTCTTCCACTGAACAAGCAAATGCATCTTCATCTACAGAAAAAAATATTTCTCCCACACATTCATATCCAACAAGTACATCTTTATCTTCTACAGAAACCCAAAATAATCTGATATCTACCACTGAAAAGCCTACATATTCATCTACTGAAGAAACTGTAACTTCTTCATCCACTGAAACAGCTACAATATCCTCACCTCCTGAAACAACTGGTATCTCATCAACTAGTGAACCAACTAATACCCCTATATCTCCTGAACCACTAGTGACAACTTTATCTGTTAAAGAAACAACTATATATACAGAAGATGTTTCTTCTTCTTCTACTGGTGAAGTTAAACAATCTTCATCCACTGAACTAGCAAGCACATCTTCCGCTACAGAAATAAGTAATTCCCACACATATTCAATTCCCATGAGTACTTCTTCCTCTTCTACTAACGCCTTTAAAACATCATCACAAACCGGACATTCAACGCTATTGTTTTCTACTGATACCACAAATAATCTGATATCTACCACTGAAAAGACTACATCATCATCTACTGAAGGAAGTGCAGCTTCTTCGTCCACTGAAACAACTACAAGCTCTTCATCTCCTGACACAGCTAGTACACCTTCAACTAGTGAACCATCTAGAACCTCTATGTCTCTTGAACCGCTTATGACATCTTTATCTGTTGAAGAAACTGTAACTTCTTCATCCACTGAAACAGCCAATATCCTCACTCCTGAACAGCTAGCACATCAACTAGTGAACCACTAATACCTCTATAACTCTCCTGCTAATGACACTTATCTGTTAAAGAAACAACTACATATACAGAAATGCTTCTTCTTCTACGGAAGTTAAACAATCTTCATCCACTGAACTAGCAAGCACATCTTCCTCTACAGAAATAAGTAATTCCCACACATATTCAATTCCCATGAGTACTTCTTCCTCTTCTACTAACGCCTTTAAAACATCATCACAAACCGGACATTCAACGCTATTGTTTTCTACTGATACCACAAATAATCTGATATCTACCACTGAAAAGACTACATCATCATCTACTGAAGAAAGTGCAGCTTCTTTGTCCACTGAAACAACTACAAGCTCTTCATCTCCTGACACATCTAGTACATCTTCAACTAGTGAACCATCTAAAACCTCTTTATCTTTTGAACCCTTATGACATCTTTATCTGTTGAAGAAACTGCAACTTCTTCATCACCTGAAACAGCCACAATGTCTTTATCTCCTGAAACAGCTAGCACATTTTCAACTAGTGAACCCACTAGAACCTCTGTAACTCCTCAACTGCTAATGACCTCTTTATCTGTTGAAGAAACTACTAGATATACCGAAAGTGTTTCTTCTTCTTCCACTGAACAAGCAAGTGCATCTTCATCTACAGAAATAAATATTTCTCCCACACATTCATATCCAACAAGTGCATCTTTATCTTCTGCAGAGACCACAAATAATCAGATATCTACTACTGAAAAGCCTACATATTCGTCTACTGAAGAAACTGTAACTTCTTCATCCACTGAAACAGCTACAATATCCTCACCTCCTGAAACCACTAGTACCTTATCAACTTGAACCAACTAATACCCTATATCTCCTGAACCACTAGTGACAACTTTATCTGTTAAAGAAACAACTACATATACAGAAGATGTTTCTTCTTCTTCTACTGGTGAAGTTAAACAATCTTCATCTTCTGAACTAGCAAGCACATCTTCCTCTACAGAAATAAGTAATTCCCACACATATTCGATTCCCATGAGTACTTCTTCCTCTTCTACTGACACCTTTAAAACATCATCACAAACCGGACATTCAACACTATTGTTTTCTATTGAAACCACAAATAATCTGATATCTACCACTGAAAAGACAACATCATATTCTACTGAAGAAAGTGCAGCTTCTTCGTCCACTGAAACAACTACAAGATCTTCATCTTCTGACACAGCTAGTACATCTTCAACTAGTGAACCATCTAGAACCTCTATGTCTCTTGAACCGCTTATGACATCTTTATCTGTTGAAGAAACTGTAACTTCTTCATTACCTGAAACAGCCACAATGTCTTTATCTCCTGAAACAGCTAGCACATTTTCAACTAGTGAAACCAGTAGATCCTCTGTAACTCCTCAACTGCTAATGACCTCTGTATCTGTTAAAGAAACTACTAGATACACAGAAAGTGTTTCTTCTTCTTCCACTGAACAAGTAAGTGCATCTTCATCTACAGAAACAAATATTTCTCCCACACATTCATATCCAACAAGTGCATCATTATCTTCTACAGAAACCACAAATAATCTGATATCAACCACTGAAAAGCCTACATATTCATCTACTGAAGAAACTGTAACTTCTTCATCCACTGAAACAGCTACAATATCCTCACCTCCTGAAACAACTGGTATCTCATCAACTAGTGAACCAACTAGTACCCCTATATCTCCCGAACCACTAGTGACAACTTTATCTGTTAAAGAAACAACTACATATACAGAAGATGTTTCTTCTTCTTCTACTGGTGAAGTTAAACAATCTTCATCCACTGAACTAGCAAGCACATCTTCCGCTACAGAAATAAGTAATTCCCACACATATTCAATTCCCATGAGTACTTCTTCCTCTTCTACTAACGCCTTTAAAACATTATCACAAACCGGACATTCAACGCTATTGTTTTCTACTGATACCACAAATAATCTGATATCTACCACTGAAAAGACTACATCATCATCTACTGAAGAAAGTGCAGCTTCTTTGTCCACTGAAACAACTACAAGCTCTTCATCTCCTGAAACATCTAGTACATCTTCAACTAGTGAACCATCTAGTACCTCTTTATCTCTTGAACCCCTTATGACATCTTTATCTGTTGAAGAAACTGCAACTTCTTCATCACCTGAAACAGCCACAATGTCTTTATCTCCTGAAACAGCTAGCACATTTTCAACTAGTGAAACCAGTAGATCCTCTGTAACTCCTCAACTGCTAATAACCTCTGTATCTGTTGAAGAAACTACTAGATACACAGAAAGTGTTTCTTCTTCTTCCACTGAACAAGCAAGTGCATCTTCATCTTCAGAAAAAAATATTTCTCCCACACATTCATATCCAACAAGTACATCTTTATCTTCTACAGAAACCCAAAATAATCTGATATCTACCACTGAAAAGCCTACATATTCATCTACTGAAGAAACTGTAACTTCTTCATCCACTGAAACAGCTACAATATCCTCACCTCCTGAAACAACTGGTATCTCATCAACTAGTGAACCAACTAATACCCCTATATCTCCCGAACCACTAGTGACAACTTTATCTGTTAAAGAAACAACTACATATACAGAAGATGTTTCTTCTTCTTCTACTGGTGAAGTTAAACAATCTTCATCCACTGAACTAGCAAGCACATCTTCCGCTAAAAAAATAAGTAATTCCCACACATATTCAATTCCCATGAGTACTTCTTCCTCTTCTACTAACGCCTTTAAAACATCATCACAAACCGGACATTCAACGCTATTGTTTTCTACTGATACCACAAATAATCTGATATCTACCACTGAAAAGACTACATCATCATCTACTGAAGAAAGTGCAGCTTCTTTGTCCACTGAAACAACTACAAGCTCTTCATCTCCTGACACATCTAGTACACCTTTAACTAGTGAACCATCTAGAACCTCTATGTCTCTTGAACCGCTTATGACATCTTTATCTGTTGAAGAAACTGTAACTTCTTCATCCACTCAAACAGCTACAATATCCTCACCTCCTGTAACAACTAGTACCTCATCAACTAGTGAACCAGCTAATACCTCTATATCTCCTGAACCACTAGTGACAACTTTATCTGTTAAAGAAACAACTACAAATACAGAAGATGCTTCTTCTTCTTCTACTGGTGAAGTTAAACAATCTTTATCCACTGAACTAGCAAGCACATCTTCCGCTACAGAAATAAGTAATTCCCACACATATTCAATTCCCATGAGTACTTCTTCCTCTTCTACTAACGCCTTTAAAACATCATCACAAACCGGACATTCAACGCTATTGTTTTCTACTGATACCACAAATAATCTGATATCTACCACTGAAAAGACTACATCATCATCTACTGAAGAAAGTGCAGCTTCTTTGTCCACTGAAACAACTACAAGCTCTTCATCTCCTGACACATCTAGTACATCTTCAACTAGTGAACCATCTAAAACCTCTTTATCTTTTGAACCCCTTATGACATCTTTATCTGTTGAAGAAACTGCAACTTCTTCATCACCTGAAACAGCCACAATGTCTTTATCTCCTGAAACAGCTAGCACATTTTCAACTAGTGAAACCAGTAGATCCTCTGTAACTCCTCAACTGCTAATGACCTCTGTATCTGTTAAAGAAACTACTAGATACACAGAAAGTGTTTCTTCTTCTTCCACTGAACAAGCAAGTGCATCTTCATCTACAGAAACAAATATTTCTCCCACACATTCATATCCAACAAGTGCATCATTATCTTCTACAGAAACCACAAATAATCTGATATCTACCACTGAAAAGCCTACATATTCATCTACTGAAGAAACTGTAACTTCTTCATCCACTGAAACAGCTACAATATCCTCACCTCCTGAAACAACTGGTATCTCATCAACTAGTGAACCAACTAATACCCCTATATCTCCCGAACCACTAGTGACAACTTTATCTGTTAAAGAAACAACTACATATACAGAAGATGTTTCTTCTTCTTCTACTGGTGAAGTTAAACAATCTTCATCCACTGAACTAGCAAGCACATCTTCCGCTACAGAAATAAGTAATTCCCACACATATTCAATTCCCATGAGTACTTCTTCCTCTTCTACTAACGCCTTTAAAACATCATCACAAACCGGACATTCAACGCTATTGTTTTCTACTGAAACCACAAATAATCTGATATCTACCACTGAAAAGACTACATCATCATCTACTGAAGAAAGTGCAGCTTCTTTGTCCACTGAAACAACTACAAGCTCTTCAACTCCAGACACAGCTAGTACATCTTCATCTAGTGAACCATCTAGAACCTCTATGTCTCTTGCACCGCTTATGACATCTTTATCTGTTGAAGAAACTGTAACTTCTTCATCCACTGAAACAGCTACAATATCCTCACCTCCTGTAACAACTAGTACCTCATCAACTAGTGAACCAGCTAATACCTCTATATCTCCTGAACCACTAGTGACAACTTTATCTGTTAAAGAAACAACTACATATACAGAAGATGTTTCTTCTTCTTCTACTGGTGAAGTTAAACAATCTTCATCCACTGAACTAGCAAGCACATCTTCCGCTACAGAAATAAGTAATTCCCACACATATTCAATTCCCATGAGTACTTCTTCCTCTTCTACTAACGCCTTTAAAACATTATCACAAACCGGACATTCAACGCTATTGTTTTCTACTGATACCACAAATAATCTGATATCTACCACTGAAAAGACTACATCATCATCTACTGAAGAAAGTGCAGCTTCTTTGTCCACTGAAACAACTACAAGCTCTTCATCTCCTGAAACATCTAGTACATCTTCAACTAGGAACCATCTAGTAACCTCTTTATCTCTTGAACCCCTTATGACATCTTTATCTGTTGAAGAAACTGCAACTTCTTCATCACCTGAAACAGCCACAATGTCTTTATCTCCTGAAACAGCTAGCACATTTTCAACTAGTGAAACCAGTAGATCCTCTGTAACTCCTCAACTGCTAATAACCTCTGTATCTGTTGAAGAAACTACTAGATACACAGAAAGTGTTTCTTCTTCTTCCACTGAACAAGCAAGTGCATCTTCATCTTCAGAAAAAAATATTTCTCCCACACATTCATATCCAACAAGTACACCTTTATCTTCTACAGAAACCCAAAATAATCTGATATCTACCACTGAAAAGCCTACATATTCATCTACTGAAGAAACTGTAACTTCTTCATCCACTGAAACAGCTACAATATCCTCACCTCCTGAAACAACTGGTATCTCATCAACTAGTGAACCAACTAATACCCCTATATCTCCCGAACCACTAGTGACAACTTTATCTGTTAAAGAAACAACTACATATACAGAAGATGTTTCTTCTTCTTCTACTGGTGAAGTTAAACAATCTTCATCCACTGAACTAGCAAGCACATCTTCCGCTACAGAAATAAGTAATTCCCACACATATTCAATTCCCATGAGTACTTCTTCCTCTTCTACTAACGCCTTTAAAACATCATCACAAACCGGACATTCAACGCTATTGTTTTCTACTGATACCACAAATAATCTGATATCTACCACTGAAAAGACTACATTCACATCTACTGAAGAAAGTGCAGCTTCTTTGTCCACTGAAACAACTACAAGCTCTTCATCTCCTGACACATCTAGTACACCTTCAACTAGTGAACCATCTAGAACCTCTATGTCTCTTGAACCGCTTATGACATCTTTATCTGTTGAAGAAACTGTAACTTCTTCATCCACTGAAACAGCTACAATATCCTCACCTCCTGTAACAACTAGTACCTCATCAACTAGTGAACCAGCTAATACCTCTATATCTCCTGAACCACTAGTGACAACTTTATCTGTTAAAGAAACAACTACATATACAGAAGATGCTTCTTCTTCTTCTACTGGTGAAGTTAAACAATCTTCATCCACTGAACTAGCAAGCACATCTTCCGCTACAGAAATAAGTAATTCCCACACATATTCAATTCCCATGAGTACTTCTTCCTCTTCTACTAACGCCTTTAAAACATCATCACAAACCGGACATTCAACGCTATTGTTTTCTACTGATACCACAAATAATCTGATATCTAACACTGAAAAGACTACATCATCATCTACTGAAGAAAGTGCAGCTTCTTTGTCCACTGAAACAACTACAAGCTCTTCATCTCCTGACGCATCTAGTACATCTTCAACTAGTGAACCATCTAAAACCTCTTTATCTTTTGAACCCCTTATGACATCTTTATCTGTTGAAGAAACTGCAACTTCTTCATCACCTGAAACAGCCACAATGTCTTTATCTCCTGAAACAGCTAGCACATTTTCAACTAGTGAACCCACTAGAACCTCTGTAACTCCTCAACTGCTAATGACCTCTTTATCTGTTGAAGAAACTACTAGATACACAGAAAGTGTTTCTTCTTCTTCCACTGAACAAGCAAGTGCATCTTCATCTACAGAAAAAAATATTTCTCCCACACATTCATATCCAACAAGTGCATCTTTATCTTCTACAGAATCCACAAATAATCTGATATCTACCACTGAAAAGCCTACATATTCATCTACTGAAGAAACTGTAACTTCTTCATCCACTGAAACAGCTACAATATCCTCACCTCCTGAAACAACTAGTACCTCATCAACTAGTGAACCAACTAATACCCCTATATCTCCTGAACCACTAGTGACAACTTTATCTGTTAAAGAAACAACTACATATACAGAAGATGTTTCTTCTTCTTCTACTGGTGAAGTTAAACAATCTTCATCCTCTGAACTAGCAAGCACATCTTCCTCTACAGAAATAAGTAATTCCCACACATATTCGATTCCCATGAGTACTTCTTCCTCTTCTACTGACACCTTTAAAACATCATCACAAACCGGACATTCAACACTATTGTTTTCTATTGAAACCACAAATAATCTGATATCTACCACTGAAAAGACAACATCATATTCTACTGAAGAAAGTGCAGCTTCTTCGTCCACTGAAACAACTACAAGATCTTCATCTTCTGACACAGCTAGTACATCTTCAACTAGTGAACCATCTAGAACCTCTATGTCTCTTGAACCTCTTATGACATCTTTATCTGTTGAAGAAACTGTAACTTCTTCATTACCTGAAACAGCCACAATGTCTTTATCACCTGAAACAGCTAGCACATTTTCAACTAGTGAAACCAGTAGATCCTCTGTAACTCCTCAACTGCTAATGACCTCTGTATCTGTTAAAGAAACTACTAGATACACAGAAAGTGTTTCTTCTTCTTCCACTGAACAAGCAAGTGCATCTTCATCTACAGAAAAAAATATTTCTCCCACACATTCATATCCAACAAGTGCATCATTATCTTCTACAGAAACCACAAATAATCTGATATCTACCACTGAAAAGCCTACATATTCATCTACTGAAGAAACTGTAACTTCTTCATCCACTGAAACAGCTACAATATCCTCACCTCCTGAAACAACTGGTATCTCATCAACTAGTGAACCAACTAATACCCCTATATCTCCCGAACCACTAGTGACAACTTTATCTGTTAAAGAAACAACTACATATACAGAAGATGTTTCTTCTTCTTCTACTGGTGAAGTTAAACAATCTTCATCCACTGAACTAGCAAGCACATCTTCCGCTACAGAAATAAGTAATTCCCACACATATTCAATTCCCATGAGTACTTCTTCCTCTTCTACTAACGCCTTTAAAACATCATCACAAACCGGACATTCAACGCTATTGTTTTCTACTGATACCACAAATAATCTGATATCTACCACTGAAAAGACTACATCATCATCTACTAAAGAAAGTGCAGCTTCTTTGTCCACTGAAACAACTACAAGCTCTTCATCTCCTGACACAGCTAGTACATCTTCATCTAGTGAACCATCTAGAACCTCTATGTCTCTTGCACCGCTTATGACATCTTTATCTGTTGAAGAAACTGTAACTTCTTCATCCACTCAAACAGCTACAATATCCTCACCTCCTGTAACAACTAGTACCTCATCAACTAGTGAACCAGCTAATACCTCTATATCTCCTGAACCACTAGTGACAACTTTATCTGTTAAAGAAACAACTACATATACAGAAGATGTTTCTTCTTCTTCTACTGGTGAAGTTAAACAATCTTCATCCACTGAACTAGCAAGCACATCTTCCGCTACAGAAATAAGTAATTCCCACACATATTCAATTCCCATGAGTACTTCTTCCTCTTCTACTAACGCCTTTAAAACATCATCACAAACCGGACATTCAACGCTATTTTTTTCTACTGAAACCACAAATAATCTGATATCTACCACTGAAAAGACTACATCATCATCTACTGAAGAAAGTGCAGCTTCTTTGTCCACTGAAACAACTACAAGCTCTTCAACTCCAGACACAGCTAGTACATCTTCATCTAGTGAACCATCTAGAACCTCTATGTCTCTTGCACCGCTTATGACATCTTTATCTGTTGAAGAAACTGTAACTTCTTCATCCACTCAAACAGCTACAATATCCTCACCTCCTGTAACAACTAGTACCTCATCAACTAGTGAACCAGCTAATACCTCTATATCTCCTGAACCACTAGTGACAACTTTATCTGTTAAAGAAACAACTACATATACAGAAGATGTTTCTTCTTCTTCTACTGGTGAAGTTAAACAATCTTCATCCACTGAACTAGCAAGCACATCTTCCGCTACAGAAATAAGTAATTCCCACACATATTCAATTCCCATGAGTACTTCTTCCTCTTCTACTAACGCCTTTAAAACATTATCACAAACCGGAAATTCAACGCTATTGTTTTCTACTGATACCACAAATAATCTGATATCTACCACTGAAAAGACTACATCATCATCTACTGAAGAAAGTGCAGCTTCTTTGTCCACTGAAACAACTACAAGCTCTTCATCTCCTGAAACATCTAGTACATCTTCAACTAGGGAACCATCTAGTACCTCTTTATCTCTTGAACCCCTTATGACATCTTTATCTGTTGAAGAAACTGCAACTTCTTCATCACCTGAAACAGCCACAATGTCTTTATCTCCTGAAACAGCTAGCACATTTTCAACTAGTGAAACCAGTAGATCCTCTGTAACTCCTCAACTGCTAATAACCTCTGTATCTGTTGAAGAAACTACTAGATACACAGAAAGTGTTTCTTCTTCTTCCACTGAACAAGCAAGTGCATCTTCATCTTCAGAAAAAAATATTTCTCCCACACATTCATATCCAACAAGTACATCTTTATCTTCTACAGAAACCCAAAATAATCTGATATCTACCACTGAAAAGCCTACATATTCATCTACTGAAGAAACTGTAACTTCTTCATCCACTGAAACAGCTACAATATCCTCACCTCCTGAAACAACTGGTATCTCATCAACTAGTGAACCAACTAATACCCCTATATCTCCCGAACCACTAGTGACAACTTTATCTGTTAAAGAAACAACTACATATACAGAAGATGTTTCTTCTTCTTCTACTGGTGAAGTTAAACAATCTTCATCCACTGAACTAGCAAGCACATCTTCCGCTACAGAAATAAGTAATTCCCACACATATTCAATTCCCATGAGTACTTCTTCCTCTTCTACTAACGCCTTTAAAACATCATCACAAACCGGACATTCAACGCTATTGTTTTCTACTGATACCACAAATAATCTGATATCTACCACTGAAAAGACTACATCATCATCTACTGAAGAAAGTGCAGCTTCTTTGTCCACTGAAACAACTACAAGCTCTTCATCTCCTGACACATCTAGTACACCTTCAACTAGTGAACCATCTAGAACCTCTATGTCTCTTGAACCGCTTATGACATCTTTATCTGTTGAAGAAACTGTAACTTCTTCATCCACTGAAACAGCTACAATATCCTCACCTCCTGTAACAACTAGTACCTCATCAACTAGTGAACCAGCTAATACCTCTATCTCCTGAACCACTAGTGACAACTTTATCTGTTAAAGAAACAACTACATATACAGAAGATGCTTCTTCTTCTTCTACTGGTGAAGTTAAACAATCTTCATCCACTGAACTAGCAAGCACATCTTCCGCTACAGAAATAAGTAATTCCCACACATATTCGATTCCCATGAGTACTTCTTCCTCTTCTACTAACGCCTTTAAAACATCATCACAAACCGGACATTCAACGCTATTGTTTTCTACTGATACCACAAATAATCTGATATCTACCACTGAAAAGACTACATCATCATCTACTGAAGAAAGTGCAGCTTCTTTGTCCACTGAAACAACTACAAGCTCTTCATCTCCTGACACATCTAGTACATCTTCAACTAGTGAACCATCTAAAACCTCTTTATCTTTTGAACCCCTTATGACATCTTTATCTGTTGAAGAAACTGCAACTTCTCATCACCTGAAACAGCCACAATGTCTTTATCTCCTGAAACAGCTAGCACATTTTCAACTAGTGAACCCACTAGAACCTCTGTAACTCCTCAACTGCTAATGACCTCTTTATCTGTTGAAGAAACTACTAGATACACAGAAAGTGTTCTTCTTCTTCCACTGAACAAGCAAGTGCATCTTCATCTACAGAAAAAAATATTTCTCCCACACATTCATATCCAACAAGTGCATCTTTATCTTCTACAAAATCCACAAATAATCTGATATCTACCACTGAAAAGCCTACATATTCATCTACTGAAGAAACTGTAACTTCTTCATCCACTGAAACAGCTACAATATCCTCACCTCCTGAAACAACTATACCTCATCAACTAGTGAACCAACTAATACCCCTATATCTCCTGAACCACTAGTGACAACTTTATCTGTTAAAGAAACAACTACATATACAGAAGATGTTTCTTCTTCTTCTACTGGTGAAGTTAAACAATCTTCATCCTCTGAACTAGCAAGCACATCTTCCTCTACAGAAATAAGTAATTCCCACACATATTCGATTCCCATGAGTACTTCTTCCTCTTCTACTGACACCTTTAAAACATCATCACAAACCGGACATTCAACACTATTGTTTTCTATTGAAACCACAAATAATCTGATATCTACCACTGAAAAGACAACATCATATTCTACTGAAGAAAGTGCAGCTTCTTCGTCCACTGAAACAACTACAAGATCTTCATCTTCTGACACAGCTAGTACATCTTCAACTAGTGAACCATCTAGAACCTCTATGTCTCTTGAACCTCTTATGACATCTTTATCTGTTGAAGAAACTGTAACTTCTTCATTACCTGAAACAGCCACAATGTCTTTATCACCTGAAACAGCTAGCACATTTTCAACTAGTGAAACCAGTAGATCCTCTGTAACTCCTCAACTGCTAATGACCTCTGTATCTGTTAAAGAAATTACTAGATACACAGAAAGTGTTTCTTCTTCTTCCACTGAACAAGCAAGTGCATCTTCATCTACAGAAAAAAATATTTCTCCCACACATTCATATCCAACAAGTGCATCATTATCTTCTACAGAAACCACAAATAATCTGATATCTACCACTGAAAAGCCTACATATTCATCTACTGAAGAAACTGTAACTTCTTCATCCACTGAAACAGCTACAATATCCTCACCTCCTGAAACAACTGGTATCTCATCAACTAGTGAACCAACTAATACCCCTATATCTCCCGAACCACTAGTGACAACTTTATCTGTTAAAGAAACAACTACATATACAGAAGATGTTTCTTCTTCTTCTACTGGTGAAGTTAAACAATCTTCATCCACTGAACTAGCAAGCACATCTTCCGCTACAGAAATAAGTAATTCCCACACATATTCAATTCCCATGAGTACTTCTTCCTCTTCTACTAACGCCTTTAAAACATCATCACAAACCGGACATTCAACGCTATTGTTTTCTACTGATACCACAAATAATCTGATATCTACCACTGAAAAGACTACATCATCATCTACTAAAGAAAGTGCAGCTTCTTTGTCCACTGAAACAACTACAAGCTCTTCATCTCCTGACACAGCTAGTACATCTTCATCTAGTGAACCATCTAGAACCTCTATGTCTCTTGCACCGCTTATGACATCTTTATCTGTTGAAGAAACTGTAACTTCTTCATCCACTCAAACAGCTACAATATCCTCACCTCCTGTAACAATTAGTACTCATCAACTAGTGAACCACTAATACCTCTATATCTCCTGAACCACTAGTGACAACTTTATCTGTTAAAGATACAACTACATATACAAAGATGTTTCTTCTTCTTCTACTGGTGAAGTTAAACAATCTTCATCCACTAACTAGCAAGCACATTTCCGCTACAGAAATAAGTAATTCCCACACATATTCAATTCCCATGAGTTCTTCTTCCTTTCTACTAACGCCTTTATAAAACATCATCACAAACCGGACATTCAACGCTATTTTTTCTACTGAAACCACAAATAATCTGATATCTACCACTGAAAAGACACATTATCATCTACTGAAGAAAGTGCAGCTTCTTCGTCCACTGAAACAACTACAAGCTCTTCATCTTCTGACACAGCTAGTACATCTTCAACTAGTGAACCATCTAGAACCTCTATGTCTCTTGAATCGCTTATGACATCTTTATCTGTTGAAGAAACTGCAACTTCTTCATCCCTGAAACAGCCACAATGTTTTCATCACCTGAAACAGCCACAATGTCTTCATCTCCTGAAACAGCTAGCATTGAACCCACAAATAATCTGATATCTACATCTAAAAAAGCAGGTAGTATTTCTTCTGCTAATGCAGCTAGCACCTCTTCATATTCTGAAGGAACAAGGATCTTATCTACTCATCAAGCTATGACCCTATCATCTACTACACCATTCGAGGCGTCTTCATCCATGGTATCAGGTAGGTAATATACATTGTATTACTTTTATACAGAGATAGTATTTTTTCTCTGTTGTCTGTCAATGGATACAGCTCAATAACACACAAAAAATTTAAATGTTATACTACTTCAAAGGCAACATAATAAAGTCATAAGCGTTCTATAAAATACAAGATTGTAAGTTTGGAGAACAATTTTTTAAATAATAAATATGAAAATTTTAGTTTTTACATTTTTTTGCAACATAGCATTGGAATATTCTGTCTTTTACTACTATACTCTGACAGTGTCATACATTTTTGAGATTCATAAACTGCTGCACAGAAATTGTGATTGGTCATTAATAGTGGTTCAGAATTCAGTAAACTCAATTAGTATTACCTGTGATAGCAAGAGAAAAGAGGATGGTCTTACTACTACTGCATTTACAATCTTATAATTTATACATTATAATTTTTTAACACATATAAAACATTTTTGAAGAAACTGACACAAATTGAGCTGTTTTTTTTCACTATGAATCCTGGAATCTTTGGAGGCAACAGAAAGTGTGCTTCTTTTACTTTATTGATATGTATGATGTATGTAATTGAGGGAGTCTCATTAATGCACATAATTTTTTCATTTCTTCTTATTTTGTCTTCAGCAATAAAAGTATAAATGCTGAATGTATAATTATAACACCTGCACAAATTTCTTCTACAGGTACTAAGTCTACAACTGGACAAGTTTCCACAACCTTCATGTTTAATGGCACAACAGGGCCCATCGGAATTACTGCCACCTCAACAATAACTGTCCCACATCCTACAGGGAAAACAACAACAGGTACATCAAGAACTGCATTGTGCACTGGATGTGGTGCAACCATTTGTATATAACAGCTAAACTATCACGACAGTGTCGATAATGCAGATTGTAGGCTGCAGTCAGTAAAGGTAGAGAAGTGGTGTGGCAAGAAGATAAGTAGTATAAGCAAAGCTTTAAGTTTGCGAAGCATAATATATTGACATTGAAAAAAATAGGTGGATAGGTCTAAATCTATGAGTGTATAATGAGGCCAAGGGTATAGAACCACTGAACGCCTGTTTTTATATGTTTTTATATATTATGCCTGTTTGAAGAACTAGATTTGATAATGGAAAAAATATTCTAGGAAATAAAAAAAAAACGTTGGCTACTAATATAAAGAATTATTTTTTACTGTTGCATCCATTTCATGGTTGCACTACATTCTTATAATGGAGGACCAATGTAGACTGATTAAATGTCCATTAGACAATATGAAACATTTTCACCTTGGGTTACCATATTTCAATTGAAGCAGATTCTCTGCCACCAAGAGTGTCACCTCCTTGTAGAAAGATATGAGCACAAACAAAAATGGCAGCTGATCTAATTATTGCTTTTAATACTTATTACAATAGATCATTCATTTCTTTCACTTCATAAAAACATCATACCCATTGTGAACTGTATTTTATCAAGTAAATATATTGAATATATAGGACTACAGTGGAGTTTAAATAGTAGATGTTAATTGTAAGCAGTCAAAGGTACTTACCCTTCATGAACATTATTGGTAGAATAAGACCATGTTTCTTGATCACTTACAGATATGGATGATTGTGCATCTAATCCTTGCAAACACCAAGGAGTCTGCATGGATGGGATCCAGAGTTTCTCCTGCCAGTGTCCAAACTGGCAGGGTCCTACCTGTGATGAAGGTATGAACATGTCCATCATTTGGTCTTTTGTGAAGGCAGATTGATACGAAAACATTTTTAATCCTCTTCAAGCCTAAATTGACAGACTTCAATTTGAAGCCACCATTATTAGGATTTTATACCATCATTTTTACATCAAAAGAGTCTAGTTTAGAAAGACTCAGGATCAAGCAGCGATTCACATGTTTTTCTCCATAGAAATGTGGAGCCCGATTCAATTGAGCAATCTAATTTCTTGGAGCACATAAGTGAGGCCGTAAGTTAAATAGCTATTTAATTGGCATCTTTTTGCGGGCTCCGAACTGTTTACGGGTTACTGCCTTAAAAACCTTGTGGTTGTTAAACCCAGAACTTACAACCTCCGAAGCCTTTGATCTTTCCATCCACAAGAGATTCATTGCTAAAATCGCAAATTTACATAATTAAATGCACAAGTTTCTCAAGCCCGCAAATCAGCAATTAAAAATTATTTGTTTTATCTGTAATTTTATAGGTTATATTGATCTCGGGAATAAATGAGTTAATACATATTAGGCCACCATATGAACTAGAACAGTTCGGAATTATTTTATTATTTTGTATTTAAAGGGGTTGGGGGTCACATCGCATATCAGACCCCCAAAGCCAAATTGATTGACATGTAACTTCCATGTTTTACTGCCTTAATAATGGTGGTCTCATTTCTGTTGGGTGGTTATGGCCTTGTTTAATCGATCATGTTCCCGCCCTGAACTGCTACGCAAGAGTGCATGGTTTACGGCTTACGCATTCAGCAGAGTTCAAGACGACAGCATGCCCGCAGAATACGGCCTGTATACAGTGAGATGCGGCCTTCGAATTAAATCGTGCTCTAGATCTATTCAGAAAACTTTAATTACCAAAGCTCTTCCACATTTTGGGAGAAGGGCTGGAAGTTACAAACAAGTGAATCATCAAACTAAAGCTAGGTAGAGGTGAAGTGTAAATAACTATTATTGACACGTCCTTTAGTTTATGTTATGTAAAGAAGTGTTGTAAATTTAGCAGGTGTATTGAATGGAAAGGAATAAAGAAAACTGTCTTCAGTAGCATGACTTTTTAAATTGGAGCAGTCAATAGGAGGACTTGGGTCCAAATCAGGGACTCCAGCTCCGTGCTACGGAACCTCCATTGCATAATTAAATGTATAACGTATCTCAAATGATGTTTCAAAATGCTTAAATAAGCTGTAAGTTACAGGTTGTTAATTTCAAATTCCTTTCACTATCTAAAGGTTCTTCCAGTGCCCTTATGATTGGTATTATATTAAAACATTTGAATGTGTATCCATAAAAAATATGGATTCCGGACCTTGACTTCATTTTCACACAAACATTCAGACCTTGATGAATTTTGTAAAGATAATTGACTGCACCTTGATTTAAAATAAAGAAAATTGGTGGAGCTAATTAATTTTAAAAATCACTTCTGAGCAATGTCTTCCACGTCGTATCATTTAACAAATCAGACCATGTTTATCTTAGTAATGTAAGCTTAGTCTAAATGTTTATATGTATTTTTGCAATCAATATTTTTTATGAATACACACATAAATATTTTAATGCAATGGCATTGAGAGGCACAGGACTGAACTGTCTAATGATGTTTAGGATGTTTATATTGTACGTGGTAATGTATTGGAAGTGGTGGTATGGAAGAAAAGAATGGGAGATCCTGATACAGACATATGTTTGCCTTGGCTTAAAACATGCACTTTAAGTTGATAACATCCAATCATGTTTTAGCTAAACTGGGTCAAACCTGACTGACACTGGAAGTAGTGACCTGCTGTCAGTTCAGAACGGTGCCAGGTTATCCCATGCTGGATAATGGGTGTCCTACCTGTACATTATATCTACTACACAGCCTCACATGTGTATGCAATGCACTAAAACACACATCCACTTTTGTAGTTATAAAGCCTAACTATTTTAAACTTCAGTTAAAAAACTCAACAAAGAACTAATTAATATGTTAGTATTTTAATTTTATAGTGCCGTCAATGCGCACAGTGCTTTACAGAGACAAACGGCAATATCATTACCTGAACAATATAAATGGATTTAAATATAACAAATTTGTTACAAAGACCCTGTCCCAAAGAGCTTATAATCAATTAAATATGTGCCATAGTCCATTTGTATAATCAATAATCTATAACTTAGTATAATTAATTATTGCCAATGTGTGCAATAACATTAGCATTTACAATGTGCGCTTTCAAATTTGTTTTTGTTTTCCGAATGATAAATATAACTTTGTCTTATATGAAAAGAGATGCTCAAAATGCTTGTACAAGTAGTGGAAGATAGCTATTTTGGATATTTTTCTCTATGAGAATTACTTGTGAGGAGGCATGTAATATTTATATATTTTTCTAGACAAGTAAATAACTGCGTTTGGAAAGAGTATACTAGTTCCACATACACATTGCAGGAAATATACTGCTGTGCATTTGCATGATAATGCTATGTTTAATGTAGTTTTACACATTTAAGATAAGGCTGTCATACATGTACATATTAAGGAATTGTTTCTCTTTCTGTTTCAGATGTAGATGAATGTGCTCAAGGATCTGGAAACTGTGACTCCAATGCCTCATGCACTAACACTGCAGGATCCTACATATGTACCTGCAAGACAGGTTATAATGGAGATGGCTTCACCTGTAACTGTAAGTTGGGTTAATAGTATTGGGGCATGAAAACCATACATACTTACCTATGGCAATGATTGGTAAAGTAAACATATAAACTTAAACAAGGTATTAGTCTTCCTTGGAGTACATAACAGTGGGTACTGACTTACCAGAATCAAATAAGGGCTTCAGTTCCTGTAACTGTTAAAGACAAGTATAACACAAACGTTGGTTGTCCATCTTGTACATTATCACCTTATTTGTCTTCCAGATATAAATCAGTGCCTTAGCAGTCCATGTCGTAATGGAGCCACCTGCATTAGTTTGGTGAATGCTTTCTCTTGTTTGTGCCAAGTTGGATATACTGGAAAGTTTTGTGAAATTGGTGAGTTTTATTTTAACTACACTAATTATCTATAAGAAATGTTATGTGTGTAGAAAATTGTTATCTTTGATATTAAAGCTAATGCATTGCTTGAAACACTTAAAGGGACATGGCATTTATCCACATCACAGAGCACTGAAAACCAAGGTGGTGAGGGGCGGGGTGGGGGAGCCTCAAACAAGTCTTAGCGAATAGTTGTAAGTTTTCTAGTCACCGAAGACTCTGCAGGGACCAAAAATCACAAACACCCTGCAAATAGCAATACACTCTCCGTACTGCAATCAAAAATATAATTTTGATTCTTTAATAATTGTACTCTGTAAATTACGGGACCTGAGATCACCCTCTAAGATTAAGTAAACAGTTTCAATGCAGTAAAGGTACATTTAAATGCAATTATAAAAAGTGAAGAGATCTTTAAATGAATAGATTTTACATAATTTAGACAGTTTTATACTTGATTGTGACTGATCTACATGATTGTGCAGAGTTCATGATATATATCTCTAACTCTGCCAATTTGCCGCGGTCTGATTGTTATCAGTCTTTTTAGGGCAGCTGCCCTTATACTGAAAACAATGCATGCAGCACCCCATGTATCACTTAGGAATTATTAGCATCATTAGCATCATTACATTGTTTATAGCTCCAGTGCAAATTACAAACTTTAGTGTAAGTTTACTGAAAATACAGTTTTGTTTAGTAATGTACAACTGATTAATTACTTGTTAATACATTTTATTTTAAATCAATGAAAGTATGTTAAATAATTTTTTTAAAGTATGTGAATTATTTACAGAAAACTATATGATTTAATTATAAAAATACAGAGATTGTTGTTAGAGTAAATTCACAAAAAAAGTTTAGGTAACCCCACCTATATATGCAGTATTCTATTTGGTAATACTTTATATGCTTTTACTCTCCTGTTTTGTACATGTCTTTATTTATTTTTTTTTTCATTTTATTTGTTTTTATTATTTAGATATAACAAATCTAGCAGGTGGCACTATACATTCTTTCAAGTCTTCAAGTGTATTCTTATTCAAAACACTATCTTCCTTCAGAATATAGAAATATAAATTGTTAACTAATAAGGGACCACTAAAGCCATATATTTAAAACATACTAATTTGAAGAACTACGCCTGGAAACAAAATACAGCCTCTAATTTAATATCTTTGATATGAAATTATGCTGTGATAAATAATATTGGATAATTAATTAATTTTGAGTTTATACTTCTGTATGTTCAAGTTGTATTAGCTATAGTATCCACTAATTTTCCACTTTCTCATCTACAGATGTTAATGATTGTGCTAATAATCCATGTGAGAATGAAGGTATCTGCATTGATGAAGTTAATGCCTACTCCTGCCAATGTCAGAAGGGCTGGCAAGGCAAGAACTGTACTGTAGGTAAGGACATGCCACCTTTTATTTTTGTTTCACTTTTTTGTAGAGCTTTTTCCAGAGTGCTTCATGACAATATTGTTACCAGGTTTCTGATTGCATTGGTTAAAGTCCTATTGACAATACATGTTTAAGCATAAACAAAGGTGTGTATAGGTTATGGCATATTTTATAATATCCAAAGGAAACAATGTTTTGCATCTTCCAAAAGTTGTGTATATGTATACATACAGTGGCGGAACTAGGGATAATGGAGGGCTCTGGTGCAAAACATTTTTTTGGGCCCCCCTTGGGGAGGAGGCGGAGAATACATTTTTTCTTGGTGTTAGCCCCCTGGGCCTCCCTCCGGTGTAAACTTATTTAGACATTATATATATATATATATATATGTATATATATATATATATATATATATATATATATATATATATATATATGTGTGTGTTTATGTGTATAAATTATATATATATAATATATATATATATATATATATCCATATGCAAATATATATATATATATATATATATATATATATATACATATATATATACATATGGATATATATATATAATATACACATACATATATTATTATATAAATATATTTTATATTTTATATATATATATATATAAAAATATATATATATATATATAAAAATATATATATATACACTTTACACGCATATATTATATATATATATATATATATATATATATATAAATATATATATATATATATATATATATATACACACACACATAAATATATATATCCCATTACACACATATATGAATGCAGTGTCATAACTGTTTTTCACGGAATTCTGAGCTGGAAGCATGTTTTTTTACTTGTTTTAGACATTCAAATATGAACACAGGTGTACTATTTATTTACTGTACTACTGTACGGTGGAGGGCTTCTATCGCTCTTTTGCCCACCATATTATAAATGATTGTTGTGGTGAACTACCTACTCATAAAGTCCACAACACAGGCTGAGATCCCACTCCATGCTGAAGATAGCCAGTAAGCTTGAAACAGCTGTACATGGATTGGATACTCAGCTTGTGTTTAATCCAACCTTGGCTTTGCATTAAAGCTGTGTAGTACAACAGGCATAAACTTAAAAGGAAGCCATGTTTGATAATGGCTATGGATTGAAGAGCGAGGCATTTGTGGGCACATTTCTTTTGGAGAGCTGGACTAAGATTATACATTATATACTGTATTAATGGTCTAGGGAGATTAATACAGGCTTCAATATAAATATTAATATATTACTTTCTATGTACGGTATATAATATCGCAATAGTCAAATAGAAATATTGCCTAGTTGAATGTTAAAGGAGTGCCCAAAAGGCAGATTTGAACAGATCTCCAAATGGCGACAGATTTTGAAAAGAAAGACTGCACATCATGTTTATCCTGCACAGACATATACAATTCAGTGTGCATGGAGAACAGCATCCCCATTAGCTGTAAATACATACAAAATGCAACATTTGCTTCAATGTCTTTGTGTAAGCACAGTACACAAAGTGCTGGGTATCAAAAAAATGTATTCTAAGTCTGGGAAACTGTTGTAGACTGTCTCTGATAATATTATAAACTGCTATTATTTTGCTTTTTTGAATATAGATATGAATGAATGTTCTCTGGGAACCAGTAATTGTGACCTTAATGCAATCTGCATCAACACCTTGGGCTCAATACACATGCAACTGCAAGGACGGATATAAAGGAGATGGTTTTACTTGCCAAAGGTAAGCATGCGTTGTAACTGTGTACAGGAGCATTGGAGTACAATGAGGGTGATATACAGAGGAAATGACACATATATTAGGAATAGTTTGGAACCTTCTTTAAAGCATAAGGGAATGTTTAATGTGTCAATGAGCCATATGCAAGGTCCAACTGGTGTTTTCGGCTATTTAAAATGCTGATATATTAATTTTAATTTGTTTTTACAGGTTACAAAACTGAAAATGGGTTAGAGCAAAATGTTATGTCATCTAGAATAAACACAAAGTAAATAGATCAATTTCTGAGGTGGTCATGTTGCTATTTTTCAGTTTACTAAAATTAAAGTTATCAGTCATTATTGATAAAGCTAAACACTTGCTATTCTGGAGACTCTACTTACAATTTCTATCCATACAGAAAATCGTCTTTTTGACTACGGTCCAACAGCAGGAGACAAAAGAGCAACTAAAAGATCCAAAGATTTTGCTTCTCCATTGATCAATATTCCCATGGGATTTCCATTCAACTCAATGTTCTATTCAAACTTATATGTGAGTATGTTCTAGAAGCTGTCTAGAACTGTAATGCGGTTCATTTGGTTTCAAATACCAAGTATTTTATTGGACATTGAAGTCACAAACAGGGTTAAACATTACAAATCTTTTAATTTGCTCTGTAAGGATTAACAGTTGTTCTTCTAACCTTTCTACAAATAGCTTTTGGGAAAAAATCAGGTGAGTGCTGCACCAGTCGGGTATTGCCTATTATAGTGGCTGAAGGTGATATAGTTAGTAGGAGGACCTGACAGCACTTACTTTCCATGCAAATAAAAACTTTTTTCATTTTTTTAAAACTGCTTTTATATTTGAATGATAGCAAATGTATAATTCCACTGTCCATTAAAAGTGGACAATATTGGCAATTATCATTAATACATACTAATTGTTTATTGACATGTATGCACAAAGCTTTATTTTCAAGATTTACACACAATTTGCAGAGTATTATTCATGCCATGTATTTTCCGAGATGCATGTTTTATTTCTTACCCTTTTAATTCTCTATTAGGACTTGGAATAATCAAGGAGACATTCATTACTAGGAAATCCCTTATATTGAATGATATGAATAAAATGCTACCAAACATTTTTTGTTTCAGGAAGCTAAAATAAATTTTTCTATTTCTAAAATATATTAGCAGATTTGAATATAAAATTTAAAAACACGTTTTCAAACAAGTGGTGCAACTGGTGTAGATACTAGTAGTGGTAACACAAGTCACGGACCTTTGTGTAGTATAACAAAAGTCTTATTGGCCTGATTATAAAAATAACTAATTATTACTATTTTTTTATTTCACTCTGCTTCCATGTGGGCAAGTAGAAAATCTTAAATTGTCATGTTCCAACGCACACCGCCAGGCCAGCTGCAGCATTTGATACACATGGTTATATATGTGGTGCCTGTAGTAGAAGCTGCACCACATGACTACCTGGACCTAATATTTACCATAGGGTATATGGGAAAATGAATGGTTGGAATATGAATAGAGCTGGGTTGGGGATGACTTGTGATTTAGAAATATTGTGATAACTGCAGTAGGATTTTTGTTATGTTACTGGGCATATGAGCCCTATCCAGCCCTTATCTTACCAATCTAATTATACCAACATGTGTCCATAACCTTCTTTTTTCATTTATGTTTTCAATAGAACAAAGTCTATTATGTTATTTCATCAACATTATGAATTTTGTAAATACTTTAATAGCAAAGTTATTTTCTTTGAAATTTACAGTTCTCAGACAACGGAGTGATCATATTCCAGCGCAATACATATAACCCAATACATGTGGTCAGCTATCCATATACAAGTTTTGTGAGCGATGATCCTTCCACACCACCAATGATAGCTGCTTTCTGGGCTGATGCAGACTTATCAGGCGGCGTTGGGGAGATATATTACAAGGTAATTGTTGTGTAATGGTGGACTCCTTTAATATATTTCTCAAGTGATGGTATATTGTGTTTATGTGTGGTAGAACATTTGTGTGTCATCTTATTGACAAAAGTTTTGTTATATTAAGATTTCCTCAAAATCAATTTTATCTTCATGCCATACATAGCAGCTAATGTTGTTAGTTTGTTACATACTTCTTAAAAAAAATTTAATTTTCACAAACTACAGTGTCACAAGATTGTACATTTTAAATGAGTTCTCATTGAGCTTCATGATCTTGTTGTTTAATTCAGACACTATTTGCTTTAATTAAATCAAATTTTATGTATTTATTTTGTATACATTATTTAATTTGCTTCCTTCATATTTTAAACTGTAATGAGAATGTACACACGTCTTTACCTGCTGTAGTCTATCTTAAGGTTCACACACATTCTTTACTCCCGATCCAGGTATACGATTTCCAGTCCTCATCAGAAGCAAGTTTTAAGCTTTATATAGAGAGTGCCATTAATGGTTACTTCAACTCATCTCTAGAGAAGCATTTCAGTGTTTCCTGGGCTCTGAAAATAACATGGGAAAATGTTCCTCCAGCCATCTCACAGTACAATTCAGAAAAGTTCTGGAGCAAATACAGTTCAAATGTAAGTAACTAGAACCGTTCACAAGCTAAAACATCATCATAAATGCGCTTATTATACCTGCCGTGTAATATTTAAGACAGTTTAGCAAACGTACAAACCATCACCATATCTCCTCTTCATTACCACAACCAAACACACTGATGCCTTCGGAGATGTAGTGGGAGTTATGATTACCTTGACTGAGCTGCATGTGTGAGCTGCTATATTAACTGGATGTATTCTTTTAATGAGATTTCCTTTAGTCTTACTCAAAGCACAGGCAATTTCAATCATGACACTTGCAAACTACTCTGCCTTCAAGGTCTCTTTTTATCTATAAGAGAATATCAACAACATTTAAAATTGGTTGCTCCCACTGCAGCATATTTGCACATAACGGATAATAAATTGAATTCTCTAATATTTTTGTATTTTCTTCTGGATATATTTTTTTTCACAAGAACGTATTGTAATCATGTTATTACAATTGTTGTTTAAGGGTAAAGAATATGAATGTTTAGTTAAATTGACACTTAGTATAAGGTGCATTTTAAATACATGCTTCCATTACCATCAACTTCAACGCATTTGTTATTTTTTATATTATGTATATATATATATATATATATATATATATAGGCCAGATAAACCAATGAAGGAAAATCTACATCTTCTAAATGTATCTCCTTTTCTGCTACTCTGGCAAAGTGATGGTAAACTCTAACCCTATGCATGTCACTATCATGACACTGTTTTTATGCTTTACAAGTTTATTTAAGTTGACATGTTTAGCACACAACTCATCAAAATTGTGGGAAATCAATGCAGCAAAGCTGCTAAATGGCCAATATTCGTTAAAGTAGTTTCTTAACTTTGTGTTTGTGTTGTGATTTAATAAAATTATCATTTTATTAGCGTCAACTAAAATAAAACTCAGTATTCTCACTAGTAATGGGATTTTAGTAAAATGTGCTACTTATTGTAGAAGAATTATAATGTACTAGTAGCGTTCACTTTCATTCAAAGATAAAATCAACTTGCGCTTATACTTCTTGTGCATTTCAATAGAAAGAACACCACGATTCTGTAATTTTATTATAATGACTTATGTTTCTGATAGTTTTAATGGAGTTTCTTAATTTTTTTATTTATGCCATTAATCATTGACTGTGTGAATCAGTTAATACAACTGACTGATAAACTCTTCTTTTATCTGTTTTTCCTTTCTCAGACTAACACTTACCAGACTATCCTGGCTACAGACGGTGTGTATTCCTTCTGTCTGATTTTGTTTGATGATGGTGGCATGAAGTGGCCATACAATGCTCTTCCAGCTCAACATAAACCAAAAATGGGTTACTACAGGTAGGGTTTCTTATTATGATATATGAGCATCACATATTTTGTATGCTTCTTAGCACTGCAATTAGTTTTAGTTTATAGTAACAATGTATTTTTTTATACTTTGGGATTTTCTAGTGGCATTCCCAGCTCTAGCAATGTAAACAACTTCCCAGCTTTCAATGACCCACAGACAGAGCCTTCTGTAAGTGTTCAGCAAATATACACACCGGATCAATACAAAGGCTACAATACAGGTAATATTATTTTTGTAAGTGATATAACCAACATATTTACCGTTGAAAAACCCTGTTGTCCAGGGGTTTCATTTTCTATGTTATTCTATTTTTATTTGATTTAATCAGTTTAAACATTTTTGAACATCAAGTTTTTTCCCTCAATACATTAACTCACTACCTAACTCAAAGCGGTGTGGGTGGGAATAAGCACTGAAAGTAATGCAATGTGAACAGAGGTTAATGCACATTCAAGAAGAGACATAATTTAGTAAAGTTCACTGTGAAATAGAACCCACAAGGGGTATATTCACTGAACATTTGGTCATTATATGCCCCTAATGTCTGTGTTGATTAGAAAATAAAGTAAGTAAGATGGCTTCTTCGGACTTGTTTTAGTTGTATACAAAATTTCCTTATGGTTATAGCATAATCCAAAAGCAAAGCAGAGGAGCTCAAACTGAGAACGGACAACACCTAAGTAGGTTTGTCCTATAGGCCTGGTCACCTACTCAGAGAGCAGCCTCTTTTAGCCCCAAAATACCAAGCAATTCTACTCTGTACAGGAGAAACAGCAAACACCAGACATACATTGACGTACACATACGCAAGCCTCTGTGGGCCTCATCAATAAGGTACAGCTGTACTCCATAAGGCACAGTGAGCAAGGAGTCCACATCTGGTTCCCCTAAGGATAATTTGCATAAACAAAAACAAAGTAGAGGCGCTCAAACTGAGAATGGACAACACCTTTTTGTATAGCATAATTCAGACATAAACTCCAGCTCAGTGTGCCGAGGAAGATAATGGACACTTCACTGATATAATCTGAGAAGCTGTAACATATGTACGGAGTTGTTGTTTCCTCCATGCAGGCAAATATAGAGTCTGCTGTCAGAAATGTTTACTTTATAATGGTGTTAAAACTCTACCCTTAGTGGGTACAATCTCAAATGGCACACGCACCAGTATAGGGTATATGCATATGTTTTTAATTTGTTGTTATTGTTTTCCTTTCTTTTCAGGAAAGAAAGGACAGTGGGCATATCGTTTAGACAGTAACACCTTGAGCACAATAAACTCGCACCTTCAGTGCCTAAATTGGTATAAACAAGAGCCTTCACCAACTTCTCTCCTCCGTGCTCCTCCCTGCCCGTGCACCTACCAACAAGCAGTTTTTGATTCCATGTTTATTGATGGAACAAACCTCTGGTACTATGGATTTGAACAGAAAAGCTTTTCTGGTAAGATATTAATGGAAGAAACATTACCATATCATACTTAGCAAGGGCTCCATGCGAATGAGGGGTACATTTTTGAGACATAGCAATACAAACGTATATTTACTGATGCAAAACATCTGATTTCCTTCTTCCATAGAGTTTAAAATCTAGAGGATTAACTGTGTTCTATACTTTATATACAATATCTGTTACACTGAGTTACAGACACAAATTTGTGTGAACCAATGAAATTCAACACAACAAAACTGGACCCTACAGCATCACAGTTCTATAGTTCAATAACATGAATTGTCACTGGATCTATGTAGTTATTATCTAAATTCTGCCTCAATTTTCTTGTAGAGCAATATAGGTCAGTGCAAAGTGTGTTTCCTTCATCGAATGGTGCTGGCACAAGGTGTTACTACAACTGGAATGGAGCCCTTATTTTTGGAGAAAAGGAGCAATATACCCCAACTCCATGGACCTACTTTGACTTCTGGAGCTACATGAGAAACCAAAAGCAATATGTTAACTATTTCTGGAACACAGTCCTCCCACCGCAAAGAACACAATATAAAGGTATTGCTTAGAATTACACCAGGAAGAAAAGCATGTCTGATTTATGGTAACATTAGACAACTTGTAATAATCAGTATAGATGAATGGTATTAGCTGATGAAAAAGACAGTAGGGTAAAAATACTAACCCACTAAAGATCAAGGGTTATCACAGATAGAAAGGGATTTGGAAGTGCTTGAGGACAAAAATCTACATAACAGTACTTAATGCCAAGCAGCATCTACAATAGCAAGTAACATGTTAGCATGTAGTAAGAGGGGTATAGAAGCAAGGGAAGCAAATATATTTCCTTCCATTACATAAATCCCTAGTATACCATTATTTGGAAATATTTTGTGCTAGGACGTTTTAAGCTGATAAGAGGTCAAAACATACATACTTTACTTAGTTACTTCTGATCCCATTGCAAGGTCTAATAATCAGTGTTCAGAGTGTTTTATGGGTCTGTTTATGAGTATATTGTCATATTGATATTGAATAAGCATCTTGTTTGTTTAAGGTATACTATCTTTTTATGGCTGAAAAAATAGCTATAAAACTGTATATAAGCTTTAACTTAATTTGATATGTTTCCTTCTTTGTTTTCACATATTTTTGTTCTTTTGTTTGACTACTCCTATGTTCAGAATATATATATATATTCTGCCTCTTGTGTAATATCTTGCCACTATTTAATAATCTTCATTATGTTTTCTAACTGCAGGATTCATCTCTTTTGTATTCTGTAGGTATCACTTGTCATTTCAGTAAATTAATGGAATTTCACAATATTTATGATAAATTCACGGAAACATAATTGTATTTTGCAGATGAAGAAGTTGATCCCTACAATCATTGTTGCAAAGATTCTGGATCAAGTTATCTGTGTAGTCTGTACAGAGAGAAAAGACCTCTAGATAACTGTGCACTCTATGCACCACCTCAGCTAGGTAAGAGCATTATCTTACAATATATATAACAAAGGCATAGATATGGACTAAGGAGAAATATTCTCTGTATTGATTACAGAGATATTAAATCAAATTTAGATCCACACTAACTGGTGAAATTGTACATAAATGACTTTGTTGTGATCTGTATTTCTCTCTCACAAGGTTTTCTCTATGGAGACCCTCATATTAATACACTGGATGGTATGCAATACACGTTTAATGGTTTGGGTGAGTTTACATTGGTCAATGTGAAGGACGAAAATGGTACTGTAATCTTCAGGCTCCAAGCACGCACAGCTCTAGCTGGGAATGCAACCAGTTTTGTAGGAATTGCAGCAGCTACTTCTGATGGTGCTCAGGTAACTTACAAATAAATGGACATTGGATGACTATTCTTTTGGCCTTAATACAGTTGTAGCACACCGGCCATGTTAAGGTAGTCTAACCAAGCTGTTTTTTGGCCTCTAGGTGCAGTGGAATTTGATTAGTGAAAATGAAGTAGCCATTCTTTTCAATGGAACCATCATCCCTCTCACAGGTAAAATGTTTAATTCAACTTGATTTCTTTAACTTTGCATAAGTATATGTGCTTTTGTCTTCTGAGTACTTATTTTAGGTTGGGAATTCAAATCACTATAAAGAAACACTCTACAGTGTATTTTTTCCATTATTTATTTCTATCATTGTGGATAAAATTAATACTTTATTGTATTTTTTTGGTTGTGGGAGAATTACACATCACATATTTTCATCTTGCATGACATGTCATATGCATATTTTTTATATATATATATATATATATATATATATATATATATATATATATATATATAGTTCCGAGAAAAACAGTTATTACACTGCATTCTGGGAAGTTGAGCTGGGACACACAAATGTGCCCACAAATGCCTCACTCTTCATTCCGTAGCCATCATCAAACATGGCTTCCTTTAAGCTTATCCCTGCTATATTACACAGCTTTAATACAAAGCCAAGGCTGGAATAAACACAGGCCGAGTATCCAATCCATGTACAGCTGTTTCAAGCTTACTGGGTATCATCAGCATGGAGCTGGATCTCAGCCTGTGTTGTGGAATTTATGAGTAGGTAGTTCACCACAACAATCATTTATAATATGGTGGGCAAAAGAGTGATAGAAGCCCTCCACCGTACAGTAGTACAGTAAATAAAAAGTACATCTGTGTTCACATCTGAATGTCTAAAGCAAGTTAAAGAACCTGCTTCCAGCTCAGAGTTCCAAGAAAAACAGTTATTACACTGCATTCTGGGAAGTTGAGCCGGGACATGCAAATGTGCCCACAAATGCCTCGCTCTTCATTCCATATTCATTCATATTGTACAGTATATGTATATTTATATATTCTCTTACATGTGGCCTAATATGAAACTTGCTGTTCATATTCATGTGCTTTATAAGTAAATGTTAATATTAATAATAGTAATATGACAAATTTAAAAAAGGCTTGCTGTTAGTGACTACCGCAAATTAACTACTGTAACAGGGCCTGCAACTTATGTCTCTTAATAAAAACATGGCTCAGTACAGATCAGCTTGTGGCTCTTTTGTAATTACCAAATAAAGGTGCATGCAGGCTAGAAACATGGCAGGAATTGATCAAGGATCAATATTCAACAAACAATTGTTGAATATTGGTTAAACAGCTGACATGCCTATAAACCCAAATTTCCTCAAGCAATTACAGGCAAAATAGGCAATAAGTTAAGAAATATATTTCTTTAGCTTTTTAAAACATATGTGTGTACAATCTGTATGTTATGCTATTTTTAAGAAGTAAGGCAAATATCAGTGATGTTTAGCTGTATATTTTTTAATTTTACTCTTTAACTGTAAATGCTTGTATAAAACTTGCTTAGGACAACATGGCATAACTTCACTTTCTCTTGGGATTTTAGATGTGTCTACAACAGTGTTTTATGGGCCTCATTCAATTGGGATTTGGCCAATTGAATTGGGCTCTAAATAAGCATAGAGCATATTTTTTATATACGTTTTTAGTTAGTGGGAACCTTCCTTTTGGATAAAGGATCACTAACTAAAAACTTCTTTAAAAAATGATGCTCTGTGATTATATAGAGTCCGATTCAATTGGCCAAATCGCAATTGAATGAGACCCTATGTATTTTTCTATAGCTTTCTGGGTTTCAAATGATAATAACCCTATTCACATCCTAAAATGTTCTGCTTATTTTGTTTTTCTTTAAGACAATATCACTTACATTGAGCACGTGTCCCTTGAAAAATCAGCGGCTGGTGAAGCAAAAGCTTCTTTTGACAATGGGATTTCGATCTCAGTGACTGCAAAATTTGGTGTAATAAGTTTTGGTGTGATGCTGCAACTAGAATATCAAAATCGGACTGAAGGTCTCCTAGGTAAGTTACACACTACAAGATGATAAAATAGCTCAATCACTGTTGTCATAGCTTGTAAAAGCTGCTATAGGTGGAAGAAGTGGAGAGGCAAATATTTTTGGGGTTGTGCTCAATGATTTTACATTTATTGGGACTTCAACGATTATATAATTATTTGTATAATCAATAAAAGAGAAGAGGGGACAAACTTTTTATATTAAACATTATGTTAAATTATTTATTTATTTGTTATTTGTTGATTGTAAGTGATGTTCTACATCTTGTATATTGAGCAAACCGGAAAAACAATGAATAATCTATCACCATCATTTAACATCATTATAAAACAAAACCAATTAAAGAAAGAACAAGTTTTTCAAGTGTGAACAGTTATTTTGTACTACATTACAGAATTCTAAACAAGGGGTGTTTCTGTGGAACATAATCTGGATTTTATTAATTAACTTTGTAAAAGGAAGTCTAAGATATATTTTACAAGCTTGATCATACTCATTTTGATTGCACATTTATATGGCTTCAATTTAAAATGCCTGCACTTATCTTCATCCTAGGAGTCTACAACGGAAATCGAAATGATGACTTCTTATCTGCTTATGGAGATACATTACCGTACAATGGAGATGCACCTCTGAAAGAGTCGCAGATTTTTGCTTTTGGCATGACATGTAAGATAAGATTTCCATTTGTCTTCAAAATCAGTACAGTACTAGTCACTTGGGAGGATTAAGCAAAGAAACATACAGACTATGGGCCTCATCCAATTTGCGACTCTTAACTCACAAAATTTCGCAACTGCAGGGGCTTTTTTCCGTAATGTTACACATGCATCCAATTGCCCTCAGCCGTAATATTACTCGCAATCCCATGCCTTGTACTCCATGTCACAAAAAGTCCTTTAAGGCATCTAAACATTGGTAATATTTGGTAATATTAAGGCGTAACATTAGTGTGAATCTTATCACCAGTTGGTGCAATTGAAATATATGTGAAATGTTTCTGTTTGTCATAGGGAAAACAACAGTGGAAAACAGCGTGTTTGTGTATAACACAAGTGCGGGAGAGTCCTGGTACACTTACAACAACAACACGTTTGTTCCAACGTTCTTTGATGATCTGCTTTCAAGCACTGACTCAGAGACAGTCATGAAAGCTAATGCAACGTGTAAAGGAAATGCAGAATGCCTGTTTGATATATTAAGCACAGGGAACTTTAACTTGGGATCTGAAACAATGAAGAGTGATCTAATGTTCAGCGACCAGAGAAATGTCATGGGTAAGCATGGCTTTCAGACCTCACACCAATTACTTTTTATACTTTTGTAGTTTTAAATAATTCTAATTCATTTAAAATGTTTTAGAAAGTAGGCCATTATATTCAAAGAGCTGTCTCACTATAATAATGTAAAAATACAATTTCAATGTTCTCTCTTTAAAAATATATATAATGGGCAGTTCATACAGATTAGTCGGTCTAAAATTGTACTATTCCTTGTTCTGCCTCATACATAGGCCCTCATTCAATTGCAATTTGGCCAATTGAATAGGCCTCTAAATGAGCACATAACATATTTTTTTTAAAGAAGTTTTTAGTTAGTAAGAATCTATCCAAAAGCAAGGTTTTCACTAACTAAAAACTTCTTTAAAAAAAATATGCTATGTGCTTATTTAGGGCCCTATTCAATTGGCCAAATCGCAATTGAATGAGGGCCATAGAAAATAGCACAGCTCTCTTCAATATAATCTTTTTATTTTGTCAGCCATTGTCCACTTGGTAATTTTCTTGTGCCCTTTCAATGTATGTTCTCTGCTAGGTCGCATCCTAAAGGGATGGTGTCACCACCAAAAGCAAGTCATTTTTAAAAAGTTTTTCTTAACGAGCCTAAAAACTGGCTACATTTTGTAAATCATTGCTAATGTTTGTGCTTCATTATTATGCAAATGTGCATTTTGCAATTACCATACTAATAAGTTGATTGTTCTGGTAATCAGTGACACATTGTTTTTGCAAACATATACAAGCAAGCACAACCTACCTTGAATTTTACTACATAATTAGACCCCCCACCAGCACATCAGTATAACAATGTACTCAAACAATGTTGAATAATTTCTCGAATGTAACTGTAGAGAAAAATGGCTAATACAATCTTTACCCAGTTTTTAATACTCTTTAACCATTGATGTAAGGATGCCAATGTGCCTTTTAACTGCTATTTACTTATTTTTATTTGAATTCTTCTTTTCTCCCCTTTTTGCTTTTTGTTTTTAGAGAGCTTTCCCCCCAACATCACTGGTCCTTCCATAATAATGGCTACTCTGCAAGTTCAAGTGCTGGTGGACTTCATTTCTTCTGACGCTTGGTTCAGCTTGGATACAACATCGGATAATATGCAAATATCAGGTATAAAAGGAGAAAATAAAAGATTAACAATTATTGATATTTTCTTTGACATACATACAAACAATAGCATAATTGTTAATGAATTATAATAATTACAATGTAACCTTTCATTAATAATTAAATATTATTTAATTATTTGTACCATTGTATTAAAGGATTGTTTTTTTCTATTTTCCTGAATATGAACATACAATGAGGGTTTGATTAAAAGAAAATAAAGGAGAAAAGTGGAGCTAAATGTTCTACTTAACATGTTATTTTAAGGAGCATCTTTATCAGACTTTCTAAAGTTTTACATACTTTGAGCAATAGAATCCACATAAAGTTGAGTAATTATCTCTGTGGCAGAAGCAGCCACAAGAGACTTTTGCATTGATTATTGCCTGTATTTGAACTGTATGTTATTTGAGCATAGTGGATTTTATTAGACTGGTTCTGGCCCTTTGAATGCTCGGACAAAGGATCTGCAGTTTTGCTATGCACTTCGGATGCAGAGTGTGAAGAAAAACCCTGTTTTATGGTTATTTTATTCTTATGGTTAAAATATGATCACATTGCTGTACTGTAGATAGGTTGGTCTGCTAGCCTAAAAGATAATCCTATCACAGGGGCTCCTGTGATAGGAAAGTCTATTGGGTAAAGTGTTTGTGAGAAATAGCACAAAGAGAAGGATAATCTAATCAATGTCTGTATTGTATAAAAGTAGCCAGGTGTGTATTGTGTGGCCAAATAGGGGGATGTGTATTACCTGTGAGAAGAGATGTATATATACTTCTGGATAACAAAATAAAGACAGTATTTTTTGACTCCCAATTGAGTGTCGTCCAATATGGGAGGTTGGGGCTTGTGAGACTGCAGTGCTTCTTGGATATTTTACCGTATACCAGTGGAGATACTGGACTTCGTGTTCCAACTCCGTTACAATCTCCCTTTGATAAGTATAATTCAATATGTACATGTTAAAGTTATGGATCCACTGGCCACATCATTAACTATTTTTTGTCTCCTTATACTCAAATGGTAGCTATGTGTAACCACATAATATAATTTGCTTAGACCTAATTTGCACCATACTCTTCTTTTAATTACAGCAAATGGAACCCTGAGCTGGCTGCCCACATCCACAGATCCAGTGTTTGCAGTTATCAGAGCCAATAACTCCAAAGCTATCAAGGAGCTAAGCCTCACACTGATTCTTTGTAATTGTAGCAACAACGCAACCTGTGATTTTGATAACCCCGTCCTGAAGGGCGAGAGGAACAATTCCAAGTTTATGGTAAGGCCTAGTAATGTTTAAAACAGTTAAATGAAATGCTTTATGTGTACAATCTGTGAATCTTAAAGCTACATCTGACCTTTTTTAAGTTTCACATACATTCAATGTCTCTTACAGCATTTTAGCTTTGTGTGCCTCAGCATATCAGGGTATTTTTTGAGTTTAATGATGACCTCAGTGATACAACAGATGTTCTAAACATTGCTTATTCTAAAGTAAGCTAACATTGAAGTGTGATTTTTGTAGCTGTTAGTCAGCATTTCGGATCTCTACATTAACAAATATTTGTATCTCTGGAGCTTCTCTCTTCGTCACATGTAAGTTGTGTGTAAAAAAAGAAACAGGGCATGCTCAGATCACAGGGATCTCTATTGTCTAATAAGGTTAAAAAAAACATTCTTCCTGATTCTCACTCTGGATCAATATCCAACCTATTCTAGTTAACTGACATAATGTTCTATGCCATTTTAAATCAAAAATGCTAGCTCCCCCTTCTTCCTATCAAACTTCTTACATAAGTAAAAAGTAAGTTTATTACAACTCTGCTGGTTTGAAGTACTCGCTATTTGATTTGAGTTACTTACCTCTCTATTGACTATACAAACCCCTTCCCCATTCTGTATATTAAAGAACAGCTCATTCATCCTTTACATGATTTGCATTTTCTAACCTAGTATTTCTATCTAGCCTTTCCCCTACACCTACTAGTGGAAACCCCCACTCCAGCATTTCTACAATCCTCTCCACAAGCACAAAAGCCACCTTTTTGTATAGGTGTAATTCATCAATGCTATAAAGATTATAGCCAATAGCAAAGTAAGCCCAGTTCACTAAAAACTAAAAACCCTGCTTCCTACACCGCTATTTAAGCCATGTATTAACCACCATAAACTCTTTCTGTATGGGCTGGCAGTACCTTAGAAAATACTTCCTTTGAGGTCCTAGCCCTAAGCTTGCTTCCTAGATCCATCAAATCTCTTTACCAATGTGTACTAAGACCATTGGGTTATCTCCAGTCCCTCCCAATCATTTAAAAAAACTTTCCACATCATGCCAAACCTGAACACCCGAAAGACAGCAAACATTTTGGTTGATAGTATTTTGGTGACAAATTGCCCTGCCTACCTTGCTAATAGAGTCAACTACCACCAAAACATGTTTGCTATGCTGCCTAATCTGCCCTTCCACTCCTCCAGTAGAACTGTTTCCCTAGTTGTTAGAGGAGACAGCTCTATCTGGCACTGCCATTCCTGAATGGTCACTCCCAACAGGTTCAGTCAATCTGGCAAATCTGTTGGTTCTGCTAGCTCAGAACTGGCCTGCTTCCTCCTGTTCATCTTGTACCCCCTGAACGTCCTCAGTAGCCCCAGCTCCACCCTCCATGCTAGGCCCAGCTAAACTGTCCTCATTGAGCACAAACTCCCTTGCCAATATAGCAATATCATAGAGTTTGAAAGTTTCCTCTCAAGTTCTTCAGTTTGAGCTTCAAGACAGACAACATACTCACAATTGCCACAGAGATATTGGCCCTAAAACAGCTGCACCAAAAGTGCAAGCATGTGACAAAATGTAAACTGGATAAGACTGTCATGGACTGATTTATGGTTACAAATAGCACAATATATTCAGCAGTTAAAATTATATACAGTAGTTTTCTATATAAAGAGTTGTGTATCTAAATAAACTAATCTACAGAATAGTCCCTTATTAGATTTTGTAGTTTAACTATATACCATTTTCTTTAAAATCACTCTTTTTAAACTCCCACATTTATACTATAACTTCACTTACAGCTCTGAAGATCATTCCTCCCCTTTTTTAATTAGGTTTTGTCTGCACAGGTGCTAAGCCAGACCAAGATCACTGCACAGCACTTACAGCAAAAGCAAAACAGAACATACTCCTTCACACGCTGGTATTGACTTACTGATATCACACTCTTCCTCCTACACTCAGATGCTAAGCCAAACAAAGATGTATCTATGTATATATACATGACTTTACTTAAATGTAAAATAAAGGATACTAGTAAGGAGAGAGAAGAAGTATTGTGCTATGACTATGGGAAGTAGGAAGATGGGGCTAGTTTGTGTAGAGAGGTATTTGTAGGTAAAAAGAAGAGATGCAACTTTTTAGATCACCAGTTGGACTACACCTAGAATATTTTTTTACATTTCAGGTTATTTTTGGCTATAACCATTAAAATGAAAACTTTCACTTTAGTGAAATAAACCTATGTTATTCTTCTTCAATTTGGAATGTTTTCACCAAACATTAGGATAAAATAGGATAGAATGGAATAACAGAACTATCTATATATACACACCATTTTTGGATTGCTACCTTGTCATGGTGAATGGTCTTGTATATTTCAATGAAGCTATGAGCTTGTACGGTCACCCAAGATGGCAGGTCATAGCAGGGAGGTCAGAGAAATCGCTGTCCCCTGGAGAAGGAACTGGCAACACACTAAAGTTTCTTTGTCAAGAAAATCTATGAATGAGCAACACCAGAAACACAAACAGATATGCCTGGTACGCTGTGCCCATATGGTCACCGAGAGTCGGACACGACTGAAGGACTGAACAACAACAATATGTATATAATAATTTAATGTATGGTGGACGATAGAAGTCCTTCACCGTACAGTAGTACAGCAAATAAATAGTACGTTTGTGTTCAGATTTGAATGCCTAAAATAAATGAAAAAACTGCTCAAAATTCCAAGAAATACAGTTATTGCACTTCATTCTGGGATCCTGGGCATGCAAATGTGCCCACAAAGGCTTTGCTCTTTAAGCTAATACCATTTCAAACACGGCTCTTTTTAAGCATTTGCCTGTTGTATTACACAGCTTTAAGCAAAGTGAAATACGTTTTTTAACTTTATTTTAGACCTTCAAATGTAAACACAAATGTACTATTTTTTGTTTCAATAGTTTTTATTGTCACAGAGTTGTAAATCTTATACAGTATTAATGTTTCAGCGATGGCTCGCAGGCCAAATTTATGTTGTAGATTGCTTAACCGTAAACTTATATGATGGTGACATTTTTATTTAGTGACAGTTCCATTACATTTTCCTTTTTCTTAACCTTTCTAAGTAACATTAAACTGGTAGCATGGTTGTTTGCCTGTTTTTGAGATCTCTGATGGTTTTAGTATGATATGCTACCTCTTGTTACAGTTTTTTTAACATACAAAATAAAATTAACTGGATATAACAACTTTAACTACAGTGTCATTCGTGTGCTTGTGTCTAATGATTCTTCTTTCCGTCCTTTCATGTCGAGGGACCGTGTTTGTATGTATACTAGACAGTAGTTTGAAGTAGGTCACTCACCTCTGAGTCTTGCCGTTTGGCGCTGGTCTGTGGAGTCCGGCAAGGGGGGGGGCCCCAGTTCACTTTTCTTGAATTGGTTTATCTCCTAGTTTGTCTGCTATCTGTGTTTATGTTTGTTATATTTCTATTGCCTGTGTGGAGGTTGTCCATGCCCCCCATATTTCACAAATGTACTATTTATATACTGTACTACTGTACAGTGGAGGGCTTCTATGGCTCTTTTGCCCACCATATTATAAATTATTGTTGTGGTAAACTACCTCCTCAAAAAATCTACTACACAAGCTAAGGAACCGGCCCCATGCTGGTGAGAGGCATCAACCTTGAAATAGCTCTCTATGGGTAGTTTCCTGCCTTGTGCATAATCCATCCTGGGTTTTCTTAAAACTGTGTAATACAGCAGGCATATGCGTAAAAGGAGCCATGTTCAAAGTGTATTATGTATTTACTATATATATATATATACTTGATGTGTATTAGTGTTAATGTTTTGTAAAAAAAAATGTATCAAAACATTTACATATAGTTCTTGACAACCTTCATGTTGTGCTCTGTTTCAACACCTATGATTTTTTTTCCACCACTAATATATTTTATATTTCAGACTTCAGGCTGCATTTGTTCAGCTGCATGGACAGGAGAATACTGCACAGAAGACTTCGATGCTTGTCTGGAGAATATGTGTTTTAATGCTACCTCCTGTGTAGATAACATTGCTCCCAGCACTGGTTTTGTGTGTTCTCAGTGTCCCCATGGCCTGGTTGGAGATGGCATCAAGTGTTATGGTGAGTAATAACGGAATTTATAGTTGTTTAGTTACTCAAGGATGTTTTCCAAGAAATATATTTCTTACATATGTATTACTTTATCCATTGACACATATTTAATACAGTGTTTTTGTGTTCCCCATCATAGATATCGATGAGTGTTTTGAAAACACATCAACTTGTGATCAAGTTTGTACCAATACTCTTGGTGGGTACAATTGTTCCTGTAACGCAGGTTACACACCTGATCTATACAATGCCTCTCACTGTGAAGGTAAGGACCAGAATTGTTATCTTTTAGCAATGTTTACACTTTCATGTACAGATTATTTAATCTATTTTATGAAAGCATAATTTAACACAGAATTGCTTAAAGAAATTTCAATATGTGAACATTACATTTCCAACTGTAAAGATATCCAGACAAAGTTGAAAGGTGACCACACTCCACCATTTCATCTATCTGATTTTCAGAGTCTATCCAGTTTGTCGCTTTATCTCATGCACAACAATAAAATATCTGTATATCTGTATATCTAATTTGATAATAATTTTTAACATTTTCAGACCCACTCTTGACATTTTTTTAAACAATTGGCTCAATTCTCCTTCATGTGTGAAATATATTTCCAATGTTTTTCCACACATAAAAATAATGGACACACTTATTCTGGAGTGATTTGCTGCACCTTAATTTGCCACATCTTCTTTTTCCTGCAAAGAAAGTTTATGTAATGTTTAACAAATGCTCTATTATGTGAATGATTTAACTTATGAAACTTCTATATTGTTGTAAGTCAAACTTTAAAGGATCCACCACCCCTTATCAATCTAAATCCATATGACAAATAGCAAACTGCATACTTTTATTAGCTACAATTAATAGTTTAAATAAACTGTGGCGGGTATGTGGAAGAAGTGAATAGTCTCTTGAAGTCAAATTATAAAATGCATAATTTTATATCTAAATCAGAGAGTTTATAAAACCCAGTAGGCAGATCTCAGTACAAAGAGAAGCCGTGAGTGAGAAAGAGGGTGGTGAGATGCAACAACAGATTAATTGAAATAGAAAACTGGAACGAGTGAGAGATTAAAAAGTGAAGGAAAGAGAATGTTAAAATGACTCTGTCACCCTAAGAGGAAGTTGATTTATTTTAAAGAGCATTAAAAACTGTCTATAGATTTTACTAGCAGTTTTTTGCTACAGTAAATTATTTTTGAAATATTTTGAATTGATTTTGCAGCTCTTCTATGCTGATGTTCAGCTCAGAGTGCTTGATAATAGTTGGAGAGGGGCCTGTCTCCCATATAACATTGCAGGTCTTTAGCTTGGCCACAAAAGAGGCAGACTAGTAGGCTGTGATCCTAATTAACACATCAACACAGCTTATTAATATAAATTAACTGCACATTTGCAAATAACTTCCCAGGAGTGTTTCACTTTAGAAAAAAAATGGACACAGCATATAGTCAATTTTCTTGCTCTTTAAGAATAACCTATAAAAGTATTTTATTTTATGGTGACAGAGTCCCTTTATTGTCTCACGTGGTGCACTTTATTTCCAATATGTCAAATACTGTAGCACCTGAAAAAAGAATGTGTTGCAGTTTCTGTGATAAGGTCTGTACATAATGTATTGATAAAGATTGCTGTACACAATAGTCTCACCTGTATCAGGTTTTGATACACCTATAACTCTTGCCATGGAATAATATTGATTTTGTTTTTTAGATATCAATGAATGTATGGGTTCTTCCCCATGTGGGGTGAATGCCGCATGTACCAACACCCCTGGAAACTATTCCTGTGCATGTGTAGATGGTTATAGTGGAGATCCATATCTTTTATGTACAGGTTAGTGCAGTTTTGCATTATGCTTTTGTCCTGATTTCCTTGACATATAATATTGACTTATTCCAGTGGTAAATAACTGATGTATGATGTGTAATTCCAGTTTTCATGTGATATTCATTTTTTAGATATCAATGAATGTGCAATCCCTTTATCCAACTTGTGTTCAAACACATCTATCTGCATTAATACAAATGGATCTTATCACTGTGAATGTCTACAAGGATATACAGGACCCAACTGCACAGGTAGGATGGCATAAATATCCAGTATAAGTTATATACACAGAATATGTAACATTTGGTCTGGCAATCTCCTATCCACTTTAGCGTTGCATGCTATTTTATTCTTGACTATGTGTCTGGTACAGTATAGTCTTATCCAAGCATCTTTTATGATCACAAATACTGCACTGATGACTTTTATCATAAAGTATTTCATGCATTAGCATTATATCTACTATATTTAGACCATTGCCATATTTTCTGTTATTATTATTATCTTTTATTTCAAACGCGCAAAATATTCTGCTTAGCTAGTACGGGTAAAGGGGTAAAGTACCAAGAACAATACAACATAAACACATGGCAAAATAATGGAGGGGCCTGTCTTTCAGCTTATACAGCATCGTTTTTAGAACTACAATCTTCTTAAACTTTGTTAAAATACTTCACATTCTTCAATTGCTCTCCCAATAAATTGCCCCAAAGCAAATGATACAAGTTTGCAAGACTCATCTCCACGTCATCTTATTACTGAGGATATTGTCCCTCACATTAGACATGCTCATTTAGTTTTTATTTATCTGCATATAATATTATTGGTTTTCCAAAATTATCATAATTAGCAACAGAGCAATAATACAAATTCATTTTAATCAGTTTATTGAAATGGCTATAATATGTGTAATAAATAAAATGCAATTAATAAACTGAAAAAAAAACATAAAAAAATAATTTTAAACTAGTTAAACTTATCTTATTAAAATTAACCAAACTGAAGTAACTAAATAACATCCCATGGTTAGATCTGAAACAATTTTAAGTATAGCTTTCCATATCATCATATATTTTTTATGTGAGCCATTTCATTTACACTTATCATTTTAATATATTACAGCACTATAACTAATTCTGGTATTTAAGATTTATTTTGGTATTTGACAAAAGTTCTTAAAGGAACACAAAGAATTTGTCAAATTATTCTGGTTATGTCTATAGACATTCCTTTAAAGATAAATAATTGCGTTCAAAGAGCATTTCTGATCCAAACAATACACAGCATGCTTTCTATTATTGGGTCCTTGCATGTTAAATTTATTAGCTAGTCTGTTTGGTAGTGGATCCTTTTTATTGTGAAGATGTGGATATGAGTTCTATTAAATTTCTCAACAGAAAGAAACACTTAACTGAGATTTTAACAAGGCTAATGTGATGGAACGGTTTATGTATACTAAAATTACTTATTTTAAATGTCTCTTATTTTTTGTATTTTTGGGAATATGTTATCGAAAACTGAACACAAAGCAGGTCTGAATATTGTATTATTTAGTCTATAGGCCCTATTTAGTTTTATATTCAATAAATAATATTTTACTCTGTCACAACAAAAATCTGCTGAAAAAAAGATACAGTCAGATTTTTATGACCAAAATTGTGTTTTACTTTTAGATTTTGTTCTTACAACCAAATACCCAGATTTATCTAGTGGGACTACCAACGCTACAGCAACACCACAAACAACCAAGGCAAGAGATGCAACAACAGAAATTCCTACCACCACACAATATTCAACTTTGACATCAACACTGCAAACTAATATGACGGATGCCACCAATAACATTATATCTTCAACTCTATCATCAGCAACACCACTAAACACAGCTGCAACATCAACTAATTACACAACTCAGATAAGTACTATTTTTGTGACCAAAACCGTAGAAGACATGTCACAAAGAACCATTGATACCCACACAACAACATCAGTGTTACAAACTGCAACCACAGAGATATCGACACTTGTTTCAAGTATCCCAGCAACTACGCCTGGAACATTTACCTCTTCTGCATTAGTCCCTCCTTCCACAACAACTGCAAAGCCAGAAACAGCGACTCCCACCACTACGCCTGGAACATTTACCACTTCTGTTTTAGTGCCAAATTCTACCACAACTGCAAAGCCAGAAACAGCGACTCATCCAGTCTCTACTGTTCATGTCCCAAATACTTCATCATACAACAATACAGCAAAACCAGTTTTGTCAACACTTACTAATGCTTCAGTTAGTACATTGCCATCCAGTACTAATTATTCAACAGCAGGAGCACCGGCTACTGAAATTGATACCAGAAGCACTTCAACATCTACTAGTCCATCATCATTTGCATCATCTCCCACCACTACGCCTGGAACATTTACCACTTCTGTTTTAGTGCCAAATTCTACCACAACTGCAAAGCCAGAAACAGCGACTCATCCAGTCTCTACTGTTCATGTCTCAAATACTTCATCATACAACAATACAGCAAAACCAGTTTTATCAACACTTACTAATGCTTCAGTTAGTACATTGCCATCCAGTACTAATTATTCAACAGCAGGAGCACCGGCTACTGAAATTGATACCAGAAGCACTTCAACATCTACTAGTCCATCATCATTTGCATCATCTCCCGCCACTACGCCTGGAACATTTACCACTTCTGTTTTAGTGCCAAATTCTACCACAACTGCAAAGCCAGAAACAGCAACTCATCCAGTCTCTACTGTTCATGTCTCAAATACTTCATCATACAATAATACAGCAAAAACTGTTTTGTCAACACTTACTAATGCTTCAGTTAGTACATTGCCATCCAGTACTAATTATTCAACAGCAGGAGCACCGGCTACTGAAATTGATACCAGAAGCACTTCAACATCTACTAGTCCATCATCATTTGCATCATCTCCCACCACTACGCCTGGAACATTTACCACTTCTGTTTTAGTGCCAAATTCTACCACAACTGCAAAGCCAGAAACAGCGACTCATCCAGTCTCTACTGTTCATGTCCCAAATACTTCATCATACAACAATACAGAAAAACCAGTTTTGTCAACACTTACTAATGCTTCAGTTAGTACATTGCCACCCAGTACTAATTATTCAACAGCAGGAGCACCGGCTACTGAAATTGATACCAGAAGCACTTCAACATCTACTAGTCCATCATCATTTGCATCATCTCCCACCACTACATCTGGAACATTTACCTCTTCTGTTTTAGTGCAAAATTCTACCACAACTGCAAAGCCAGAAACAGCGACTCATCCAGTCTCTACTGTTCATGTCCCAAATACTTCATCATACAACAATACAGCAAAACCAGTTTTGACAACACTTACTAATGCTTCAGTTAGTACATTGCCATCTAGTACTAATTATTCAACAGCAGGGGCACCGACTACTGAAATTGATACCAGAACCACTTCAACATCTACTAGTCCATCATCATTTGCATCATCTCCCACCACTACGCCTGGAACATTTACCACTTCTGTTTTAGTGCCAAATTCTACCACAACTGCAAAGCCAGAAACAGCGACTCATCCAGTCTCTACTGTTCATGTCCCAAATACTTCATCATACAACAATACAGCAAAACCAGTTTTGTCAACACTTACTAATGCTTCAGTTAGTACATTGCCATCCAGTACTAATTATTCAACAGCAGGAGCACCGGCTACTGAAATTGATACCAGAAGCACTTCAACATCTACTAGTCCATCATCATTTGCATCATCTCCCACTACTACGCCTGGAACATTTACCACTTCTGTTTTAGTGCCAAATTCTACCACAACTGCAAAGCCAGAAACAGCGACTCATCCAGTCTCTACTGTTCATGTCTCAAATACTTCATCATACAACAATACAGCAAAACCAGTTTTGTCAACACTTACTAATGCTTCAGTTAGTACATTGCCATCCAGTACTAATTATTCAACAGCAGGAGCACCGGCTACTGAAATTTCTATCAGAAGCACTGTAACAGCTACTAGTCCATCATCATTTGCATCATCTCCCACCACTACGCCTGGAACATTTACCACTTCTGTTTTAGTGCCAAATTCTACCACAACTGCAAAGCCAGAAACAGCGACTCATCCAGTCTCTACTGTTCATGTCCCAAATACTTCATCATACAACAATACAGCAAAACCAGTTTTGTCAACACTTACTAATGCTTCAGTTAGTACATTGCCACCCAGTACTAATTATTCAACAGCAGGAGCACCGGCTACTGAAATTTCTATCAGAAGCACTGTAACAGCTACTAGTCCATCATCATTTGTATCATCTCCCACCACTACAGGTAAGACAACAAACTTATGTATTGCTTTGAATCAGCACAAATCCAATAGAATGCAAATGCAGTTCAGAGTATAAAGTATCAAATATTCCTTTTCTTGAAAAGTTAATTATAATTTGTTCACCTTGAGGTGAATTAACCTTATTAGACGCTAGATATTTGGTTGTCCTTAGTGTTGCTAGTCATGTTCAATTATAATTGGAAAGATGCTTTTTTGAGATGTTTTTAACTTTTTTTTGAGATGCTACAACTGATTGCACATGAATCAGTATGTACAATAATGCACTGAGCATAACTGATTTATTTTCATGGTCATAGGAAAACATCAAACAACAACTCGTACTTGCAGTCAGGTGTCCTGCCCCACGGCATACTGCTACAATGGGGGAACATGCACCATTAACATGACAGATTGTACTCCCATCTGTATATGCCCTCCAATGTTTAAAGATAAAAGGTGCACTATATTTTCTGAACAATTTACACCAGAGCTTTATAAAGGTAAGTGAAAATGTAAAACTTTCATTGTAAGAAGGCTGTAAGTGTATTAAATAAGGTAGTGTTTTCTTATAATCTGTAATTGGACAGTCAAAGTTTCAGAGCCAATTTGCAGAAAGTAGTGTACATAAAGGGCTATAGCTAATTTCAGCAATGGAATTCAGATATCCCTGGCTTATATATGTCTATCATATGGGTTAGTTAGGGCTAAAATGTTAGATAGATATACAGTAAATGGTCTGTTGGTTTAAATCAATTTCTACTGTCAGTATTGTCAGTAAAAGCATGTAGTGTACACATTTCATAAAGAACATGTTCGTATATGACTGTCCCTACAAAACAAGATTTTTGTTCTTTATACTGAAATAGTAAATTATAATGTACTGAAAAGTGGGCAGTATGTAGTTCAAATGCATTTTCTATAAGCATGGACCAATATATCACCTTTTTGTAAGTTCATAAATCTTCAACAGGGTCACACTGACATTGGTGTAGAAATGTAGCAGATTGACATCAGACATGTTTTAAGAAAGCACAGTTTAAAAAATAATATTACTATTATCATTTTTTTAATAAAGGAATAATATTTTCAGCAGAACTATACAGGGTAAGGGTAAACACATAAGTATATTACAATACAGATCACAACACATTTAAATAAAGAGATACAAAAGATGCTAAGGGGTCAATATGTTGACTAGAGCATAGCATAGGGGTTTTAAACAAGGTACATTACAAGCGGTAAGAGTGTATGATATCTAAGTTCATGAAATTAAATACAGGGGCAATATTTGATGATGGAACCGATAGGAATGTCTAAAGGTTGAGTAGAGGTCATGGATGAAACTTCAAGATGGTAGAGATATTTTTTTTAATTACGGAAAATAAATAGTTGTTCTGCACTATTCACTATATTATATTTTAATACTGTCAAATATGGTGGCAGAGTTTATTCACTTTCTTCCCACAAAAAAATGCATGCAAAGCCCCCACTCTCTACCTGCATCATTCCTACCAAGTGATTAGTCAATTCAAACAAGTCTGTGTTTGTATATGACATAGAGAAGACTGAGTTGGAAGGGGAGACATAATGGGCAATTTAAAAATAAAGACAGTTGTTCCTCCAAGTTTGGCTCAAACGTGTTTCTTCTGCAAAGTCTTAGACAATGTCTTGCGTGTTTCATGGATGTGAGCAGGTGGCACACACATAGTGAGAAACTATTTCCCTTGAACTTCTCCAATTATTGTTTAAAAATGGCTTATCAACTGAATATTGAATGGTAAAAACCACAGCTCTTTTACCAGGCATGGAACAAGAAGCCAAAAAAACAAAAGCATTATCAACAAGCTTTGAGCTAAGAAAATAAATGGTGATGACATATATAATTAATATATAATTTGTTTTTAGTTTGCAGAAGTGTTTATTCATTCTATACAATAACTTGTTACTATAGCTTACTGACCTGTGCTCTTTACTTCCCTAATGTGGCAATAAAAAGTTGTTTGTGTTAAAAGCTCTTAGGTATGATTTACATTAAAACCTCTTCTAGCACTGAATGTTTTGTTTCTCATATATACAAATTATTTTGGCGTTTTTTCAGAAATACCCAACAGAAAATTGCAAATTAACCTGATTATAAGAGGGGGAAATGGTTCAGGACTCAATGATGTAACATCTGAAAAATATATCAGTCTTCAGCAAGAAGTGAACTACACGGTAAATCAATATTATTCAATATCACTTATTTTAATGAAATGAAATGTTTTGTCAGTTTGTAGAGTAGCATTAATGTGCCTGTTATTTGCATAGAAATGTCATTTTATTTTTAATATTGGTTACATGGTTTGGAAAATTGATCTGTCAGTCCTTTCTTTCGGATACAGCATATGTGTACACATTACATTCCTTAAACAGGTCAAAATTCGAAGAAACACAATACTTCCTGTGCAATACATTTATTTGGGCAAGTAAATGTGTGTGGTGAGAATATTTTTAAAATGGAAGCTGCCTCAAAACTTGTATAATCTTTTATGGCTTTGATTCAAATGGCATCCTAACTGTTTATAGCATTTACATAGAAATGATTTGTGGTCAAAAAGTGAATACATAGGGCCTCCTTCAAATGCGATTTGGCCAATTGAATAGGGCTCTATGTAAGCACATAGCATATTATTTTTTACAGAAGTTTTTAGTTAGTGAACTTCTATATAAAAGTAGCCCTATTTAATTTGGCCAAATCGCATTTGAATGAGGCCCATAATTTAGCATTAATTGCATGTGCGTATCCAATTCCTAGATTGCAATGGAAACATTTTCAGCCTTATTAAATTGTGATTCGGCCAATTTAATAGGGCCCTATATAAGCACATAGCATATTTTTTTGACAGAAGTTTTTGTTAGTGAACTTCTATCCAAAAGGAAGGTCTTCTGTAAAAAAATATGCTCTGTGCTTATATAGAGTCCTATTCAATTGGCCAAATTGTAATTGCATAAGGCTGTCTTGGGATTCTAAGCTGAATACAGATTTTCAGAATATGTGCACACAAGTATATTATTTAGTAACAGTTGCTCATGAACGGCTAAAGAAGACATGCATAAGACAAAATAAAGACTCAATATTTTATATTTCCAAGTAGATGTAGAATATGTAATTAAAACAAAAATACTTTATTAAAACACTTTCAAAATTGGAGAATTAAAAATATTATTACTAACTCACATAAGTGAAAGAAAAAACACAGCTTCTCCTTGGTATCATTCATGCATCAACTTTCCCAAGGTGCACCAGTAAGCTCAGCCTCCACGCTATACCAGCTTATGAAGTGTTAATATAAATTAGTCATTTCTGTCCCTCTGAGTTAGCCTTTTGATGGGCACTCATGAATCTTATGCCTGATCTAAAGTACTTTACAGAGAGTGGAAGAAAGATTTTTTAGCCAACAGATTTTAGTCTGATCACTGGTGTGATTTAGTAATAATATTTTGAATTCCTCTATTTTACAAGTCTATTAATAAAGTATTTTTGTTTTAGTAATATACTCTACATTTACTTGTAGATATAAAATATAGAGTCTGTTTTTCTATCTTATGCAAGTTTTCTTTAGCTGTCCCTGAGCAACTGTAAATAGCTTTATGTGACTTTATATAACTGTTTGATTTAATAAAGGAATTTTTTAGCACTTATACAAGTATTATTTGCTTGATGTGCTTTTAACTTTTTAGTCTTTCATTTGTTTGCCCACTGTAATTGTAATGATTTTTTGTTAAGGGGTAATGATATATACAGAATTAAAGGGCAACTTACTTCAGCACAGTTTGGACCACATCAAAGAAAAGATCTCTTAAAAACATGTTGAAATACTTTTTGAATTTTTGAAATATGTTATTTTTTCACAGAGAAATTTATAAATGAAATCTCTGTTTATATGAGACTTTGACATGCCCCCAGACAAAGCCACAACAACAGCTCTGTGCAGAGAGCAAAAATAAAAATAGGGTTGATCCTTCACAAATTCATCTGTGTAGAAAAATGACTTCTGGAATCTACTAAAAATGTCAGTTAGCGGTTATTTCTGAGAGAAACCATAAATCTTGTCTTCAAACAGAGCTTGCAATGGCTGTTGTCGGCATGTGCTGTTAATCCTAGAACAGTCAGGAATGTGTCTGTAAACAGACCAAAGGACTTAGGCCCTCATTCAATTGCGATTTGGCCAATTGAATAGGGGTCTAAATAAGCACATAGCATATTTTTTTTAAATAAGTTTTTAGTTAGTAAAAACCTTGCTTTTGGATAGATGCTTGCTAACTAAAAACTTATTTAAAAAAAATATGTTATGTGCTTATTTAGACCCCTATTCAATTGGCCAAATCGCAATTGAATGAGGGCCTTAGTTTTTTAGCTGTTATTAGTGTAATTTAAAAAAAAGCAATAGATCACTTTAACATAGAATCTTGTGCTCTTCCACACCACGAAGAGCACTTATTGTGAGGTAAATAGCCTTTTAATGAAAAATATACAGTACTAAAATTAACTGTAGATGAGGTACCTAGAGGAGTGAAATGATCTAATTGTATAAAAGCATACGTCAAAGTTCTTATGGCTCACTGCATCCATTTTACATTCCCTTATCTGAGGTGCAGGAAGAGTGTGTTAAATGTTTTAGAATGGTACAGATTAGGTTGTTGGCTGTGTAGTTGCAGAACAAGGTGATTTATTGATACACATTATATGAGCTTGGTTAATATTTTGTTTTCGTCTGTTTTTACAGTCCTCGTTATACCTACAAACCGTGACGGCTTTTAATAGAAGCAGTAATATTGTACTTAGGTGAGTATTCCAGTTATAAAGCTTCTGTATGTGTCTAGAATCAAGTGTTTCTTCAACTAAATAATCGTCCAACATATGGACAGTGCTTAAAATAAATGAATTCAAACATAAGGACATTTTTTTTTGGCTGAAATAGCAACTAATATAAGGTATTCTATACAGAAGAAACACAATATTATATTAATATTGAAATTTTTTTTTACATATCTTAAAATTGTCATAGTTTGACTTTAAAGAAATCAAAGTGACCCATCTGTCTGAGCTCTTATAAAACTTGTGTTTGATTAAATGATGGTTAAATTGGTTCACTCATGTAAAAAAGTTGAGCTAGTTTATATATTATAGCATCTGGTTAAGACATATACTGACTTTTCGATAAGATTATACACGAAAGCTTTAGAGACAAGCAGATTAACTAAATCTAAATTGCTTTCACAACACAATATATGTTGTCTACTCAAACAGGTAGGAGATACCATGTGTGATTATATTCAATGTATTCTTCTTTAAACTATTCTGAAAGCAATGAAAAAATAAAGCACTATAATAATTGTATCAGTAAGGATACAACAACAAAAATTTTAAATTAATTTATTTACATATGAAATCATTAAACATATGGGACTTGATGGTGTTTAATATTTTAGAAAATGTTATCCTGTGCCTTATAATATTGAATGTAACAATCTTAATATCTCCTCAGTGATGTGGCTGGCAGAGCTCTTGTTCAGATCACAGCGGAGTTCTCATACACTAACAATAAGACAATAAACATCTTCCTAAATGAGAATTTGCATTCTGCTGTTGTTACTGCAATCAACAATAAGGGGGCTGCTCGGAGAAAGAGAGAGGCCATTGTCTCCTTCAATACGCTATACACTGACAACATCACTGATATTGCTAAATGTAAGAAATCTGGAGTGAATGATGATTGAGATAACACAAAATACAGGCTAGATCATTTCTTACTTGGACAAAAAAAAATCTAATTCATAGACCTAATGAAAAAATAGTGTTCTGTAATAATACAAATGTGTTTCAGTGTCTGTCAGTTGCAGTTGTCCAAGAGAATAACACCACAGTTTTTTAAATCAGCCCTGATCTGTATTTTACTCTCTGATGTGAGGTCTAATGTGCTGTTGTTCTTACTTTGTCTCCAGTGTCTTTAAGTGAATTGGAACTGTACTTCTCCTGTAACAGTTATGGCTTATTTGGATATACTTTGGATAATTCCAGTGGCGAATACACCTGTGTCAGTCCTTGTAATACGATTCATTGCCAAAACAATGGCAAGTGTGAGAACAAAGAAATTGGAGCAATCTGCAGGTAAAATTATGCAGGTGTTTATAAAGCTAACACTAGAAGTCCTAGTCCTCAGCTCCTTATACATAACATTGTGCTCTTTCTCCTAGGTGTGACTCATTCTCCATATACTCACCTTATGGCGATAGATGTGAATACTTAGCAATTAATCTCAATGCCTTTTTTGGGATACTCTTCGGTTCTCTTGCATTCGTGGTGTTGATTACAGCTATTGCTGTCTTGATCATTTACTGCTTACGGAAAAAGAGAAAACATCAGGATGCAACTAGGTGAGTCAACATGTTCCTTATTCACTAACATGACAGTCAGAAACTGAATTCTTGAAACATCGGTTAGATATTTTGGGGGAAATGCTATATATTCTGCCTCTTAAATGTGACAGGTCATACATGGAAAGTGTACTGAGTATATTTAGTGCTATGCAGACCTAAAATTGGGCAATGTGTTAATTGTTCCATTTGTAATGAATTTTTCTTTCTCTACTCCAGGAATCTGAGCTTCCACTGGGGTTCCAATCCCATCTCATGTAAGTGTTAAGTTTTGTTTCCAGTTGCTGTTCCAAGCAGAAAATATTCCTTAAGATTGTACAATGCTAATATACATTAGTATCAGTTTGCTGCATCACCAAAGTCAACTATAGTTGCACAGCTGATGAATTTTGCAATACTTCAGTTCAGTGTAAAATATAAAATAAATACATGAGAACTTACTCAGTGTGATCCTGGGATTTGCTCCTGTCATTCATAAATCAGTTTAAATCAAGTGTAAAATTATCATTCCCATATACAGTATGGACATAAAGCGAATTTATTATTATAGTCTTCCATGTTTCTTAAATGTATTTTCTATAAGTCACATAACGTACCACGAAAGAAAGAGATGGAATATATTTTTAATATGTGATAAAACGTTGTACTGAATATTCCAAACTAATATTTATGTCAGCTGCTCTGGGGAAATGTTCCCATTACCATCACTGGAGGTTTGTGCTCTCGAAGTAAAATGTTCAGCAAGCTACAGCATATAATTATTTAATGACACACATAGAAACAGGTTTACACTGAATCTGCATTGTTTCTTAGTTCAGGAATTGCAAATGTCTGGCAAAATTGAGCAAATCTGATTCAGGGAAGGCTAGTTTAGTTGCTGAACTGCCATTTGGGGATATTTATTAAGCATTGCAGCATTTGTAATGTATATTTTTGAACACTGCAATGGAATTTTCCTTTGCCTCATAATCCATTGTAGCCATCTAGATGTATTGTCTGTTCTATACATGAATATATATTTGGCAGGTCGGCGACCAACCGTTAGATGGCGATGCTGATATTTTCCAGCACTGCCGATATGTTAGAGAAATTCTAAAGTTAGAATGGTAGCCTAACCCTTAAACTAACCCTCACGCTTACCCCAACACTAACAGTTTACCTAAGCCTTGACTCTATGATATGGCACTGGAATATCGGCAGTGCCATCTAGTGTTTGGTCACCGCACTGCAACGGCGAACTAGTACCGTAACCATAACAGGAAAGGACCCATATTTGCATTAAATATTTTTCCAAGAAAATAATTCCTTTGCTATTTATCTTAAAATAAGGCTAATTTTGGTATGAATTCTAATGTATTGGATCATGTTGCAGCTGTTAAAACAATTAAAGAAACCAAACTGGCAAGTCAACCTGAGCTGAAGAGTTGGAGTCCTCATTTGGAGAATGTACCAGTGACTCCCCAGGTACAGTACAGTGAAATGCCCTTTTCTACACCCAGAGCACTTACTGTGTGCTTCATGCCTGCAGATATATAAAATACTCACAGATCTGGCAGCTGCCAAGCAACACTGAGACCAAAAGATTACTTCTACTATGATCTTGATTTATTCCCAAAATGAAACAAATACAATGAAAAAAAAAAAACAATAGTGTGAAGCTAATCCAAAATAAAAATAACAAATATATAGTAGTAATCTACCTTTCAGGTTACCATTTGTGTACAGTTACAGAAGTAGTTGTGTTTAAGCTTTATTCATATGACCATTTGATTTAGTCTAATTCCGATAAGAATACTGGTTAAAATAAAACTATAAAGCAGCAGATAGGCATTCATTTTACTATTTGGCTCCATCCTTTAAAAACTAGACCAGTTAGGTGACTTGGGTCTTTGTTTATCCCACTCCTCCATATCCATTGTTCAAAGATACAGAAAATGTAGGCTGTCATTGCATAAATGTACAGGGCAATACAACTTGGCATGATGTTCCTGATGTTATTTTGTAATGATTACCAAACCCCAGAACCTCCCACCCAGCCCAATCATTCATCATAAATGATAAAGGTTAATACTGATCTAGAAAGATACTTAGTATAAAGGGGCAGGACTTTGTTTACTTCTAAAGGGTATGATTTTCAAGGCGGTGATTAAAATGGTGGAGTTAAAAATCTTTGCTTTTTAATTTTCCATGGAGCATATTTATAATCTTTTGAAGAACTGCACTTGAAAGTACTCAATGTATATTTATAATGTAAAAAATATTACACCCATAAATGTATTACTTTTATATACAATTATGTTGCAGTGGAGTCTACAATTTTAGTTCTCTGGTTCCTGAGGTGGGAAAAAAAATATGAATGCTGTTTTTTTTTTTAACTATCTTCATTTTTCCCTTTATCAAGTTTGTTATTCAAAACATCATATAGAAAAAATAACCACTACAATGGTCATTTAACACACTTCCATTCAATAAAAAGTATTTGCTCCTGTGTAGACATATACTTATTTGTGATATATTTGCTCCACTAAATATATGTACTTTGACTGTGTACATTTATGTGTAGCACTGTGTCCCCACAGTGCTGTCTACGCAAATAATCCAAGACATAAATTCCTCTTTTTCTACTCCATTTTAGATTAAAATCCAAAGACCAACTCTGAAGAGTAATTCCGATTCCAGCACACAACCTTAACAACATGCCTTGATGTTCTCTGCAGTACCAGCTGGACAAAATTCTCAGGGAATAAGATTCCATATGGTGCGGATGAGTTTGCAGCATTGCAATGTTGCCAAACTATCAAACAGAACTTTGTGTTTCAATTCATATTTATTTATTCTTGATATGTTGCTTAATAAAAAACATTTTTCTTTTCATCAGGAGACACTAAAATAGTGTCATGTGAAAAATAGTGTAATGGAAATTCAATACTTGAATTAGTAAGGAAAATTTTTAATATTTGCTGACAATAGAAATAGCAAAAATCAGGGACCATATTCGGCACTCCTGGACCTGCTGTAAATATGAATTTAGAGTTAATATATTACTGTTTTAACTTAAGTTTAGTTCAGATAGAAAGATAGAGAAAGACAGATGTCTTGGCTCTCCCTCCCTCCCTCTTGGCTCAGTTGGTTGTTGATAATATAGACTTATGAACTGAGTGGATTATGGAGACCATAGAAGGGAGTGATTGAGAATATTTAGATAGTTATTTATACTACACAAAATGTTATAAGATGGACAATGTCATGAAATGAAGCAAATTATTTTCTTTACTATTGTTGGGTCCTTTGTACGAGTATTGCACTTTATGTTTCTACAACAAACTATTATTGCATATTAATAAAGATGAACCGTCATAATAAGTCTTGTCTCTGTGCTCTGTTTCTTTTTTTAATTACTCATAAGTCATGACATAGGATGTACTTATTACATAGATATGATGATCAGCAGCCTTATTAAATTGCGATTTGGCCAATTGAAAAGAAAGGGCTCTATATAAGCATAGAGCATATTTTTTTACAGAAGATTTTAGTTAGTGAATACCTTGCTTATGGATAGAAGTTCACTAACTAAAAACTTCTGTAAAAAAAACATATGCTCTGTGCTTATATAGAGCTGTTTTCAAGTGGCCAAATCGCAGTTTAGTAAGGCTGTATGTTAGCTTTCCCTGGTCCACATCACAATACCTATATGAATGAAGAAATCCCAAAATAATAATTTGAACACTTACATTGAAGTCAGCAAAATGTCAAAATTGACAGTTGGAAATCAGGGTTAACACCCTCCAAACCCAGGCTAAATTAGCATCAAATTTAAATGATTTGTGTTGTTCAATCAGGTTAGCTGAAACTTTTGAATTAACTTTGGGGTTTCTGTTTGTGCTGCAAAACAGCCTGGGATATGTAGTGTATCACTGATATGTGCTATGTATTGCTGCTGACATATGGTTGGGAAGCTGCGAGGAGATTGGCTCAGCAAGCAACAGCAGGTAAATGGTGGATTAATATTGCTCCCCTGATTTTACATGCTGATTGGGGGGGATCAAATGCCTGATTAGACACCCCCTGGAAGTGTCAACATAATCATTAGAGGGATTTTTAGATATTAATAAAAATAAAATGTTTTATGAGAGGTTGCTTTTTGCCTATTGAGTGCAGAACTGTATTAATCCATGAAACTTTCCTATCCCTTTAACTTAGAAGTAAAATGTATGGCTATGAATGAAAAGGTTATGGCAGGAGGTGTATAAAAGCAAAATCGTAAGATCAGTTGGCACAGTGAAAGATGCACGTTACATGTATGCATTGACGCTAAAGTCACCAGAATAGCGCATAAATCAAGTTTGTCCTCGTGAGGTAATAACAGAACAGTATTGTGGCATGGTAAAGGGCAAATTATATAAAAGGCAGATAAGAGGTTAATGCCCTAATTTGAGCAGAAGCTCAACATGGGGCTTGTGAACAACAAAAGTCATGCAGACTAGGGGGCTTTTACAACAGAAACCAAGATGCTGATAAACATGTATTACTGAGCTGTCATTTCCTGGAAATTGCCATTACTAAAAGCTAAGTAAACCTTCATTATTTGGGTGTTTGTTTACTTTCATTCATCAACTGCCTATGAAAACCGTGCATTACTGAGTACAGGTGACTGGTTGTAATTAGTTTTAAGCGCTCATCCTTCCTGTAACAATACAAAAAGAAAACAAAGAAAAAATACATACTGTTTCATAACTTTGAAATACTTTATTCCGATATCCATTAACTATTAGATTTGTGCATATGCCTATTTAGTTGTGTAAATGCTCCATTGACTGAACAAAACACATCTAAAAAAATCTTATTACAATCATAACTTTTTTTAGACTCAGATTATGTAAGTGTTTGTTTGCATATGTAAACATCATTTTATAAACAAGTGCTTAAAAGCTCTTTTTTACTCACTAGTCAATGACAGGCTATGTCTCAGCAGTAATTCATACTACTAAGACAGAATCTGCCACAATTCAAGGGGCCACAATTTATCACTTCTAATTCTAGGTTTTCTTCTCCATACACATTAAATTAATGTGTTTTTAAATGATATATTACTTCTATGAATCATTAATTGGTGCACAAAAATTAAAGAATAAGAGCCTCATTTTGCAAAAACAAATGAGCAATAGCAAATTACTGAGGGTACAAACTAAGGGTTATACGTTGAAACTGAAAATATTATATCTAAGATTTGCAAACATGTTATTGCACATTTTTGTGCATTATGGTCTGGAATATGTGTTTGACATTTTCCTTCCATATTGGGTACAAATCAACAAGTATAGTTATTTGCACAATGGCAACAACTTTATCATCTGCATTCCCTTCTTCTATATCTATGTGTAACTGTAAATGCATGCTGATCAACCCCGTTATACAATAGTTGCTGTTCAGTAGGTGCCAACTATTTTCTGGGGCTATTGCAGCCATTTTGCCATGGATTGAGGATATTTTATTAGCAAAGAAGATTGTAAACTCTTCACTCCTTCACTGAGAGAAAGCTCAACCAGATTTGTATTTCTGTGAATGAGCTGCCCTAGTCTGTTGCTATCTCACCTTAATGGACGGCATATAGACATCTCCACAGTGGGAAGTCTATTTGAATGATTCATTGTGGAAAATTTGATTAGAAGTTCACAAATATTAATATCAGTATAGAACACAAGATGTGGTAAGTGACCTCTTTTGAGGTGTGGCAGAAGGGAAAGTTTGCGTAAAGCCCAGAGCATGCTCAAACAAAGCAAAGTCTGCAAAGCTTATTATTTAGCCAGATATTGAAGTATAAGCAACTTTTAGTGGTCTAGAACTAGTGAATTCTTCACTAGCTTTCCATCTCTAGGAGGACAGTAGTCAAGAACACTCAGAAGATCTCAGTCATTTAATAGAAAATGGCATGATATTCAAGCTTGATTTAGAGCAATCCTCTTCTTCTCCCACATGTTTGCCATGGTTTAAACCATCAAGCAATGAATAATTGGCAGGTAAATGTGGGGTTTGAATTTCCATCTGGTCAGGTTCCAGTGATGAATGGTATGCTGAATTAACAAGTTTTGCCGTTATGTCTGTTTTGTTCCTTATAGACCTGGCATTACACAGTTCTGATCAATATTTTCAGGGACTTCAGTACTTGGGGCCATATTCTATTAGCTACTTGCAAATACCTTAAACTCATAAATTTGGCTTCGGGTGTTTTTTTTTAAATAAATGTTTATATGCATTCTATTGACTTAACAATTCATTAGTGCCAATAAGTAATATTTGCCAAATATGTAGCAATATTAAGAGTGATTTTAAGTGTGTACAAATTTACAAATTGGGCAATTGAATAGGGCCTTTGGTCTCTACATTTGAGGTAAGTTCTCAATGGAAAGGAAGCAAATACACAGAGCATTATCTTATCCTAATAACCCTGTGATTGATATCTATGACCACTTAAGTGCATTTATTTTCTGTAGAGCTTGGTAATAAGGTACTTCAGGAGGCAGGGACAGCCTTGGCTTTTTTCTGGGCCTGTCCACCTCTGTAGTCCATATGAGCTTGTTTAAAAAATACAGTGACTAATAAAATTGGCATATTTGGAAAGACAAAGGACATGTAAGACAATAAAGGATTTGGTAATGTGATGAACAGAAGGGCCCACTGGACTATTTGGGGTTCATCAGTTATTATATGTGTGGTTAGAAGGTACTAACAATTTGCTTAACATTTATATCATGGATGTAATAAGTGCATGTGGTGCTGTAATTGACTAACATTGCAAAACTGTATCTGTGTTAGAAATAGGATAGTGGAATTTATATCGCCCTGCGATCGGCCACGTGTGAAGGCTCTGGCTTTATTCATGAAAGGGGTAACTAGTTTTATGGCTCTGTAAGAGGAGAAACAAAAGGTGTAATTAGAAGAAAGCCAGATGCCTCTCTACATCTGGGTAGGTGATGTGCTGATCCAGATGCCACATAGATATTTGGAGTCTTTAGACCAGACCACAACATTGGGTGCCGGCTTCCAGATCCTTCCAGTAAATGACCCCCTGGAATTACTATTTTTCTGGGCACCCCAGGGGAGTGTTTTACCCATGCAGTGGGGCAGAAGAGTGTATGGGCCCTGGTTGTTGGGGGGTGGGCTGGCAATGGCACCCTTGAACTGCATTGATTACCCTGGCACAGAGGTCTGTTGGCAGAACCCAGGACTAGCAAACAGTCTGGATAGGAGCAGCTATGTTCACTGTGCCCTGGGAATGGACTTTGGGCCTAGCATTATTATTATTATTATTATTATCTTTATTTATATCGCGCCAACAAATTCCGTAGCACTGTACAGAAGGTTAGTACATGGCAAAAAACAAACTTAACACCTTAAAGAATGGAGGGCCCTGTTTTTGAGCATATAATCAAATGTACATAGTGCTTGTTTCCAAGACACGGACACACAATTGAAAACTCGCAAACTTACAATCTAAGGGTTTAGGTGTGATACAAGAGGGTGACAAATACAAAATGGCAACGTGAATGCAATTTGTTTAATCAATTGGAGGGGTCTGTGAGCTGTACTGTAGATTGTGGGTGGGAGTGTTTTTAAGCTGTGGAGTGTGCAGTTGTAATTATAAAGGCTGAAGGTGATATGATTTTTTAAATAGGTGTGTTTTTAGTCATTTTTTTAAGGTTTTGAGGCAGGAAGTTAATCTAATGGAGCGAGGCAAGGAGTTCCAGATAGTAGGGGCTGCACGAGAAAAGTCCTGAAGACGGGAGTAAGAGGAGGTGATGAGAGAGGAGGAAAGAAGAAGGTCGTTAGCAGAACGAAGGGGGCGGTTGGGAGAGTATTTTGAAACAAGAGCAGAGATATAAGGGGGTGCACTGTTGTTGAGGGCTTTATGTGTTAGGGTCATGATGTTAAATTTGATTCGGGAAGCTAGTGGAGTGATTGACAGAGAGGAGCTGCAGACACTGATCGTTTGGTATTGAAGATGAGTCTAGCGGAGGCGTTCATTATGGATTGGAGGGGAGACAGACGAGAGATGGGGAGGCCAGCAAGAAGGGAATTGCAGTAGTCGAGTCGAGATATGATGATAGAGTGTATTAGATTTTTAGCTGTGTCTTGTGTAAGATAATGACGAATTTTGGAGATGTTTTTTAGGTGAAACTGACAAGATTTAGTTATCGATTGGATGTGAGGAATAAAAGAGAGGGCGGGATCCAGTAGAACCCCAAGACAACGGGCCTGGGAGGTGGGAGTGATGATGGTGTTGTCAACAGTGAGAGATATTTGAGGAGTGGAAGCTATAGTAGAGGGTGGAAAGATTAGGAGTTCAGTCTTAGACATGTTGAGTTTGAGTTGACGGGTAGACATCCAGGAGGATATGCTAGAGAGGCAGTTGGAAACTTGAGCTAAAAGAGAGGGGGATAGATCGGGTGCAGAGAGGTAGATTTGAGTATCATCTGCATAGAGATGATACTGAAATCCAAAGGATTTTATGAGGGTGCCAAGGGAGGAGGTGTAGATAGAGAAGAGGAGGGGGCCTAGGACAGAACCTTGGGGAACGCCAACAGACAGAGGGAGAGGTGAAGAAGAGGTGCCAGAGAAGGAGACGCTAAATGTACGATCTTTTAGATAGGATGTGAACCATAAAAGAGCTGTGCCCTGGATGCCAAATGAACGGAGAGTTTGGATTAGAAGAGGGTGGTCAACTGTGTCGAAGGCAGCAGAGAGGTCCAGGAGAATTAGCATGGAGAAGTTACCCTTTGATTTAGCAGTTAGCAAGTCATTGGTGACTTTTGTGAGGGCTGTTTCTGTTGAGTGTTGGGCACGGAAACCAGATTGGAAGGGGTCAAGAAGGGAATTGGAAGAAATAAATTGAGTGAGGCGATTGTAAACAAGCTGCTCAAGCAGTTTAGAAGCCAGGGGAAGTAGTGAGATAGGGCGGTAGTTGGAGGCAGAAGCTGGGTCAAATGAGGGCTTCTTGAGAATGGGTGTAATTACGGCATGTTTTAAGGAGGATGGAAACCTGCCAGTGTTTAGGGAGAGGTTGAATAGATGTGTGAGAGCTGGGATAAGTGCAGTGGATAGGGGAGGAATTAGCTGTGAAGGAATAGGATCATGTGGGCATGTGGTAAGGTGAGAGGTTGATAGTAAAGTAGATACTTCATCCTCGGTAACAGGGTCAAAGGAATCCATAGTGGAGGAGGGATTGGGGAAGGGTAAATGTTGGATGTTGTCTTCTAGTGGAAAGGATTATGGGATAGGGCCAAGCTGGGAGGAGAGCTCATTTCGCATAGTTTCAATTTTAGTTTTAAAGTGGCTGGCAAAGTCATCAGCAGTTAGTCAGGAAGGGGCAGGAGGCGGGGGTGGGCTAGAGGAGGCTGTTAAATGTAGCAAATAAACGTTTAGGGTTGGAGGACAGGTTTGATATTAGTGATGAGAAGTAGTGTTGTTTGGCAAGATTGAGGGCAGACAAGTAGGAGCGCAAGGTAAACTTGTAGTGGAGAAAGTCTGCTGAGGTTCGAGATTTCCTCCATAGTCGTTCTGCAGTGCATGAGCATCTCTGTAGATAGCGTGTTTGTGTAGTGTGCCATGGTTGTGGGTGAGAGCGAGGGCGTTTACTTGTGATTATGGGGGCAAGAGAGTCGAGGGTGGAAGTTAGAGTAGTGTTGTACTGTGAAGTGGCGATGTCAGGGCAGGCAAGGGTGGTGAGGGGGCTGAGAAGGGGTTTTAGTACATTTGACAATTGTTGTGGGTTGATTGCTTGCAGGTTTCTGCGTGTTCTGATGGCAGGATTTGAAGAAGGGTGGGGAGCGGAAGATGAGGTGAGGTTGCAAGTTAGCAGGTGGTGGTCAGATAGGGGAAGTGAGGAGATGTCAAGGTTGGAGATAGTGCAGAGATTAGTAAAAATAAGGTCAATGGAGTGTCCACCACTGTTAGTTGCAGAATCTGTCCATTGTGAGAGGCCAAGGGAAGAGGTAAGTGCAAGTAATTTTGCAGTTGTTGGGGAGGTGGGGGTGTCAGTGGCTATGTTGAAATCGCCAAGAATGAGTGAAGGTATATTGGAGGAGAGAAAGTGAGGGAGCCAGGCGGCAAAGTTGTCCAGAAATTGAGAGGGTGATCCAGGTGGGCAATAGATCACAGCTACTCGCAGAGGGATGGGAGAGAAGATGCAGGTAGTGTGGACTTCAAAAGATGAGAATTGGAGGGAGGGAACAGGGGGTATGCAGTGAAAAGTGCAGCGAGAGGATAGTAGTATGCCCACACCTCCACCTTGTTTGTTCCCAGGTCTAGGAGTGTGGCTGAAGTGCAGACCACCATAAGAGAGTGCGGCAGGGGAGGCAGAGTCAGATGGAGTGAGCCAGGTTTCTGTGATAGCCAGTAAATTGAGGGAGTTGGAAATGAAGAGATCATGAATGAAGGTAAGTTTATTGCAAACAGACCTTGCATTCCAGAGGGCACAGGAGAAGGGCAAAGTAGATTGTTTGTGACAAGTGATGGGTATTAGTTTATGGGTGTTTTGGGCATTTGCTGCCCTGGGGACTCTGCGTGGCTGACAGCAGGTGGGAATGAGTGAGGGGCCTGGGTTAGGGGATATATCCCCACAAGCCATCAGAAGAAGGAGAGAGAGTAAAAGGAGATGGGAATAGGACTTATAGGAGCATTTCTGCTTCCCAGCTTTAGGGGAGGGATGAGATAGTCACTGGAGGAAGGAGATGAGCTCATGGGAGCAGAGAAGAGGAGATGAGAGCAGGGAAGGTGAGATAGTTATATTATTGGAGACATGATGTGTAGAGACAGTATAAGAGAGTCTGAGAAAGAGGCAGGAGGTTATAATAAGGAAGGTGGTAATAGGCAACATAATGGCACTGTGTAAGCAAGTATTCTTGAAGGGGGTGGTTAGAGGTGATAATCAGATGTCACTGATTGAACATGTGCAGGTAATTAGTATGCCTCAATATATTAAGTGTAAACAATGGTGGGAGGGAGGAGACTGCTTTCAGGTGGACTTCTGATGGGAGATGTTTCTTTGTAGTATGCTTTTAAAAGTGTCTTAGACTGCTTTCAGGTGGACTTCTGATGGGAGATGTTTCTTTGCAGTATGCTTTTAAAAGTGTCTTAGACTGCTTTCAGGTGGACTTCTGATGGGAGATGTTTCTTTGCAGTATGCTTTTAAAAGTGTCTATAAGACAGAACAAGGAGATATTTCAGGGGGTGGGTACATTGGAGCAGTAAAATGGATCAGTGAACACAGAGCATTTCTGGTTTACAGATAAGAAAACAGTATTTTATGACAATAGTAGAACAATCTGACAGTAAAAGTCTATCTCAGCAATTATCATAACACAGATATTAATTATAATAAATAGTCCTTTGTAAACGTTGATATGGATCTGGTGAGCATCTGTTCTTCTGAAATTACCTTAGACTGCTTTTTAAAAGTGTCTTAGACTGCTTTCAGGTGGACTTCTGATGCGAGATGTTTCTTTGCAGTATGCTTTTAAAAGTGTCTTAGACTGCTTTCAGGTGGACTTCTGATGGGAGATGTTTCTTTGCAGTATGCTTTTAAAAGTGTCTTAGACTGCTTTCAGGTGGACTTCTGATGGGAGATGTTTCTTTGCAGTATGCTTTTAAAAGTGTCTTAGACTGCTTTCAGGTGGACTTCTGATGGGAGATGTTTCTTTGCAGTATGCTTTTAAAAGTGTCTTAGACTGCTTTCAGGTGGACTTCTGATGGGAGATGTTTCTTTGCAGTATGCTTTTAAAAGTGTCTTAGACTGCTTTCAGGTGGACTTCTGATGGGAGATGTTTCTTTGCAGTATGCTTTTAAAAGTGTCTTAGATTGCTTTTCAGGTGGACTTCTGATGGGAGATGTTTCTTTGCAGTATGCTTTTAAAAGTGTCTTAGACTGCTTTCAGGTGGACTTCTGATGGGAGATGTTTCTTTGCAGTATGCTTTTAAAAGTGTCTTAGACTGCTATCAGGTGGACTTCTGATGGGAGATGTTTCTTTGCAGCATGGAGCTCCCGCTGATAAAAATGTCAGAGAGCTAGCCACAGACAAGGGGGCAGGGGAGGTTATGATCCCTGAGATCCTGCCAAACAGAGACACTGCAAATCATTTAAAGAGGGACCACATTCATTATTCTGTGCCCAATCCAGGCGAGATGGAATACAGCGCACCAACTGTGGTCCAAGGAGATGGAGAAATGGAGTCCCATGCCCAGACCATTGCTGCAGGTGAGAGGGGTTACTGTGCCCAGACTGCAGTGCAGGTGAAAGTGGATCCTCCATTCCAGACCACCATCATGGATGCTGGGTTTAGTATCAGACTGGTATGTTCCTCCCTGGAGGTGTTAGTTTATGGGACTCCCAAGGAAAATGTTTCCCCTCAGACATTGGGAAGAGGAGGGCACTGGCCCTGGTTTTTGGGAGGGGGGCAAGCCATGTCACCTGGGGAACTGTCACCTGGACTTTGTACCACCCTGGGACCCTTTGGACTGGGTGAACTAATAGGCCCAAGGACTGTTTTAGATGCAGCTGCCCAATTAAATTGTTTTCCCCAATGGATGGGGAGGAAGGGGGCATGTGCCATAGCCCAAGGAAGGCGGTTGGAAATTGAGCCATGGAGGCTATGCCCAAAATTGTGTGCCCATTGGAATTGGAAGAAATGTGGACTGTGAGGCAATTACAATCACCATCACTTGCACAAGTGAGATCAGTGTGGCTAGAAATTTGTCCGTCAGGATGAATTCCTAGGCCACACTAGGATGGGGGAAACTAGCTGTGATGAACAGAAGGGCCCACTGGACTATTTGGGGTTCATCAGTTATTATATGTGTGGTTAGAAGGTACTAACAATTTGCTTAACATTTATATCATGGATGTAATAAGTGCATGTTGTGCTGTAATTGACTAACATTGCAAAACTGTATCTGTGTTAGAAATAGAATAGTGGAATTTATATGGCCCTGCGATCGGCCACGTGTGAAGGCTCTGGCTTTATTCATGAAAGGGGTAACTAGTTTTATGGCTCTGTAAGAGGAGAAACAAAAGGTGTAATTAGAAGAAAGTCAGATGCCTCTCTACATCAGGAAATCATGTGGGTGAGGGGGAATAGCAAGCTATTTGCCTAGGAGGATGGGCTAGAACTGGGGGCAGTCTTTGGTGTTTTGTGTCATCTTTCTGTTTTTTTTTTTTTATATATCTTTGTAACAATAAAGAAGTGGCCAGTCTGACTTTGGACACACTAAACACAGGTGGTGTCAGAGTCTGCTTGTACTAATCCAAGGTACATGGGTGTGATTCTTAGATCCTAAGAATAGGGGTCTGAGGTGCATGTCTCTGCAGTAATGATGCTGTCATCTGAAGTGTCTGCTGGTGTTGAGATCTGAACAAAAAGTTGCGACCGTGGAGAGAGAGAGATTTGGGGTGAGCGTGGTCCCCCAAATTGGCCGGTCGTGACAGGTAACATTTGTAAGGAAGGACAATATAAGGAAGAGTTAGTGCAAATATTATCTTGATGTTTATTCCAGAACCATTTACATCTGTATAAATAAAACAAAAGCTAGAAGTAGAAAAAAGAAAGAAACTTCTTGAAGATTGTGCAGATATAAATGTGTTTCTGTTGTGACAATAACTACAACTACAAACACTGAATGAATGAATGAATTAATAAATAAATAAATAAAAGCTTTGCACTCACAGAATGTTGGCTCTGCCTAGATGATGCTGATGAAAACTTCAGATGTCAGTTGAAGCCAGTGACAGTAGTAGCCCATACAAACTGCAGCAGTCTATATGAGTTCTCTACAAGGTCAAAGGATTCAGTGAAGGTCTCATGATGGATTTGGATTTTTCACATCTCTATGAGGATATTAACAATTCAAAAATAATTAAAATGTTAAATAAACTTGTGTATGGCCCAAGGTGCAGCTGAGGACCAGCTAAACAAATCTCTTATTTATATTATTTTTCACTAACACCAGACCCTTTGTCTACTTTCCTGCATAATCCTTGCTTGCCTTCTCACTCGACAGACCTCAAATTCCTCTCTACAAACCCCCTCCACCGCCACTCTCACCTGTCTCTTTCTCAGCTTCCCCTTCCTATCTTCATCCAAGCCACACTCAATTATAACTTTCTCATCCCTTTGCACCCTTGATTCATTCTTGGATACCTCTCTCACTGACACATTTACAAAATGACATGTACACTCAAAAATACAAACCTTAGTTCTTGCACGCTCAGACATAGTGGGAGAATTACTGAATGGACGTCCTCTGACTATCAGGAGGTTTTTTTTTTTTTTTGAGTATCAGATATATTATAAAAATAAGGTGGATTTAGAATGGGGAAACAGGTGATAGAAGGTCAGAGACAGCGTGAAAGGAGTGAAAAGTAGATGTCTGTTAGTGCAGGTGAGAGAAGGATGAAGTAAAAGTGAAGGGAGAATAGGAAGGAAAATAGATTATTAAAGATAGAGAACAGAAAGATGGGGAACATAGGAAGAAGGAAGGGAGAAAGAGGTGTATGATTTTTCTTTCTTCAGTTATATTTTTATTCATACAGAGGGAAAAGGGGGGAAAAGACAGATAGAGTGGGGCAATGCAGATTGACGGAGGAAGGAAAGAGAGCATTAAGAGAGATAGACAAGTTAGCAAGCAGACAGAGAAAAGTACTTCACAACTCCATTCCTGACAGCTCACCAATATATTTGAATTTGATGATATCCTTCCCCACAAATGATAAGATAAGTCACTGCTTAAATCTACCTGTCCTCAATCCTTGACTTACTGGTGTGTCCTGAGGACTTGGCAACCACTACTTTAGAAAAATCCATTCTTGCTCCCATTCAGCATATAACCCGTATATATACCCGTTTGGTCTTTGTGTATTAGAGCCGGTAAAAAAACTGATATTCTGTCCGCAATGATCTTGGCCAATAATTTGATATCTCCATTCATAAGGGATATCGGACGATAATTTTTGGGCTCCAGGGGGTCTCTCCCTTCTTTAGGGAAGATCACTGAATCTGCCTTATTAAATTCTGGGGGCATTTTATCTCCATTTAGAATGGAATTGAAAAGGTTATATAAGTGAGGCACTAGAAGGTTCGCAAAAGTCTTATAATAGGAGTTGGTGATACCATCCGGACCGAGGGCCTTACCAGACTTAAGGCTCTTAATAACTTTATGAATCTCCTTGATTGTCACATTTGAATTTAACGTTGTCATAATTTGGTCTGTAGCTTTAGGGAGATCACAAGCATCTAAGTGGGACTGAATAAGCCCTGTACTTAGATGACTTTTGGCTGAATATATTGTCTGGTAAAAGTCTGCAAAGGTCCGTTTGATCTCACTCTGGCTCACTGTAACGACTCCTTTTTTTGTCTTTACAGTATTCTTAAAATTCTAGACTGAAAGGATTCCAGCTTGTTAGCCTTTGTGTAAAACAGGTGGTTTGTGTGTTTAAGGGCTTTTTCAGTTTTGTTAGATAAAATGCTGTCTAGTTCAATTCTACATTTGTCAATCAATTGTCGCATGAGGAGAGTAGGGTTAAGCTGATTCTGGCGTTCCAATCCTTGCAATCTAGTTGTGAGTTCAGTTTCTTTCAGTTTACATTGTCGTTTATAAGCTGCGGCAAGTTTTATACATGTGCCCCTGATGAAGGCTTTGTGGGCCGCCCATATCCAGCCAATTCACAGTTCTGTAGAGTTATTTGTCTGGAAATATACATATAAGTCTGCCTTTATTTGTTCTAAAAGTGTTGAGTTAGTTAGTAGTAGGTAATTTAGTTTCCATGCATATGAGCTGCTCGCACTTAAACCTAAATCTAAGTCTTGTCTCACAGCTGCATGGTCGGACCATGGGCAGGCGTGAATTGTGGCCCTTCAAGATTTGTCAATATAGAGTCAATACGTGAGTAGGACCCATGAGTATGCAAATAGCAGGTATATTCTTTCCTACTTGGATGGTGTCCTCTCCATGCATTAATCAAGCCAAATTATTATCCAACGCCTTCCTAATTTGTCTCCATTTATTGGAGAAAAGGTCAGTGGTTTGGGCACTAGAGTGATCTAGTCGTGAGTCAAAAGCTGAATTAAAATCTCCCCCTATTATAATAGACCCGCCTGGTTGCGATTCTAGAAGCCTTTACATTTTCAGTAGTGTTTTGTGTGGGGAAGTGGTAGGCGCATAAATGGCAACTAGAATCAGTCTAGTGTCCCAGACGGAGCCATGGAGAAGAATATAATGGCCTTCTTTATCAACTATCATTGATTCTAGTTGTAATGGAAAATTGCGGTGTATTAGAATAGACATGCCTGCCATTTTAGTGAGTTGGGTGGATGAGAAGTAAATAAGGTAGTCCTTAATCAGATACGTAGGAATATGACTGCAAACAAAGTGTGTTTCCTGTAGAAACAGTACAGGGGGCTTAGTGTCCTTGTAGTATAAAAATGCTTTCCCTCTTTTAAATTGGGAATTAAAGCCCTTAACGTTATGTGTCATGAACGTAAACTCCATGTCAGACATAACAGTAGTGTCTAGTTATGCTTACAATGTCTACTTTACTCGATCAGAGATTTGGTGGTACTAAGAGACTGAGAGGACGCCGAAGCCACGTCTGCAAATCCGTTAAATCCTTGCCATGAATCCTTTCAGGTGATGCCTGCCAGAGGTAGGGGAAAGGGAAGGGAAAAAACAGGTTACAAGAACTATTATATGCAATAGACATAACTATTTCTAATAAACAAAAACTCCTACGCCAATCGTACATTCTGGCAAAAATGCAAAATCCAATTGTCCTTAAATCCCTTTGGAGGGGTTACTAAAAAATCCCCCAGAGGGTTGGGGGGGGGGGGAGTAAATCACATATAAAGGCTTAACATCCCTGAGTTAAATATCATAAACATCATAAATGGTAACAACATTTTAGCCAGGACTCAGCTGCCAGTCTTACAATCATGACAATTAGGAAATAAAAGTTCGGAGAGTCCCTGTCTTGGATCCGGTTATCACTGATCACATCTAGGTGATGGTGCAATTTCAGACAGGACATTTCCAATTGTCATTCGAGTTCAAGCCAAAGCTTACTCATATAGGTTCTTGTTACGTTTGAGTCTTTGAGGTCTGTAGAAGGGAGGGTTTCAGCTTCATCGATGGGGGATGACCCCAGTGATGATGGAAGACGTTTTCCGTCTAGTACTATAGGAAACTTCTACCCATTGTTTGGACAGATTGGATAAGTCTTTTAGTTCTTTATTCCTTTCCTCTTCTTCATCAGGAATCAAATTGAGTAATTTAAGGGTGGACAAGCAATTTTCCAGTGAGTGGCCTGAGTATGATTTGCCTCTCTGTTGGAATATGATGGCAAATGGAAAGCCCCACCAGTATGGTATCTTGTGCTTAATCAAGACCCCCAGCGCAGGTTTCATCTCCCTACGTCTGGCCAGGGTGGTGGAGGAGAGATCCGCAAAGATGAGTAGTGTTGAGTCATCAGGGCCTTGGATTTCTTGCAACTTCCTGGCGGCCGCCAGTACTAAGTCCCTGGCTATTTGTCTGAGGAACCTCATAATAACGTCCTTGGGGATCTCAGGGCTCCTTGTAGTACCCAATGCCCTATGGGCCCTCTCAATTTCCAGCAGTGACCCGGGAGTGTCAGGTAGTACCTTTCTAGCATCTTTTTCAGGTACTGCTGGAGATTCTAAATTTCTCTCGGTATCCTCCTTATCCTCAGATTATGCCTCCGCAACCTGTTTTCCAGATCTTCATATTTGTCTTCAAGAGCCATGATTTGGGAGGAGTTTTGACTAACCTCCTTGCTGTCCCGTTCTTGGGCCTCCAGACTCTGATCCGATGTTTCCTCTAGCAATTGAGTTCTGTGTCCCAACTCAGTAATATCCATCTTGATGGCTTCCACAGTCTTCGCCATATAAGACTGGAACATTCCTTCAATCTGTGCCATAGAGCTTTTAGACAAGTTCATGTCGGCATGGGGTGAGGCAGGGCTCCCCTCATCTACTGACCCATCTGAGGGATCCGAGCCAACTTCTTGAGTGGCTCCTGGAGGCTTACAGTAATCTGTAATCTTTTTAGACTGTGTTTTTTTCTTTGTGTTTCCCCATTCCAGGCTACTGTTATAGAGGTATGGTAAAAATGTGGAGTTGAGACTGCAGATATGGAGGGTTTTATGATGGAGCCCACCCTTCTACGTGGTTAGTAAGCAGACTTAGTCTTTGTTGTTAACTTTGTTTGTAAAGTTGTTGCTTTAATGATCCATGTGGGATGTTGTCCCACTACGGCCATATCAAGCATATTGACGGATACCGCCATCAGGTCAGTCATGTTTCTGGAACGTGTAGCTGTTTTTACTTATGAGTATGTAGCTGTAAGATTGGCTCTGTGAAGTCAAAGACAGAATTCAAGCTAGCCTTTAGTGCTTTCTATAGTCTACTTTCGTTTGTAAGTCCATAAGATGTCAGCGTAGTCCAGCCTTGTTCTTGAAAGCTTGATTTCACAGATTTTAAACGTGCCCACAAGGTGGCAGTGTAGTAGTGCCTTGGTTTTGAAAGCTTGACTTCGTAGATGTTAAACTTGTCCACAAGATGGCAGCGCCATATTGCCTTGGTTTTGAAAACTTGATTTCACAAATGTTAAACTTGTCCCCACGGTGGCACCGTAGTATGGCCCTGATCTTTTGAAAACTTGTTTTCACAAATGTTAAGCTTGACCAAAAGGTGGCTCCGTAGTATAGCCTTGCTGGTTATCATATGATCTAGGGCCAGGACATAAGAATACAGAACCAGGCTTTGAGTCACACGCTTAATAGCTCCAATAAGCAATATCGATTAAAAGTCACTGAGTTGTAAATATTCAAGTGTATCTGCAAGCTGCCGTGTATTGCAAAGACTGTGCAGTTTTAATGTTGCCCTCAAATGAGTATACACTGTAATACTACTCTTATTGTGAGGTCTTACTAAGACAGGAGCCAGCTGGCAGTGCCTGATATTGGTATTTGGAAGAGCTTCACAAACATCACAGTCTCATAAGTTAAGCAATATGTAAGCTTAAGACTTCAAGTGTGTAGAGGAAAGGGGTGTAGTCCCAGATTTGGCCAGTAGATGGAGCTATTGTGTCAGGGCTAGCAAGGTTAATTTTTCTGCTTAATCTGTCAGGCCTAATTCAGAGCAACCAGGACGTTCTACATGCCCAGTATAAAGGTCAATGAAAACATTATCTAATATTAATGCAGGAGTCCAATAGAAGCATCAGATAATAATGTGTTTTAGATACAGACTAGTAATCAAGAGATTTTCAGAGCTCTGCTTGAGTAGGCCCCAATAGGGGTTTGGATTGTGGACAGGCTTCACGTGCAATTTACCCACCTTGAGGGTTTCTGTGTCTTTTGTTATCAAATCTCGTGCAGTGTATTTGCGCAGCCAGGCGCTGTGTCTCCTGAATGTCTGCCTCTTTGCCCTGGAGGCTTTCAATTTGAAATCTGTCAGCAGCTGCGCCAGCACAGCCCCTCTTCTCCTTCCTGTGCCTGCAGCTGCGTCTCTTGGGCTCCGAACCTGCGGGGTGCCCTGGGTTGCTTTTCACAGGCTGATCCTCTGTCCTCGGCCCTCCGATGTCACTGCAGACCCCGAATAAGCAAACCATCCAACTTGAAGGAGCTGGAGCAGTTTTGCAACGAGGAATGGGCAAAAATCCCAGTGGGGACTTATCCAAAGCGACTTGGAGCTGTGATTGCCGCAAAAGGTGGCTCTACAAAATATTAACTTTAGGGGGGTGAATAGTAATGCACATTGACTTTTTCTGTTATTTTGTCCTATTTGTTGTTTGCTTTACAATAAAAAAAAAAAAAAAAACATCTTAAAAGTTGTGGGCATATTCTGAAAATTGAATTATGCAAATCCTCAAACAATCCATGTTAATCCCAGGTTGTGAGGCAACAAAACATGAAAAATGCCAAGGGGAGTGAATACTTTTGCAAGGGACTGTAGATGCCCATTCCTCAACTTTATGTAAATCCCTTTGGAGGGAAAGTACATCATTTTCTGATTGGATTACCTTGCACAATTTAGTGTCATCAGCAACAATGGAGACATTACTTTTCTGTCCTACTTCTAAGTCATTAATACATATGTTAAAAAGTAGAGGACCTAATACTGAACCCTGAGGATCACCACTTACTACATTAGTCCAATCTGAGTATGTTCAATTTACCACAACCCTTTGCTTCCTGTCTTTAGCCAGCTCTCAATCCATGAGCAGATATTTACTGCAATTACTGTATCCCTTAGTTTTCTCAATAGTCTTCCATGTGGCAATGTATCAAAAGCCTTTGCAAAATCAAAACAAATCTATATCCAAGACAGGAAGCAAAGGGTTGTGGTAAATGGAACATTTCTACTAATCTCCTCATAGAAACTAATTAGATTTGTTTGACATGACCTATCCCTCATAAACCCATGCAGACTCCTACTTATAATCCTGTTCAAAAAGACATTTTCTTGTACTGTATAGTATCCCTTATTAACCCTTCTAAAGCTTTCAAACTACAAAAGTGAGGCTCACTGGTCTATGATTTGCTCTTGCTCCCTTCTTAAATATAGCTATCACCTCTGCATTTTGCCAGTCATCTGGTAGTGACCCTGTGCTAAGTTAATCCTAAAAAAATAGATATAAGGGTTTGGCTACTCCCGAACCCAGTTCTCTCAGTGCCCTTGGATTTATACCATCAGGACCTGGGGCTTTATTAACATTTATTTTTTCCAAACACTTTTGGATTTCTTCCTGCGTTAACCAATTATTTGGTGAAGGAAGTGTAGTCCCATTATGTTGCAGTAGCCCAACCACTGGTACCTCCCTTGTATATACTGAAGAAAATAACCTATTTAGCTCATCTGCTTTTTTCTAATAGCCCTTTTTGCAAGCCTTATTGGTTTCCTTCTACTTACGTAAAGCAGTCTCTGTCCCCTCTTGTTTGCATAATTTAAATGCCTGTTTTTTTACTTTAGATCTTGACCTTTAAACTATTGCTAAGCCAAATTGGATGTGATTTACTCCTTTTACTTTTATTCCCACATGGTATATGGTGATAAGCATGTATATTTAGCAAGGATTTGAATGTTGTCCATTTATGTTCAGTGTTCAGTATTTTTACAGATCAGTTCTTTGTCCCAGTCTATACTTTGTATTGCTGGCCTTAGACCATTAAAATCTGCCCTTTTATAGTTGAGATTTTTTGTTGGCCCCTTATAGGTCGAATAAATATATTTAATAAATATATTTAATTTTCCGGAAAACGTCTCCAAAAGCAGAGGTAGTTGTCAGCCATTTTTTAGCAAGGACGCTTCTGGGAACTAAAAATCTGATTTGACAGAAAATGAGCCTCCTTTGAGAGACCCGTAATATAAGGCCTAATAGGTCTTCCTATGGCTTTCGAGGAACCTGGACTCCCCACAACTTTTCTAAAATCAAATAAGCTTCAATCCAAATATGAGCTGTTTTAGGGCAATCCCATAGCATATTTTGTAGTGTTCCTGTGACACTGCAGCCCCTGAAGCAATTGCCATCTAAGGATGAGTCTAAAAGTTGTAATCTGGCTGGGGTGAGATACCATCTCATAATAGTTTTTCTAGCGTTCCGTCTCAAGATTACATTCAGGGAGGAGATTGCTGCATTTCAGTAAACTTTGCTCCATTGCGAATCGTCCAAATTAATACTAAGTTCAACTTCCCAAGAAGTCTTGTAAGGAAGTTTAATAGAGGTAGCGTGGTCAATAAAAATAATTATAAAGGGCGGAAATAGATTGTGTACCATTTGAATTGTATATGCAAAATTTTTCAAAATGAAAAGCCAAGTTGAGCAACTCCTTGAGTGATAGGTGTTTTTTCTCACTAAAGTGTGTTGGAGTTCTTCTAGTATATCTGCAGCTATAGTTATGTTTTTACTAATCCACCAAGGCAACTGGGAATTTGTATCTTCTGAAATATCTTTGTGGGGTAACCAAGAGGAGTAAGCCACAACCCTTTCAAATATACTTGTTTATATTGTGCAGTGTTTCTTTAACCTGTACATGATATTGGTCTTGTTCCCCACTTACCAGGTATTCATAGGATTGAAGGGCTATATTAACAAAGGTGGCAGCGTGCGACAAGTTCTGCATTGAAATTGAAGGACAAAAGCCAACAGTTTCAGACAGAAAATTCAGGACCAAAACATGCAGGTACTGAGTAGAACTCAAGGACAGGAGCAAATGGGTTCTGGTGGGGACAAGCTGGTGTGAGTGCCTGATTTTAGACCCAGGAACATTAGCCCCAGAGTCCAGACTGTCTGGCTTCAGTGGAATTACTATGGGCCATATTCAATTGTGCGATTTTGAGAACCGGTGACCTGTAAGTGAGTTTGCAAGCTATTTAGCTATTCAATTAGCTCGGATCGGCTTCTGAGTTACGAGCTTGAAAAAATGGCAATGGTTAAACTCATAACATACAGCCTCCAGAAGCCTTTTGATCTGTCACTTTTCCAAATGTTTTCACAACCATTAACGATAAATGAAGGAGAAAATCCTACAAGTGCTAGAGAGGACGTAGCACTGTAAATGCAAATAAAAAATTAATTGCACAACAGTCTCAAGCCCGCAAATCGTCAGGAAATACATTTTATTTTTATGTGTAATTTCGGGGTTGAATCGATCTTGGGTATCAATGAGTTAAAACATATCAGGCTACCCATATGGACTAGAAAAGTATTGGCATTCATTTTCATAATTCTTTTCTGTGAATGTTTTGCGAGTCTGATCGCATATCGGACCCCCGGACCTAATTGATTGACACTTAACCTCCATGCTTTACTGCCGTAATAATGACAGTCTCATTTTCTATTGGCTGATTCGAAATGGGCGGTTACGGGCGGCACATATACAAGTGGGAGGCACATATACAAACTGTTGTAATTCCTACACCTTTCACCTGATTTGGATGTAAATACCCTCAAATTAAAGCTGAAAGTCTGCAGTAAAAGCACATCTTGTTAGTTTCATTTCAAATCCATTGTGGTGGTGTATAGAGCCAAAAAGATTTGAATTATGTCGATGTCCCAATATTTATGGACCTGACTGTAGATAGATAAACCTTTCTATGACACAAGCATGGAATGGTTAAGAGCAGTAGGACTTAAATGATCAAACATGGAAGGTGCCAAGTGAAAGGCCCTGTGATCTCATTATTCCTATGCTGAGTCTTATCAAGTGCCTAATTTCATTTTCATGGAAGCCTTCAGCTGGCTACTAAATTGTTTTTACACAAACTCTGTTACAAGAGATCTCTTTGTATTCCAGCAAGGATGTAGTTAATAAATAATCAAACTCTTAGTAAAAAGTAAGCAAAAATATTTTTTATTAATATTGCCATTTATATATATATATATATATATATATATATATATATATATATATATATATATGACATTACATCAGCTTTTTTAATTCATATAACATTTCAAAGCTTGGATACATATTGTAATATATACGTGAGGTATCTTATATAATTTTATAAATTAATTTTTATATGATAAAAAAAGTTTCCAAAACCATTATTTAAAAAAGCAGATATAAAAATATATTCATTATTAACAATAGTCAAGAAAAGATACAGTACATAGTGTATTGTGCAAATCTCAGCATTAGGGATAATAAGTCTGAAGGTATTTTAATTTAATGTATATCATATTTTTGTTAACATATAGCAAGAACAATGTGCTTTGTCTAATAAAATGATATGTTTGTGAAAAGTAGTGTACACTATTTAAAGTGTCAAATGAACGAATTAAACACCCCATTTTTACGCCCCAGTACCCAGCCGCTCCTTGTTTCTGTCTCATAACAATTAAAAGAAAGAAAGAGACATGGGTTCAAAAATCCCTTATGAAGAAAGGAATTTCATCATGTAGAAGGGGATGGAAGGACCCAGAAAACAGCTTGAAGAATGTATTGCTGTAGTCTACGTTCCAAACCATAACGGATCTTTCAGGAATTGAAGGAGATATAATAAATAAATATATTATATTGTACTGAACAGTAGCAGCATGGCAGTTCTCATATTGTAGTCATTTGGCAGTCCATTTTGTTCTTCATAGTACTTTTGTGGTCTCCGTTTTAGAAAAACAGCTAAAACTTCATTGAAGGAGCCAATGTTTACATTTTCATGTCTGGTCTTTTTAATTTTACCTGAAAAAAGAAAAGTGATGTGAAAATGAAATACAGTCAGAACCACATTGTTACAGTGCAGACAGTGCACTATTAAAGATTAGTGTGCTGATATATACACAAATGTATATTACTATATATTAATTTTACGTGCATTAATCTTATTTTCAAAAAGTCAAGATTCACTAATCGTTTTTTTGAGAACTAATGTTTTAGGTGTATCCAAACCTCATTTAGCCTAGGAGTCAGACTTCTTATTATGGAAATTACAGGAGAGGGCAGACAGACCCTTTCCAGCACTTCTCAAGCATCTTGTTTCTGCCTTCCAATTTACATGACCAGATGGAGGCTGCCATATGTACTTAGAGCAATTGACTTGTATTTGCATTCCTCTACAACAGATCAGTTCTGGTCTAATATCTTTTGCTAATGTAATACATTATATATTAAATATATTAAATTCATAATGAATCCAATAATAACTTAACTTGCCAATGAAACAATGCTAACAATAGAATTTAGCTTTTTTTGCTTGTTATTACCTGCACTATATTTTGAATCTCTGCTATGTCCCTTAATCATGATTTAAAGCACTAATCTATATTGAAGGTTATATGTTATATAGAGGCTTTGCTGTCAAATATATTGAATTCTGTGTTATATTGCTGCCCTGTAATGGGGCTGAGTGGGACTAAAAGCTAAAGGTTTGCACACTATCTGCCAAAATAGTTATACCTCGGTTAAACTGTCCACTTTCTCCAGATTAGGTTTCCAGCTCACAAGATGAGGCTCTGTTTTATTTGTTGTTGTTGTTAAAGATGGTATTGTTGATTCTTGCAGCTTGTTAAAGGCTGTGAGAGGATTATAGAGAACAGTTAGTTGCTGAATAGAGCACACAAACAGATCAAGCTTGACAACAAAATGCATTAGGTGAATGAAACATGCACATATCTACATCACGTATACAAAGACTGAGAAGTGCAAAATACACAATACTCACAAGACAGAGGGGATGTCTTCCACTTAAACTCTGTATTGTAAATCCTGAAAAGTGAATATGAAAATATAAATGCATTTGAGGAAACCATATTACTTAATCAAACTAATTTAAAAAAATTTAAAGGGATATCGCCCATCAAAATGTTGTCTCTGTAAGGCTGTGAATGATAATATGCACCTCTGTGCCAAAAATGCAGTTAGGTACCACACAGATAGGTTCCCTACTCTAAATGGATCAAGCACCAAATTAGCATTTGCTGATCCAGGGTTTATTAGCCAGTTTATTAGCATACAGGGCCATAGAGAATATGGAGTATATCAGAAAAGTAATTTAGTTCAGAAAAATAGGTAGACCAATGTAAATTCAGCTTGTAAAAGGATCCCATATTAGTTGTTGATGCAATTTAAAGCTATACATAAATCCTCTAAAACACTATTTCTAAATTCCAGTACATCTGATTTCAAGCAAAGATGTGAATATATAAATATATATTAAACTTGAAATAACTTATCGGCAGCAGCTAAACTGCATACTAATTTTGAATTAAAATATTTATAAAATTAATATGTTTCAAGTATTTAGCAGGCAAATAATGAAGAGCTTAACTATCCAATGATTGTACTCAAGATTGCTAAGATGTAACATTATACTGTTGAAGCCACCGATCAAACTGGTGTTCTATGCATCTGGAAGGCTTGTAACATTAAATAGTAAGGATGCTGAGCCCCCCTAAGAAAGGGGTAAAATATTCACATTGGAAGAAGAAGCTTCTCCTACCTGGAATGCTACATATTTTAAACTACCGTATTTATTTAAAACTAAAATATAAAATCTGTGCAAATATAATGGTCAAATATAGATGTAAGTAAAACTGATTTATGGCACATTGAATGTAACAAAACTGACTCATTTAAAAAGAAATAAAAAAAAACAGTCCATCCTTTAGCAAGACTATGCTGTTTATAATTATGTCTTACTGAACACACAATCTAGCACATAGGCTACATGTTCCAATATGGCAGGGACTACTATCATTATACAGATGGGAACAACATAATACAGGGCTGTATGTGTGACTCATGCTTTTTCCAAAGGTGCCACATACCTTTCTGTGTCATCATCATCATTATTTTTCTTCTTGCGCCAGAAGTAGATAGCAAGTCCAATACCCAACATAAGAAGGAAGAGGAATGCCAGTGCTCCAAATAATATCCCAAAGAAAGCATTCAAGTTCATGGACAGGATCTCACATTGCTGCCCAGATGTGGTGTATATAGTGAAGGGAACACATCTGAGACAGGAGAAAACAAAGCGGTTATTAGCATAACGCAATGGCAAAGCACCCACTACCTTGTGGGATGCAGATGCAAGGACCACTGTAGTTCAAGAAAAAAGGCACCAGTATATGAAATGCCCACTAACTTAGAAAGATGCAGACTGAAGAACTGTAGCTGAAGAAAAAAGGCACTTGTTTGTGACGTATGTGACAAATTTACATCATTGGTGGCTGTGTAAACCATGGACAGAAAATATGCTGTTTATGAGTACAGAAATTGATTTGTCTTTGTTACATCATTTCCTGAGAGCTGGATCTTGCGGATGTTTTTTTATTTTATTTTAGTAGAGCAAGTTATGGGGAAGAGCAGAATGCTTTGCTAGATAATTGGATAAGACTGACATTGACTTCTCTCACACAGATCAAGATGCAGGCTGCTTGCATCAGGAAATGCAAGTATTACTGTCCACAGATATAAATGCACTTCTCATAGCAACAACTGCCATCATATTGTTAAGGATATCTACAGGGGTCCTGCAGAAGCATGAACATTATTTTTTTTTTATTATTAAAAACTAGCCATTATACTGTTAGTTAGATACATAGGGCCCTATTCTATTAAAAGCCTGCAAATGCCTCAAACTCATAAATTTGGCTACAGGTGTTTTTTTTTATATATAAATGTTTAAAACCAATGGAGTACTAAGGCCGGTTTTGCTGGTTTAGCTGGCCCGTAGTGATTGTGGTTGTGTAATTCATAATGGGATTGCGAATAGCTAATAGAATCTGTGGCAATATTAAGATCAGTTTTAAGTGTGTATACATTTACAAATTGGGTAATAGAATAGGGTTCAAAGTTTTCAAAAATCTTTAAAAAAACATGATTGTACAGTGGCCCTTTAATAATATTTTTAAAAACATTAATACATTTACTGAGTTTGTACAGAAATCTGAACTAGATCGGATTATAAGAAGGCATAATGACCACTGGTCAACAAGTCACTAATACAAAGCTTGTTGCCCATAACTACATTTGGTATCTTAAATATACAATTAAATCAGGTGACTTTAAACTTTACATGACTGTGTAATAAGGCATAAACCTCACATTAAGCCCACTCACCTGCAGATAGTTTCATTTCTCAGTTGTAGACATTTGCCACCATTCTGACAATAATTCTGACATGAAGATTCGCATTGGAAGGTCTCATTGTTCAGTGTATATCCACTGTAGCCATACAATTCGCAAGAGAATGCATTCCGCAGCTCAACATTATTCACTAAGAAATAAGTAGTTACATATGTCACCAAAGGCCAGTTCATCAAGGAAGACTAGGACTGTGCAAATGTTATCACTCATTCACGTAGCATTAACTTTTTAGACTAACAAAACTACAGTGTAGTATAATTAATTTAAGAACAGACTATAAAGAGAACCCTAGCATTTATCCTTTCACACAAACATCTGAGGCTGTTTCAAGATAAATTCATAGGGTCTACCATGGCTCCTAACATTAACCCCTATACATCAGAGTTCCCTATTGACCACTATAGTAAACTACCATAGGGGTAATATTAAGTAAAGTAAATAATAAAACCAAAATACAAAAAAATAAAAATAACTTACACAAAAAGACTTACAAGAAAAATAATAAAAGAAAAAAAGAAAATCAAATGAAAAGAAAAAAAGGGAAAATCATACTTATACACCCTTTGCCGAACCTCTTGCAATAATAAACTTAACAATCTCTTCTATAATTGGCCAACCACGGAAGGTTCATAATATAACTTAACTTTTTTATTATCAATAGTTATTGTTCTTTATTGTATTCATTTTTTTGTAAACCTTTTTATTGTAAATCTTTTTCATTTTTTGTATTTTTTATTTAATTTAATTAATAGGGATGGTGTTAGGAACTATGCGGGTCCTTATGGACCCTCATGGGTGGATAGGGTCCATGGAGGTCCATAAGGAACCCCATGGTGGTAGTTATGGTGCCATGTGCGTCCATGGGGCCCCCCACGGTAGGGAGCTAGGTTTAGGTACCCAATGTTAGGGACCATGGGGCTCCCCATGGTAACAGTATAGTGTATCATTTGGTAGGTTGAGACCCCCATTGTAAGTGCTTAATGTTAGGTGCCAAGGAGTCCATAAGGGAAAACAGGTTAATGCTAATTTATTGATTAGATTACTATGGGGGCTCATAGAGACCCATGGTATATGGGTTAATGTTAGATGCCATGGTGGTCCATAAGGACCCTCATGGTTATACTTAGAGGCCACGTAGGGGTCTTTATTTTCCTGGATGCTGAATATTAAACCCTGTAGTGCAGTATATTTTATATTTAAATAAAATAATAAAACTAATATTTACCTATTTATATATAACATGCACTGCTATATATAACATCTAGCAATGTATGTTGTAAATTAATGGCCTTAATAAATCGCACAATGAGCTGAGAAACTGCATCGCGTTAGCACCTGCATTCCTCTTTAAGCAGAATTACAGTTACACTCATAATATATGATTTTGTGCAATCGCTTTAAGTACTACTTTGTCACCCAGTATTTGTACAATATAAATACTTACATTTGAAATCTTCAAAGACACCTGTAATGTTTGCCGTTGATATGCTTCTTGCACTAATATTTTTTTTTATCAAGTCAACTAATCTGTCGTTCAGTAAATCAATCACTAAGCGATTTGCAATATAAGTAAACTGAGCCGTGAGGTTTGTGTAGGTATAATTATTACTACAAGAAAACAGAAAAGAGAAAAAAAAAGTCAAACATTCATACAGCTATTTATTTTCCACAGTTTTAAGTAAATCAGTTACTAATAACGAAATGATTAATTTAAAAATAGGAGACGAAACAAAGAAAAAGGAAAAGAGACAGTGATATTGGTAAAATGTCTGAATTGCAATCACAAAGTATTGTTTCAATAATTTATTCTTGATGGGCCAAATACATCTGTGTTAAAAAAAAACACTGATAAATTAAATATTTACAATTCAACGGTTATTGTCTGTGACTAAATATATTACTGTAAAATAATTGTATATTACAATGCTATAGTGCTACTAGTATTATAACCAAATACTAAAAGCTCAAAGTATACTGAAGTGAGACTTGAATATAATTTATTGAAAAAGTTCCTCTGATGTGGACAAGTCATAAAACAAATCTTTTAAGGACAAACTCCAAGTATGGAAATATAGTGATGTCTCTAACCCTAGAGTGTAATTACTAAAGCCACACCACCATCTACCATTGCATTTAGGGATGGAGCATAATATGCTCTAATGAGAGAAGAAGCACAGCACATCTGTATTGTAAACCTCAAATAAGCCTGGAAACATACCCATCCAATGTACTAAGAGTGCCTGATTCTAGATAGTGCATATTCCATATTAATTTAACAAAATATTAAAGCTAAGAGGACCCGCTCCTAGCTTTAACAAGGCAGACCTTAGAAGCTATCTACTCTGCATACTTGTATCACCCTACAGTATCAAAATGTAGCAGATCCAGCAATCGAGATTAAGTGCCACCAAGTACACAGAGCAACATCGTTGGACATCATCACCAGACACAGTGGCACTGAACGATCGCTGGATATGCTACATTTTGATACTGTAGGGTGATACAAGTATGCAGAGTAAATAGCGGGTCCTCCTAGCTTTAATAATTTGTTAACATAAAATGAAATCTCTGCTATCTAGAATCGGGGACTCTTACATGGGTGTAGGAACTGGGGAGGACTATGGGACAGATTTTTCAAAGAGTGTGTTTATATGTAGAGAAGCAGCTGTGTGGTATTTTTATTCTATATTCAGTATCCCCATATATACACCCAGTGACTCTTAGTACATTGGATGGGCATGAGTCCAGGCTTACTAGAGGTTCACAATACAGATAGTTACATGTGTGCTAAAGTTCTTGAACCTGTCTACATATATGTTGGCAAATTTATTACGATTGTTTAACAAATTGAAATGACTATAAGATCAGTAGACAAATACAATGCTGTTAAAAATAAAAAAATTTTTTGCTTCATACATAAAAAGAAAGTATTAGAATCCAACCATAAGAACAAATATGAAGAAAAATAATCAGTGAAGAATATACTCACGTATAGTTAAGATTTGTAACATTGCTAAATTGTGGAATTGATAGAGATTTCATGAACTGATCAACCTGAAGAGACAGAAAATTGAGGCGTTCAGATAACAAACCAGTTTAAATGGTGAGATCAGTTATACATAAATGCCCTGCATATGTTTCATGCATGTGTGCATAATTAAAACAAATCCGGTAACTTCATTTCTACCATTGCTAGAGTAATAGCTTGTAAAATATGTTCAGTTTGTGAAGTGTTAAGCTCAGTTTTCTTGGGCTCATGATAGAAATTACTGAAACAGAATAAATAAACATTAGGAAATAAATAAATAAAAGAATGTACCCACCGTGTCAAATGCGACCTGTTCACTTATTTGTGCTGAAGATCTAAGTGTTAAGATAATAGTTCTCTTTGGTGTACCTGTAAACATAACATACAATATGTTAAAATTGCTATTTATTTAGATTTAAAACTGAAAAAAATATATTTATCTATTTACTCTTATGTGCTTTATTTTATTAAGAAGTGTTTATAAGCTTTACTGTATAAAGTCTTACAAATAGTCATGCATGGATCTGCCCTCTGCAGCTCACAAAGACACAGACTCTGCTGTACGTGTTGTGCTGTCAAACAGTGACCTTCTCTCAGCAACATGCTGCTGAGACGTGATCCCTGGTAGGCTAGCCATAGAGAGTCTGGGTCTGCATATGCTGCATTGGACAGACCCATGCAGGACTATTTGTTTGATTTTAGACAGTAAAACCAGAGCACTTCTTAATAAAATAAAAAAATAAAAATATATGTGTATATTATATACCTAGTAAAATCCAGGAACCTTCCATATCCCGAGACCAAAAGTGCAGACTAGGTAATCTGTACCTTAATGCAGACCAACCTTTGAATCATACAGGTATATAAAACACAGGGAACTTACTAGGCTTAAGGGCTGCTTGGAAATTGTTGCCAGCAATTGTGCAGCGATCATCAGTGAATGCAGGGTGGCACTTGCATGTCTCCGTGCAGGAATCCCCCTCTCTGGTGCAGGTTCCTCCATTGCCGCAGTAATTTGTGGTACAGGTGCCACAGGTACACACCGTGCCATTGCCTGCAATTATGAATATGTACATATATGTATAGTTGTCACTATAATAAAGTGTAAATCAATGATAGAAACAAGTATGTCTTCTAGTTCACAGACTAAAGTTAAACTACAAAGGATTTTATATTAACTGGCATGCATCAAGGTCATTTATATTGCTATACAATAGGTAATTTAAAATGCCATCCAATACAGTGTCTGCTTGTGTATATATACATTTTAAAATAGAATATATCTTGACACAATAATATTAATTTAGAGATGGCTGTTTGAAAGTATTTTTGTTTAAATATAACTTGATTTACATGTAGTGCACTAAACATTAACTATTTGTGTCATTTTAAATCAAATAGCTTTTATGAATGTATTTAAAAAAGCACATATAATATGAAATAGGTATTAATTAATATTAGTTTTTCAGAGCAAATTTTGAAACACAGATATTTTTTTTCCAAATAAAGTTAATTACAAACTGATAAAATCTCTTAAAGTATGAGTATAATTTAACTGTATTTTATAGAATATTATAAACTACAGGAATTTTTTAGACTTTTATATTTTCCCCAAAAAAAGGGTTTTTAATATTTGTACACTTAATCATAATCTAAAAATATTTTGTTACAAGACACACTTTAAGGCAAGAGAGAATATGGAGCTTGCCTGGTTTCTACCAATCTACTCGCAAGTCTTAGGATTTATAGGAATGAGGTATTAAAACGAGACTCTATTTTCTGATACTGGGTTGATTTGTAGACATAAATGTATTTACTGCATTACCTGTGAATTTGTCTTTACAGGCACATGTGAAGCTCCCCAATGTATTGTTACATGTAGCATAAGGTGAACACGGACTTGACTTACATTCATCTTTATCAGAACAATATGTTCCATTACCTAATAAAGCAAAACGACAAAGAAACTATAAGCCATGTTAAACAGACAACAGATACAAAACGAGAGATATATTAGATAACTTATATATTATATATGTTATATAATTGGCTATATTCATTTGGACTCCCTCTGGATCGCTACCTTATCGTGGCAAAGGGGCTTGTGTACCTCAATGATGCTTTGAGTTATACCATATAGGGTTACTCATGATGGGCAGGTATAGCAGAGAGGTCAGACAAATAATTGTCCACTTGAGAAGGGACTGGCAACCCACTACAGTATTTTTGCCATTAAAACCTTATGGATTGGCACAAATGAACACAGTGCCTGGCAAGCTACGATCCATATGGTCTCGGAGAGTCTGACTCGATTCAATGACTGAACAACAAATATTTATTTGGAGATGGATCTATAGATTTTATTTATAGAAAAATATAAGCAGGTTCATGGTCCTGGAGTTTACCTTTGCAAGTGTAAAGGGAGCCTTACTCTGGTACCTCCTCAAAAATGTATTTATAATGTATGCAAGAAGTTGGTAATATATAGATAGAGATAAACTTAAAAAATACAAACAGCACTCACTACCTTATATGCACTTTGCTGTCAGAAAATAAATTGAGAAACAAAGGGGTAAATTCACTAAAGTGCAAGTGAATCACTGAGACTACATTTTCAGATTCCCCATAACAAACAGAAACTAAAACCTTCCTAAAATGGCTACAGAACTTGTGAAGATTGGTGTATGTAGGGGAATGAATAAAAAAAATATAAAAGTACATTGTCATGAGACACACAAAAAGTGGCAACTTATACATGCAATTGGAGTAGGTCAAAAACAACTAAATAAGTGTTACCATGGGGATTTTCAAGTGTAAATTTAAATTATTAATGCAAAATCAAGTGCATCTCTCCAATGACTCTCCAATGACTTATTTATCTTATACTGATCCAAAATGGCAATGTTCAAAAACAGTATTCATTGGAACAAAATATATATATATTTAAATAAATCAATCTTACAATAAGAACATAATGTATTATTCCTTCTGAATATACTTGAACATGAATTAGTGATAAATCTGTTATTGTTTCGCTCAATCCTTCAGGGCGATCCCAGGAATCTCCTAGATGTAGTTGACCTTCAGTCCTCATACACGTGGGTGTATTGAACAACATGAGCATTACAGGCACAGACCAGAAAGGTAGGGAAAGAACTTTGGGAGCAAGCGCTCTAGCCTACAACAGAGGCTTCTCGTGTGCGAGCGCCCCCATAAATAGCGTAGTAAACAGTATAACTGTATTTATATTTGGAAAGCTTGCTGCCAAAGTTGTTTCCTTACCTTTTCTGTCTGTGCCTGTAATGCTCATGTTGTTCAATACAAACACGTGTATGAGGACTAAAGGCCAGCTACATCTAGGAGATTCATGGGATTTCCCTGAAGAATTGAGCTACTGGCTGGAGCACAGAGCGTCATCAGAGCGCAGTTCTTGGTGCTCTGATGATGGCAAGCTATTCTGCTGCGCGCGAAGGACGTGCCACCGTGCAAATACGGTATGAGTTATCTACTGTATCTGGGTCTCCTGTATTACGGATTTCAATTATGGCGGATCAACACCATTTGCTTAAGGTTAAAATAATAATAAAAAAAAAAATATATATATATATATATATATATATATATATATATATATATATAGTTTACAATACTAAATACTCACCATCAAATCCAGAGTTGCAGGAGCAGTTAAAGCCTGGTACAGTGTTTGTGCAGGTAGCGTATTGAGAACAGGTATTATTTTTTGAGCATTCGTTGATATCTGTCAGAGCAAAGGCAGAACAAGTCAGTGCTAAATCAGATCAGTCCACCTAAGTCACAAAAGTCCCAAAAGTCCAAAATATTATAGAAGTACAGTGTGGCATAATCTCACTAGAGAAAATCAAGTTGTTGTACTAAGATATAGCTTTCAGAGACTTAACTGACACATTCTTCATAGTTGAATTATAGAGCTTTAAACACCTAATCTCAACTCGTTGAAACTATTTGCCGTTGTAAGCTCTTTCAGTCATCTACAATACAATTTACAATACAATTTTAATTGGTCCTCAGTAATTCTGAGATATCCAAGAGATGCTGCTCCCATCTGAATTGCCCGCACTTACAGTTCTGATCTCATCTCTATTAACATTTCTTCTCCCCTTACACATTAATCAATATAAACTATTTAATTATCAAAATCACAATTACTGGAGCCCGTAATGGAGCCTGTAAAAGTTACTGATATTTAATTGGCTTCCTTTAGCTACCCGCAATCGATTTGCGAATTACAGTCTCAAAATCACTGCGGTTGTCAAAAACGTAACTTTGTGCTATCTCTTCCAATGGCCGCAGTCCTAAAGACGCAAAATCTATATTTAATTACAATTCAACAAGCCCGCAATTGCCTTCAAACCTGTAAATGGCAAATGTATCAAAACATTATACGAGTACTAGATAGGACTTGCAAGGGGGTTAAACAACTGTTCGTAACACTGTAACACTGTGAAAGCAAATATAAACATATTACTGTACTTTCAAATACTAAGAAAGCAATTAAAAACATTAGACTTAATTGCACAACAGTCTCAAGCTCGCAAATCTACAATATATATATTTTTTTTACATTTTATTTACATGTTATATTGATCCCAGGAAATAAAGAGTTAATACATATCAGGCCACCCACATGGACTAGAACAGATGATTTATTTATTATTATGGTTATCTACATTTCTGGATTGCGTATCTGATCGCAAATCGTACTTCTAAACACTATTTAATTGTAGTCTAAACTCCATGATGATGGTCTCATTTACTATTGGCTCTGTCTAAATTGTAACTTACGGGTTTGCTTAATTGATAATTTTCATGCCCTGAAATGCTATGTACGGGTTCATGGTTGGGGCTGTGAGCCTGTACTTGCAGGCTTGAGTCAATTAAATACATCTGTAACTATAGCAAATTTATGACCCGCAGACATACGGGCTGTATTATGGTAATTATGGACTTGGGGGCCAATGTGTAATTAGTCTCAATGCTTAGAAAAAAAGAACTTGCTTTTCGAGTTATAGGGTGCTTTTATGTAGCTAAGTGAAAGGCTACTCTGGAAAGCTGGGTGTTCACAGAGCAAAACTGTTTTCCAGTCTAACATGAGACACATTCTAGCAATTTAGTAGATTTAATTAGTGAGAGAGCAAGGAAACTCAGTTTTATGCTATGAAATTTGTAAAATCATATCTATAATACTTCAGTCTCGCTATTTATCTGCCTTTCATAGTTTTTCTACACTTAGCTATGAACATTCTTAAAATTGGGGACCTTTCTAATTAATTAATAAAATATATTTTTATCAGTCCCTAATGTACAGTCTGTTCCACCGTTTTGTCTTTACTATTAATACTCACCTTCACAATGAATTCCACTTCCATAGTATCCCCCAGGACACTGTACACAGCCAGTATTACTGTCACAAGGAATCCCACCAAAACAGTCTTGAGTACAGGGATTTGGTGCAATGTCGCAGTAATCTCCGGTGTAATTTGTTGTGCAGTCACAGCTTGTTACCTGTTTAATGACATAAAACAATCTGACTCATCCTAAATTCAAAAGGAAATATTAATGCAATATAGAAACCAACTTCAAGTGTGTCATTTTATATGCCTACACATGTGCAGTTTGTGAAACATAGTGAGAACAATGACCTCTAAGCTCGAAGTGTGATGTATGGATTTAAACTCTATGAACCCCCTTACATTTCTGGTCAAGTTGTTAATGGGCAGAGGTTTTATGTAAAACATTGATCATGTCTTGAGATGTCAAGAAACAACATCTACTTTCAGATATTTGGAATTTTATTGCAAGTTAGTGTTGTATTTCCCAGCTCTCTATACTCACAGAAAGAGAAGTTCCATTGACCCTGGATAACGTGGTATAATTACATTCATTTAATTTATTGCAATAACAGAGAACAAACTGGATCTGGAAGGAGGAGGAGAGATTGTTTGAATCTGTAGCTACAAGCTGGAAGGTGAATCCTTCTGCACTGGTTGGGATCCAAGTTAGAGTTCCATTAGCTTTGGAAAAAAAGGAAAAGAGATTATGAAAAAGAGAAAGAAAAAAAAAACGAAAATTAATAATGCAAGGTCCACGGGTCAGAATAATTCCCAGAGGAGCACTATGTAGTAATGAGGACAACACAAACGTATTGTAAGATAAGTGTTTGTTACATTACCTGTTACAGTCACATCTTTATAAGGGACAGCAGCAGTAAAGACAACTCCTGTTCCATTGGAACTATACTGCACACTGACTTTCTCCAGTTTGGAAGCTTGGATGGTTTCACTGCCAGTTATTTGAGGAGGCATGGCATCTGAAACATACATAGGCAATATCTAGTATACATATAAACAGAACTGTTGACTGTAGATAAGATGTTGTATTCCACTGCATAGGTTAGTATAATGCATTATGTCAGGTGTTCTAAGTTGATACAGAGAAACTAATTACAGCAAACTCCCTGTTATCCGGCACCCACGGGATCTGAACAACCCTTACCCCCCCCCCCCCCCAAACCCTCAAAATGCCTTTTAAAAGGCATTAGCACATAAACTGGGCCATTAAGGCCCAGAAAGAATAATTAGGAAAAAAGTTAGTATTTTTTATTCACAGTCTTGAACTGCAGGATAGTGCCGGTTATGCTGGTTTAGCGGGACTTTTGTTTAAATGGGGAATTGATGCCGGTGCCGGTTGCTTGAGAGTGCCGGTTAGTTAGGTGCCGGATAACTGGGATTTTACTGTAGTTCCATTTTAGCCACTATGTCACAGTTTACGAAGGTGAGAGTTAAGTCCACAAACCCTAGTATATCTGTCCCAGTATGTAGCAGAATTATGTCCCAGTATGATTTACATTTATAATTTTAAAAACAGTGAAATGAAATACATTACGTGATTTAAATAATAAATACCATCATATATATAATTAGAAATTAGTTAATTAGTAACATATACAAATACATGTGTTTTTAAACACCTATTGCTATGGTATTTGCTGGTGCTCTGCAAATAAAATATAATAATAGTAGTAATAATAATAATAATAATAATAATGCAATTATTTTTGTACTTTATATATGGAAAGTGTGGTGTATGGTATGCAATACAATAATAAGTAAATATGTTTTATGATTCAAAATGACAATGAAAACTTTGTACAAGCAAGAAAGTGATTATATATATTGCCAATGACTGAAACAAATGTGCTAAGTACTCTGTCGTGATAATAAGGACACTTACTCAGAGTGACGTTAGTTTCCTGGAATTTATCCAACACTGCCAGAGTCGATAAGCCCACAGCACTATTATTGGTGCTCACAGCATCATAGACACATTGTGTGTTATTACTGCACTTGATTAATAATTGTTCATACTGCTCAGCATTCTGAGTTTTCAGGTCACTCAAAAATAGAGGTGTAAATGTGCTTTTAGTCTTCTCTGCCAATCTGGTAAATAAGTTGCCAGTGGTGACTGCCCCTGTTAAAAGTAGAAGTCAAGAGTTAGAAGCATAAAAAATTGTAAAGACAACAACCCATGGGCTTTCAGGTGGTAAACACTGTCATGCCTTAATATTTTTTTCACTTTATGCATAATAGATTTGTCCGTCACACTCTTATATATATATCTACAAACAGGATAATATTATTTTTATATTTCTGAACAATGCAACCAACTTGACAGCTGCTGACCAAATGAAGTGAAGATGAAAGCCCAGTTTTCAAGAATGAAAATCTTATAAGGACATGGAAAAATAATTTTGTGTGCGTTGCATCATCTAGATGGTATTTAATAATGTGGGTACAGTGTGTTTTCTATTTTCAAGGTCTCTGAGCAGAAAAACGTATTCAGAAGTGTAACTTCTCTTGGGGGCTTGTCAGCCAATGAGATCTACAGACTAAAGTATGCTCTCTGGATTTCCTGTTTTAATGAAGTTTAAATGTTTTACTTAATATTTTGTCATGCAAAACCCAACTTTTGTAATGTTTAAAATGCTTGCTCTTTTTAAATGTGCTCTTTTAAATGATTTTTAAATGTTCTTCTCTTATTCCATGTCCTCTTTAATGTTGTGTGATAAAATATCAGACAAGGGGTTACATAGCACTTTGATTGTTTACTCACATTTATCTAGTGCCGTAAAACTACTTCATAAGATCCTGATTTATGCCACAAACTTACTGATACATTCTAAAGGAAATGTTATCAGTCATAAATAGATATGCTTAAGTCAAAACTTTATAGAAAAATCGAGCATAGATGCATTTAGGGCAAAGTTTATGAATGGACATAGGTCCTCATCTACAGAATATCTATAATGTACATAAGAGATCAATAGGATACTATAACATGCAGTTACAAACTTAACATAATATATAATAACACTGTTCAACAGACATACAGCTATAAGCAATTCTTGGGAATTATCTTCTACATATCCCTAAAAAGGTGGGATGCTTACATGTCATGCCATATGCAAAGATATCTTTTTCTGAACTGCTGCTAGGTATGGTTGTGCCATTTGGGAACTGTAAATCATCATTCTGGTTAACGTTCCAAGTACCTGAAAGTGAAAAAGAATATATTATTACTAGAGACATTGATTAGCATTCTTAAAAGGAGCCACTTAAATCCATAATAGGACCAATGCCATGGATAGATGATGCTAATCAAAATCCACTCTCACTGGTCATTAGCATTTCTTATAAGTAACTTGTTTTTTGGAGAGAATAGATGAAGTCATAGTAAATACTTAATACCCACCCAGCAAGCCTTGAGTTTTGTTTATGAACTGAGATGGAAGACTGGTTATGGTGTTCAGGATGCCAAATGAAGCTGACACGGATACAGAGATCTGCCCTTCAAAGGTTGCTGTGACTGAATCATTCTTTATCAAGAAGACAGCTTGGTTGATATTATTGATTTCTGTGCCCATATCTAGGAATTAGAATATGAAAGAAAACTGTAATATGAATATTAAATTGGTGTAGGAGCCAAAGAAAATCTGGAGGGATACTGTATATATTATAAAAATACCACACATTTGTTTCTCTACACATTAGCACACACACTGCAAGCATATTAATAAAATCATACACTATTGGTCCTGGTGCTAATTTATACTTGTATTCTGTACCAAAATGCCTACGGTATATATTAAGTATGTTTTCATTTGTTATACCCAACAATTTACCTATATAACCCTTTATATTTCATATCTTTTTTGGGAGATGTCAACATTATTCAAAACAGTATTTCCTACAAATCTTCAACATTCCTATTTTTATGTTGTGTCCTGAGTGGTTTAATTACAACTCTGTGCATGCCAATATACCCATTGTCCAAGAGAACAGGCCACATATCCACCACAAGTACAATAAATCCAGAAGCACTAATGCTAGAGACAGTAAGACCAACACCTACAAGTGCAAATCATACCTTCTGAATAGCTGAAAGACACTGCAGTTGAATTTAAGTAAACCGTTATGGTACCATTACTTTCAAGATACCACTCCACCTGCAAGATAAACAGCAGAAACAAACATGACAACAGAATCAGATACTATGGGTCATCTCATGGGAAATTTTCTATGTGGTTCAAATTCACAATTGGCCTTGTTTTATAATTATATCCCTGTAACTACCACAAGCATCTTCATATTTCTTAAATGCTTAGAAAGCCTAGGCAGGGAGATTATTCCATGTATTAACAGCCTTATTAAATTGTGATTCTGTAAATTTAAAAGGGCTCTATATAAGCACACAGCATATTTTTTACAGAAGTTTTTAGTTAGTGAAGACCTTGCTTTTGGATAGAAGTTCACTAACTAAAAACTTCTGTAAATAAAATATGCTGTGTGCTTAAATCGAGCCCTTTTAAATTTACTGAATCGCAATTTAATAAGGCTGTAAACGTCTAGAGTTGTAAAACCTCCTCACATTTTCCCAAAGCTTCCTATCCTCTAGACTCAGATCTTAATTAGTCTGCTTAATTTTGTATTTTTCTTTTGATGATTAATGCTTGCTTCCTGCTATTACTGTACTGTATTTCAATTTATCAGAATATTATCCAATTTTGTGTAAATCTGTATCTGTACATTATTCATATATTTTTAACATAATATTTATGTATGAAATTTCCATTTGCGCAGATCTTTTGAAGCATCATTTATATGCAAATTCCACTGCTTGGAAGGCAGAAGTACTGGCGTGCATGAGGAGGGGCAGTGCAAGGATATTGCTGTATCTTTTTAGTACCTAGAAAAATAAAGACTCATTCACTTATAACGCTGAATCTTTCAATCTTCAATCAGTGAAGGTTATTTATCGAACTGGATAACTGCAACTCCAAGTAACAAATAGGTTTCATAGAAAACACATTGGAAATGGGGGTATTTAATTAAACTTTTTTAACTAACTATCCACATTTTGATAAGTATATTGCTTTGGCTTGTAAACCTCTTTTATTACATAAATTGCATAGAGTTTGAGTTCTCCTGCCCGACGTCCCAAAGCAGTATCAGAAACAACGTTATCATTCAAACATATACATTTTCATCCCACACAAAATAATATACTCACGTTAACACTTGTAGTATTGGAGATGTATTGAACAGCAAATGCCTCAAAGTTAGTGGCCAATGCTGTCCCAGTCTGGGCTGTGCGTCCCTGCAGGATGATGGAGATGTTGGAATTGGATGCATTTAGAAGGAGGAAATCACCAAGTCCATTGAATGTGTAGCTGAGTCCATCCAAAGTTGTAATGTGAGGGTCTCCATACATCCACGCTGTTAACGAGGACACAGAAACTCAGTATAAGGCACAATGTATAAAGCCATCACTGCTGTATTTAATATATATTAAAATACATACTGTATAGGATTAATAATTATATTTTGGACCACAAATCAATGTGATAAATACATTTTGAATGTAGACAGTATTTAGAAACTGAGTCTTCAATCCATATTTATTCCATTTTGCTCAATTTTTTTCATTTTGAATTAAGAAACTCACCTGGAAATAGAGGCGTGTAGTCTCTACAGCTGACAGGCATCCTCTTTTGCTTGTACCTTGAACAAAATGTAGGATCATCTACTTGATTGCAACACCAGTCATAAGCCAATAGTTCATCATCTAGACAGAGAAGATACTGTGTTTATTTTTGACAATAGCAATATTCAGAATCAAGACTCAAACTGGTGGATATGCACATATGTTAACTTCAATAAGTCATTGATGCTAACGTGCAACAATAAAGATATAAACTGATTTCTAAAATGTAGATATCAGGAAAGAAAATCTTAATTGTGTATGGTGAGATTAGATTGTTATCAATAACACATTTTGAAACCTGGAAGATCAAAAAGTAAAATGTGAACAATGTTATAAAAACAAGTGGTCTACTTACCAAGACCTGAAGATGAGAACACCCAGGTCCTCTCCTGGAAACCTCCAATATACTGTTTTCCCTGGTAGTACAAACACCTTATTCCAGCGTTAGATGAGCTTCGAGATGTGCTGCGAAGTATTCTGATATTGTCTGACTGACCTAAATAAAATAAACAGCAATATAAGGGACAGAGAAGTACAAATACTGCATCATGGGGAAATGATATATCTATAAGTCTGTGACATTTTTACATATTCAAAATTATGGGTATAGGGCTCATTAACCAGATGCAATAAACTAATAAAAATTTAGTAACTTGTGAGTTTCTTATAGATATCGACTGAACTGGTGTTACAAAGATCAGTAACTGTACAATGTGCAATTCGTACATTTATACACATTTAAAACCATTCTGAATATTGCCACAGATGCTATTAGCTACTTGCAATCCGATCATGAGTTCCCTGCCCACAATCACTATGGGCCAACCAAAGACGCAAAAACGGTCTAAGAACTCCATTGGTTTTAGCACAGCTCGAACATTACGAGCTCTAAATAATTAAACTAACACAAAAATTATATTCTATTAGACCCGGAGCACTAGCTCGCAAATAAAGTCTGACCCACAATTGAAAAAAAGTATCATGTTTCTGTCAAAATAGGTCTTGCAAGACACTTTTCAAACAGCAATTAAAAACATAATACTGTACTTTAAAAGCATGGGAAGGCATGGAAATACATCAGAATTCATTGCACAACAATCTCAAATGCACAAATGTGCAATTAAAAAATATTATTTTTTAAAAGTTATTTCTGAGTAATATTATTCCCAGGACTCAAGGGGTTAATACATATCAAGAAACCCACAATGGACTAAAACAGATCATCTAATACAATTTATAGATTGCTAGAGTGCTTGAATGTGCGCCCAATAGACAAATATTACTTATTGTCACTAATTATTCTTATCCTCAAATTGCAGATTATGTGTAACTTCCATGTTTTACTGACATCATGATGACGGTCTCATTGACTATTGGCTAGTGTCTAAGAAGTAAATTACGGGCTTGCTTAAATATTGTCAGATCATATGATCACGTCCCCTGAAATCAGACTTAAAAAGACAGGGTTTACGAGTTCAGCCTTAAGGTCGGAATTTGCAAGCTGGAATCAATAGAATACATCTAAACATTTAGAGAGAAAAAACAGCCAAATTTATGAGTTTGAGGCATTTGTGAGCAGCTAATAGAATAGGGCCCATAGACACCAAATGTATAAGAAAAAAAAACATACATATGAAGTACAAAAGAGCATTCTGGTTGTTACAATTCAAAAGTCCACATTCTACATACACAAGATATACCTTGTCAGAACATTTAAGTTGTAAAACAACAGGCAGAAACATAATTAAATAATTTCCGAGAGCCCACGTTTCTTTCACCTCAGAAATATTTAAGCTGTCCTTGGAAAACAAATTTGGAACGATTACAATAAAATTGCTGTTCAGCAACAATGTATCCCACAAGGCCAAAGCCTAGGCAGCACATTATAAGGGTGCTGCAGGCTGCCTTAAGTTGTCAATGCAATGCCATGGAATATACTCAGAAATGTACATATGCAGATAAGTTTCTGTCTGTAACTGTACCTGGCACTTACTGTATACTTGCATAGACACCAATACATTTGTCTACATAGGTGTATGGTAAACTTATGATTCGGATAAATCAAGAGGAAAGGAGTAGTAGTAACTGGCTCATTGGGGAGTGCACCAGATATAATCTGAATATTACTAACATTTTATGCAAGAAAAAAAATGTCCATTGTTTAAAAAAAATGCATGATAAAAAATAAACTTTTTTACCTGCTTTGGTCTTTCTGTATCTGGAATCAAAAAGCCCCTGCTGATATAAACAAGGACAGGATAATAAGCCGGAATTCCACTGTGACGGGATTGGCTCAGCATTGTACCAGCTCAGACATTTCATTCGGTAATTATCCAGAACTGAACTGTTCAGTGAATATATCCAGAGACCACGCAAATCTATAAGCCAAATAATGAACAATAAGCAAAATTACACTGAAAAATGCATTATAAAGGATAGCAGGAAAGACTGTGCAGGAGGCTTCAAAGCATGTTTGCTAAGATATAAAAATAAGATGAAGAAAATTACTTGGGTCACACAAAAAACAACAGTTAGGCATTTTGAAAACTGCCATTTACTACTCTAGACATATATAAAACACAAAGTGTGTGTCATTGAGCATTACAGTGATTGACACAAGACATTTATCAAAAATATATAAATGTATACATGGATTTAAATAGCTGACTTATTCTAGTTGAATTGCACCTCAAAGAAAATATCACACGGATAATGTTGTTGCTTTTCATTTAAAAACAACCAGAATTGCTCCACTTAATGAGTTCAGGATGTGCTGAGTTACTGTAATGCTTAATATATATAATTAATATGTAAATAATAATTATTAAAATCATTATTATCTCTATTTTTATCATGTTTGTATAATGAGGAGGACTGTTTGAATGTGTCTTTACACTTAATAAGGGGTTCATACCTGAATTGGTTCCAACATATTTATATGGCCGGTATTTGTCCACAGCTGGTCTTGCCATTAAGTCATCATTTTTATAAAACCCATCACTGTTCCCACTGAATGCAGAAAAGAGACATTATTCCTTGTTTAAAGTCAATAATATGGAATTCATACATTTATGTACAGTACTAACTTGTTACATTAGCACAGGGAAATAGGTCAGCAATGTGGTGTGGTTATCTGAATATGCACAGGAGTAAAGTTAAATAGTTACATAGTAATTGAGGTTGAAAAAAGACTTTTAGCCCATCAAGTTCAACCTTTTAAGATCTTCTCTGATCTGCAATATGCAGATTAGTTGTTACTTGATCCAGAGGAAGACAAACAAAAAACAACCCCAGTGAAACTGCCATGTGTCTCAAAACAGAACAAAAATGAATTCCGTCCTGGCCCCAGATACTGGCAATCAGATCTCTCCCTGCATCAATACTCCCTCTCTGAATGCCCTTTTTAATAAAAAAAAAATCAATCTGCTGTCACCACAACCCTTGGTGGAGAATTCCACAGATTAAACACCCTCCTTACTGTGAAGAATCCTTTTCTTTCTTTAAGGTGGAATCTTTTTAATTCTAACCTCAATGGATGTCCTCTTGTCAGTTGAAAACCTCTTGGCACAAAAAGCTCCCTTGACAAATTTTTACACTGACCCTGGATGTATTTATATAAGGTAATCATATCCCCTCTTAGACGCCTTTTTTCAACAGAAAATAAGTTTAATTTGGTTAGTCTTTCTTCATAACTTAGCCCCTCCATTCCCCTTATTAGTTTTGTTGCCCTCCTCTGTACCTTTTCCAGCTCTAAAATGTCATTTTTATGAAGTGGTGCCCAAAATTATACTCCATATTCCAAATAAGGACGTACTTGGGATTTGTATAGTGGCAGAATTATATCTGCCTCCCTTGCTTCTTAATACATGCTAATATTTTATTTGCCTTTGCAGCTGCTGCTTGGCATCGAGAACTGTTACGTAGGTGGTTGTCCACAAGCACTCCCAAAACCCTTTCAATATCTGATACACCTAGATTTGCTTCATTAAGTTTATAAATTGCATGGTTATTTTTCCTTCCCAGATGCATAACTTTACATTTATTCATATTAAATCTCATCTGCCATTTAACTTCCAATTTCTTTAATTTATGCAAATCCCTTTGGAGGGAAAGTACGTAACTTTCTGATTTAATTACTATGGATAATTATAATCCAGTGGAGTCTGTTGATCAACCCCATCAAATAGTCCATCACGGCAGCAGAAGAAGGAAAATATGATATGCAAAAAGCCAATCTAACTTTTTGTAAAATGTATCTGTGCCCTGCCTGGGCAGTTCCCATTTTACCTATGAAGTGGCCAATTATTTTGTTTGAAAAATAAGTTTTGAAGTAAAACATAAAGAGCTATGTTAGCATTAAGCAGTCTTTGCATGTGTCATGGGTCCTTTCGTCTTGGACTGCTAGCCTGTCCATCGCCTGATTGAGAGTTTTTTCCCAGTGGAGATTACTCTTCTATTTATTTCTATTGTCAAGTGTGCCGTTCAGAGTGGCATTTTCAACACAACTGAATAGAGATGCTAACTGTACCATGGTTCTGTCCATTCCTCTCAGATGTCTAATTGTATTAGGAACAAAGGCACAATTTCTACAACTATTAAATTAAAACTGAAATCAATAATTAAAACCTAATGGCTATATTTGTTTATTTTAATCTTTGTAAGAACATTTTCCACATTACCATGTCATATTCTTCATAAAAGCATACTATAAATATGACACACAAAAATACTTATCATCATTGTCCTGTAAAATATCCACAGCCCAATAACAGAACCATATTATTCATATGTTTCACCTTTATATGTTTTATTAGAATCACATGTAATAAAAGAATGACCCACTTAGTAATGAAATAAAATCAAAAGCTGGCACTTTATTTATTGTTACCTGGAATAGCCAATGACGACATTGGAAATTCTGTTGGTCACATCCCAGTTCATCCCGCCATCTTTATACAGCATCAAGATGTATGAAACATAGCCATCAGTGGTCAGCACAGCCTGGTATGTGTTGGTCTAAATGTTTAAAGTTTACAAAGTGTTAATGACTGTACTCAAGCAATTTAACTAATACTAACTACATGCTTACAGGATACTAAGAAATCAAACAGTCCTGTTTTCTCACCTGGGTATCCGTGTTCTTAGCTGGATATGCAGGTACATTTTCCCAGGTTATCTTCAAGGTCCACTGAGCCGTGTATGAGCGATTCAAGTAATTTTGAATCATGGTTTCTACTTTTTGGACAACAGAATTACTCTTTCCACTGTTCCTGGTATATACCTAAAGTTTACAGAATAAAAAAACACGAAGCATGATATAATTTATACATTTTTATTTACTATTTTCTTCTGTACTATACTATTACAATACACAGATTATATCATGATAGAAGCAGAGTTATATTTTTAATAGTTTGTGGCAAACTGGCCATCAGCATAATTTATTCTTAATACAAATATGTAAAAAAGTTCAACCCCTTAAGATCTCCTCTGATCTGCAATATGCGGATTAACTCTTAATTAATTAGTTGTATAAAAAAAAAAATCAATTCCCATCTGATACCAGACACCGACGACCGGACTTCTCCCTGGATCAATATTGCCTCTCTAATTATCCATGATAACCCTGAATTCCCTTTTTAATTAGAAATAAATCCAGTCCCCTTTTAAAGTTATCTATCGAATCCGCTGTCACCACCTCCTCTGGTAGAGAATTCCACAGATTAACCACCCTTACTGTGAAGAACCCTTTTCTTTCTTTAAGGTGGAATCTTTTTACTTCTAACCTCAAGGGATGTCCTCTTGTCAGTTGATAACCTCTTGGCACAAAAAGCTCCCTTGACAAATCTTTATACTGACCCTGGATGTATTTATATAAGGTAATCATATCTCCTCTGAGACGCCTTTTTTCTAGAGAAAATAAGTTTAATTTGGTTAGTCTTTCTTCATAACTTAGCCCCTCCATTCACCTTATTAGTTTTGTTGCCCTCCTCTGTACCTTTTCCAGCTCTAAAATGTCCTTTTCATGAAGTGGTGCCCAAAATTGTACTCCATATTCCAAATGAGGGAGTACTAGAGATTTGTATAGTGGCAGAATTATATTTGCTTCGCTGGCTTCTATACCCTTTTCTTGGTCACTAATTATCAGACGGCCTGTGTCACATTGTAATGTTCCTATAGCTTCCTTCCTCGCCTTCTTCCCATTAATATACTTAAAAAATATTTTAGGGTTATTCTTACTCTCTTTTGCAATTAATTTTTCATTTTCTATTTTAGCCAGTCTAAGCCTTGTTGATTTCCTTGTATTCCTGTAAAGCAGTCTCTGTCCCCTCTTGTTTGTATAATTTAAATGCCTGCTTTTTACTCCTCATTGGATGGAATTTACTGCTTTTTCTTTTACTCCCACACGGTATAAGCCAATGTGTTTGTATATTTATTAAGGATTTAAATGTTGTCCATTTATGTTCAGTGTTTTTACCTATCAGTTCTCTGTCCCAGTCTATACTTTGTATTGCTGCCCTTAGACCATTAAAATCTGCCCTTTTAAAATTAAGAGTTTTCGTTGGCCCCTTAAAATTTTGTTTTTTTAATTCAATCTCAAATGAGACTGTGTTGTGATCACTGTTTCCCAAAGGTTGCCCTATTCCAACATTAGATACTATATCAATATTATTTGTGATGACTAAATCCAAGATGGCGTCATTTATAGTAGGCTCTTGTATAACCTGGGCCAGATAATGATCCCTGAGTGTACTCAAGAACCTGCTCCCCTTAGATGAACTGCTGGTCTCATTTATCCAGTTTATTTCAGGTTAATTCAAATCTCCCATTATTTGAACTTGACCATGCTTAGCTGCATTTTCAATCTGTAACAATAATTGTATTTCCTCACATTCAGCTATATTTGGGGGTTTATAGCATACTCCTACTAATATTCTTTTGGAATTTGCTGCTCCACTATTTAACTCTACCCACAAACATTCAGCTTTATCACTTGCTTTTCCTTATTACCTGCAGCAAAAGTTGTAGGTCACAGCCAAAAAGATACACAACAAGATGAGGCTCTGGGTCTCTAAGAGGGGTACAGAAGTTAAAGCATTTCTGCCTCCTCCAATCAGTCTCTGGAGAATGAGATTCAAGGACAGCGTCCAGCACTTACATCACCACTGAACATGCTGGGAGCCTATAACTGAATTAGCTTTCAATCACGCCTCCTCCATGCTGTCTCTGGGGAATGAAAGGCAAGTACAACCTCCAGCAGTGACATCGACACCAGTTTGAACATGCTGGATGATCTAACCGACAAAGCTGATAGTCACAGCCAGTTCCATAGACAATGCACCATGCAGTACACATCCTATTGTCTACAGCTGCTACACAAACCCACTAATGTAAGACACTGGAGGATGGCTAAAATTAGCATTAAATGCCCATATATACACAAATATGGGTAAAAAGTCATGATTAAAAAAATTGTAAGTGCATTTTTACTTCACTTTTATTGTTTTATCTGTAACTGATCATCATTTTCGGTGACGTCAGTGGTAATTATACTTTAGTAGGGAAAAATACCCAGATGTAAACTGCCCTCAGGGGGAAGTTGTTTATAAATAAATATATATTATTACATACTGAGATTACTACTTGTGTCAGCTTGACATAGTACATCCGTAATATATTGATTTTACATGTTTTCTTTATTGGTTATAAAAAAAGTTATGTTTTAGATTTGGTTCCCCTCCAACCACATTAAATTCCAGCTCCGCAACGGCTGTGAGTTTGACGAGTTGCAGATTTACGGGGTTATTAAATTAGAACAGGCTACGAGCTAAGGGTTTGAGTGGCGAACCCGTAAACCATTTTTCGCGTGTTGGATGTGCAGCCGTGAACGGGATCAATTAGTCTAACTCATAGGGGATGGAGCCAATGGTAACAGAGATCAGCAGAATTACATCACTGAAAAATGGAGGTGGGAGTTTCAAAGTCTTACAGGGTTCAATTACGAGTTACGATCGGACCCACATTCCAGATGTAAGGCAATATTGATATAGCCATTGTCATGATTTAATTGTTTAAGGACTCATATTGTCAGTGGTTTGTGAGTATGTCCAAGGGAGCATGACATTGTTACATTGGGATTATGTGTTATTGTGCGGTTATATGTTGCCTGTACATGGTTATTATGTATCCTAGGTATAATATATTATGAGGGAAAATGTTATATAGAACATATGTGGAATTGGTAGAAATGCTCTGCATAGAAGTTAGCTGCAGATCATTGCACACTCAAACATGCAGACCTTGGGTCAAGACAGATGCATGTGCTTCAAGTGGTCCTGGGCAAACACTTGAGTTTAACATAAAGGTTATCTAATGAATGTGATCTCAAGAGCTTTGATAGCCCAAGGTTGCAAGCCAGATGGTCTGACATCACACATAGACAAATGTACACAAGGGTGTGGTATTGGAGAGTATAAATATGTTGTTTTGTTCATTCAATAAAGGTTGCAATATAGTTTTCACATAAACAAGGTGTGAGACTATTTCTGTGTGTTGTATCCTGACTTGGGGAGTGGTCTTGCTATGGGCCACTAAGTAACCTGGATCCAGTATTCTCTGCCTGTAGCTTTTGGGCCTTGCAATCTTCAGAAGCCATCTTTTGTGCCACAGAGATCAGGAAGTACATGATTCTGCTGGGGTAGGTTTGAACTAGGTTCATATCAAGCCCCCTTGAAGAAGCAGATCGTGACATTTGGCTGGCAGTGGTGGGGATCTCTGTATAAAACACAGAAGGATGGCAGCTTATGAAGAGATGTCTGCAGCAGAGGAGGAGGAAGTGTCCAGACGGTATCAAAGATGGATGGAGGTAATGCCTGCAGGTTTTACTAAGGATCAGCAGAGGGAACTCCGGATACAAATCACACAGGAGGTAAAGGGGAACAGGAGAAGGGTAAGCAATGGCCCTGTCTCAGCTCCTGTGGAGGGGAAATGCTTATCCCCAGTAGAGATAGAGAATGTTCTGGTGACTGGAAAGGACTGTAGAGGAATGGGCCTTCTAAATAAATGGATGGCATTCCTGGGACTATGGCCAGGTCACAGGCTACTGGAATGGCTGGAAGAATTGGTATATGAGGAGGTCGCCCTGGAAGATCAATATGCTTATTGGGTTGGACCTGTTGGGATACATCATCATTTTTCATTGGGGCTGGAAAAGGCACTTTGGGACATAGTACATGGGGATCCGGACTGTGGCTTGGGGACAGAGAAAAGAAAGCTGTGTCTGTTTGCCAAGCGCTGTCACATGCTGGGACTGGAGACAGGCTCTCATACAGCTAACTTACTTTGGCCTTTGATCCAACAGGAGCTACAGCTGGAGGTGGATTATATAGACTTACTGGATGAAGCATCCCTGGATGGTTGTTGGCCAGCCAGCTGGGAGGGCTCATGCCAGTCAGGCATGGAACAGAACCACCTAACAGGTACTACAGAGACCCAGCTAAATATTGCTGAGGCTGGGTCAGAAAATGAATGTATGGACTTGGGGGAGAATTTTGATATCCATGATTCTCAAAATAACAAGGATGCCGGCATCCATGGGGGGGACTGGGAAGAGGAAGAACTGGTCCCTATCTTTAGGGGGCTAAGTCTCACCCAGTTAGAGGAAGGGGGACAGGGCCAAACCACAGCAGTGCCAGGCCCAGGGGAAGAACTGGGGAAAAGCTACTCTGCTCCTAGTGTAAGAGAAGAACCTAATGAGCACTGGGCCCTACCATTTGACTGTGGAAATTGTAGAGAGGTTCCTTGGATGACCATTGTCCAGGAGCCAGCCACAGACCCTGGAGCAGAAACAGAAAGTAGCCCTGTTCTTCAGCCTGAACAAGAGGAAGTAGCTGCTGCTTCTCAAGGGCTGCCTGTAACTACACACCAGGCAGTCTCAGATGGAGAGAGTCAGGAGGTTCCACCTGAGGATCCAGAGACCAAAGAGCCAGAGGGTACCCCAGATTGTGATTTGTCTCCTGGTATCCCTACAATGACTCCCCTGCAGCTACCCAAAGACACTGGCTGTGTACCTGTAACCCTGGAAAGAAGGGGCCATTGGCCAGGCTTGGTGGGAGAAAGGTTGGCTACTGAGCCACAACAGCTTGTATCAGAACTGCCCATTAATCCAGCATGGATGCCACCAGTGAATGTCACTAGCCCATGTTGCAACTCCCGTATCCCAGTTTATTCAGGAGAAAGATCAAGCCTGACAAAGGGAACCTTGTACTCTTCAATTTTACCCATGGGACAGAGTGCTGATCCAGAATCGGCAGGACAGGAGGTCTCCCTAGCCTGGAAGGAAAGGGCTTTGCTGGGTAAGGATCCTCCCAAATTAATGCTTGACTTACTAGCTGGGATGTACTGTTTCCCCTGGACTACCTTGAACGGTCCTCCATGGCAGTTGTCTTATAAGTCTCCCCAGGGGCTTGGGAAAGTCATAAGGCCACTGGGAAGGAGCGAGTATTCGCCCTGGACAGGGGGAGGCAGGGTACACAGAGAGCCACTGAGGCTATCACATGGATGGACTTTCCAGACAGGAGGACAAGTAAAAGCAGTATAGCTAGAGAATTATCCGTTAGGATGATCCTCTATGCTATACTAGAAAGAAAGGGGGAGAAGTTGTCATGATTTAATTGTTTAAGGACTCATATTGTCAGTGGTTTGTGAGTATGTCCAAGGGAGCATGACATTGTTACATTGGGATTATGTGTTATTGTGCGGTTATATGTTGCCTGTACATGGTTATTATGTATCCTAGGTATAATATATTATGAGGGAAAATGTTATATAGAACATATGTGGAATTGGTAGAAATGCTCTGCATAGAAGTTAGCTGCAGATCATTGCACACTCAAACATGCAGACCTTGGGTCAAGACAGATGCATGTGCTTCAAGTGGTCCTGGGCAAACACTTGAGTTTAACATAAAGGTTATCTAATGAATGTGATCTCAAGAGCTTTGATAGCCCAAGGTTGCAAGCCAGATGGTCTGACATCACACATAGACAAATGTACACAAGGGTGTGGTATTGGAGAGTATAAATATGTTGTTTTGTTCATTCAATAAAGGTTGCAATATAGTTTTCACATAAACAAGGTGTGAGACTATTTCTGTGTGTTGTATCCTGACTTGGGGAGTGGTCTTGCTATGGGCCACTAAGTAACCTGGATCCAGTATTCTCTGCCTGTAGCTTTTGGGCCTTGCAATCTTCAGAAGCCATCTTTTGTGCCACAGAGATCAGGAAGTACATGATTCTGCTGGGGTAGGTTTGAACTAGGTTCATATCAAGCCCCCTTGAAGAAGCAGATCGTGACAGCCATAAATATGGTAATATATCACATGAGAGTTACAATATATGTATTAACACACATTGATTGCTGGTATCGATATAACACAAACATTATACATGAAATAAAGTATTTTTCTGGGCCAATTTGCGGGCTTGAGAAGGTTGTGCTATTAATTATAAGACCTAACATCAGTTTCCCTTTTAATAAAAGTACAGTAATGTGGTGATATTTGCATTTCAAGTGCTACATATTGGACTTTACTTATATTGCAATATATTGGATCTTCCAGACACCCTCTCAATGGCATCATGAATGAGAATCCTCCCTCCAGATGTGCCAGACACTTTGTCTCATAAGGTTGTGACAATAAATGTGACCAGACAGCTAACCTCCCCAAGACCTCCATAGACATCTGCAAATCGTGGGAACATGACAACTAAAAACAAGTCAGGCAATGAAAATCAGGTGCTATAGATCTGGTAAGCTATGAGTGATTGGCTGAGAGTGGGTTGCCCCATAAGGGGAGGGGGGGGTCTAAAGCGGATTGGTTATTGTATGGTTAAATATCTGTATAAAGAGAAATAAAGTGCTCTGTTTGGAATCACATAATAACGGTGTGCAATTCATTCTGGGAGAAAACTTTAATCCTGCCTGGTAACACTGGTACTATTGTTGGAACCTGTTCTAAACCTTAGTCTATATCCTATAAGCAGAGATACAACGGACCTACGATCTCCTTGGGAGGATTAGTCTAGTGACTTTTTCAGGCCCAACCAAGTAGCAGATTGTAACAGGTACATTTAAATGCTTGGATATGCTGTTTTGTTTAGTTTTACTCAAAGGCCATTATTTTTACAAACCTGATAATACGTGGTGCCCACATTCTTAGTAAAATCGGCATCATCCCAAAAAACTGCTATCATGGGCACTTTATCACTCTGACTGAATCCTTTGGATGGTGGATTAGTGTAGGAGAAGATGTTGTTTTTGGATGCTGGAAAGATGATCTGCCCATTGTCTGTGTACTGGAAAACAATATACACTAAATATTATTGGTGTCTGTACACTGGAAAAATACATCACCATAGAAATAGGATTGAACTGAACTCACATAAAGGGAATTCCGCAGCTTGTTCCCAAAGGGAAATCCTATTTCTGGTTGAAACACGGGAGAGTTGAAATCATATTCTCTCAAGACAAACTGAGTATCATAAGCAACTGTTCCATATTCAAAAAGGTCAACAGCTGGAATACAAAAATAGATGAGTTTCAGATCAGTTTATTCTGCAACAAAGGTGATAATTTAAAATGTAGTTACAATTTTACATCTACTTTTCACTGGTAAAGCAGAGCTGCAACATCCATGCGTCCAGTTTGTGGTAATTCTACCCTCATTGGAACAAATCAATATTATTAGTAGGCAGAATCCACTGCTTCGACCAGGATTTAAAATAATATAGTAAATATGATCATTGACAAATATTTTAATCATATGTCTTATATGATATCTCATTTATAGCAGTGATTCCCAAACTTCTCCTCAAGACCCACCACACATGCCATGATTTAGGTGAAACACTGTGTGAACAAATGGAACTTGTATTTAACAGTTGGTGGAGTCTCAAATTGCTTCACTCATGTATTCATACAGTGTTTGACCTAAATCATGGCCTGTCTGTTGGGTCCTAAGGTAAGGTCCAGAACCACTGATTTATAGCATTAACTAGCCCAACGGAAACCTAAATATGCTGTTCTACAGTTTTCACAATCTTATCTCTCCTGTGGCTCAATATGAAAACCAAAGCTGGTCTATATTCTGCTCTCCATAGTCAAATTATTCAATCCAAATTAATTCTGCCAATAATATACTCACCTTTTGTCTCATTAGGATTTATCGCAGAAGCTGAAGTAGGGCTTACAGTAGTTGTTGCAGAAGTTGTAGTATTTTTGGGAGTAGTTGCAGTAGTTGTAGCAGTAGTTGTAGTAGTTGTAGCAGTAGTTGTAGCAGTAGTTGTAGTAGTAGGTGTTGTAGTAATTGTGGCAGAAGTTGCATTAGTACTTGAATTTGTTGCAGCAGAAATTATAGAAGCTGTTGCAGCGACAGTGCTAGTGTAAGCAACAGATGCTTGACTTGTGACAGTTGTCTGGTTTCCAGATGATGCATTATCTGCAGCTGTGCTCTGGGCTGTTGCATTTAGTGTTGATTGACTTTCTGATGATGGGTGAGTGACATTACTAGTGTACGTAACAGATGCTTGACTTGTTACAGCGGTCTGATTTACAGATGTTGTATTATTTACGGCTGTGCTCTGGGTAGTTGTATTTGATGTTGCGTCAGTTTTTGATAGTGTAGAAGTGGCAGTAGTAATGTTTGTAGCAGGGGATGCGGTTGTCTGGTTTCCAGATGTTGCATTATCTGTGCTCTGGGATATTACATTTACTGTTGATTGACTTTCTGATGATGGGTGAGTGACATTACTAGTGTACGTAACAGATGCTTGACTTGTTACAGCGGTCTGATTTACAGATGTTGTATTATTTACGGCTGTGCTCTGGGTAGTTGTATTTGATGTTGCGTCAGTTTTTGATAGTGTAGAAGTGGCAGTAGTAATGTTTGTAGCAGGGGATGCGGTTGTCTGGTTTCCAGATGTTGCATTATCTGTGCTCTGGGATATTACATTTACTGTTGATTGACTTACTGATGATGGGTGAGTGACACTACTAGAGTATGTAACAGATGCTTGACTTGTTACAGTTGTCTGGTTTACAAATGTTGAATTACCTGTGGCTGTGCTCTGGGCTGTTGCTTTTAGTGTTGATTGACTTTCTGATGATGGATGAGTGACATTACTAGTGTACGTAACAGATGCTTGACTTGTGACAGTTGTCTGGTTTACAGATGTTGTATTATTTACGGCTGTGCTCTGGGTAGTTGTATTTGATGTTGCGTCAGTTTTTGATAGTGTAGAAGTGGCAGTAGTGATGTTTGTAGCAGGTGATACCGTTGTCTGGTTTCCAGAAGTTCCATTATCTGCAGCTGTGCTCTGGGCTGTTGCATTTAGTGTTGATTGACTTTCTGATGATGGATGAGTGACATTACTCGTGTACGTAACAGATGGTTGACTTGTTACAGCTGTCTGGTTTACAGATGTTGTATTATTTACGGCTGTGCTCTGGGTAGTTGTATTTGATGTTGCGTCAGTTTTTGATAGTGTAGATGTGGCAGTAGTGATGTTTGTAGCAGGTGATACCGTTGTCTGGTTTCCAGAAGTTGCATTATCTGCGGCTGTGCTCTGGGCTGTTGCATTTAGTGTTGATTGACTTTCTGATGATGGATGAGTGACATTACTAGTGTACGTAACAGATGCTTGACTTGTTACAGCTGTCTGATTTACAGGTGTTGTATTATTTACGGCTGTGATCTGGGTAGTTGTATTTGATGTTGCGTCAGTGTTTGATAGTGTAGAAGTGGCAGTAGTGATGTTTGTAGCAGGTGATACCGTTGTCTGGTTTCCAGATGTTGCATTATCTGCAGCTGTGCTCTGGGATGTTGCATTTAGTGTTGATTGACTTACTGATGATGGGTGAGTGACACTACTAGTGTAAGTAACAGATGCTTGACTTGTTACAGTTGTCAGATTTACACTTGTATTATTTACGGCTGTGCTCTGGGTAGTTGTATTTGATGTTGCGTCAGTTTTTGATAGTGTAGAAGTGGCAGTAGTGATGTTTGTAGCAGGTGATACCGTTGTCTGGTTTCCAGATGTTGCATTATCTGCAGCTGTGCTCTGGGCTGTTGCATTTAGTGTTGATTGACTTTCTGATGATGGATGAGTGACATTACTAGTGTACGTAACAGATGCTTGACTTGTTACAGCTGTCTGATTTACAGTTGTTGTATTATTTACGGCTGTGATCTGGGTAGTTGTATTTGATGTTGCGTCAGTTTTTGATAGTGTAGAAGTGGCAGTAGTGATGTTTGTAGCAGGTGATACCGTTGTCTGGTTTCCAGATGTTGCATTATCTGCAGCTGTGCTCTGGGATGTTGCATTTAGTGTTGATTGACTTACTGATGATGGGTGAGTGACACTACTAGTGTAAGTAACAGATGCTTGACTTGTTACAGTTGTCTGGTTTCCAGATGTTGCATTATCTGCAGCTGTGCTCTGGACTGTTGCATTTAGTGTTGATTGACTTACTGATGATGGATGAGTGACGTTACTAGTGTACGTAACAGATGCTTGACTTGTTACAGCGGTCTGATTTACAGATGTTGTATTATTTACGGCTGTGCTCTGGGTTGTTGTATTTGATGCGGATAGTGTAGATGTGGCAGTAGTGATGTTTGTAGCAGGTGATACCGTTGTCTGGTTTCCAGATGTTGCATTATCTGCAGCTGTGCTCTGGACTGTTGCATTTAGTGTTGATTGACTTACTGATGATGGGTGAGTGACATTACTAGTGTACGTAACAGATGCTTGACTTGTGACAGTTGTCTGGTTTACAGATGTTGTATTATTTACGGCTGTGCTCTGGGTTGTTGTATTTGATGTTGCTTCAGTTTTTGATAGTGTAGATGTGGCAGTAGTGATGTTTGTAGCAGGTGATACAGTTGTCTGGTTTCCAGATGTTGCATTATCTGCAGCTGTGCTCTGGGCTGTTGCATTTAGTGTTGATTGACTTTCTGATGATGGATGAGTGACATTACTAGTGTACGTAACAGATGCTTGACTTGTTACAGCTGTCTGATTTACAGATGTTGTATTATTTACGGCTGTGCTCTGGGTAGTTGTATTTGATGTTGCTTCAGTTTTTGATAGTGTAGATGTGGCAGTAGTGATGTTTGTAGCAGGTGATACCGTTGTCTGGTTTGCAGATGTTGCATTATCTGCATCTGTGCAGTGTGCTGTTGCATTTAGTGTTGATTGAGTTACTGATGAGGGGTGAGTGATACTACTAGGGTAAGTAACAGATGCTTGACTTGTTACAGTTGTCTCGTTTCCAGATGTTGTATTATAAGCAGCTGGGCTCTGGGCTGTTGTATTTAAGGTTATCTGGCTTTCTGATGATATGCCTGTGACATTACTAGTGTATGTAATAGGTGATGTTCTTGTTACAGTTGTCTGGTTTACATATGTTGTATTATCTGCAGTGCTCTGGGCTGTTGTATTTAGCGTTATCTGGCTTTCTGATGATGCGTGAGTGACACTACTCGAGTCATTAACTGGTGCTTGACTTGTTACAGTTATCTGGTTTCCAGATGTTGCATTCTCTGCAGCTGTGCTCTGGATTACTGCTGTACCAGATGTGGTTGAATTTTCTGTGGTATTTCCATTGGTCACAAGTGGAGTGCCAGTGTGTGTTGTTGTCATAGTGGTAGGTGGAATTACAACATTTTCTGCAGTAGGAAGAAAATGACAATGCTCAATTAATCGAGAGAGCTAACTATACCACCCCATCTTTATTATTATTACTATCATTTATTTGTAACGTGCCAACATATTCTGTAGCGCATCTTTATGTAGACATTATCATTATTTGTGCATTTAAGATTTTTTTTCTTTCTTCTCCTAAGGTTTATTTTAGTCACTTTTGGGAGAAGAAATGCTTTATAAATGTATTCTAATAATAATATAAACAATAATACTTATTATCACATATATAGTTGTGAGCGTACGGGTTGTTGCTCACGCTTGCGGGCTCGCGTAGCGAGCCCGCGGCCCTCGCGAAGCGAGGGCCGCGGCTCGCACAGCGAGCCGCGGCCCTCGCGTAGCGAGGTCACTGGGCAAGGGCCTCAGTTGCTGGCATGGAGCGCCGAAGGCGCTCCATGCCAGCAACTGAGGCCCCTCGCGAAGCGAGGGCCTCAGTTGCTGGCGAGGTCACTGGGCAAGGGCCTCAGTTGCTGGCGAGGTCACTGGGCAAGGGCCTCAAACCCTCGCAAACTTCACGTCGCTACTCAAAAAACACGACACACAAATTACGACACTCGCTAAATTTTACGAGGAACGCAAACAACCTACGAAACACGTTACCACACATTACGACCTCGCAAACATCGGACGCAACACGCCGACATACAAACATTTAAAACACAATACATACACACAGCACATACATAAAAACCTTACCTACACCAAGAGGGAGCACCCAGGACCTCAAAAATGCAACTTACACCTCGATTTTACTCGAAATAAAAGACTTTTGAGACTAAAAAAAAATCTAAGCGACAGAAAAAATGGCTGCCGAACAAAACGAAAACGAGGCTACAGCACTCTAAACTCGCAAAACACCACAACAAACTCGCAAAACACCACAAGAAACTCGCAAAACGCCACAAACCACCTACGGATATTCATACCACACAGTGCACACATTCAGCATGCTTACACAGCAGCTCCACACCACTAATGCTGCAGCAACATCAACACAGATTGCCAGCTCTTCATCACAATGCTTCAAAATAGGTACACTATATTCATTTAGTAATTTAGCTACCTTACAATTTCATTGCCGTCATTTTTTGACGGGCAATTCGCTAGTTATTAATATTATTAAGATCCAAACATGAATTGCTACAGACAAGCAAATGTATTCCAAACAAATCTCAAATATGTAATGGCCTATTAAGTGCTGAAAGAACTTTAATGTTCCTGACACCCTGAACATGCACAGAAGTATATGAAGTGTTGCTTACCTGTGCAATTCACACCATCTCCAGAAAAGTTTGAAAGGCACTGGCACTGAAAAGAGCCAGCAAAGTTGGAGCAAATTGCATTAGTGGAGCAGTTGTCAATCCCCAAAGCACACTCATCAATATCTGCCAAAAATATAAACACATTTATATAAATGTTAGTTTTCAGGTAGTGGGAACAAATTGCTTTTTATCTAAAATATATTTATTCAAGTTGTTTATTAAGTTTTATTAATTTAATAATTATTCTTTTTGATCCTACTGTGATTTAATTTCCGTCTTGGAACTACATGACTGTGAGTGGTTATTCCACCTTAAGAAAATTAGTTTGAATTTCTATATAGTTCTATATAGTTAATATTGCAGACTAGAAAAGTCACATCAACGGCTATGCTTAAAATACTGCAAAAAAATAAAATAAAAATGTTATTTAAAAAAAATCGATGACATTTCCATATACCTGTGCAAGTGCCATTTGTTCTGTTGTAACCCATGTTGCATTCACACAGAAAGCTTCCCAGTGTGTTCACACAAGTCTCACTTTCAAAAGAGCAGTACAGTGAACTATGGCATTCATTAATGTCTGCAACATAATGATAAAGGAACATTATGAGTTTCAAATATCAATATAGATTAAAAACACAACATCAATCTCAATGGATGACAATGGGAGATTAGAGAACATGCAATTGAAAATAATAGCTAACGTATAATCATTCTTGTGCAATTTGTATTTCAAATATCATGGCTGTAGTATGTTTCCTACCTCCCTTTAGCTTAACATTGACTAATTATTATAATGTAAATTAACAGATGTAAATAAGTATGATTAAAAATTCAACAAAATAAATTATAAATAAAAAAAATAAAGAGAGTAGATATGTTACATGTTAATATTTATATGTCACAGCTGACTGGTTGGGTTAGACAGTGGTCTGATCCACATCAAAGATAAGAGCTACAATGAGATGGCATTTAAAGTGCTATTGAGAGAGTATTAACAGTGACCTCAAGGAAGACATATACATACCCACACAAGAGTCATTCACAAGTTCAAATCCCACCTTGCATAGGCACAGGTAGGAGCCATTGATGTTGTGACAATATGAATTTACACCACATAAAGTGGTATTAAGCTGGCATTCATCAATATCTGGAAGAAATAAAATATAATATTTATTATTCCCCATAATTTCTTCTACAGGATGCTTAATATCCCTACAGACCTGTATCAATATTTAAGCAATCAATCTCTGTTGCGTATAAAAATACTTTAATATATCAAAGCAGGGGACCCAACTGAGCTGGGAGCCTAATAATATTGATTGAAATGTAATTGTTAGTAACACATGTTTGCTTATAAATACATTGTTTGTGAACTGCCAAGTCCCTTTATCTAAAAAAAGAGGCATACGTTTGTAAGAATCTAGGCAAGAAACTGTGACATATAGGATAGGGAAGTAGAAATGTAATAAAAATAGCTTGCAAATTTGCATTGAATGTGAAAATGTTAGTATTTCATAATGTTGGTAATCATAATGCTATAATTCTTAAAAATGTGAACTGAATGTAAAATAATTGCAATCCAATAAGTACTTCTTATATAGAGAAGGTCAAATATTATGGAGGAGTTTGACATATTCAGAGACTAGAAACCAAGATGAATGAAAGCAAAATACATTTGTCGGGGTTTGATAATTATTAATCAAGCATCCTGACTAATTAGCCACCCTAATATAGAATTCAGTTACATTTTTATTATCGGTAGATAGTCTCATATGTCTCCACTCAAATAATTAACTTAATCATCTTGTATTCTATCCTACCACCACATCTCAAATTTTGAATTTTCAGCACTGTCCTATTTAACATTCAGCTTTCTCCCTAGCTCTGTCTTTACCTAACATACCTTTAAAATGTTTTATAAATTGTTTAAACAATTATGTCATGTCCTTAAAATAATGTTTATTAATATAAAGATGAATTAGTTTAGTTTAAGCCTCTGTACAACTTGTCTATTGAACTATATATTATAACATGGCATGTTGTATGTCCTTTCCTTCTTTTCGAAAGCTTAAATATAATCCCGTCATTTATGACGGGCAATTGACTAGTTATGAAATACTTGTCTATTCATCCTTTCATGTTCTCACCTTATATTAATCAGTTAATTATGATTGGTGTAATCAATAGAAAACTGATTGATACTAGGGTATCTTAGAGCCTAATGGGGTAATAATGGGCACTTAACACTTGTCAATGAATAAGCATGTTAAAAAATAAATACAATATTACGTATTCATTTGTATACATTGTGTTATATTTGTCAAAGTGGATATGTGGGGTTGAAAAAGCATAGTTACACATCCCACCTTCCTATGTATTGTCAAGGGGTATGAATCAAACAGAGTTAAAGTTTATCTCCACTAGGCCCATAGAAAAAAAAAAGGAAGTGTACAAGTGTTATGCTTTAACTCCACTTAACTTTGCTTATCCCTACTTTGCTTATCCCTACATGTTTGATAAATATACACCATTATATCTTAAAAACTGATATAGAATAAGCCCATAATAGCAACAGTAACAGTTACTATATCATTAGACTTTATTGTGTGTCTTGTCCCTTCTCTAAAACAACACAAAAACATACACACAGATTCATTTTGCTGATGATCTGTCTGCAAAAAAACAATCAGATGGAGAATTCAGACAACTGTGTAGGTTGCTCATGAAATACAAGCATTGCAAACGTATTACCCAATAACAGATACCAAGCTCACCGTTACACTCAATCCCATCGCCAGAGAATCCATTCCTGCATGTGCAGTTGAAGGACCCATCAGTATTGACACAGTTTGCCAATAAACTACAGTTGCTCAGGCCTCGCGAGCACTCATCAGTGTCTGTGCAGTTATCACCCTCATAGCCAGATATACAGCTGCATCTGTACGAGCCAACTGTGTTGATACATGTTGAATGCAAAGGGCAGGTGGCATTTTCATCACATTCATTAATATCTGCAATTAAAAACATGTCAAAATGAAGTAAGACATAAACTAAATTGGCATGGTGCTATTGGTTCAAATATATGGGTGCTAATCTCCCACACAGCTCTAAATTATTTAAATCTCATTTATGGTAAAGCATCATTCGTTCATTGCTTTACAAGAGATTTTGTTGATAATTGTCTGTATTTGTCTCATTCTTCTGTATAAATTAAATACTCTCTCTTTGGGGATGTTTATAGGTTTTTAGTACGTAACCATGTGTTAGTGAGTGCCCTCATGCCATCACATATCAAAGCACATCATACATCCTTATGATAATAGCATTATGTTTCACTATAACTTAATATGGCATTCAAACATAGTATGTTGTGCCACATATAAAGTCAGTACATCATATTAGTGTCCCAACTATCATGCAGTTATAAACTAACTAGGTTACCTTTGCTGCTCGGCCAGTAAAATTCCTGCCTGACTGAATTTAATGTGATATAAACTAAACTACAGTATAACATTTGAGTGTTGAGTGGAATAAAGTGGAAGACTAGCAATAAGATGCAAATTAATCAGCAAATGATTCACTTACATACAGTATCTACTCTCAGAGCTATGTAAAATACTGCCTTGTATTATTCCATTACTAAGTGAGTGAGTTTAGGGTTTTTGTATCATACGTCTTAAAGAGGCAAAATAACTATTTGAAACGTGCCTATGATCTCATTGTAAATCTGACAATGCTTAAAATGGGTACAATGGCTGTCTCACCTGTGCAGTTGGTTCCATTGTATCCAGGTAGACAGTCACATATGAACGATCCATTGGTGTTGATACAAACAGATTGGATGGGACAGATGGTGGAATTAGTTTGTTCACACTCATTGATATCTGCAAATAAAAATATGGATTTCCAACCATTAAACAGTTGGTGCATTCAACATTGTCTTCATAATCTTCAAGGCTATTCACTCTTCTTCTCCTACTCATATAACTTACTTCCCCACCTTCTTGACTTGCATTTAGCACATGAATGTCTCGTTCTCCACTGTACACATAATAGATATATTCTAAAATATTCTTGTTCCAAAAAGGGGTTTACTCCCAACTGCAACATATCTTTATGAAGAACATGAGGTGCATGAGTTGTCTGATATAGACATATACATAAAATGTTAAATGCATATGTACTTGACAGTCCCTACACTATATTTTTCGAATAAGAGTTGTTCTTTTCTATAATTCATGGAAGAGTAACTCTGGGTGTTTTGCATGATGCTACCTTCTGATGCAGCAACAACTAGTATAATGTACTCACCAACACACAGCTGGTAGGGGTCTCCATCATATCCATCTTTACACTGACATGTGTAGTTCCCAGGGAGATTACTACAGGCAGCATTCTCAGGACATGGAGAGGTGGCATTTGCACATTCATCAATATCTGATGGGAAGAGAACAAATCCAGGGTTTTGTTACATACAATGCATATCTATAGAGTCCATCAAAATCACAATCAGTTACTTTCCAATCAGCAAGTTTCAAAAGCACAAAACAGGCAGTGATGGACACAATCTACCTGCGCACTTGGTAAAGTATAAGTAGAATTGGGTAACATACACATGACTGAATGACTTTAGCAATCAAAAATAAATAAAGAAACAGTACTTATTAACGACACATGCACACCAGTAATGATTGTGAACTTGGATAAGTGAAGACGCCCTTAATTAATCAAATGACGGCGGAAACAGCTAATTACTGTACCATCACACTTGGAGTTGTTGAGCAGATTCACTTGATATCCATCCATGCAGCTACAGTTGTATCCACCAAGGTAATTGTTACAAATCTGTTGGCAACTTGATGTATTGAAATAACATTCATCAATATCTGCAATCAAAATAAATTAAGAACATAAAAAAATGTTAACTATTTGTGTTAGTTTGTAGAAATATATAAAATAATTATGTAATAAGAACATATACAGATACAGTATATATGCATGTCAGTTCCTCAGATCTATCGGTAAACATATATGCAGCAATATGAAATACAGAGCACAGAAAGAAGTGAAGAGACATGTGACCTCACCGTAGCATTGTATTCCATCTCCACTTAAACCAAAAGGACAAGACCCACAGGTAAATCCTTCTTCAGGAGATTTTTTATCTATACAGGTATTGTTAGTATAGCATTTATTTTCTAAGCAACCATCATAATCTGCTTCACAATATGGCCCTGTCCATGCAGCTGAACAGTTACATCCAGCAACCTGTAGAAATAAGTGCAAAACACAGTTTTAGAAAATGGCACAATAAACATCTTCAGACAACAGATAGAACCTCACATCATATTAGATATGTGAAGATACAAATGACTTCAGTCCCTCAGGATAGAGAATTGTATAAAACCAACAGTGATATTCAAAACAGTTCAGATGTGCCAAAGGGCAGAAGACTGTACAATCAATAAAAAAAGTGACAAAATAATTGTAGGTAAATTAGTGAAATAATGGGATGATAAGGAATAGTTAGGCTTATGAAAGTAAAACATAGTTATTAACATGTGTCCTTTTCAGAACATAAGGCTTTACTAACAGTATCAAAGCTAAACAATTAACAGTGGGCCCAGACGTTATACATTCAAGGGTATTGAAAAAGCCTAGATTGGTATCTGAATGACTGTTACCTAAGCTTTTTAATGAATTATTAGGAATCATAATTGTCTAGAATAGGCTGAAAGACTGCTAATGTAGTTCTGCCACACAATAAAGGTAGTAGAGAAGATGCTAGTAACTACAGTACGTTTTACATCAGAAGTATGCAAACTAAGGAATAACCTTTTGAAAGAAATAATTACTGAATACCAAAAATCTCATGTTCTACAAGGTTATCAAAGGAGGAAATATCAGACTACTCTAATTGCCATTTTCCAGGGTGGAGCAGTAGATAGATCATTTTAGTAAATCATCTGACAATGACCCACACAATAAAATAATTTGTAAACATTACACTCTGTAACTAGATTCAAACATTGTCCAGTGGCTAGGACATTGACTCAACTATAGGCTTCATTGTTAATGGATACAGTCTGAGGAAGGGATTGTTACCATCTGAGTACAAGAGAGCTCATTGATGGGGAACTGCTTTGTTTAATATATTTATTAGTGATATTACTAATGAGCTTCAAGGGAAAGTTTGTAGATGACATAATAAATATAACATGGTAGACATATCAGGAAGTGAAATGTGTGATGAGTTAACAAAACTAGAGCAATGTACTTCAACACTGATAAATGCAAAATTATGCATCAGAAAAGAAAACACAGAATATTTAATTAATGAAATTAGATGACGGAAGAAGAAAGGGACTTGGAGTTATTATATTGTATGATTTAAAAGAAGACAAACAATTCAACCAAGCTGCAGGAAAAGTAAGTAGAATGTTTGTTAAATGAATTAACAGCAGAAAAACAAAGATATTAATGCCACTCTGCAGATCTTTAGTTAAACCTCACCTAGAATATTGTGTCCAGTTCTGGTGGTATAGCTTCAAATTGATATTAACAAATCAGATACAGTTCAAGAAGGAAACTAAATGGTACATGATTGAACAGACAAATCTTAAAATGAAAGACATTATGACCTGAATATATATAGCTTAGATGACATAAGGAAGATGGGTGATAGGATGGAGCCTTTTTGGTTCTTATCTGATGTCAAATATATGCTTCTAATAATAAGTTCAGATTCTACATCACTTTGTGCTAAAGGAACACATTTATGTTTATGTTTATTGTTTTACATCGGTGAAATCTGTTTAACAAAATTATTCTTATTCTGGATAATCCCAGCTTTACAGTGTGTTTTGCGTTAATGAATTTACTTCATCCACTTACCCTAAAGTTTGTGTTGTTCCCCATACTTTTTGTCTGGTCATAGAGACAGCTTCCATTATTTGTGCAATTGCAGAGCACAAACGTCAAGGCTATTTCTGAAACAACCTTGGAATCATTTGCTTGGAGAGTGGCATTAATGGAAGCTGAACTGGTAGGGTTCCAGACCAGGACTCCATCTCCTGTGTAACAGCAATAATTTAAATAAGATAAAATGCATGAATTGTTGTTGACTTAAAATCTGAAGGTCTTTCAAAAAGATGTACAAACTCTTACAAAGATTGAGTAACTGAAGTTGTGTAAACAGTAAGCATGTTTTGGAATGTGTAACTTGATTATACTAGCCAATGCTGCCAATGTAAAAATGGAGAATAAGAGACTAAAGTAATTTGTGACATATATATGAAAATGATGGATAGAGGAAGAAAATGTCTCATGAAGGTTATTTGCTTTTCAGCGAATCAGCCTAACAGAATGGGAGAAGGCGATGACTAGTAGATAAATATTGTTTACCACGGTATTACAGCCAAAAATGTACCATGCCCTCATTCTTCAACTTAAAACATCCTTACCTGTTATATTTATATCAAGTGAGTCTGAGAGCAGAGAAAACACCACAGTGTCATTGTTCTGGTCAGTGGCTGTGTAATACACTGTTACAGGTATGTTTAGTTCCGTGGTAATGGTGGTCGGCCCTGTTATATTGGGTGGAAAATTATCTGGAAAGAAAACATCACAAATGTAAGGTACAAGCTCTACTTTTAGTTCAAGCTATTCATTCCCACCTAACATCTGTATTATAAAATAAAGAGTACTAAGTGCTGCAGTATTATATGTTGTTGTTGTTCAGTCCAACTCTCTGTGACCCTATGGACCAGAGCACATTAGCCACATTTTATGTCCTGTTGTGCTCGTCCATAAGGTTTTCATGACAAAGATACTGGAGTGGGTTGCCAGTGGACTGTGATTTGCATGACTTCTCTGCTACGACCTGCCTATTTTGAGTAACCCTACATATAACATAGTTCACAGCTTTATTTAAGTAAACAAGCCCCTTCACCATGACAAGGTAGTAATCAGCATTATATAGATGAAAGTAATTGACAATCATCATGTTTATGCATAAAGCCTGAAGTATTTGTGTGGTCTATTTTGAATTGATATGTATAGTTACTGAGCCTTTAACAAGTCTGCTTACCCATTCTGAGAGCACCTGAAGTATCTTAGGGCCTCATTCAAATGCGATTTAGTCAATTGAATAGGGCTCTATATGAGCACATAGCATATTTATTTTACAGGAGTTTTTAGTTAGTGAACTTCTATCCAAAAGCAAGGTCTTCACTATCTAAAAACTTATGTAAATAAAATATGCTATGTGCTTATATAGAGCCACATTCAATTGTTCAAATCGCAATTGAATGAGGCCCTTAGAGTTTATGGTAATTGTATCTTGTAAAATTGCTGGGAGTATTAATTCTCTGTACAATACATGCTATCTGCCACTGAAAGTGTGCATTTTTTAAACATAATATGAAATTATTACTAAAAAAGCAAATATATTTGCTTTGTGTAATCTATCAACATACCTCTAATGCACACATACGTTAAGGCTAGCAATAATAAATTAGGCTAATCTGCTAAACACAACAGTGACAAGGACTAAAGACTTCATTAAGAGGACATTGAACTCATCTTACTCATAGTGTTGCTTTGTTCCGCAAATGAGTTGGTACTTTCCAGTGTGGCTTCTCCAACAGCAAAATCTCCAGTACTCAGAATGTCAAAAATACATTCATCATTTCCTTTACAAGTGTCATTAGCCTTCCTGACGGTGGCAGCATCACTGGTCAAAAGGAGCTCATCATAAAACTTGGGTACAAAGCTGTTGTTGTTGTAGGTGAACCAAGATTCTCCCTCCGAGGAGTTGTAAAAAAAGATGCTGTCTAGAGGAGTGGTTTTCCCTGTGAAAGAAATCAATAACACTGTTACACTGGTATTTATTAAGAACTGTATAATCAAATGGATCTGAATGGATGCAATCTGAGTTCTTACTAATGATGTGCAAAACAATTAGTACTGCATACAATACTTTACACACAATTACAGAGAATCTTAGGCAGAAAAGTGTATTATAATGTGTAATCTGTGTTTTAGGTATATGATATTAAAACATATGACATACATATCAAAAGGAATTACTAAGTATAGCTAAGTGTACACAATATGTATTTCCCTCTTACGGTATATCCTACGGAAAATATTTATCAAACAATGTAAAACTTGGAAACACTGATAAATATGCTACACAGAAAATGTAGATTTTAACTGCACGTTTAACTAGAAAATGCTAAATATACCCAAGCTATACTGCGATAGCAGGTTATTTAATCCATTATTATTCATAGACACATATCCAAAAATCAGTTTACAATCTAAAGTAAGATCTTAAAGCACTTTATCGTTTCCTCTTCTTTTTCCATTTGATATTTGCATTGTTGGATTCTAAGTCATTCTTAGAAGACATATAGACAGTACAAAAATGAAAGCTCGAGTCTCAGATATGTGTACCTACATGTCATTCCAATTTCAAAGATTAGGGACTCATTGGGAAGTTTCATTCCATCGTATTGCAGCTTGGTCCCGTTAGCGGCTATGAAATCATCTGTTTTATCTCCATTAAAGACACCTTGAATAGAGGAGCATATTACAACATATATCAATTTAAAGTGTTGAAGATATATATATATATATATATATATATATAAAAGATTTTAATAAAACGTATTGGTAGATTTATGAAACTGGGAATACCGTAAATGGATCCCACTTAATAAATAGGATCCATAAAAAACATAGGAATTGGAGATTTCTCATGTTTTAACAAAACTAAACTCACTTATTCCCTCTTCTGCCTGCTTGATAATTATCCACCATTGGTAAACACTGCCTGTTTTCTACGGAGAAGTGTTTTTCTTTATTAGTTTCTCAAAAAACAGCCAATGCAACCTTTTCCACCTCCATGGATCAAATAAATATTGTAGCCAAATTATTGACCAATAATGTTTATATATTTTATTCAAGCTTCAGTATCAACATAAATGTAGAGAATAAAATGAACAGTGTATCTATGATCTCTCTGGTTTCAAAATACCGGTTGACATTTGGACTAATAAAAATGCAATCTGCTTCATCCTGTAAATTGTCATTAAATAATTTCATAAAAAAACACTGATAAATATAAGGAAAGAATGAGATTTATGAGTTCAAATTAAGACTATGGGCCTCATTCTATTAGCGGCCGCAGCCGTTGCGGGGCCGCAAGGACCGGCCGCAAGCTATTCTGCTATTCTATTCCCTTACGGCCGGAGGCTCCGGCAGGCTTGCGGCCGGTGCCTTGCTATCTCTTGCGGCCGCTCGCGCCAGAGGAAAGCCTTTGATCTAAAACGGCCGCAAGAGTTTTGCAATTCAATTGCTCCGGGAAACCTCTCTGCAAAGCTAAAAACGAGTCGCAGCTTACTTGCAGTAAAGAGGTCTCGCTAGCACCAATTAAGCACATAAAATAGCCCAAATAAAGCCATCCTGCACTTTGAGAAGACTATAAAGGGATTTTAGGTGTTAGAAAAAATAGCACATAATTATCCTGTACTCAAATCCGTAAAATATTTAATTTTTAATATCCGTAAAATATCCATGTAAAAAGTCCAGAGTGCTTGGAGCACCTCAGACACGCCCACGCCGCACCTGGAAAATAAACAGTTAATTTGAACTCGGGTTTGGGCAGATGTGCAAGCTTGAGAGTGGGTTCCTTTTAATCCTCATGTCCCCCAATATGATCCCTAGCATTTACAGAGCTGTACAGTGCAGGCTTGAATTTATATTTGAGTTTTTATATTTCACAGATTACGGCCGGTTCCAAGATATGCGGCCGGCCGTAAAAGGAGATCCTTGCGGGGCCGTATAATAGAATCGCGAGTTAACTGAACCCCCGCAAGGAATCGCAGCCTTACGGCCGATTTACGGCCGCTAATAGAATGAGGCCCTATAACTTTAAAACTACTTGACTTCATTTTGAAACCAGAGTTAGTTGGTTTCATTGTCTCAATCCAAACAATCTACTATTTAGGCAGAAACAGTGGTAAAAATTCCTATGAACTGAAGATTGTTGGCAAAATCAATTAGTCATCAACACATTTCTCTCTATGGCAGTTAGTTTAGTTAAAAGAGTGTTCAAGGAATAGAAAATGCAGGTTCAGTTACCAAGAAATTTCAGGCATCTTTAACAGTCATCTACATTGTTTGTCTGTTATTTTTTAGAAAATGTTGCATTAATATCTATCTAGTTCTACAAGTAGTTTAACATCGTCATTTTATAATTTTACCATGACACATTTCCCTGCTTACCTAGAAGTCCTTCTGTTCCATTCTGATAAGAATTATCAATGATTGTGACAAAGCTCAAAGCTCCCAGTTTAGCTGATACTGTCAGGGAAATCCCTCCATCAAAAGTGGCCTTCACTTCATTCTGGGATGTTTTCTCCAAGGTGACACTTTCAATATATGTGGCATTGTCTACATAGAGAGAATACATATGATAGGAAATAAGGGATATTTGAAAAAAAAAATGAAATATTGTCATTTTAGTTTGTATAGCCCCTGAAATGCAGTCCACAAGAATCTGTACATATAATAAGGTTCAGGTTGTAATTGTTGTTGTTACTGTATTGCTTTATTAACTTCTATACTCACAGATTATCATGCAAAGATGTGATATAGTGGACAAAAAAACTTTGCTTATTTAAATAATTATTTAAAAAATATTTCAACTCCTTTTTTTGTTTCATATATGTAGTCTGAAACACTGCATAGACAAAAACAAAATGTTCAGTGTAACATATATGACACTACCTACATGTGAAATTTGTAAACTACGGTAAAATAAAATAAAATTACTATTTATTCAAAGAATGGTCAGGGAGAGGAATCAAAGACAGGGCTACAAACTCATGGCTGTTTGCACTTACCAGTAGACTAAACATTTACATGATTTTTACCAAAGGCGCTCATTGCAGCCAGCGGCGCTGTACTTAGGCAAACCTCACAAAGCAAGGCTCGCCAGCAGCGCAGCACTGTTCAAGCTCGTAACTCTAAAAACCCACCAAAAATAAGAAATCATCTACAAAAAAATATAACACACTCACACACAGCACAGGGGGAGACACAGGAAGCCTGGGAGTGAGGTTGCAAGTGAATTATACCCATATATGTTTTTTTTCGTTAATCAGCATGAAAATGAGGCTCGGCAATGCCAGGCTTGCTAAACTTCCAAAATATACGCAGGATTTTGAAAATAAAACCAACGGCAGTCACTGTGTGCCACGCAAACATTCAGCAGACACACAGAAGAGAAAGACACAGGGAAGGGACAGGGGGAGATGGTGGAAAGAGACACATGGCATTCCCAAGCACAAAACTTGCAGGTTAACGAACCCTGCAATGAGCGGCCCTAACAGTAATCGAGAGGAAAGGCTCGCAATGAGCACCGAAGGCTCACGATAAGCACAGCGAGTGGGAGAGGCATTCAATGAGTGCAGGCAAGAGCGCAGGCAAGGTGCTCAGCGTGGGGCTCGCGATGAGCACCAAGTGTGATCAGTGCAAAGCAGAAAACTTGAAGTACATGGTGGGAGAGGCTCGCAATAAGCGCCAAAGGTGCTCAGAGAACCAAAATCCTCACATTGTGTGGCAAACAGCATAGCCAGCCTTACAATTTTAATCCCGTCATTTTTTATGGTTCCTAGTATAATATAAAACTAATAATCAAAATGCAACAGTTCTTTCCACAAGCTGCATACATGATTCTAGTAGGTACTAATGGTTGATGCAGCTCATTAAATTCTCTAACTTTAAAAGCTCAAAACTCTATTAATTTAGCAACAACTTGAAAAAGGAAATCAATTTTCTGCATGCGTTTCCACCCCATCTAATAGTGCAGAGACACTTCAGTGTCTCTTTAAAGAGCAGTTACACTCACCTGGAATTGTAAATTCACTTCCATTAATTTTCACAGCAGTTGAATTTCCATCAACCACACTCCATTCAACCTGATAAAAATAAGAACATACAGTTTGCATTTTTACTTTTTTTTATATGTTTATGTGTTTTGCTATTTTTTGAGCTGTGTTATGGTAGGGCTAAACCATTTTAATTACAAGCTGCATTGCATAAGTACATTATATAATTGTAAAATAACAATTGAGTGGACTCATTAAGCTATTGCCGGGTCTACAAAGTACAACGAATGTCTGACATTACAATTTTTATGTGAACATAACATAACCTGTATGGTATGGATCTGTTATACATTTGTTCATTGAGAATTGTTTAAAAAGAATATTCATTTTATGTAAATCAAAAAAAAACAAAGCTATTCCTAACTTGGCTGGTGAATCTTTAATCATCAGAGTTTTATTACCTGCAATACTTTAATAATAATTTATTATATTGTTATGCTCATTATGTATTGTAAGGAAGAATACTAAGTGTTATTTTATAATAGATGAGACCATTTAACATTCTCTTATTTTCATGGTAGTTAATAATCTTATATGGGTTTTGGGGACATATAGATTTACCCTACACAAAACACACCCTGGCACAATTTTTGCTGTGGGTTCAATATCAGAGAACCACAAACCTTTTTCAACTAGCTTCAAAATTGCCATTCCTTAAGACCGGATCGGTTTCAAGATGCCATTAAGAAGAGGTACAGTATATTAGGCATCATGCATGGATTTTGATTATATTTACCTACGGTTCCCCATATCTCACCATATTAGACTGAGATATTAATATTGAGCAAGCCATTATTCTAACCTGGTGAGGTATGCTTTTTCTCCAGACCAATATGATCAAGAGGAAATGTAAACTAATGTACTACAAAGCTCTCATAATTATAGTTTGCAGGAGACATGCTTGAAAGTACTTCAGCAAATATACTTAGTGGCAACTAAATGTCACACTTGGAACTTTAACAAATTCCAATTGATTTGGTGGGTGTAATCCTATTGGCACCTACATGGTGGGAATGTGTAAAGGCGCAGAGGTTCAGGAGCTTTCAAACAGGTCTTTGTGATTACCTTTTTCAGCTGAGCTTATCATTTGGTATAGAACACAGTTTTTAAGTACATTTTGAAATTCCCTGTCACGAGCTAAGAATAGGTTGTTTCAATGTAATATGCTGGCTACCAAGGTAGTTCTAACCAGGAATTGGAAGACAAATGATTGGCATCTAACCAGTGTATTAATGAAATAAACCTAAATTATATTAATGAGATACTTTATCATACAGTTTTTGACACTTTACACTTTTATAACATTTGTCAGCTGTAGCTTTTTTCCCCATACTGTACTGCATTTTGCTTTTATAAGACTAGTGAATTTAGGTTATCTGGTGGTGGAGCAAGGGAGCTTACTTCTGAGTTTGATCAAAGTATTGGAAGTGGCTTGCCCTGGATGACATCCGTGTCTGTTGAAGTGGTACCTTTATTATCAAGGTACAGGGGCATTTTCATGTTTTCCATATTCATTAAGTTATTTTGATTCATCTTATAGTAATGATATGTCTTGGGTTCCATATCCTTCCTGAGGAGTTGAGACTAGTACACTGGTTTAAATGCTCTATAGTAATCACCAGTGGGGAATGGATTATCTGCTCATTACCTATGTGCTGTGCAAGTATGTGAACTTATTTTATGTTCTGACTTAATTTAAGCAAGGTTTATGTGACCTTTTTTTAAGAATATATTGTAAAGCATGTTCCCTTTCCTTCCCTTCTCTACCATAATGAGTAGAGGGTATTATTAATATTGTGTTAGGCGATTAAAATGACTGCATATAACTTGTATGCACAGTAGTATATTATTATTTTCTCTTACTCGGGTTGTATTGTTTATCTCAGCTGCCAGTCCCACAAAGTTGGTTGCTTGAGAAGTTCCATTCCCAGCTCGAGCTGTACGTCCCTGCAGTCTGAAGAGCACAGTTCCATTCGCATCTTTGATGTTTGTCAAGATAAATTCTCCCAGACCATTAAAGGTGTATTGCACATCATCGAGTGTTTTAATATGTGGGTCTCCAAAGAGAAATCCTAACATAGAATGAAGGAATATGTTATTGTTTGCTTAGTTTTAGTGATATATAGAATGGAATCACCTATAATAGTTAACAGATGTGAGTAACTGATTGCCGATCACACAGAGACAGCACAGAGAGAGACAGCACAGACAATTGAACACAACATATGACACCGTAATTTAGGACAGGCAAGTTACTAGAATTGTTATTCAAGTGCTAAGAAAGTACCAATAGTGGTGCTTACCTATGCGTGGCGGAATGTATCCAAAACAGGAAACAAATGGTCTCCTCTGTCTATACATAGCACAAAGAGTGGCTGACCCAGAATCTCTGCAACAGTTGTTATAAGGATCAACCTCATTCTCTGCGAGAAAAATAAAATTATTAAATAAATAAATATTAGTAACCCTTCCTTAAGACATTGCTGATTTCAAACTGTGATACTTGGATACAATACAAGATGATCAAAAAATAAATATATACAGAGATGCTCCTAACAGTACTTTTAACATAATGCTATTTAATTATCTGGACATTTGTTACCATAATCCAATTTCCCTTTACCTTTGTATTCTTTTTGTAGACTGGGCAAAATTGAATTCCAGAAATTACGATAGTAATATGTGTAATAGTTGTATGGGTCCCTGTACCAATACCAAATGTTGTCATATGTCCAAGGGGTTGGCAAGTATCTTTCTTTCTCTCCATAAATAAGACTTCCAAAATAATTGTAGTAACATCTTGTGCCTCCTCCAAACCATGACACGGATGAGCTCTGAAAGGAGTCAATATATAGACCTGCATGGAAAAAGGAGAGCTAGGTCTGTTATGGGCTCATATCATAATTGATATCAGCATCAGATTCTGTCTTCTTTCTTTCATAGCAGTGCAACATTTTAGCTACAGACACACAGGATCCAAACTAACATTAACAATACACTAGATTTGTATATGCACCATTCCAATGCATTGTTTAATCTGTATACTGAAACCTAGAATTCCAGAATCTCATACTTTCAAGGCTTCTTTACATTGCTGGATGTGTAATTTATACAAAGCTTTCTTCGCCAATGCTCTAAGAAAGACATCTGCAAACAAAAAGCAATAGATTGAAAAAGAGATAGTACACCAGCTGTGAATGTGAAACATCTTCCTTCCAAATCTTCCCTATGTATTCAGTTAGGGAGACTGGCGACTTCAGTGTTTCCCATGCACCACAGTTGTTTGGAATGGAAACTCACCTGTATTTTTCTGTTGGAAGCCATAACTCTGTAGTCTTCTAGAAGAGGTAAATGAGGAATCAAATATGGCTTGCCACCAGGAGCATGGGCAGGGACGAGTGAAGTAATTCCAGTACGGGTTTGGGTTATTGTACAAGTCATTGTAATACCAGGTCAAACACTGCTGCCGTGGACTTCTGGTGTACTGTGTATTAGTTTCAAGTCGATAAGCCCAAAGACCCTTCTTTTCTGTGGTGAAAACATAGAAATCAGCCTCGAACACAGATCTAATACTGTAAATCAATGGCAGCACAATTCTACCAATTTTTACTGTATTGTGATTTCCTCATTACTTAACTAAAGCCCACATCAATGTACTTACTTGTGTTGTATCCCACATACTGATCTGGTGTGTATCTCTGCTGAAGGCTAACACCTGGCTGTGTCTGAGGATCATTAAATGCTGGAAAGTTACTTGGCAAACTATTTGATGCATACTCCCCACTGAAAGTAAAAGTATAAATACAATAAGAAAGAATACATACAGAACACTGTATCTGCAAACAAGCTGAAGCTTTTCATCCCATATTCTAAAGCTGCTGAACTGCAATGTATACTCTTATGCATTGTGTTAGCATTAGATTACTATATATATATATATATATATATATATATATATATATATATATATATATATATATATATATATATTATATCTTCAAGACAGGCATGTCATTTATTATATCTTCAAGACAGGCATTACACCTCAAATAGGGATACACAAAAAGATAAAAAAAAAGTCACACTTAGTGAAATAGAAGGTTGTAGTCAAGACTTCAGAACGGTAAGGATGTCATTTCATTTAAATAAAAAGAGTGACAGGAGGCATCTATTCTTTGATGCATTGACTGCCTGAGACCACCAGTAATCACTTGTATATGCTGGATGAGATAAAGAGTTTCCTATAATCACATTTTGCACAATAAACATAATGCATTACATTTACTACCAATGAATCGATGGATTAACCATACCTGAAGTAGCCCATTTTTGGAAGGTAATACATAGGAAGTGTGTTGTATTTCCAGTTCATTCCTCCATCATCAAAGCGCATTAAACAGAAAGAGTAGATTCCATCAGTAACTAGCACAGCCTGATAGGTGTTTGTCTGTAAACACAGCATAGATGAACAGTCAAAGCAGTTATTTGAAAGGTAACTGACTTTCTCACTGTTCTGCAAGCAACATATTAATGATCGACATTATCCAACTTTTTAGTGTACTCATAAATCGCATAGCACACCAAAAAAATGAAAGACTGGTAAAGTATCTAAAATCACCGCTCACGTGTACCTGTTCCATTGATTTTTTCTAAAAGTCCATAAAATTGTACCAGTAGTGAAATCTCAGCACGCCAAGGGTGCTGAGATTTTCTAAAAAAATTATGTGTACTTTCACCCACCCATAGATACACAAAAAATACCTCTGGTTAGCAAACATGTATCAAATCTGACTCTAATATACATTTAACACCTTAACTGTATTGGATATGAGACTTGATTCCTCCTAACCCCATCATGGCAGTCCATAAGGACTCCCATAGTTCCTATAAGTATGAAATGAAAATCAGTATCAAAAATTAAAAAAAATAATATGTGTCAATCATATTTCAGCCAATCAGAATTTAGTATTTCATGATACCGTGTTCAATTTCCAAACTGAGCAGGGTGGCAAGAAATACGTAGTTCAGATTGTCTGAAATATGATTGACACAAATTTCAGTCAATCAGAATCCACACAAAAAACAGTGAGCCAAAAGCCATTGGTGGGTGAGGGAACTCCTCCTATGAGGAGCTAGACTGAAGAAGGGAAAGGATTCTTCAATCAACATGGATAGCCCATGTACCCATGGTAGAAGAATGAGGATCAGGGTATTGTTGATCATCACTTGAGGTTTCACAGTATATCCTCCCAGGTGTAGTTATTTTTTAATTTTTAGTAGGTAATTTTTATTTTTGGCACATGAAGACCCATAGTATAGGGTTAAGTGCCACGGGGGTCCAATAAGGACTTCAGTGGTGCGGTTCATTTTTGCCACTGCGGTCTGAAGAGGACCCTGTGTTAAGGTTGTTAACTTTAGGTGCAATGGGGTCCATAATATTGGGTTAACAATAAGTGCCACTGGGGTCCATTAAGGATCTCCAGGGTGGGAGTAAATTTTTAGATGATACGGCGGTCTGAAGAGGACCCCGTGGTAAGGAGGTGCCTTGTGGGTCCCTGGGGTCATAGGAGATAGAGAGTGGGAAGGGGGGATATAATCAAATCCTCCAACTCATAGCACTTAGGAAGGGGAAATCCCCAGGAATCCATCAACTCACAGCGAGTGGGAAGGTGGAATGCTTGGGGATCATGGCTCATAGAGGTGGGAAAGAGGAATCCCGGGAATTCCTGGGCTCATAAGAAATAGCGGGTTATAGGGAGAAGGGTCATAAAAACCCTGCATTCATTTTTTTTTTTTTGTATTATTTAACTTCATCCCTGCCATGGGAAGGGGTTTATATGGATATATAGGGAAAAGGGAGGATGTTAGAGCTAGTGTAGTGTGTTCACGTAGTGAGTACCATTCTCCCACATTTCTATGGAGTGTATTGAGCTAAGCTTCCTACTGTGAGCACTAAGCAGGCTTTGAGCACATATAAGGGCTGGAGAACAAAGAAAAACCGTCCTTGATGGTGCCTGTCAAATAGTTTCAGGGGAGTAGACATATGATGGCTCCCTGGCTAACAGAAAAAACTCCCACAGTTATGAGGAAGCCTTTTCTTGCATCTATGTGCTTGCTGCTATGTGCCTGATGTCCCCTAATTACAGGTATTAGACTGTAGTGGTTAATAAACAATTTTTGTAATTAAAGTCATCTCGATAAGACAAGTTGGGCAACTTCAGCTAAACAGTGCAATATTACAGGACCCAATATAGTGTCATAAGACTATCATTTATCTATCAACATTGTCCTATTTACACTTCCTGATCAATACAGAATTGTCTAGTATTCATACTTACACCTGCTGAGTATTGTGCAGGATATGGAGGAATTTGTTCCCAAGTGATCTTAAGCGCCCACAAGGCTTTGAAATTCACAGGGGAGTTAAAATAAGATGATATTTCACTTTCAAGCTTCCCTTTGAAATCTGTGTCCAGAGCAGATGAGCTTTGGAAGTTATAAGTCTGAAATTAAACAAAACATGTAATAAAGTCTTGATTCATTCAGAGCATATAGAAAAGACAGTATCCTTTATAATCAAATGGAAATACGTTTTCAGGAATCATGTTTACCTTTGTTATTCACCTGTGCAGAGCAGAGAAATATAGAAATACAAAACTGTGTTTAGCTCTCCAGGACCGACAATACCTAACCCTGAATGTAACTATTCTTGAAATTAAAAGGTGATAGATCTACTTATGTTAGTGATCAAACAGGTGAGATTCAGTTAAAATCAATACAGATGGTATATTGTTTTATTGACACTTATGTAAAATTCCATTGGCTTATAAGACATGGAGAGCTAATGGTTTGGAGGGATTTCTGTCCATTTAAAACATTCTTGTCTTGCAAGGATTCTCAGAACCTAAATTTGTCATATGTTTGAATGGATTCTGAAGTCACTATATATGGTCTAACAAAATGATATACAGATTACAAATTGAGCGTTTTTTTCTCACCTGATAATAGACATTTCCATATCCTTGTGACAAATCCGCATCTGCCCAGAAAACTGCAATTATTGCAGGTGTGTAAGGGTCATAACTGTAGAATTGACTGTAGGGATAACTGTATGTGTACATAATATCATAAGAATTCCTTGGAAAAATAATAATCCCATTGTCTGTGAACTGCAAAAACACAGAAGTTTAAATTTACAACTTTAACAAGATAGACACAGTCCAGTATTTTGACATTATTCTATTACTATAATAACCATAACAACAGTAGACTTTTTGGTTGGATTTGATTGCATTTTTGAGCAATTTCTCTGAGATTAGACATCGTTCCATATTTTCTCTCATGAATTTAAAAATAATAGGTTTTAAAAATGACTTAGATTATAGTCACATATTTTTATCTCAATATACTGCATTGTATGCACTCTAAAAGACATACAGAGGTACCGTAAGAGTTTCAAGGTTCTGGGAACTGTAAAGGTTGGGTGAAATGAATTACCTTTTACTAAAATCTAAAACTGTGATATTTCAGTATTAACCTGCTATGTGACCTTATGCAAACTTTTCAAAAATTCATGGTGTTGTTGCCTTTATCTAAAAAATTACTTACATATAAATTATTGTAAAACCTAGAGCCAAATGGAAAGCCGGTAGGAACATTGATCATGGGAGAGGTGAAGTCCTTCATGCGCTGGGTTATTCTAATGTCACTTTTATAGGGAAACAGGCGGTCCTCTGGAATAGCAATGGTGAGATATTAAAAATAATTTCCTTAGTCCGACATTTTCTTTGTTTTGAAAGCAATCAAACATAGACTATACAGATCAGACTATAATTACAGATAATATATATTTGCAGTTCTATCTTGTGATCAAAGTAAAAATTACAATTTAAAACGAAGAAGAAACAAAATGCTTTGGTGTCACTTGATTATAATGGTAATTACCATCAATATTGTGTCATTCAAATGTTGTTCCTACTGCATTTCATATTAACCACTGAAGAGGTATATGAAGATAACTAAGTGCTGATAAATTGTTTATAGTATGCTTATTTTGAAGAGCTGGATTTGATAATCTGCATAATGTTTTAAGATGATAAAACAATTCAATTATGTTTTAATGGGGTAGACATTGTATTTTTCTATACTGATTTGTCCCATTGGAAGCACATTGGATGTACATATACAGCCTTATTAAAATGCAATTCGGCAAATTGAAAAGGGCTCTATATAAGCACATAGCATATTTTTTATACAGAAGTTTTTAGTTAGTGAACTTCTATCCAAAAGCAAGATCTTCACTAACTAAAAACTTCTGTAAACAATATATGCTCTGTGCTTAAATAGAGCCCTTTTAAATTTGCCAATCGCAATTTAATAAGGCTGATAATCTCTATATAGTTGAAATGACTGGCACAATGATGTTAAACATACAATATAGGATAACCTGGATAAACAAAAGAGTTCAGTAGGATGATTCTTCCAGGTAGCAAATTTGGAGATATAAAAAAACAAATGCCACCCACAATAAAAGAATAATAACATGCAAAAATTAATACATTAAGTGATGCATTTTAAAAAAAAAAAATTTTTACAAAATGTTTTTGTTGTTAAGCTAATTTTTCAAGACTGTAGATATAGCACAACTCAAATGAAGATTTACCTTTGCAGGTAAAGCCATCTCCCTTATATCCAGACGGGCAGGTACAGTTATATGATCCTTCAGTGTTTTTGCAAGAGGCTTTAGCATCACACTTGTTGAGACCGTTCTGACATTCATCCACATCTATAAATTAGAGTGTTGTGTTAAAAATGGAAAACATATTTTACTTAATTGCAATAGAAGCCATTCGTTGTGCAAGTATTACAGATCCCAAATATATGGCCGTGTACTTATAAATTAACCTTCAGAGTATTATGCTAGGTGCCTTGACAAGGAATTAAACCGTATAATGTGAACAACATTTTACCTGTTTGACACGTCCCCCCATTCCAATTCTCTGGGCAACGGCATAAGAAATAATTTACTTGATCGATGCAGAATCCACCATTTTTGCAGGGTGAGCTGTTGCATTCATTAATATCTGTAATGATAATTTATCAAACATCATTTTGCTGTTTTATATAAAATGACTATAACATGTTGCCTAAATATGACATGATTCTCAATTAATTGAGATAAAACACCACCTACAGGTAAATGTAAGCAGAAGCCAAAAAAAGCATGCATCAGCGTGTTGCTTCAGTCACATTTTTAAGCAGAATTATAAATAAGCATCTCTCTAAACACTGTAGAACATATAAAAATAAAAAGAAGATGCAGAAACATGTATCATCAATTAAGTCAATATGTTTTTGGATTAACACTGTATTATATTTTTGGGTAAGTAAAGTGTAGACTAAGAGTTAAAAAAAAGAATATAACTGACATATATATTTACTTGCAGATTATTAAATTATCACTTACTTATCTCACAGTATTTGCCAGTATAGCCCGGTTTACAGGAGCATGTGAAATCATTGACCGCATCATTGCAAGTGGCACCATTTCTACAGGGACTGCTTAGGCATTCATTAATTTCTGTGGAAATAAAATAAAAAGTAATGGGTTAACAATGAGGAAACAGATAAAATCAGTATATAATACTGTGTAAAATTACTACATGAAGGTATATAATGATAGATATTCTACATATCTATCCCGTAACTTGGAAGCTGCTGAGAAGCCCCCAAAAGATGCAAATTGAATAGAAAATTGTCTACCAACCTCAATTATGTGCTCCGTGCCGCCTCCTGAGACAGGGAGCCCATAAGTGAGGTTGAAAGCTAATTTGTAATTCAATTGGCGTCTTTTGGCGGCCTCCCAACGGCTGCTGAGTTACGGCCTTGAAAAAGAATGGTTGCGTTAAACCCGTAAAAAAAAATTCAAGCCCACACGGCTTGGAGCAATACCGATTTCAGCTTCGAGTCTTGCGGGCTTGAAAAAAAATGACAGGTTCAAACGCCGCCAAGGCCGCAAATGAGAGAGGAGAGGGGGAAGGTGTGAAAGAGAAACAGGGGATAGAGGGGGAAGAGACAAAGGGGAGGGAGAGGGGGCAAAGAGAGACAGGAGAAGTGGGAAAAGAGAAAAAGGTGAGGGGGGAAGAGATACAGGGGAGGGAGAGAGGGGAAAGAGACCCTGGGGAGAGAGTGGGGGTAAAGAGACACAATGGAGGGAGAGAGCGGGGGAGAGACACAGGGGAGGGGGTAAAGAGACACAGTGTGGGGAGAGGTGCTCATTGCGAGGCACGCAAGTTATGGGTTTGCCGAAGCCTGCATTGAGCGGCGCTCATTAGCCAATGGCGCTCATCGTGAGGCCCATAAAATAGAGGGGGGAGAGGCTCATCGCGAGGCCTGCAAATTATAGGGCGGGGGGGTGGAGCCTTGCATTGTGTGGCAAAACAGCATTATGTATAATTTTAATTTCAATCACTTTTAAATACAAGTTAAAACAGTGAAAAAAAGAATAATCACGTCAAGCATAAAAGATGTTGGTGTAGAAAATACAAAAAAAATAAATAAAAGCAAAAAAAATATGAATAATTTTAAATAAGATTTTTTTTTTTTCTCAGGATCAGATAAAGCATTAACAATTTAGGCACATATGTAAAAAGTGAATTACCTTTTTAAAAGTACACACTTAATACAGATTTAGAGTTTTTTCTCCAGATTATTCTTTACAGTGTAACGTGTAAAGTGGAAATGTTGTCTTCCTACCTGATGTACAGTTCACACCAGTATATCCTGCTGGACATGAGCAAATATAACTTCCCCGGGTGTTTTTGCATTCCCCTCTGCTGCATGGCTTGAATGTACATTCGTTAACATCTGAAAAGGAAACAGAGTATATTGTTATCTTCACAATGGTGTCTTTCTGTCTAGGCATATGAGGACTAGGTCTGTGTCAGCACTTTTTCAAGGATAGCACACTGCCTCAGCTTGCTAATACAGTTCTATTAAAAAGCGTGCCTGCATGCGAAGAAATGTCTTTGGACATCTATTTCAGCCAATCAGAATGTTCCAAAGCCAAATTTAAATTGCAGCAAGCATGGCAAAGTCATTAGCGGAGGTGAAGCTCCTCCTAGGAGGAGCTCTGTTATGTTAGTTAATTTTTTCGAGCAGTTGTTTATTTTTTTGGAGGGTCCATTCCTGGCCCACAAGATGAGGACATGTGCTTCCATCAAGAAAAAAGAGTACCGGACCCTCTTTGATCAACATGGATAGCCCATCTAGTCTAGTGATGACTAGGGTGTCATTAATCATCACTGGATCATCATTTGGGGTAGATCATTTGATGGACCCCCTCAGCATAGGATTAATTTTAGGCGCCAGGGGTGGTCCTGATCGATACCCCAGTGCACAGGAATTCATGTTAGGTGCCACGGAGGTGCTTTAAAGACCCTTGCAGGTTTTACATTTTAGGTGCCGGGGGTTTGGTTTGGATATAGGGCCCTGTCTCTTTTAAAACCCTTTGAGAGTGCTCTAATTTTTTCTTCTTTTTTTCCCCTTCACGGATCTGTCCTATTTTGTGCAGGCTCAGTAAAGTCTGATTAGCATAGGATTTTGCGGAAAGAGTCACTAGTAATATAGGGGCAGTGCAAAAATCAATGGTAACCTTTGCCCTATTTTGCAACATTGGCTTGCTGCAGTCAATCGTAGCAGTTCTCTCGCAAGTTTTCCTGGATGGGTGATTAACATAGCCAGATAGATTTACTTTGGCCTAAAAAATTATATAAACTGCGATACTTGGGATTTACATATGGCCCTATTTTAGCAGATTACAAACAAAAGATGAAAGATAATAATCTACATCATTACAGTTAGTGAGAGAGATGTCTTTCATGGTCAATATGTAGGGTTAGACCATGGAAAACAACTTAATTATTGAAACACAAAATAGCAATATAATTAGAATAATGATTATTGTGACTATAAAAAGAGCATAAAAGGGATTTCTAAAACAAAAACAAATACAACATGAAAACGCACTAATAGTGGTTCTGAAGAGTATAAAATATAAATAGCAGGTCAAATCATAAGCATAGACACTTGAATTTGTTTGGTTAGGGAACTTGAGGAAATAATAGATATGTTCCTTAGTATAATTTTAGTATATTTAAAAAAAAAGTTTTATTGACATTCCAAGAGGCAAATGTCTGTCAGACTCATCATGGTGGAAATAGGAACATAAAATATTAGCATATCACACTGACACGGCACAAATTCAGAGGTAATTTAATGAATGCAGTTTATGGTACACATCAAACAGCCCTATTAAATTCGAAGCCCGTGGCGGCATCAAGAAGCTTGCAAGGGCTGCGGGCTTGAAATTTGGCAGAGTTACAGAGCTATTAAATTAGAATATGCTGCGAGTTACAGGCTTGAGACGCAAACCTGTAAACCATTTGTTGAACGTTGAATGCGAGTGATCAATTAGTCACTTAGATGGAGCCAATGGCAAATGAGATTGTCATAATTACGTCACTGAAAAATGAAGGTGGGATTTCAAAGTCCAACGGGATTCAATTACGAGTTACGATCGGACCCACATTCCAGAAATAATGCAATATTGATAAAGCTGTAAATATGATATTCTATTACATGCAAGTTCCATTATATGTATTAACACATTGATTGCCGGGATTGATATAACACAGAAAATAAACATGAAATAAATTATTTTTTTGGGGCCAATTTGCGAGCTTGAGAATGTTGTGATATTAATTCTAAGACCTAACATCACTTTCCCTGTTAATAACAGTACAGCAGTGTGTGTATATGTGCATTTAAGGTGCTACGGATAGGACTTTACCCCCCATTGCGGGTCCTCTCTAGCACTTGTTGGCTTCTTGGCTCCATTAGCGTGTTACATGGTTGAAGGCAAGTGAAATCGCTGCAATTTAATAGCTAAATAGGAAACGTAGCGGTTACAGGTTTGAGAGAACAAAGGATTTGTCGCTGCGAAGTTCCACATTCCACGTCCAGTAGGCTTTTTTCGCTCTAAACCCACACATCGTCAGCGGCTTTCTTTACGGGCCAATTTTATAGCCTAAGTCTTACTGGCTACATTACGAGCTACGGTTTTACACGTTAGGGGAATTTAATTGGGGCTGTTAATATGCATAAAATCACACTGCTTAATTTCTGAGTCATTAAATGTAGCAAAAACAGTCACCTAATACCTATGTGTAATAGTGTAGATAACAAATGTATAAACAGCACAAGCTTTTTTTAAACAAGTTATACTAATCTAGACTAAATAGATGTACTAAAATGCACATTTTCCATATTGCCAGTTATTGGGAATGCCTCACCCAACTGCAATTTTACCTTCAGAACAAGTTGGTCCAGTCCAGCCAGGTCCACATAGACATGTGTAGGAGCCCAGAGTGTTCATGCAAGTGCTCTGGCTGCTGCACAGGCTATTCCTTGTGCATTCATTTATATCTATAAAGATAAAACAGACAGATCCTCAAGTCATCTAATTGCAGAAATGAATTTACAGGATACAGAACAAAAGCATCGGGTTATACAGTGTTAGTTATTATAGTCTCAAATAGGAATTCATAACAAAAAAAAAAAACATTTCATACACAACTACAAAGTACGCACAATATTGGCCAATGTTACCTTTATCACAAGTAGTTCCCTCCCATCCAGTGTCACAGGTGCATGTAAAGCGGTACAGATCACTATTGCATGTTCCGTGAATACAAGGAGATCCTTTGCAGTAATCAATTTCTGCAAGTTGAGATAAAACAGAAATTTCAATATTAAAGCAACACCGATCTTCAAAATTAAATATAAATAGCATTAGTGAACATTATCCTCTTACTCTTGCAAGCCTCTGTATTTTGATCAATCTCATATCCATCTTTACAAGAACAGGAGTATCCACCAATGGTGTTAGAGCAAAGTTGCTGGCAACTACCTAGACTCAGTTGGCATTCGTTGATATCTGAAAAATAGATGTGTTGTTTATGAGAAAGTCATTTCTGGGGAAATTTCCAGTGAACAAAAAGATTTTTAGTAAGTAGCGTATTGGTCCAAATACAAGCCCACCTTTTTTCCGATTTTTGAGTTTGCGAGTTACGGGTGCGGCTTATATTCGCGACCGTAAAAAACAATCATTGGTGATGTGCGAGCTTGCGAGTTACGTGTGCGGCTTCTATTCACGAACGTAAAATTACTGCCGATTTGCGCGAGTTAAGGGTGCCGATTTGCGTGCTTGTGACTGCAGTATTGTAGCAATTGAATAGCGATTTACGGTTTTAGTGATTCTAACATCCTGTAAGGCCTGTAACCTGCAAAAAAAGTTACAGTACTAATTAGAAAGCCTGTTTCTTGCAATGGCTGATCACTTGGAAAAAATGTCTTTTTCTCTCCAATTTTAAGGATGTGGCTTATATGTAGGTACTATCTTTTTTCTATTTTTTCCCCTTGAAATTTACAGGTGCGGCTTATATGCGGGTGCGGCTTATATTTGGACCAATGCGGTAATAATGGAGAAGAGAGTAGCGACAATTTGAATTATATGTACTTCCATCTAAGTCCACCTTCTTTAAAGAGATGCTGTAGTCAAAGTTTTATGATCGTATTTTAGTAAAACATAATTTAATCATTATGAAAGGTTTTCATTGCATGCTAATGAGTGTTCAAGGGATTCCAATATGTCATCTTAATCCTGGTAAGAAATGATTTCCAAACAAAGCCAGGCTTACTGCAGCTCATGTTCAGGTACCTAGTGTAGTTATACTGAATAGTGTGTGCATTAAAAACAAAATGACTACATTCAGTGACATTGGTTTGAAAGTATTTTATTTATATATTCATATTTGTAAATCTAAAGTGTGTTACAGAATTCAAAAATATTGGTTTGATATATAAAGGGTAAAAATGTAGCTGAACAACATAAGGTTTGGATTTGTTCCTGAAATAAGGCAATGGGCCCGAAGCAAAATCAGGGTTGGAAAGGCAATATGTCAGGGGGGGAGATCAGGAAATGTAGTGTGAGTAAATCTAGGTTGTATCAGGGATAGAAAGTGAGATGAAGTGATTCCTTAAGGAGGGGCAACATATGTTTAGGCATTGTAAGCATTTTGTATATGTTGGAGTGAAATGAGCTAGATAACCAGTGAGAAGTGAGTTGAGTTATCCAAGCACTGGAAGATAAGAGATTAGTTGTTTTCATAGATGTGTTATATTGCTGATACTGCAGAGGGCGAAGAGTAAGGGTCCTAGGAAGATCTCTAGGGGACACCAATGGAGACAGGGGAAAGGAGTGAAGTTGAGCATTTGAAGGCTGCTGCTGCTTTGCATTCATTTTGATAGGACTAGAACAGGCCAGTGGTGTGCAGGCAATACCAATGTTGGGAAGGGTGGAAATAAAGATTAGATGATCCATGGTGTCAAAGGCAGCAGAAAAATGAAAGAGGGTGAGGATGGAGGCGAGACCAGCATGAAATCAGCCAAGTGGTTCTGCACAAGAGAGGAGTGCAATCTTAGTGGAATAGAAAGAAGGCAGACTGAAGTTATAAAGAGAGACAGTATGAGAGAACGAAGGATATCAGATGTGGTCATTTGGATGCAGGGTCTGGGTTTGAAGGGGCAATAGTTAGTTTAACTCTGGAAAACAAAGCTCTGATTTTGGATATTGAGGTAGAGATGAAGATAAAAAAACTGATGTAGGAAGTATAAGAGAAGGCAAGTGATACGTGTTGCTTCGGTGTGCTGGGAGGAGTGAAGAGTTTGTTGACAAAAGATTGTTAGAGATTTTATTGTTGAACTGAAAAGAGAGGTCTTAAAACAGTAATCATTGAATTGGTAAGAGTGCTGTAGAAGATGATTTTGCTTAGAAAGAAGATGTCAAATATGTAAAGCAAGGGAGATTTTGAGGGTTTGGAGGCAATGTTGCGTTGTTGCTTTTAGAGAAGTAATTAAGTCCATGACTAGGAACCACTTGGTGAAGGTAAAGTCATTCATCTTTGAGGTTGGGAGTAAGTCATGGTTTTTATGAAGGGCTAAATGGACAAAGCGGTGCAAGGGTGACAAGGGAGCAAAGCAGTGCTAATGACAGGGGAAGGGTGGAGCAGCTGGATGTTGTTGGAAGGTGGGAGGATGCAAGGGATTATGGCATGGATATTAAGAGTACAAAGACTACAACCAGAGACTTGGGAAGCAAGAGGAGGTGTTCTGATAGGTGGAAGAGAGACGGAAGAAAGATGTGAGTCACAATGAGTTGTTGCTTCTATATATGTGTGTATATTCTATATGGAATGGAATAGAGGTCACTACATATAACAAAAATACTGGTGAAAGGGAATGTACCAGTCAAACTATAGTGCTTAATAAAGAAATCAGTTACTACCTCTACTGACTGCAATTCATACTAACAAAAAGTGATAATTTAAAAATTTGCTATTATAAATAAAAGACTGAAAATGTGTGACAAGTGTCCCTTTATTTAAAGACCTACACATCCCAAACTCAAGCAGCAAACATATACAGCCTTATTAAATTGCGATTTGGCCAATTGAATAGGGCTCTATATAAGCTTAGAGCATATTGTTTTACAGAAGTGTATAGTTAGTGAACTTCTATCCAAAAGCAAGGTCTTCACTAACTAAAAACTTCGGTAAATAAAATATGCTTTGTGCTTATACAGAGCCCTTTTCAATTGGCCGAATCACAATTTAATAAGGCTGTTAGCCTCCATTCTATAACATACCTACAGTAATTGTAACATACCTAAACAGATCACCTCATAAGCATCAGGACTAAAGCCAGTGTTGCAGTTACACCGTGGTGTTAAGGAGCCAGGCTTAATATAACAGTAACCATTGACGCAGGGCAGGTCGCAGATCACTGGAGCTATGAGAAGAAGACATTAACATATTAACATATTAATATTAAAGGGCAATAGAACATGACATATGACATATTTTATTTATTATGTGTAAAAAAAGCTTTAAATGAGTGAAAGTGTTGTCCTCCCACACCAAGCATCCAGCCCACTAAAAATGTTTAGCAGCTGAAAAGCTTATTCTAATTTCCCTGTTATACATTTTAAAAGCAAATTTTTAATATATGAATATGAATTAATTTTGAAAACAATATATATGCCTATAAGCACTTTTGAGTTGAGGGAAACCCCTGAAAACGCATACTTTCAGTTGTTCTTCTGTTTCAAATGTACAAACATAATTCTGCCTGGCAAATAAGGATTTTTAGCAATATTTCCAAAAACAATATAAAAAAAGTGTTTTTATGAAACTCTAGTAGTCACATTTGTTATCCTTACATATGCAGCATTTGAGAAGTATTGTTTCAACGTTTTACATTCTCACAATGTTATTTTAAAAAATAGCATTGGTCACAATAATCTCAGGTTCTACTTAGCTGGACTTAATTCAATTAAGTTGTACATTGTAAACAATTTATTTTGTATTCAAAATATGACAAATGGTAGTCCTGTGTGCAGTTAAAAAAACATATTTTATAGTGAATTTCTGTATACACACAGGGTTCAAGTCACATAATAAAGTATGACAATTTACCTAGTGTTTCCTATAACACACAACTCTAAATATGAGTTGATACAGTTGTCTGTTTAAAACATTTGTCTTCCCATCAAACATACTTCAAAAGATAACAGAAAGTGTATCTTAATAGTCAATTCTTTTGAAGATCTATATGTTTTGAAGTGCTATAAGATGTCTCTGTTCTCTAGCCATAAATAAATATCATATACATACTTCTTGTGGTTGCAGTTGAAGAGTTTGTCCATGTGACTGTAGAAGTTGCAGAACTGAGGGTTGTTGAAACACTTGTGTATCCATTATCTATAGAACTCATTGTCCCAACAGATGAAGTTGTGTATCTTGCTACTGTAGTATTCACAGGTCCTAATGGTGTCATCATGGTTGAAAATTTAGTTGTTGTAATGTTCACCGGTTGCAACGTTGATGTTATCAAATTAATTGTACTGGTGCTTTTTGTGGTTGTAAGGGTTATAGGTGTTGTTGTCCTCATAGGTGTTGATTGTGCCGTACTGCTGTGAGGTTGTAGAAGTGTTGTAGCTGCCTTGGTTGTGGGGTCCTCTTTTGTGGTTGTAGTGGTGACATTTTTCAAAGAGGTTGATTTTATGAGCATGTTCGGTGTGGTATTAGAGCTGGTCGATTCTTGAAGTGTTGTCATGATTGATTTTGTACTGTTTTCCAGTATAGTTGAAGTGCTAACAGAATCTGCAGGTACTGATAGGCTTGATTTTTGTGTGGTTGCACCAGTTGTTTTTATCATTATTGGTGTGATTGTATCAGTTTCCTGTGTGACAGGTCTGAGAGGAGTTGTAAAGTCTGTTGTTGGCACTAGGGTGGTAAAAATAGTGGTGGACTCTGTAGCTGCTGTGCCACTTTCTGTGATAGCATCTGACTTTGTATTTGAACTACTCCCAGTTGTGATAAATTCTGGTTTAGTTCCATGCTCAGTTGTGATACTGATGAAACTGGTCTCAGTAGTTGAGCTTTGATGCATTGTTCCAGATTCTACTGTGGTACTCTCACTTCTGAAGGTCACTTCAGCTGTAGGTTTTTTTGTTACTCTGGTGTTCACCTCAGTTACAGTAGTTGCATCAGTTGGTGTTAATTCTGCACTTATGCTAGAGTTGCTTTCAGTAGTTGAGTTTTGGTCCCTTGTGCTAGACTCTGTTGTGCTCTCAATTGTAGAGCTTACTTTATCGGTGCTAGGTTCTTGGGTTACTTTAGTTACACCCACAGTTAAGGTACTTGCACCAGTGGAGATTAATTCTTGGCTTATGTTGGTGCTGCTCTCAGCCGTTGAGCTTTGCCCAACTGTAATAGATTCTAGTGGTGTGCTCTTAGTTTTTGTGCTCATATAGATTGTTCTAGTTTCCTCTGTTACCCTGGTTGTCCACTCAGATGTTTGAGCATCAGTTGATATTTGTTCTGGATGTTGGCTGATGCTGCTCTCAGTAGTACTAGATTTGATTACTGTGCTCTCAATTGTGGAGATAAAGGCAGCTGTACTAGATTCTTGTGTTGATTTATTATTTATATCAGTTGAGGTTGGTTCTGGATTTCTGCTGCTCCTGCTCTCAGTTGTTGAATTTGTGTTACTTGAACTAGATGCTAATGTTGCTCTCTCAGTTGTTATGCTCACTTCAGCTGTACTGTTTTCTTTTGTTAATGCCGTGCTCCCCTCAGTTAATATACTTGCTGGTGTTAGTATTGTACTTAAGCCAATTTCAGTAGTTGAGCTTTGGTCCATTGTACTAGACTCCAGTGGTGTCCTCTCAGTAGTGGAGCTCACTTCAGCTTTACTAGACTCTTGTGTTACTCTGGAGCTCTGCTCAGTTGTTCTGCTTGCATCAGTTGAAGTTAGGTCTTTACTTGAGTTGCTCTCAGTAGTTGTTCTTTGTTCAGTTGTTCTAGAAACTAAGGCTTGGCTTTCAGTTGAGGAGCTCACTTCCGCTGTACTAGATTCTTGTGTTACACTGGTGATATCCTTGGTTAAGGTTCTTGCATATATTGAAGTTAGCTCTGTATTTTTGCTGGGACTGGTCTCAGTAGTGGAGGTTTGCACAGTCACAGGGCTCTTGGATATGGCACTCACTTCATGTGTAGATTCTTGTTTTACACTAGTGATGCTCTCAGTTATTATGCTTATATCAGTGGAAGTTAGTTCTGTAGCTATGCTTGAAATATTCTCAGTGGTTGGGCTTCGGCCACTTGTATTGGATTCTACCACAGTGCTCTCAGATCTGGAGCTCACTTCAGCTGTACTGGGTCCTTGCGGTATACTGGTGATATACTGAGTTAAGGTACTTGCATCTCTTGAAGTTAGTGCTGTACTTATGCTGGCCGTACTTTCAGTAGTACTAGATTCAAGTGTTGGACTCTCAGTTGTGGATCTCACATATACTGTACTAGTCTCTTGGGTTACTGTGTTGACATCCTCATTTAAAGTACTTGCAATAGTGGAAGATAGCGCCAAACTTATGCTGGGGCTGTTTTCAATAGTTGAGCTTTGTGAGTGTGTGCTAGATTCCAGTGTTGAACTCTCAGTTGTAGATCTCACATAAACTGTACTAGGCTCTTGTGTTACTGTGGTGAAATCCTCATTTAAGGTACTTGCAATAGTGGAAGTTTGTACTAGACTTATACTGGAGCTGCTTTCAGAAGTTGAGCTATGCTTAATTGTACTAGATTCTAATGTAAGGTTCTCAATAGTAGAGCTCATTTTAGTTGTACTAGGTTCATGTGCTACACTAGAGCTTACATCAGTTGAAGTAAGCTCTGGATTTATGCTGGAATTTATTTCAGTAGTTGAGATTGTGTCACTTGTGCTAGGTTCTAATGCTGGGCTCTCAGTTGTGGATCTCACTTCAACTGTACTAGGTTCTAGTGTTACAATGCTGCTCTCCTCAGTTAAGATTATCCTGGATGTTAGCTCTGGACTTATACTAGAGCGACTGTCAGGAGATGAAATTGTGTCACTTGTTCGAATTTCTTGTGTTGAGCTTTCTATTGTGGGGCTCTCTGAAGCTGGGCTAGTTTCTTGTGTTACACTTGTAATAGTCTCAGTTAAGGTTCTTGCATCTGGTGAAGTTAGTAGCGTACTTGTGCTGAGGCTGCTTTCAGTAGTTGAGCTTTGTCCATGTGTACTAGATTCCAGTGTTGGACTCTCAGTTGTAGATCTCACATAAACGGTACTAGGCTCTTGTGTTACTGTGGTGAAATCCCCATTTAAGGTACTTGCAATAGTGGATGTTTGTACTAGACTTATACTGGAGCTGCTTTCAGAAGTTGAGCTATGCGCAATTGTACTAGATTCTAATGTAAGGTTCTCAATTGTAGAGCCCATTTCAGTTGTACTAGGTTCATGTGTTACACTAGAGCTTACATCAGTTGAAGTAAGATCTGGATTTATTGTGGAACTGATCTCAGTAGTTGAGATTGTGTCACTTGTGCTAGGTTCTAATGCTGGACTCTCAGTTGTGGATCTCACTTCAACTGTACTAGGTTCTAGTGTTACAATGCTGCTCTCCTCAGTTAAGATTATACTGGATGTTAGCTCTGGGCTTAAACTAGAGTGACTGTCAGGAGATGAAATTGTGTCACTTGTTCTAATTTCTTGTGTTGAGCTTTCTATTGTGGGGCTCTCTGAAGCTGGGCTGGTTTCTTGTGTTACACTTGTGATAGTCTCAGTTAAGGTTCTTGCATCTGCTGAAGTTAGTACTGTACTTATGCTGGGGCTGCTTTCCATAGTTGAGCTTTGTGCGAGTGTACTAGATTCCAGTGTTGGACTCTCAGTTGTAGATCTCACATAAACTGTACTAGGCTCTTGTGTTACTGTGGTGAAATCCTCATTTAAGGTACTTGCAATAGTAGAAGTTTGTACTAGACTTATACTGGAGCTGCTTTCAGAAGTTGAGCTATGCTCAATTGTACTAGATTCTACTGTAAGGTTCTCAATTGTAGAGCCCATTTCAGTTGTACTAGGGTTATGTGGTACACTAGCGCTTACATCAGTTGAAGTAAGATCTGGATTTATTGTGGAAATGATCTCAGTAGTTGAGATTGTGTCACTTGTGCTAGGTTCTAGTGCTGGGCTCTCAGTTGTGGATCTCACTTCAACTGTACTAAGCTCTAGTGTTACACTGCTGCTCTCCTCAGTTAAGATTATACTGGATGTTAGCTCTGGGCTTAAACTAGAGTGACTGTCAGGAGATGAGATTGTGTCACTTGTTCTAATTTCTAGTGTCAAGCTTTCCATTGTGGGGCTCTCTGAAGCTGGGCTGGTTTCTTGTGTTACACTTGTGATATTCTCAGTTAAGGTTGTTGCATCTGCTGAAGTTAGTACTGTACTTATGCTGGGGCTGCTTTCAGTAGTTGAGCTTTGTGCGTGTGTACTAGATTCCAGTGTTGGACTCTCAGTTGTAGATCTCACATAAACTGTACTAGGCTCTTGTGTTACTGTGGTGAAATCCTCATTTAAGGTACTTGCAATAGTGGAAGTTTGTACTAGACTTATACTGGAGCTGCTTTCAGAAGTTGAGCTATGCTCAATTGTACTAGATTCTAATGTAAGGTTCTCAATAGTAGAGCTCATTTCAGTTGTACTAGGTTCATGTGTTACACTAGCGCTTACATCAGTTGAAGTAAGATCTGGATTTATTGTGGAAATGATCTCAGTAGTTGAGATTGTGTCACTTGTGCTAGGTTCTAATGCTGGGCTCTCAGTTGTGGATCTTACTTCAACTGTACTAGGTTCTAGTGTTACACTGCTGCTCTCCTCAGTTAAGATTATCCTGGATGTTACCTCTGGGCTTAAACTAGAGTGACTGTCAGGAGATGAAATTGTGTCACTTGTTCTAATTTCTTGTGTTGAGCTTTCTATTGTGGGTCTCTCTGAAGCTGGGATGGTTTCTTGTGTTACACTTGTGATAGTCTCAGTTAAGGTTCTTGCATCTGCTGAAGTTAGTAGTGTACTTATGCTGGGGCTGCTTTCCATAGTTGAGCTTTGTGCTTGTGTACTGGATTCCAGTGTTGGACTCTCAGTTGTAGATCTCACATAAACTGTACTAGGCTCATGTGTTACTGTGGTGAAATCCTCATTTAAGGTACTTGCAATAGTGGAAGTTTGTACTAGACTTATACTGGAGCTGCTTTCAGAAGTTGAGCTATGCTCAATTGTACTAGATTCTAATGTAAGGTTCTCAATAGTAGAGCTCATTTCAGTTGTACTAGATTCATGTGTTACACTAGAGCTTACATCAGTTGAAGTAAGCTCTGGATTTATTGTGGAAATGATCTCAGTAGTTGAGATTGTGTCACTTGTGCTAGGTTCTAGTGCTGGGCTCTCAGTTGTGGATCTCACTTCAACTGTACTAAGCTCTAGTGTTACACTGCTGCTCTCCTCAGTTAAGATTATCCTGGATGTTAGCTCTGGGCTTAAACTAGAGTGACTGTCAGGAGATGAGATTGTGTCACTTGTTCTAATTTCTACTGTCGAGCTTTCTATTGTGGGGCTCTCTGAAGCTGGGCTGGTTTCTTGTGTTACACTTGTGATAGTCTCAGTTAAGGTTGTTGCATCTGCTGAAGTTAGTAGCGTACTTATGCTCGGGCTGCTTTTAATAGTTGAGCTTTGTGCGTGTGTACTAGATTCCAGTGTTGGACTCTCAGTTGTAGATCTCACATAAACTGTACTAGGCTCTTGTGTTACTGTGGTGAAATCCTCATTTAAGGTACTTGCAATAGTAGAAGTTTGTACTAGACTTATACTGGAGCTGCTTTCAGAAGTTGAGCTATGCTCAATTGTACTAGATTCTAATGTAAGGTTCTCAATTGTAGAGCCCATTTCAGTTGTACTAGGGTTATGTGGTACATTAGCGCTTACATCAGTTGAAGTAAGATCTGGATTTATTGTGGAAATGATCTCAGTAGTTGAGATTGTGTCACTTGTGCTAGGTTCTAGTGCTGGGCTCTCAGTTGTGGATCTCACTTCAACTGTACTAAGCTCTAGTGTTACACTGCTGCTCTCCTCAGTTAAGATTATACTGGATGTTAGCTCTGGGCTTAAACTAGAGTGACTGTCAGGAGATGAAATTGTGTCACTTGTTCTAATTTCTTGTGTTGAGCTTTCTATTGTGGGGCTCTCTGAAGCTGGGCTGGTTTCTTGTGTTACACTTGTGATATTCTCAGTTAAGGTTGTTGCATCTGCTGAAGTTAGTACTGTACTTATGCTGGGGCTGCTTTCAATAGTTGAGCTTTGTGCGTGTGTACTAGATTCCAGTGTTGGACTCTCAGTTGTAGATCTCACATAAACTGTACTAGGCTCTTGTGTTACTGTGGTGAAATCCTCATTTAAGGTACTTGCAATAGTGGACGTTTGTACTAGACTTATACTGGAGCTGCTTTCAGAAGTTGAGCTATGCTCAATTGTACTAGATTCTAATGTAAGGTTCTCAATTGTAGAGCCCATTTCAGTTGTACTAGGTTCATGTGTTACACTAGAGCTTACATCAGTTGAAGTAAGATCTGGATTTATTGTGGAACTGATCTCAGTAGTTGAGATTGTGTCACTTGTGCTAGGTTCGAGTGCTGGGCTCTCAGTTGTGGATCTCACTTCAACTGTACTAGGTTCTATTGTTACACTGCTGCTCTCCTCAGTTAAGATTATCCTGGATGTTAGCTCTGGGCTTATACTAGAGCTGCTCTCAGCAGATGAGACTGTGCTACTTGTTCTAAGTTCTAGTGTTGCGCTTTCCATTGTGGTGCTCTCTGTAGCTGTGTTGATTTCTTGTGTTATACTGGTGATATTCTCAGTTAAGGTTGTTGCATCTGTTAGAGAAACTAAAATACTTATACTAGAACTGCTCTCAGTAGTTGAGTCTTGTTCACTTGGATTAAATTCTGTCACAGTGCTGTCAGATGTGGAGCTCACTACAAGTGTACTAGGTTCTTGTTTAACACTGGTGACATTCTCTGTTAAAGACCTTGCATCTGTTGAAGTGAGTACTATAATATTCCCTGTTACTGAACTTTGGACATATGGACTAGATGTTGACACTATGCTCTCCAATGTGGAGTATACTTCAGTTTCTTGATTTAGACTAGTTATGCTGGAACTGCTTTTAGTAGTTGAGATTTGCTCACTTATACTAGATTCCAGAGTTACACTCTCAGTTGTGGAGATCCCTTCAGCTGTACTAGGTTCTTGTGTAACACTGGTGATCCCCATAGTTAATGTACTTACAGCAATTGAATTTAGTTCTGTAGTTATGCTGGTGATGCTCTCAGTAGTTGAGCTTTGCTCACTTGTATTAGTTTCTGACACTGTGCTCTCAGATATGGAGCTCCCTTCAGCTGTAATAGGTTCTTGTGTTACACTGGTAAAATTCTCAGTTAAGGTACTAAGATCAGTTGAAGTACTAGGCTCTGCTGTTGTGAAGCTGTTTTCCATTATAGATATTTTGTAAGCTGTAGTTGTCTCTTGTGTGGCACTGAAACTGTCATCAGTGGTGGTGTTTCCATAATTTGTGCTATACTCAGATGTGATAGCAGACCTTCCCTCAGCTGTAGAGCTCACCTCAATTGGGGATGCTTCTGTTGACAAGCTCAATGTGCTTTGTTCTTGTCTTGCGCTAGAACTTTCTCCAGCTGAAACACTTGTGTCAGCTGTATGAGATTCTAGGCTTGTGTAAGTGCTGGTCTTAGTTGACGTGCTTTCATCTCTTTCTATTGTTGCAGTTGCTATACTGGAGCTGCTGTCCACTGTGAAATTATCTATGGATGAGCTGGTTATATCAGTAGTATCAGGCGTGGCTGGAACAGAGAAAACATAAAATTATTTACTCATTACTTCCTTATGGTTTTGTAACTTTCATTTATTTATTATCACTCTTTTGCTTTCACAAAGGTTAGTTTGTGTATGCTTAACTATAAGGAGTATTAATTCATAATATAACCATATTAAACTAAAGAGATACTGGAAACGACTTGATTTCTTTGCAGTCACCTAAAGATAATAATTAAAATAGGAATATTCTTGCATATACTGGAGTTCAATGTTTGCAAATGTTTCATGAATTACTTGCCAGTTCGGTTGCCTAACACTGCCTCTTACACTGTCTCATGATTCCACTTTCCTAGCAACTGTTCGCCTGCCTCCCTAATCTTAGGATTTGTCCAGCCAACCATAAGTGAATCAGTATACCTCTGATGGAGGAAGATAGTGGTACTATGGGAACAACATCCCAGGATCCCATAGGCTTCATTGGCTAGTATACCATGTGATTAGGGGTAATTTTTAAGGATTGCTAAGGTTTTTATTTTTTTAAAATTATCTTTAGATTGCTACAAAGAAGAAAACTCAATTTAAGTATATCCTTAAGTCTGCTTATTACTTTTTGTTTGCAGACTTTATTGATGCAAATCTTATACAGGTATACCTCATCATGCAAGCAACCGCTGTACACATTTTCATTGATACAAAAAGCTTAATTTAGTTGTTCTTCCCAACTATGGGCTCTATTCTATTGCCCAATTCGTAAATTTATACAAACTGCTCTTAACATTGCCACAGATTCTATTAGCTACTCGCAATCCGATTATGAGTTACCTGCCCACTATCACTACTGGCCAGCCAAAGGCACAAAATCAGCATTATAACTCAGTTGATTTTAGCACAGCTCAAATAATATGAGCGCTAACTAATTACACTTACACAAAATCTATATTCTATTAGACCCGTAGCTCTAGCTCGCAAATAAAGTTTGATCCGCATCTAAAAAAAGTATAAAGTTTCTGTCAAAAAATATTATGAGTACTAAATAGGACTTTACTTATATTACTTATATAATACTTATTAGAGCTTTAACACCAATTAGACACACAAATCAATTAAAATTAATTGCACAACAGTCTCAAACCCACAAATATACAATTAAAACATTTTTTAAATGTTATTTCTGAGTAATATTGATCCCGGGACTCAAGGGGTTAATACGTATCATGAAACCACATGATGATCTAATGCATTTCATGGATTGCTAGATTGCGAGCCTGATTGTCAAATATTACTTATTGGCACTAATTAATTCTTAGCCGCTGATTGCAGATTACGTGTAAATTATGGGCTTGCTTAAATATTGTCAGATCATATGATCACGCCCACTGAAATCAGACTTAAAAAGGCAGGGTTTACAAGTTTAGCCTTGCAGTCGGAATTTGCCAGCTGGAGCCAACAGAATACATATAAACATTTATTTTTAAAAAAAAGACACCTGCAGCCAAAATTACGGGTCTGTGGCATTTGGAAGCAGCTAATAAAATATGGCTCTATATCTTCCATATTTCTACTCCTTCTCTTAATCCACTTTTCTCTTTCATCCATTTCCCCCCTTTCTCCCTCCCATCTCTCTTCCCTTCCTAAAGTTTTTTTCTTCATCCAATTTCTCTATCTATTCCACATTAACTCTTGCAATGTATTCTGAGAACTGGCCCAGTACTGTTTTTAGATGGATCCTCTTTATTTGAGTTTCCCATGATTAGGGCTGCTTCAGGAAATACTGGTTCCAGACAGGTTTATTTGCTTTCTGTTTCCCTTAACTGTCTAACCGCATACCCTAATCCAATCAAGGAGAAAAACCCTGCCCTTTTCAGAAATATTTCTTGTTTTACTGCCATTCCGACTAATAACAGTTTGGTAAACAACAGTGACTGGCAATTTCTTTTTATACTAATCTGAAGAAAAAAACAATTGCAATATCAACTTAATATCAGTAAATGTAGCATCAGCATGGGCTTCAGAAATTAAATGTATTTTTTATTTAGATATACATAACTAACACGGGTGACATTTCTAATCAGTCTTAACTCCAACTTGAGCATGTTTTAAGCCAAAGTGAAAAAATAATACACTTCTGTGTGCATTTGCTTAATTAAAAACCTGTTTTTAGCTAAAATCCAAAGAAATACAATATTATATCACAAGCTAAGAATTTGGATGAATGTACGCACATGGTTCCACAAAGCATTTTATGCCTTTCTTTAAAGCTTACATATTTGGGTCAGAAATGGCAAATATATGGAGTAGTTTAATTTCATTGTTTAAGTATAGTGTAAGGGGTAAGTGGCAGGCCCCCAAAGCCACCACACCCAAGTTAGTTGTCACTGAGATTAGTATAGTTAGTCTATATTTAGTTAGGGGATAAGTGCAGGATCCCAAGCTCTGCCATAACAAACAGTTTAGGGACTGGCCCAATTGGGACCAATATTATGCTAGCACTTAGCACTTTATTATATCACTTTTTTGCAACAATGCACAGTACATACAGCTTAGCACTTATAATTAAGAATTAATTATCAGCACATAGCACTTTATTTTCAAGTAATATTCAAAAACGTTATAAACTGACATTCTTATAGATTCCATCCAATAAATTAAAGAATTAGATACAGCTATATAGGAATATTACAATATATATATATATATATATATATATATATATATATATATATATATATATAGTATAAAATATTAGCATGTATTAAGAAGGGTATAGAAGCCAGGGAAGCAAATATAATTCTGCCACTATACAAATCTCTAGTATGCCCTCATTTGGAAATTTTGGGCACCACTTCATAAAAAGGACATTTTAGAGCTGGAAAAGGTACAGAGGAGGGCAACAAAACTAATAAGGGGAATGGAGGGGCTAAGTTATGAAGAAAGACTAACCAAATTAAACTTATTTTCTCTAGAAAAAAGGCGTCTAAGAGGAGATATGATTACCTTGTATAAATACATCCAGGGTCAGTATACAGATTTGTCAAGGGAGCTTTTTGTGCCAAGAGGTTTTCAACTGACAAGGGGACATCCTTTGAGATTAGAAGTAAAAAGATTTCACATTAAAGAAAGAAAAGGATTCTTCACAGTAAGGGTGGTTAATCTGTGGAATTCTCTACCAGAGGAGGTGGTGACAGCGGATTCGATAGATAACTTTAAAAGGGGACTGGATTTATTTCTAATTAAAAAGGGAATTCAGGGTTATCATGGATAATTAGAGAGGCAGTATTGATCCAGGGAGAAGTCCGGTCGCCTGTGTCTGGGATCAGGAGGGATTTTTTGTGTGTGTTTTTTTAATTAATAGTTAATCCACATGTTGCAGGTCGGAGGAGATCTTGAAGGGTTGAACTTGATGGACTGAAGGTCTTTTTTCAACCTTAAATACTAGGGGCCTCATTCTATTAGCGGCCGCAGCCGTTGCGGGGCCGCAAGGACCGGCCGCAAGCTATTCTGCTATTTTATTCCCTTACGGCCGGAGGCTCCGGCAGGCTTGCGGCCGGTGCCTTGCTATCTCTTGCGGCCGCTCGCGCCAGAGGAAAGCCTTTGATCTAAAACGGCCGCAAGAGTTTTGCAATTCAATTACTCCGGGAAACCTCTCTGCAAGGCTAAAAACGAGCCGCTGCTTACTTGCAGGAAAGAGGTCCCGCTAGCACCAATTAAGCACATAAAATAGCTCAAATAAAGCCATCCTGCACTTTGAGAAGACTATAAAGGGATTTTAGGTGTTAGAAAAAATAGCACATAATTATCCTATACTCAAATCCGTAAAATATTTGATTTTTAATATCCGTAAAATATCCATGTAAAAAGTCCAGAGTGCTTGGAGCACCTCAGACACACCCACGCCGCAGCCGGAAAATAAACAGTTAATTTGAACTTGGGTTTGGGCTGATGTGCAAGCTTGAGAGTGGGTTCCTTTTAATCCTCATGTCCCCCAATATGATCCCTAGCATTTACAGAGCTGTACAGTGCAGGATTGAATTTATTTTTGAGTTTTTATATTTCTGAGATTACGGCCGGTTCCAAGATATGCGGCCGGCCGTAAAAGGAGATCCTTGCGGGGCCGTATAATAGAATCGCGAGTTAACTGAACCCTCGCAAGGAATCGCAGCCTTACGGCCGATTTACGGCCGCTAATAGAATGAGGCCCTATGTAATGGTAATATCTAAATACACTAATCCTCGGGATATAAATATATAGGAATTTAGGATTGATGTCCATATTTCTTAGTAGTTAAAAAAACATTTATATTATAACCAATGTATAATATTTGAAAGATATAAGCATAATATAATTGGTGTCTTTTGCTGTGAATATATAATTATTCAACTGTTTAAAAAAGAGATATACAAAGTCTGTTTAATATTATTACGATAAGTGTCATATAAGAGGTGGATGTCAAAGTTCTCAACTTTTTATTTGCCGTAATTTATTTAAAAAAATATTTCAATAAAAATGGAAAACATTTTTATATCTTTGCTAAAAAAGGAGTATGATTGCTATAAAAAAATGGTGTCCTTTTCTTTGTGGCTTTTTCTATTAGATTTTTTACATCCTTATAGCAATTAACATAAATATTATTAATATTATGGTATGATAATTCAAATAACACACATATTAATTATCTAAGTATCTCCTACAAGGTATTCTTCCTAAAAGTTTTCTTTCAATCTCTTTAAAGCTTGCACACACTGTGATAAAGTAGAGTAGCATACTAATTGAAATAAGCCAACTGTGATTAAACAATGCTTATTTGTAAGTCTGCAGTGAGTAATATTAGGATTAACTGATTACTCCACATTTTGGACTACACCCCCTTAATGAAAAATGCCAATATTTTCTCTATTTAATGCAGCTAGTAGTACCATAGGTTCATGACAAAAATCTATCTGATGCCCCTCAGTGTGCCTGTAAGTTTTGCCTATTGTTCAGAATATTGTAAGGATCCATGCCAAGAATCTAGCTCTCTGTATAAAATAAACTTGTATCTCTATACTTTGCACCTTTATCATTCTATACACAGATAAGGCAATCCTAGGGGCAAACCTGCATCAGGCATGATAAAATGAGTTTACACCCAACGAACGCACAAAAATATTCACAATGCTTTTACTAACTTAGCTTTAACTATCCAAACTAGATATCTGCATTATCAAGACCAACTAAAGCAGCCAATACCACTGCCCTAGTACAGAATGAATGTCAGGATCCTTGCATTACTACAGCATGAGAAAACCTGATAAAACATTTTCTTATTTTGGCTGTACTATTCCACATCTCCATATTCTTGTCTGGTCTGTAAATTACATGTTTTTTACAAGCTAAATTAGTGTAATAAGATATGATATTCAGTCCTCAGAACACAATTCATTACTTTTTACATAAAAAGTTATGTGCTGGTGATATACTGCTTCATTCTAAGGGTAGTTGGTCAATTGAATATTTTTCCAGTAGAAGTGGCAGAGACGGTCATAATACAGAACTTAATCATGCAAGGATTATGCATACATTTTGTTTTCTGGTGATTAATTAATTATAACCTTTTTATGTAAATGGGCAGATTTGTTAGACCTTTTGGTTAGAATCTGCAATTATTATCAATTATCATAAAACATGAAATGTTGGACTAAAATGTTTATTTTTAAATAATTTGTGTATTTATGTGAGTTTTACACAGATTCTAGCAATGAAAATTAGAGCATTGCTATATGGCTGAATTATACAGTTAGTACAATTGTGTGTATATAATTGGGGCATCAGACAATGTCCTGTAATTCTAGTTATTGTCTAAAAGCACGGGTGCAGGAGCCAAAGAAAATCTGGGGGGATACCGCATATATTATAAAAATATCACTCAGCTGCTTCTCTACACATAAACACACACATTGAAAAATCTGGGGTGAGTTTGTCTCCCTCATTCCCCCTAGTTCCTACACCCATATCTAAATGCCACATGTACCTGAGCAAGGCAACAATTTGCAACTGAATTAGCAAAGGTATCATAATCAAGCTCTAATGTGCAAATAAAACTCAAAAATAGCCTATATGTAGTGGTACAGAGAGAGGATTATATGACAGAGAGAGGATAATTAGAAGTTAAAGGACAGGCTTAGTAACCAGTTGTATTATCTACCAGCAAGCTGTTTTTTTTATCAACACACAATAGCAATTTACTTAGTTTATATTCTATACATTTTTATCTTGCAAGTACTGTATACAGCTGTCTATCATCTTTGTGTACATGACTTACATGATAAATCATGGTGCCTTAGGCTAAGAGAGGTGGTTAGGCTGTGAAAGGACAAGAAAAGCAGGACCGCAAGGAGTGAGTACGTACTACATACACAATAGTAATATGCAGAAAAATACCATTCAGGATTTCACAGGCATTACCTGCATCTAAAGAACAATCTGGTTAAACTGGATTTAACCATACAAGGTTTGTATTTGTACATTTATGAATAGATAAATTCATCTATCTATCTATCTAAATAGTTTTTATGTGGCAATATACTATTTTTACACTTTTGACAAGAAAATTTGGACATATCCTGTTATGTGTATGCACGGGAAGCGCGCCACCAACGTCCCGATGTAGCTGTCTTTAATTGGCCGGTCGGTGGTTTGGGGTTTTCGGGTATGGTTTAGCAGGTTAGGGCTGGTAAGTGGTGTAGGGGGTTAGGGTTAGGGCCTTACTTTTAGGAGGTTAGGGTAAGGCTAAGAGGGTTAGGAGGTTAGGGTTAGGGCCGGCAAGGGGTGTAGGGGGTTAGGGGCTTAGAGGTTAGGTTTAGGGTTAGGGCCGGTAAGGGGTGTAGGGGGTCAGAGTTAGGGCCGGCAAGTTGTGTAGGTGGGTTAGGGGCTTAGGGTTAGCATTAGGCAGTTAGGTTTAGGATTAGGGCAAGTAACTGGTGTTAGGGTTAGGGCCGACAAGGGGTGTAGGGGCTTAGGTTGAGGGGCTTAGGGTTAGAGGCTTAGGGAGTACATCGGGACGCAAGCGCGCCCGGCACCAGGAGGCTTCCCATGCCATTCATGCACATAACAGAACAGATCCAAAAATGTATCAATATGCATACACTGCACTGCAAGTAACATCTTAAAATGAACCCTTAAAAAGTGTAGTTCCCACAAAGTCCCCTTAATTAATACACACACATATATTTCAAATACAAATAAAATACATATATACAATATTATGCCACAAAACCATAATACTGCTTTTTCTCAACCGTAACTTTGTCAATTTGACATTATCACAAACAATTCCTGCATTATAGGGAGAGATTTACTAAGCATTGCACTGCTTGAAAGTGCTGTGTTTCCCATGGGAACATTTTCATTGCAGCCCTTCTCAAATCCATCTCAACTCCTGACATAACTTAGTAAATTCTTAGGATGGTACATCAAAATCAAATCTCTTGAGATGCTAAGATAAATGCTGGCACAGAAAATTTTGTTGCAGCTTCTTAGTAAACAAATTAATAGCAAGAAGTAAATATTCCCCAACAACTTTAAATGCAAATTACATGTTTAGATGAACATATCAGCACCCGCTAAAATTTTTATGTATATAAAAAAAAAAAATATATATATATATATATATATACAGTATATATATATATATATATATATATATATAGTGATTAATATTTATAAAATAAATAGAATGTCCTTACTTTGAGCAGAAATCCCAAGCACAGCCAAGAAGTAGCAGAGCACAGAGACCCAGGATTTAATTCTCCCCATACTTTCTCTCCAGTGATTTCAGTCCCTCTATTGTCAGCACATTGTGCAGGAAGCTTGTGCCTTAGCTGATAGAGGAACAGGTGTCTACTGCAGTCTGTCTCAAGGTGATAATAACTCAGGATAACAGAGTAGGAGGGGCACAGTGACAGTCATTCACTTACTCTTCCCACCCCCACAATATTTAAGAAAGCCAACACACAAAGTATACTTTTGGAATGGTAATTTTATAGAGATGCAGCTTTACTTAATTGTATTTATTTTTGGTCCTGTAATTAGGGAGGTTGAAGAAAGATACAACAATCAAACACTCCACTGCTACCTTTTTCATTGGACTAAAATATTCATTGAGATGACAAGCTTTTGAGAGAAGCAACTCTTTTTCAAGGCGGGGGGGGGGGGGGGGGGATAGAGGTGCATCTGTTGAAAGCTATATGAATATGTTTTTCCATTTATCAATGAATGTAGTGGCAATAAAATGTGTAGCCTGGCAATGCTGTTTGCCACAAAATGCGAGGATATGGCCCCTCTGAGCACCTTTGGCGCTCATCACGAGCCCCGCGCTGAGAGCCTTTGGTGCTCATTGCGAGCCTCTTCCCCGTCTACTTTACAGGCCCCGCGATGAGCTCCTTTGGCGCTCATCGCAAGCCCAGCAAAGAGCAGCTTTGACGCAGATTGCCGTTTTTGCCAAGCCACACCTTTCCTGCTTTGCAATGATCCCCATTCGACGCTCTTTGCGACCCCCACGATGAGCGTCTTTGGCGATCATTGCGAGCCTATCCCCCTGTGTACTTTATATGCCTGGGTAGTTTAGGGGCCTACTGCCTTGGGTTCAGTGTTACTGTCTTGATTTAAATGTTACTGCCTTGTATTAAGTGTTACGTGTTTGCGTTAAGTCTTAATGCTTAGGGCTCGTATTTACGTCCTTCGACCTCCTTTTACGTCCTTCTGCCTCATTTTTGTTGTGTTTACATTTTTTCGGCAGACATTTTTTTTCTTGCTTTAGTGATTTTCAATCGTGAAGAAATATGCCTCAAATTAACTTGCACCCTTACTTACAGGCTCCCTGACTCTCCCCCTGTGCTGTATGTGAGTGGGTAAGTGAATTTGAGGCATGTTTCTCCAGGTCGGTGGTTCGGCCATTAAAGTCGTATTTCTGCTAGCCCCACAGTCCATCTATGTGCTTCGGGTCCTAAGTCATATGGTCCGTACTTTTTCCCAAGTCCCGCAGTCTAAGTCCTGCGTTCCTCAACGGCTCGCTTTGGGAGACTCGCAGTTGCACTACGGGCCGCAAGCATGATGACAACTCACAGATTGACAACTATTATATGATATATATATATATATATATATATATATATATATATATATATATATATATATATATAGCTGTGCTCAAAAGTTTCATACCCTGGCAGATATAATGCAATTTTTGCATTTATTTTGAAAATATGACTGATCAAGCAAAAAATATATATTTATTGAAGGAGAGTGATCATATGAAGCCATTTATTATCAAATAGTTGTTTGGCTCCTTTTTAAATCATAATGATAACAGAAATCACCCAAATGGCCCTAATCAAAAGTTTACATACCTTTGAATGATTGGCCTTGTTACAAACACACAAGGTGCCACACACAGGTTAAAATGGCAATTAAAGGTTAATTTCTCACACCTATGGCTTTTTAAATTGCAATTAGTTTTTGTGTATAAATAGTCAATGAGTTTGTTAGTGCTCACGTGTATGCACTGCGCAGGCTAGATACTGAGCTATGGGGAGCAGAAAAGAACTGTCAAAAGATCTGTGTAACAATGTAATGGAACTTCATAAAGATGTAAAAAGATATCCAAAGCCTTGAAAATGCCAGTCAGTACTGTTCAATCACTTATTAATAGGTCAGGTAGACTAAGAAAGATTTCAGCCACAACTGACAAAAGAATTGTTCGGAATACAAAGAAAAAATTCACAGGTAATCTTAGGAGAAACACAGGCTGCTCTGGAAAAAGATGGTGTGGTTGTTTCAAGGAGCATAATATGACGATACTTGGACAAAAATCAGACGCATGGTCAATATGCCAGAAAGAAGCCTTTAATGCGCCAATGCCGCAAAAAAGCCCGGTTAAAATATACCGACAACACCTTGACACGCTTTACAGCTTCTGGCACACTGTAATTTGGAGTGACGAGACCAAAATAGAGCTTTATGGTCACAACCAGCTATGTTTGGAGAGAGATCAACAAGACCCATAGTAAAAATAATACCATCCCCACTGTGAAGCATGGTGGTGGCTCACTGATGTTTTGGGGTGGTGTGAGCGCTAAAGTTACAAGGAATTTTGAGAAAATTGATGGCAAGATAACTGCAGCATGTTATCAGAAAATACTGTCAGACAATTTGCATTCTTCTGCACGAAGGCTGTGTACGGGACGCTCTTGGAATCCAGCATGACAATGACCCTGAACACAAGGCCAAGTTGACCCTCAGTGGTTACAGCAGAAAAAGGTGAAGGTACTAAAGTGGCCACCACAGTCTCCTGACCTTAATATCATCAAGCCACTCTGGAGAGATCTCAAATGTGTGGTTTATGCAAGACCACCAAAGACTTTGCATGACCTGGAGGCATTTTCCAAGACGAATGGGCAGCTGCAAGAATTAGGGGCCTCATAGACAACTATTGCAAAAGACTGCACTCTGTCATTGATGCTAAAGGGGGCAATACACAGTATTAAGAACTAAGGGTATGCAAACTTTTGATCAAGGCCATTTGGGTGATTTCTGTTATCATTATGATAAAAAAATTAACCAAACAACTATGTGATAATAAATGGCTTCATATGATCACGATCCTTCAATAAAAAAAACATTGTTGCATGATGAGTCATATTTTTCAAACAAAGCCTCAATATGTCACAATTTTTGCCCGGGTATGCAAACTTTTGAGCACAACTGAGTTGGTGAATGAAGGCCATGCTGGGTGTTCTGGTCAAACCACGACATGTAGTGACTCACAGACTGAGTAAGCTGGAGGGAGACCATGGGTCTGTTCCTATAAAGTCATAACTCCGTCCCCCGGTCACTGACAGGTGATGAGGCTCAGTCAGTTCTCATGTATATCGTCTGAGAGCACTCCAAAGTGATGAGACTGTTCCTGCCGTGAGTCTTTGTCCTGCCTGGCTCACTGCTTCTGCAATGGTGTTCTGTGCTGCTGCTGTATCTGTTCCTATTTGGCTGGAGTTTGCACTGTTGATGTTCCTGTCTAGAAAGAGTAATGTATGTATCCAACATTGCTGGATCTGCTCCAGCCTGGTAAGAGTTCTACCTGTACCTTCTGCCATGCTTAGTCCCAGCTATCACTTCCACCTCTGGGCTGGTTCCTACCTTCAGCTCTGTTTCTAAGGTTCCTTGTTTCCAGTTTCTTCTGCTGTACAGTTGCCTGCATCATTGCCAGTTTGCTCTCAGTGCTTGACCAAGGTTTTATTATTGTTTCTGCACATAGAATTAGACTTTTGATACTTAGGGGTCACTCATCGAGCATTATATATCCTGTTTATTTGTTAATGAATTTGTTATGAAATCTCACCTTTGAAACGTCTGAGTTTCTAGTACCCAGTTCCTGACAAATGGCAATAAAAGCACATGCTTGTGAAAGTACTAGATTCACAAGACTCCCCAGCACTTTGCTCTCAGAATTAGAAAACAATTGTATATCTGTCTTACTTTTGTGTAATTTTTCAACACAGTCTCACACTAATTTATCATAGAATAAACTATTGTAATGTTTAAATCTGTGTTTAAAACTCTGTGTTTAAAACTCTTAACAGTTAAAGAAAATATAGGAAAAAAATAGGAAAAGGAAAAGGAAGAAAAAGATTTTAACAAATTGATAAAAAAGTATATTTTTGACAGAAATCTTATGTAAAGATGAGTATCATGTGCAATTATGACCCTTAGGTTTTTATTTTTTTTTCTATGTTACTTTTTATGTTTATCCATGGTGACCACATTTGATTATGTAATGGAAAACAGTTTTCCAAAGACTAGGTCAGTCTCTCTAACAATGCCACTTCATCAATTTTGGTGGTGCGAAGAAAAGTAGATTTTTTTTTCCAGTTTGTTGCAATAACTGCTAAAGAATGTTTTTGATCAATCGTTCCATTTTTCCCCAAATCCTTTTTTTGCAGTGGACCATGACCACCAGGTATTTAGATATGATGCTTCAGACTGGTAACCTGGAAAATATTTTTTGCATCTTTTTTGGAACTATATACATTCTGTGTGTCACTTTAAGAAAACGCTGAGTATTTCGCTTGAAGGGCCAGTTTAGTGATTTTAGTATAGAAGAAATTTAGAGGTGAAAAAATGACATAAAAATTTTCATTCAGAATTGAATGCAGAAGAGATAAGAAGAGATAAGAAGCCAGAACACCAAAGAATAAAACATTACAGTAGTCTAGACGAGATAAGATAAGGGGCTGGGTAATTATTCTGTTAGTGGAGCAGTGAAGAAAAGGGTGCATCTTTGCTATATTTCTGAGAAAAACAGTATGACCCTCATTCAACTGAGCTGTTTGGGAGATCCGGGCTTGCAAGTGGAGGTCGAAGTTATTTTGCTATTCAATTGACTTCTGTTTGGGGGTTCCGATTGAGTTATGAGCTCCGTTCTGTGATCCATTGCGATTTGTAAAATCGCAAGTTAATGTCCCCCAAGCCTTTGATCTTTTACGGTCGCAATAGTACCGAAAGCTAAAATCGCGAATTGATATTCAATTGCTCCGATTTCCTCTCGCTAACCACTCCATCAAGCCCGCAAATATCTAATCACATGTTAATGGTACCAAGAAGGTCTCGCAAAGGGCATAATGACAAATCAGAGCACTTTAAAAGCAAATAAGAAAGCAACACTGTACTTTTATTAAGAGTGAAAGTGATTTTAGGTCTTAGAATTAATAACACAACATTCTCCAATACTTAATTTTAATGTTCAATTGTTGTGTTATATTAATCACGGCAATCAATGTGAAGTCCCATGGGCTTCAACCTCCAAGCTCGTAGGACTTTGAAATCCAACCTCCATTTTTCAAAGTCCTGTTAAACCCGCAGGACTTCGAAAAATGGAGGTTGGATTTCAAAATTCTACAGCCTTCGCTTATGAGATACGGGCTTGGAGGTTGGTAATGATGATGATCTCTGTTTCCATTGGCTGTTTCTGCATCGGGGGTTACGGGCATTCTCCCATAACATGTTCAAGCCCGCAAATGCTATGTTCAACGGCAATTTTCGCAACCAGCGCCTAACTTGCAATTGAATAGAATCGCAAAAGTAGAGCAACTGGAGCCTGTCATTATAGCCCAACTTATAAGTTGGAATACCATTCAAGATAAACCAAGATGGTTGGCTCTGGAAGAAGCCTTAATTAATGAATTTCATATTCAAACTACTCTATGGTTCCCAAGCTACAATAAAAGTCTGTTTAGCAAACTTCCAAAAAACATCAATGCCATTTTAAAATACTGGTATAATAATAAAGAGAAAATGAAACTGTCCAAATACCCCTCACTGGCAGCACCGATTGAGTCCATTAAAAGGAAAGATCTATGTCCAACAATTAAAATATTAATAGACCAGGGTTTAACCTCTATAGCCGAATTATATAATAAAGGCAACCATATCACTTTACAGGAGTTGCAGTTGAAACTCGAGACTAAAAAATGTACTTGGCTTAATTATGAAAGCTTGAGGAAAAAGCTGTATGGAAGGGGATATGACATCTCTGGGATGAGACCCCCAACAAAAATAGCAAAAATTATTATAAAGGGAGAGATGTTACATATTATCTCTAAATGTAGCAGGATTATTAGAGAGTGAACCCTCATTCTCAAAAAGTTTAGGAATTAAAGGTTGGGAGCTAGACCTTAGAATGGAGAATCATAAAAATGGTTAAGAAATCGTCGGTTAATACAGCATACACACTGTTATTCTTTAAAATAATGCATAGATGGCATTTAACTCTGGTTAAAATGGCTAAAATTGACCCAAAAGGGGATGGCTTATGTTGGAAACTATGTGGTTTATGAGGTACTGAAGCCCATGTATGGTGGGAATGTAAAAAAATCCACAGGTAATGGATAGAAATCTGCCAATTATTATCTAAGGTGATGGGCAAACAAATTTTATGCTCTCCACAATTAGTCATCTTTCATATGAATCTGGAGAAAATGCCATTAGCAGATAGATATTTGATCTGCCATATTCTGTTAGTGGCTAAATGGCTGATTGTGAAATATTGGAATCAATCTGCTGTACCAACAATCAGGGAACTAAGTAATGTTATAAGTTTGAATAGGGATTTGATGCACAATTATAATTGTTTACCATCTCAGAAATATGTGTCCCTTATTTATTAATCAAAATGGGATCAGTACAGACTGATGGTAAAATTATTGAAATTATTGTAAAGTATGCTCCTTCATTACATGGTATTAATTAAATTATTGAACTTTCGGTATGACTGTATGAGTGTATAGTGTTTTTTTTCTTATCTTTGTTTATTTCTTTTTATCTTCTTCCTTTTCTTTTCTTCGAAATATATACGAAATGTATAGCACTTTCTAAATTGATATTGATTGGTATTTATGAATTATGTGCTTGTATTTTTCACTTTTACATCTTTGTATTGTCAAATTTTGAAATATAAAAAAAAAAAAAAATGAGAGCCCCCCACTCAATCGCAGGCACTTGGCTGTCTGTAATTGATTTGTGAGCTCCGAATTGAATGAGGCTCTGTGCTTTGCAAAAACAATTAGTATAATAATTTGCACCAAATCTTCTTAATTTGTTCTGCATGTATAGTCATGCCTAGTTTTTAACTACAGCTGGGTTCTAAACATCATCACATTCATATTTCTCCATATAATTTTATTTTATATCCAGTTTAAGGTTGCATGCATAAGATTATACATGCGTGTACACTTCAAAAAAAAAAAGACAAAAATGTAAAACAGCAAAAACAGTAGAAAGTTTAGAAAAAAGGAAAAGAAAAAAAGACAGGGTAAGATTCAGTTGATCTTAAACATTTCTAAGAAATTATGTCTATACTAGTAAAATGTACAGGAGCTTTCACGGGAATACATTTATTACTTTTATTCTAGGTTTTTACATTATAAACACAACAGTATATTACTGTAGATTACATTCCAAACAGAGATGTGTTAAACTGACTTGAATGGCTTAAAAGAAAGAATACATTTAACAGAATATTTAATTTTGTCAATACAAAGCTGCCAAAATGGCTCCAGTTTGGGGAAGACTGCGAAATGTGATGAAATTCCCTTTCTGCTTCATACTCTCTCTAGCATTTAGGAAAATGTTATGGTATGGATACTCATTTATATTATTTAGTTGTATATCTGTTACCTATATCACCAATTACCCACCTACTTATGAGTATCGAGCACCACAAAGCTGAGAGCCCCTTATTTGAACATTTTCAAAAATATTTTGAAGATACTACTTTTCTTCCAAGTTTTCAACTAACTTTCTCCCTGTTTTACCTAATGGTAATGATGAAACATTAATATAGTACATTTCTCCCAAGAGGACTCAAAGCACTTACAGCCTTATTAAATTGCGATTCAGTAAATTTAAAAGGGCTCTATATAAGCACACAGCATATTTTATTTACAGAAGTTTTTAGTTAGTGAAGACCTTGCTTTTGGATAGAAGTTCACTAACTAAAAACTTCTGTAAAAAAATATGCTGTGTGCTTAAATAGAGCCCTTTTAAATTTACCGAATCACAATTTAATAAGGCTGTAAGTGCTTTGAGTCCTCTTGGGAGAAATGTACTATATTAATGTTTCAGTATTACCATTACTATTAAATATGTGTATGTCTGTTTGGTGCTAAGTAAAAATAAATTAATAGCTTGAAAATATGTTGAAACTGTGAAATGTAGTGAGAACTTTGATATATTAGTCTTATGGAAATGCGCAATTCTTTATCTCTACCAATAAATGATTGTGATTTCTTTGGATAGCTGTAAGTTATGCATGCATCCGCACCCACATGCATGCATCTATTTTGTGCCACACTTATCTAGACACAATGCATCACTGACATGCATTCTGCACCATGATGCACCAAATGACGTGCACACATTCTGATTTCGGGACACAGTCTGTGCTCCAATTAGTGTCTCTTCAAAGCACCCGAAACTGAGCAACAGATTTTCCCTGTATTGTATGTTAGTGTCTGTCATTTTCCTGTTTGTGCTTTTACCTTGACTACTCTTCTTTCTGCTATCAATTGTTGATTTAGTTTCCGGGTTCCCCTCCCGTTCTCTGACTCCATGACCTCTGATTCTAATAACTGGATCTCACTTGACTGCCGCCTGCCACTAGTTCTGATCTGTATCTTGCCATTTACTGACCTTTTCTTGTACCAGGCTCTATTGTGACTCACTCCTACTACTGAAATCTCCTTTTTTAGTGTCTAGTATATAGTTTTAACAAACTGTGATTGTAGAAAAGTATATTTAAACAAGAATAATAAAAAAGTGCACATGCATAGCCAAGTGTATTATGATTTTATTTTATTTTTTTCCAGTGGATACCGGAAGAGGTGCTATTAGAAGTGCACATTCATAATTTACATGAGATTTGTTTTCTGTGTTTATTCACAATGAATTTGGTAGATTGCAGCTCTTCTATTTAATGTTTTTGTTATTTGCTATCAGCCTTATTAAATTGTGATTTGTCAAATTTAAAAGGGCTCTATTTAAGCACATAGCATATCTTTTTTTTGCAGTAGTTTTTAGTTAGTGAAGACCTTGCTTTTGGATAGAAGTTCACTAACTAAAAACTTCTGTAAAAAAAAAAATGCTATGTGTTTATATAGAGCCCTTTTAAATTTGCAGAATCGCAATTTAATATGGCTGTATGTGTTTTAATTTCAAGTATATAATCTGGTAGCAGATTATACCTAGTGTTACCATACCTCTCCTTTAGTGGAGAATTTAATAAAAAATGCATACCACAAGTCTTCTTTGGATCTGTGTGGAGGACTATTCAAGAACATAGTCCAGAGAACCGAGCTTATTCAATATTCTTATTTTTTATACACATAAATGCTGAACAGAAAGTATGCATTACAGCTACATAGCAGCTACATACATTGTACAGTATATACTATAGATAATAACAAGTACTTTATCCATTGAATGTTATTTTTCCTAAAATATACTTACATTAAATTGAGGTGACATTGTAGCCTTGCTTTCTAGTCTTTTGAATAATAATGACTTACTGGTTTTACTTATTAAACAAACATGGATTTATGTAGCTTTCAGGTATAGACCTTATCTTCCCATTGCAAAATAAGTCAGAGAAAAAAGTGTCATGCTTCATCTGACCTAAAAGAATTTCTGTAATTAGTATGCAAATAATCTTAAACAAATTTCCCCTTTTTTACTTCCTCATTGTTCCATTCATTTGTCAGATGCACCAGTAAGCCATAAATCTACCCAAGTGACAAAACAAGAATAGATTTGCGTACTCCTTTGTGCACACATACTGATCCTTTGCAATAGTACCACAGTGCACCAAAGCGACATATAAATAAAATATAAACATCATAAAATATGTTTACATAAATGTTAATGTTAAAAAAACAAAGCTAGTTAATCATAGACTACCTGTAAAGATCTAGACCAGGGAACAGCGACCTGTGGCTCAATATAGACTCACATATGGCTTGCTTTTCATCTCCAAGACAGAATTCAGCTACCTTATTTAAATGTTGGCTTTTCAGTCAATCACAGGTGGATATTTTTACCCATAAGTACAGAACTGGCAGGGGGAGATGGCAAAATGGATTTGGTACTGAAAGACGTGCACAGAAAAAAATATGACTTTACATTTTTGTTCATTATATATGTTAGTACTTAAAACAAGCAAAATGCAAAGAGGAGATTCAGTGCGATTTTAAAGATCTCCTCCTATTAGGTTTTAACAACTATCGATAAAAAGCAAATGCAAACACATTAGAAAGTCAACAAAGAGGACAAAACTTTTAAAAAATAATGTTAACCTAATAAAACAGAACAGATTCTTGGGAAGTGATCATTAAAGTGTTGTGCTCTGTTACAATTTCTTTGATTGCAACTAATGTTATCTTGTAGTGACTTCCCAAAGATGCCTCCCACTTTCATTTAAAGACTTAGAATGACACACTTCTATTAGTAAAAGTTTTCTGATCAGTCATTTTTCACCACAAACACATGACGTATACATGCTGCTAGGATACCAACCTTACTTATTTTACTTGACCAACCAAATAATGCCTGAAACAAAGACCAAAAGACCTCACTAGTACGGAGAAATTGTAAATGTCCCCAATCCCATTGCTTTTATGGCTCAGGCCATACCAGACACTAAATATGTTATAATGACTCGAAAGGTGATTGAAATACCCTCCACTACATAACCAGTAAGGGAAAAAAAAGATCATTTTGAGCAGATCAGTAGACCTGGTTTTCCCACAGATTTTCTCAGTAAACAGTATTTCCACTAAACTAAGGAAATTCGTTAGTGACATGCAAATGAGGCTACCCATAGTCCTAAAGAGATTCCTGTTTTAACGTTCATGGATGCTTCACTATTTTTTAATATTAAAATAATCTATTAAGTATTTATTTGCATATCTAAGAATCATTTTATTAACAAGTGCTAAAAAACTCTAGCCTCCTTTGAAATTTGCAACAGTTACAGAGCGATTCAGTTGATCAAGCCCGCAGTTACCTGGCCGAACATCTAAACCGTAAACTATGCACCTAAAAGTAGCATTTCAGAGCATGATCATGATCAACTAAGCATGGACATAACTAACGATTTAGAAACAGACAATAGTAAATGAGACTGTCATCATGATGTCAGTAAAACATGGAGGTTAAATGTCAATCAATTAGCGTTTAGAAGTTCGACATGGGATCAGACTCGCAATCCAGAAATGTACAAAATAATACAAACGAATCACGATACTGTTCAAGTCAATGTGGGTGTCTTGATATGTATTAACTCCTTGATTACCGAGATTGATATAACATGGAAATGAAATATAAAAAAAATATTTTTTATGGCAGATTTGCGAGCTTGAGACGATTGGGCAAATAATTCTAACGTCTTTAATTGATTTCCCCGTCTTTTAAAGTGCAGTATTGATTTTTGGGGGGGGGCATTTATGATCAGGTGTTTAACTACCTGGCGAGTCCTATCTGGTACTCATAGGTTTTCCTTCTACATTTGCCATTTACAGGTGTGAAAACAATTGCGGGCTTGAGGAATTGTAGCAATTGAACAGCAATTTGCGATTGTAACATTTATGGGCTTGAAAGATCAAAGGCTTAGCTGGGTCGGAATTAAAAGTTTGACAACCCCTGGGATTTTTAGTCTATACCCCGCAAATTGTATGCAGGTAGCTAAAAGACGCAATTTGAATAGCAAATTAGATTACGGGCTACATTACGGGATCCAGTAACTAACATAAGGTCAAATTAATGGAGTCCTCTGTTTTTACTCACGGAAACCTTCAAAATAGTCCAAACAATGGGCTTCCCCACAGCAACTCATACACACAGTATTTCTATTGGTGGTACATGTACTAGCCATTCAAAGACTGACTTTCAATATCATGTTGTTGAAATCCTGCTGTACTGTGATTCACTAGTACATTTAGTACTATAGAGATACTGCATGCATGGGTTACAGGGGCTGGACCCTTGTAAGGACTATTTCAGTGATTGAAAAAAGAGCTCTTAAGCACTTATTTATAAAATTATATTTACATATGCAAATAAATAGATTATTTTAATATGAAAAACAGAGAGCATACCGTGTCCCTTTCCATTAGCAAATTCACTTCTAGATGCTTAGTAGAATGCACTTACCCTTTAATGTTTGCTATACAAATACAAATACTTATAATTCATACATAGAATAATTAACTTACACTTTCATGATGATCCAGGGATAGAATAATTCTGAATTTGCTGTGTGGATGAGCTAGACTTAGCAAATTCAGAATTATTAGAAAATTATAAAGATATTCCAATTTTATTTCAGAATTCAATGGATCATCTTTCATTATCATATTTCCAAATAAATAATATGTTTTGGGTAACTTAAAATCAATTCACTTTCTACTATGTAATTGCATAGGGCCATATTAAATTCGAGGCCCGTAGCAGCACCAGTACACCCGCAAAGCCTGCAGGCTTGAAATTTGCAGGAGTTACAGAGCTATTACATTCAACCATGCAGTGAGAAACCGGCTGGAGACGCAAACCCCATTCTTGCATGTTTAGCCGGGAACATGATCAATTGGTAAAACCCGTAGTTACGGGATAAGATTGAGCCAATGAAAAATGGAGGTTACACACTTACGGCTTTCAATTACGAGTTTCGATCGGACCTGCATTCCAGAAGTAATGCAATATTAATAAATGAGTAAATATCATTTTGCATTTACAGTGATATGGACAGGACTTTAACCACCTTGCGGGTCCTCTCTAATACCCGTTGGCTTTTTGGCTACATTTGCCGGTTAAGCCAGTGGATTCATAGCAATTTAATAGCAATTTGCGAACGTAACATTTACGGGCTTGACAGATTTGCACCAAGGTAGTTCCGATTGCGACATTCCGTAGGGTTTTTCCACCTGTATCCCTCAAATCATTTGCGGGTAGCTTTAAGAGGCCAATTTAATAGCCGTAAATCTTGTGTCCTCCATTACAGGCTACGGGTTTACACGTTGGGATAATTTAATAGGGCTGGTAGTGCTACAGATAGTATCAGCAGAGTTTCACCCCAGCAACGTGTACAATTTTGTATATATGAGATTAAATAAAGCTGATATCACAGCTGTTAATTGTTTTTCTTGAGTCTCTTTTTTAAATGGATTTTACTTGATGATAAATTACCACAATTTATAGTTTTGCTAGAGACACCAATATGAAGCTATGGATAATCATAAAGCCAACATACAAGAGTGCTCTCATTCACTTGTATGGGAATTGTTTTGCTAAGATTTCAATCACTTTCACCTTGTTATTTTTCTTAAAACACAAAGCTCTCTTCTGAGTTCTATGAGACAGTGTGGACATTTGATGTCTATATACATTGTAGCACTGTGGGTCCATTATATCTACCTTCAGAAACTACTGTTAATGTAGACCAAACTCTGCTTAATGGCCTCCTGTAACTGACTTATCAAACAGTACTGCACAGCAGCATTTTACAAAGTCATTCTTGGCAAGATTAGAGTATTTCCCTAAAGGCTTTTGGCTAGCCATACTTGTTGTATAGAGGAAGTGGTGATCTGGTTACTTTAGTAGAGTATGTAAATAATAAATGTTCATTGTTATAAAACTAATATCCCTCAAAAGGACAAATGTAATTGTAGAACTTGGGTGTGCATGGAATAGCATTTATAGAATAAAAAAACATTTTCATACAAAACACATCACTTTTAAGTATACTGATTCATATTGGCATTCTCTTGTTGCTATTTAGATACATATACCATTATTTTTCTCAATAAATACTATTCACCCATATCGTGTTCTGCCTACTCACTTCTGCATTCCCATTATCTCTTACTGCAACTCATGTTTTTCTCATTGATTCAGTTGTTTTTTTATTGTTTTTAATATAAGTAACAATAAAAATAAATTATTATTAATAATAATAATAATAATAATAAAATCACATATATAGTTGTGAGCATGCGAGCCCGCTCAAGTCGTTGCTAACCCTTGCGGGCTTGCGTAGCGAGCCCGCGGCCCTCGCATAGCGAGGGCCTCAGTTGCTGCCATGGAGCAAAACACCCCAAGAAACACGCAAAACACCACAAAACACCTACGGATATTCCGCTACAGACGCATACCACACATTACACACCATTTTAGAACAATGCGGAAGTACACAAGTACGCTAACGGTTTGGTCTCGCGCACGCACAATATTACACTGCACACATTCAGCACGCTTACACCGCATCTCCACACCACTAATGCTGCAGCAACATCAAAACAGATTGCCAGCTCTTCAACACAATGCTTCAAAATAGGTAAAGTATATTACTTTATTAATCTATTAGTTATTTTATTATTATACACCAAACAGCATTAGCTCACTTACAATTTCATTGCCGTCATTTTTTGACGGGCAATTCGCTAGTAATATATATAAAATTGTGTGAGCTAAGACAATTATCTAAAGGCTTAAAGGGACTCCCAACAGGAATTTGATTTCATATTAACAAGCCTTAAAAACTGGCTTTGAAATGTATGACCAGTTTTTTGATACAGTAAATTATTTCTGAAATGATCAGAACTGATTTTGCGGTTCCGGTATGGAAATAAGAAGTTCAGTATACTAATGTATGGCTCAGAATACTCGATAAGTGTGAGAAAGAAGTCTAACTGCCAGATAACATTGGGGTCTTTATTTTGGCCCCTACACAGAAAGACATGCAGTCTATAAGCCTAATTAGTACATCAAATAATATGAAATTTCCCAGAACTGATTTATTCTGGAAATATATGGATAACACAACAGACAGTTTCCCATGATCTTTAATTTCAACCCCAAAGAAAACGTTTTATTTATTTTTAAAGAGCATTATAAACGAGGTATACATTGTATTAGCAGTGTTTCTCTATAGTAAATCATTTCTGAAATATTTAGAATTGATTTTGCTGCTTCTGCATGCTAATGTGTGACTCAGTATGTTAATGTGTGGCTCATAGTACTCGATAAGGATGGGAGAGGGGTCTAACTGCCTAATAACACTGCAGCTCATTATTTTGGCCACTTCAGAGACAGACAAGTACAATGTAATCCCAATTAGCACATCAAAGTAGTTACCGTAATTAAAATGCACAAGCTGCTTATTTGCATAGAAACAGAACAACACAAACATGGAATTTCCCAGCATTGATTCACTTTAGAAAAAATGCATAACACAACTTAACTTAACCTTAAAAACAACTTGATTTTGGGCTGATAATAAATATTATAGATTGCATTTAAAGCTTACAAAATGAGAATGGATAATTTCTAGATGTGCCAATTTTATGATTTATCATGCAATTATCTTTGTATATATTCCGTATTTTCCAGAAATTCTTTTTTTAAACTAGATATTGTAGCCACTGAGCTCTGCTTCAACAAATTTGTAAAAGCTCTTCTCGCAACATAGTTAATATGACTTTCTAAATCTTTCACACCTTTACTTTCTATATATCCCTGAAGGGAGTGTAATGGATCTTTTCTAAATAGAAACCATCACATATATAGTTGTGAGCGTACGAGTTGTTGCTAACGCTGCGGGCTCGCGTAGCGAGCCCGCGGCCCTCGCAAAGCGAGGGCACTGCGCCAGGTTCTCAGTTGCTGGCATGGAGCGCCTGGCCGCAGGCGCTCCATGCCAGCACCTGAGGACCTCGCAAAGCGAGGGCTTCAGTTGCAGCAACTGCGACCCTTGCAAAATTCACAACCCAACAGCCTTATTAAATTGCGATTCTGCTAATTTTAAAGGGCTCTATTTAAGCACATAGCATTTCTTTTTTTACAGAAGTTTTTAGTTAGTGAACTTCTATCAAAAAGCAAGGTCTTCACTAACTAAAAACTTCTGTAAAAGAAATATGCTATGTGCTTAAATAGAGCCCTTTTAAATTTGCTGAATCGCATTTTAATAAGGCTGCAAATTTGCAACCCAAAGAACTGCGTACCTCGCAAAGTTCACGTCGCAACCCAAAGAGCACGACACACACATTACGACACTCGCAAACAACATACGACACACGTTCACACACATTACGGCCTCGCAACACTCGGACGCAACTCGCGAACATTACAAAATTAAAAACACAATACATACACACAGCACATACATAAAAAGCTTACCTACACCAAGAGGGAGCACCCACGACTTCAAAAATGCAACTTACAACTTAATTGCACTCAAAATAAAAAAGTTTAGACACTAAATAATTTGCTAAGCGACACAAAAAATGGCCGACGAATAAAACGAAAACGAGGCTACACGCGCAAACACCATACGAGACACGTTACCACACATTACGACCTCGCAAACATCGGACGCAACACGCCGACATACAAACATTTAAAACTTAAGAAATACACACAACAAACACATAAAAAGCTTACCTACAGCAAGAGGAACCATCCAGCACCTCAAAAAAACAAGTTACACCTACATTTAAATCAAAATAAAACACTTTAGACACTAATACCATCGCTAAGCGAGAGAAAAAATGGCCGACGACCAAACGAAAATGAGGCTTCAGACGTAACTATACTACACTTACTCGCAATAATGAAACACATACTATGCGGAACGTATCACAATCATATTAAACACCATTTTGAACAGTACTACGCACAAAATGGCGGATGGAACGCAAATTGTAAGCTGGAACGCAAATAGCGCATGCGTATTGCGTTCTAACGGTCTCACTTTCCAGAACTTTCTACAAGTTTATAAATACTGCCTATTTTACACAAAAAAATAAATTTTTCCTCAGGTGATGAACGGAGTGACTTCAGAGATAACTGCTGCTTTTACTAGAGAAGACAATTCTTTACTAATTTACTACTTAACATTGTGCAAATTACAACTGAGAGGTAAGCTATAATATATTACATTTTATTATCAGGACAGGTCAAAAAAAAAAAAAAAAAAACTAGGATTTATGTAGTGACATATATGGCACATTTATGTGTATAGGCCCACAAAAAAAATACGGTTCATTTAACAAAACAACAAAAAAACATAATTCAATATTAAACAGAGGTTTATGTATAGTGACATGTGACACGCACATATATGTCTATAATGTATAGTGACATCTGACACGCACATATATGTCTATAATGTATAGTGACATGTGACACGCACATATATGTATAGAATGTATAGTGACATCTGACACGCACATTTATGTGTATTGCCCCTGCATAGTGACATGTGACACGCACATTTATGTGTATTGCTCCAACTGCAACAAAATTAGCTTAAAACAAAATCATTAAACAACTACATTTAAATGACATTATATGTCATGTATACTGATATGTGACACGCACATATATGTGTATCATCTATAGTTACATCTCACTCACAGACATTTATGTGTGTTGGAAAAAACAAATATAAGGTTAATTTAACAATTTAAATATGATTCATGTATAGTGATATGTCACACGCACACAAAATAATTGCATTAAACTATGGAATGTGCTTCATGTATGTGACATATGTGTGTAGCCCCCACCAAAAAATAAGGTCAATTGAAAATAATTACAGAAGTATATTTAAATGACATTAATTTACTGCAATTCAATAGATCATATAAAGCTTAATCTTTCTACTTCTTTTAATATTCAAACAGACTCTGCATCAACAGCGTCACTCAACAATTTGCACCGTGCATTGTGAAGCACAATCCCTTTTAAAGAACACCAACAAAGAACAACAGGTAAGATACAACAAGACATTACATGCTCAAAAGGCCATGCTTTGCTAGATGAAAAATTATAAATATACAAATAACTATTTCACTTTCTTTTTCAAACAGACACTACAAGAAGACCGGCGGATTAAGATTGGCAGGAGGGGACCCTCTGTCATTCGACACTTCAATCAAGGTAAAGTATTAAGTATAAAAAAGAAAGAACCATGAGCCTCATTCAATTGCGAGTTGCTCAATTGAATTGGGCTCTATATAAGCACATAACATATTTTTTATACAGAACTTTTTAGTTACTGAACTTCTATCCAAAATCAAGGTCTTCACTAACTAAAAACTTCGCTCAATAAATATGTTATGTGCTTATATAGAGCCCTCTTCAATTGGCAAAATTGCAATTCAATGAGGACCTATATATCTTTAATGGCCGAGGGCCTCACTCAAATGTGATTTGCCCATTTCAATAGGGCTCTATATAAGCACAGAGCATATTTTTTAAAGGAACTTTTTATTTAGTGAACACGTTGCTTTTCACAGAGCATATTTTTTCAAGGAACATTTTATTTAGTGAACACGTTCCTTTTGGATACAAGTTCACTAAATACAAAATTCGGTAAAAAAATATGCTCTGTGGTGATATTGAGCTCTATTCCATTGGCCAAAACACAATTGAATGAGGAGCTGACAATATAACAAATGCAGTAACCAAAGGCCCTCATTCAATTGCTATTTTGGACAATTTAATATGGCTATAAATAAGCACTTTTAGGCCCTTATTCAATTGCCATTTTGCTAATTCTATAGGGATCCAAATAATCACATAACATATATTTTTTAAAGAACTTTTTCGTTAGTGAAAACCTTGCTTTTGGATAGATGCTTAATAACTAAAAACTTTTTTAACAAATATATGTGATGTGCTTATTTAGAACTCTATTCAATTTTCAAAATTGCAATTCAATGAGGGCCTTAGAGTGCTATTACATTGTAAAAAATGCAATTCAATGAGGGGCAAACTATGCAACATATGGTACACACAAAGGACCTCATTCAATTGCAATTTGCCCAATTGAATAGGGCTCTAAATAAGAACATAACATTTTTTTTTAAAGAAGTTTTTAGTTACTAAAAATCTATCCAAAAGAAAGTTTTTTACTGACTAAAAACTTCTTTAAAAAAATATGCTATGTGCTTATTTAGGGCACGATTCAATTAGCCAAATCGCAATTGAATGAGACCCAAACTGCTACACACAAAACAGAATTGGAACAAACTCACACAAACACATAGCAAAATAAATTAACTTTCTTATTCAATGTTTAACAACCTACAGGGAGTGCAGAATTATTAGGCAAATGAGTATTTTGACCACATCATCCTCTTTATGCATGTTGTCTTACTCCAAGCTGTATAGGCTTGAAAGCCTACTACCAATTAAGCATATTAGGTGATGTGCATCTCTGTAATGAGAAGGGGTGTGGTCTAATGACATCAACACCCTATATCAGGTGTGCATAATTATTAGGCAACTTCCTTTCCTTTGGCAAAATGGGTCAAAAGAAGGACTTGACAGGCTCAGAAAAGTCAAAAATAGTGAGATATCTTGCAGAGAGATGCAGCACTCTTAAAATTGCAAAGCTTCTGAAGCGCGATCATCGAACAATCAAGCGTTTCATTCAAAATAGTCAACAGGGTCGCAAGAAGCGTGGGGAAAAACCAAGGCGCAAAATAACTGCCCATGAACTGAGACAAGTCAAGCGTGCAGCTGCCACAATGCCACTTGCCACCAGTTTGGCCATATTTCAGAGCTGCAACATCACTGGAGTGCCCAAAAGCACAAGGTGTGCAATACTCAGAGACATGGCCAAGGTAAGAAAGGCTGAAAGACGACCACCACTGAACAAGACACACAAGCTGAAATGTCAAGACTGGGCCAAGAAATATCTCAAGACTGATTTTTCTAAGGTTTTATGGACTGATGAAATGAGAATGAGTCTTGATGGGCCATATGGATGGGCTTGTGGCTGGATTGGTAAAGGGCAGAGAGCTCCAGTCCGACTCAGACGCCAGCAAGGTGGAGGTGGAGTACTGGTTTGGGCTGGTATCATCAAAGATGAGCTTGTGGGGCCTTTTCGGATTGAGGATGGAGTCAAGCTCAACTCCCAGTCCTACTGCCAGTTCCTGGAAGACACCTTCTTCAAGCAGTGGTACAGGAAGATGTCTGCATCCTTCAAGAAAAACATGATTTTCATGCAGGACAATGCTCCATCACACGCGTCCAAGTACTCCACAGCGTGGCTAGCAAGAAAGGGTATAAAAGAAGAAAATCTAATGACATGGCCTCCTTGTTCACCTGATCTGAACCCCATTGAGAACCTGTGGTCCATCATCAAATGTGAGATTTACAAGGAGGGAAAACAGTACACCTCTCTGAACAGTGTCTGGGAGGCTGTGGTTGCTGCTGCACGCAATGTTGATGGTGAACAGATCAAAACACTGACAGAATCCATGGATGGCAGGCTTTTGAGTGTCCTTGCAAAGAAAGGTGGCTATATTGGTCACTGATTTGTTTTTGTTTTGTTTTTGAATGTCAGAAATGTATATTTGTGAATGTTGAGATGTTATATTGGTTTCACTGGTAAAAATAAATAATTGAAATGGGTATATATTTGTTTTTTGTTAAGTTGCCTAATAATTATGCACAGTAATAGTCACCTGCACACACAGATATCCCCCTAAAATAGCTCAAACTAAAAACAAACTAAAAACTACTTCCAAAAATATTCAGCTTTGATATTAATGAGTTTTTTTGAGTTCATTGAGAACATGGTTGTTGTTCAATAATAAAATTAATCCTCAAAAATCCAACTTGCCTAATAATTCTGCACTCCCTGTATGCTTGAATTTAAAGTAGCTCAAATTGCCATTCGAGATGAATTTAATCCAATTTTATGTGGTGGAAAACTAACACAACAATGGATTATTGATTCATATTTGCAAGTTGAGGCAAATAATTTAAACTTTATAAAATATCAACAAGATAAACTACGTGTAGAACAATATTGTGGACTCATGGACTATGTTGCTGACGTGGCTACAAGCAGAGACATGACAGCTGGCAAAGCCATCATTTTACCATCTTCCTTTCAAGGATCTCCTCGAAATATGAGAGAAAGATACAATGATGCTATGGCTATTGTGACAAAATTTGGAAAACCAGATTTATTTGTGACATTTACATGTAATCCACAATGGCCAGAAATTAATCAAAATCTACTTCTTGGACAAAGTGCTTCAGATCGACCAGATTTAGTAGCCAGAGTTTTTAAGATCAAATTAAATGAATTAATACGTGACTTCACTATAAATCAGTTATTTGGCAAATGTCTTGCTTATGTATATACCATTGAATTTCAAAAAAGAGGCCTTCCACATGCACATCTTCTCATAATACTTCAAGAGAAAGATAAATTAGATACTTTGGACAAAGTGGATGCAGTCATAGTTGCTGAACTACCAGATCCAGAACTATATGGTAGACTATATGAGATTGTTACTCATCGCATGATTCATGGACCCTGTGGAGACCTTAATCCACAATCACCATGTATGGAAAATAATAAATGTTCAAAAGATTTTCCAAAAGATTATAGAGACAAAACATATGCAAATTGTGATGGATATCCACTTTATAAAAGAAGAGAAGGAGATAGTGCCATTATTCGTGGAAAAAAAGTGGACAATAGATATGTAGTACCCTACAATCCACATTTACTCATGAAGTACAACGCCCACATCAACGTAGAAGCCTGCACTTCCATCAAATCCATTAAATATGTCTACAAATATATTTACAAAGGCTATGATGCAGCTACTGTAGTCGTCAAAAGTGCAGACAACCCCTGAATGTAGTGAGTTAGTACATGATGAACTTGCATCTCTTGTAGATGCTCGCTATGTCAGTGCACCAGAAGCTATGTGGCGGCTTTTAAAATTTTAAATGCATGATAGATCACATGCAGTATATAGATTAGCAGTACATTTGCCACAACGACATTTAGTCTATTTCCATGCTGGAAATGAAATGAATGCATTGGCCCAAAGTGAAGATCGTCACACTACACTAACTGCATGGTTTGCATTAAATTCAAATGATGCTCAAGCAACACAATACTTATATATTGAAATTCCATATCACTATGTTTTTGTGAATGGATTATGGAGACCAAGAAAAACCAGAGGCAATAAAATAATTCCACGAATTTTCACAGTCAGTCCAAGAGATGTTGAACGTTTTTGCTTACGGATATTACTTTTAAATGTTCCAGGAGCACAATGTTTTGAACAAATAAGAACTGTTAATGACATTGTATATGAATCCTTCCATTTAGCTGCAAGACATAGAAACTTACTCGCTGATGATACAGAGTGGGAAAGATGTTTAGAAGAAGCAGCACAATGTCAAATGCCACGACAGATGAGAGAACAATTTGCTTTTATTTGTATCTTCTCAAATGCTCCAAATGCATTAGCTTTGTGGTAGACTTTTAAAAGTAATATGGCTGAAGACTTTATGCGACGATACAATGAACCCATTGCACACTTAAAAGCGTTAATGGAAATCCAAGAAGTATTTTTAACTCATGGATTAAGTTGTGCAAGTTTTAATTTGCCTGATCCAGGTCTTATAGATGACATAAACTTTGAAGACTATGACATTCAACTACAAGCAGAAAGAACACAAGAAAGACTTGCAACTTTAAATACACTACAATTGCAAGCATTTCATGCCATTAAAAATGCAATAGATTATGACATGGTGACAGAGCGTTATTTCTATTTTGATGGACCTGGCGGATCAGGAAAAACCTATTTGTACAATTTATTAATGAGTTCAGTACGAGCACAAGGACAAATAGCAATGGCGTTTGCCACTACTGGAATTGCTGCACTTTTATTAGAAGGTGGAAGAACTGTTCATAGTGAATTTAAACTGCCAGTGCCTATTTTAGAAAATTCGGTGTCAGGTATTCGCATGACATCCTTACAAGCAAAGAAATTTAAGAAATGTAAATTAATTATAATAGATGAGGCCACAATGATGTCATGCTATGCCCTCCAATGTATTGACCGTTTGCTTCGTGAAGTCATGGATAATATTTTTCCATTTGGTGGAAAGGTAATGTTGTTGGGTGGCGATTTTAGACAAACATTACCTGTTGTTGTACATGGAAATCGAACTGACATTATCGAAACCTGTATCAAGTCAAGCACAGTATGGAAACATTTTACCCATCTTCAACTGCAACAAAATATGAGATCAGAAGGACAAAATGATTCCAATGATTGGCTTATTAAAATTGGAGAAGGCAGAACAGAAAAAATACTACATTTAGCTGACGACACTGTAGAGATCCCACCTCAGATGATTTGTCAACAAGATATTATACCGGCTATATTTGAAGGGAGCATCAATAACGAAGAATATTCCGAGCTTGCCAACCAAGTCATACTGACGTGTAAAAATAAAGATGCATTAATCCTCAATAATGAAATCTTAAAAAAAATTAATGCACCACAAAGAAATTATCACAGTGCTGATTCTGTACTTGCTGATGACAATGAAAGTCAGGCTAACTTTTCGACTGAATTCATAAACTCTCTAACTCCTTCTGGAATGCCACCACATATTTTGCAGCTAAAGAAAGGTGCAATTATCATGTTACTGCGAAATATGAACCCCAAAAAAGGCCTATGCAATGGCACAAGATTAATTGTTCTACAATTAAGGGACCATTTTATAGATGCTGAAATTTTAACTGGGACCCATAAAGGAGAGAGAGTTTTCATACCAAGAATAGATTTAGCACCAAGTGAAAGTAGTCTCCCTTTTATACTTCAAAGAAGACAATTTCCCATTATTATGGCATTTGCCGTGACCATTAATAAATTACAAGGTCAAACTTTCAAATCTGTGGGTATTTTTTTGGAAGAACCAGTATTTGCACATGGTCAATTGTACGTTGCATTGTCACGGTGCAAAAATCCACAGGCTATTAAAGTTTACATTGAAAAAAATGAAAGTCAAGGTGATTTATTAGAAGATGGATGTATTTTTACTAAAAACATTGTCTACTATGAAGTACTATAACTTTGCAGGATACAAACTAAAGCCATGCAAACATTTTGGAAAAACATTCAAAAATACATAACAATTTGTTGGTTAATTCAGTCATAATTAATGGAAGTCATGTTTATGGATAATTCGCCTCACAAAATACTTGCCTTGCATTTCTGTGAAAAATTATGTTAAAATGTTAAGTCACTATGTTAATGTTTCTAATATTACAAGTTTAAAAACAATATTTTCAAGTTATTTCATTCAACATATTACAAAGTTCATGTTAAGAGCTCAAGCACCTTTTAAGTCACAATGTAAATATTGTCTGTTATCTTAAGATTACTACCTACAATAATGTTTATCGCCAGTTTATGTGGTCAGTAAGGAATTACTTTCATTAGTTACGGTTTAAGGAGAGTTTTTACTGTATGCCTTCCTCTACATTCAATGTATATTAAACTTAACAATTAATCTGATACAAATTGCATGTTAATACTGATTAATTTAAAGTTAAACTGTTTTTACATTCAAATGTTAATACTTTTAATACAAAATTATGTTACAAAATGTATTCACTATGTTCCTGTTTATAATGTTCAAAATTAGACAAATGTTTTGAAAACTTCCAAAGTTACATAAAAAATAAAGTTCAATTTTAAAAATATATACTTTCAAGGTTATTGCTTTCATATATTTTAAACTTCATGTTAAAATTCGGGACGTTTAAAAAAGTCGTTTTACTTTTTACTTTCCTCTGGATTCTATGTATATTAAAGTGAACAATTCTTCAGATACAAATTTCATGTTAAAAAACCATTACATCAACATTTTACAAAAATACATGTTCATATCACAATACTTACAAGGGTCAAAAATATATTTAAATAACTAAACAACTTCACAAACATATACATCACATTGCCGTCATTTTTTGACGGGCAAGTCGCTAGTGTAATAATAAATATCAGTTTATATACCTTATTCTAAAATGTCTGTATGTACTTACATTCCTATCAATAATGAAAGAAATTGGCAATGCTGTCACAACCCCTCAGCAGAATTACTGAAACCCATAAGATATAGTCTACTAGATGGAGGTACCAGTAGAGTATTATCTTGTAAGCATTTCCTTTACGGGCCACTGACAACAACATCAAAAACAACAAAAGCTGTTTAGATTTCAAAACTCATTATTCTTAATCTTTCAAGTCCGTAAATATTACAATTGCAAATCAAATCGCTATTCAATTGCTACAATTCCCCAAGCCCACAAATGTTCTCGCAGCCGTAAATGGCAGATGTAAAAGAAAATCCACGGGTACCAGATAGGACTAACAAGGGGGTTAAACACTGGTTCATAGCACTGTAAATACAAATAAAAAATCAATACTGCACTTTAAAAGACGGGGAAAGCGATGAAAGACATTAGAATTAATTGCACAACCGTCTCAAGCTCGCAAATCTGCAATCAAAAAATATTTATTTTACGTTTTATTTCTGTGATCTATGAATCTTGGAAATGTATGTTTAATTTCGGTGCCATATCAATCTCGGGAATTATTGAGTTAATACATATCAGGCCACCCACATTGATTGAAACAGTATCACCATTCATTTTTATTATTTTGGACATTGCCGTATTGTGAGTCTGATCGCATATCGAACTTCTAAACAATAGTTCATTGACTTTTAACCAATCTCCATATTTTAATGATGTTGTGATGACGGTCTCATTTACTATTGGATGTTTCTTTACGGCCTTGCTTAATTGATCAGGATCCCACTTTGAAATGCTACTTTCGGATGCATGGTTTATGATTTCGGCCATGTAGCTGCGTGATTGAGCAATTGTATCGCTCTGTAACTGTTGCAAATTTCAAGCCTGCAGACTTACGGCCGGTATGAAGGCAACTGTGGGCTTGCAATTGAATAAGGCCATAGCGGTGCAGCAGTACTTAAGCACTTTCAGGTATTTTGCTGAGACTACTATGTAGTGCCTCATATGGTTGCTGCACTTAAGCTACACACACTACAAGAAACAAATATGGCCACGGCAACCCATCTACACACTAGAACTTGCCTGCTCCAAGAAATAAATATCTAATCACGCAAGGGAACAGAACAGGCTAGTACAAGCCCTTTATACATTTGCAACTGACAACAAAATTTAAAAGCCAACAATAATAGCTAAAATTAACTATATTTAAAATAGAGTTTTATAAAAAACAGTCAAAAAAAAGGAATTCTAAAATGAGGAAATGAACATTTGCTGCTGATATATTACTTGAAACAACAGAGTATTACATATTCCCATACATAATCCGTAGGTGTATTCCAGTGGCGGCCCGTCCATTGGGGCGTCGTGGCAAACGCCCTCCCAAATATTTTCGTGACCCTGCAATAAAAAAACACAATAATTTATTAGTAATAACCCAAAAACAATTAATTATAATGTGTACATCAGCATTCAAGTGTTATTACATTAATAAATGAAGCAAACTATTCCCTGTGACACTGTCACTTTAAGATAACCCCTTGCCCTTGTGTGTATATATTAACTGCTGCTGTGTATCTATTGTAGCTTTCCCTGCATCCCTGTGTGATCATATTACACTACACTTACTACACTAACCTTTAGACTCTATGAATCAATGAGGCCTGGCCCCCTGACCTTTAATGCATTCCGCCCATTAGCACAATGACGATATGCATGGGCAGTGATAATGTATCCATTTCATGACTGACAGTCTTCCATCATTGACCAATCAATGATGGAAGGCTGTACAGTTGTCAGGAGAACCACCTAAACACACCCAGACCGTTAGCTCCGAGCGCCCGCCAGCTAATAGGGCCTCGAGTTAACTTTTTGATTAACATCCACAGTTAATAAAACCACCATAAGCCAGTCCCTTCCCTCTTTCTGTTTACTGACCTGCTCACGCTGAGACTGAGAGAGACCTCCCTGGCTGAAAATATTCACATCTGCCCAACCTAACACAGTAAGTCTACCTGCCCTGGCCAAACCAAACCCCTAATAACAGGAAGGGTCCCCCCAGTTACCCTACTATGCCTGTCTGGCCTGCCACCCACCCACCAACCCACCAACTTACCTACCACCGACCTAGGCCTGCAATGCCTGGGCAACCCCCAATCACTCCCGCCCCGCAGTGCCAGTAGCCCCAAAAGACCTGACCTGTGCCACCCCCATCACCCCCATGTGGCCTGTGCCACCCCCGATCACCCCGATGTGGCCTATGCTATGCCACCGCCCGATTACCCCGATCACAGTGATCGTGGTAATCGGGCAGTGATCGGGGTGGCACAGGCCACATGGGGGTGATCGGATCACCCCCGATCGTGCCTGTGCCACCCCCGATCACCTCCATGTGGCCTACGTGGACACCGACCCACCGACCGACCCATGGGTCCTGACTATGCTACCCATATGGGGCCTATGCCAATGCCAACCCCCCAAACACCCCCCCCCCCTGTAGGCACATCGGGGCCTGGCCAACCCCCACCCCAACCTACCTAACTACCAACCAACCCACCTACCTACCCCTCAGATCTAGTGACCACACCTGACCCCACACTGACCCAACTACTGACCCAACTACCAACCCACCTACCTACCCCCCTGACCCAGTGACCACACCTGACCCCACCCTGACCCAACTACCAACCCACCTACCTACCCCCCTGACCCAGTGACCACACCTGACCCCACCCTGACCCAACTACCAACCCACCTACCTACCTCCCTGACCCAGTGACCACACCTGACCCCACCCTGACCCAACTACCAACCCACCTACCTACCTCCCTGACCCAGTGACCACACCTGACCCCACCCTGACCTAACTACCAACCTACCTGCCTATGTTAACACTACAGTTAAACACAAACCCCCCCCCCATTTTTGTTCCATTTTTAGAAGTAACAGGCAATGTATCTTTAACATTGCTTGCAGTTAAAAAAAATAATAAATTGCCTGTCACTTTTAAAGATAAAATAAAAATATGGGAAGGGGAAAAAAAAAACAATAATAAAGTAAACAACAGCACATACTTACCTGTCAAATTGACCCCTCCAGCGGTGGACTATGCTACCCATATGGGGCCTATGCCAATGCCAACCCCCAAACACCCCCCCCCCCCTGTAGGCACATCGGGGCCTGGCCAACCCCAACCTACCTAACTACCAACCAACCCACCTACCTACCCCTCAGATCTAGTGACCACACCTGACCCCACACTGACCCAACTACTGACCCAACTACCAACCCACCTACCTACCCCCCTGACCCAGTGACCACACCTGACCCCACCCTGACCCAACTACCAACCCACCTACCTACCCCCCTGACCCAGTGACCACACCTGACCCCACCCTGACCCAACTACCAACCCACCTACCTACCTCCCTGACCCAGTGACCACACCTGACCCCACCCTGACCCAACTACCAACCCACCTACCTACCTCCCTGACCCAGTGACCACACCTGACCCCACCCTGACCTAACTACCAACCTACCTGCCTATGTTAACACTACAGTTAAACACAAACCCCCCCCCCCCCCATTTTTGTTCCATTTTTAGAAGTAACAGGCAATGTATCTTTAACATTGCTTGCAGTTAAAAAAAATAATAAATTGCCTGTCACTTTTAAAGATAAAATAAAAATATGGGAAGGGGAAAAAAAAAACAATAATAAAGTAAACAACAGCACATACTTACCTGTCAAATTGACCCCTCCAGCGGTGGACTTCTGCCCTGGATAGTCGGGCATTCCAATCAATTTTGATTGAAGCCCATGTCATTCCATAATCCAATCTTGATAGAAGCCCTTGTCTCCTCATCTTGATTGAAGCCATTGTCCATCCATTCTGGCCCATTGCAAGAGGCCTCCACCTAAAAAAAACCAACGCTCTAAAAAAAAAAAAAAAACAACAAACTAACGGAGCTCCTCCTACAAGGAGCTCCCCCCGCGACTAATTGTTTTTTTTTCCCACGCTCCGCCTTTTATACTAATTTTTGAAGGACTCTGATTGGCTGAAATTTTTTGATTGACATTGATTTCAACCAATCAGAGTCTTTAAAAAATTAGCAAATTAGCAAAGCAGGTATGGAAGCCTGTAAGGGCAAAAAAGGTTAGTGTGAACTTGTGTGACCCTGTATGTATTATACATATTACAGGGCTATTTATTTGATATACATGTTACAGGATAATATCCTTAAACATGTATAGCAAATAAATAGCACTGTAATATGTATAATAAATAATGTCTAATACAAATACATGAGCAATATAATCAAATAATTAATAAAGTACATCAATTAATCAATTAATAAATATCAATTCATATTTTTTTTTTATGTATATGTTTATGTATATTTATGTATATTTCTTATGTGTGTGTGTGTGATTGATATTGATATATATATATTGATATATATATATATATATATATAATGATTGATATATATATATATATATTGATATATATATATATATTGATTGATAGATATATTGATTGATAGATAGATATATATATATATATATATATATATATTGAGATATATATATATATTGAGATATATATATATATATATATATATATATATATATTTATATATTGATTGATTTATATATTGATTAATATATATATATATATATATATATATTGAGATATATATATATAGAGAGAGAGATTATATATATATATATATATATATATATATATATATTGATATATTTATATATTGATATATATATATTTATATATTGATATATAAATATATATATATTGATATTATATATATTGATATGATCATTTTTTTTATGTACAGTTTGGGCCTATATGGTTTTGATTGGTTATTTAATGTTTTTAAGGTGTGGTTGGGGCCTATATGGTCACACTTGGTTATTTAGGGTTTTTAAGGTGCAGTTGGGGCCTATATGGTCACACTTGATTATTTAGGGTTTTTAAGGTGCGGTTGGGGCCTATATGGTCACACTTGGTTATTTAGGGTTTTTAAGGTGCGGTTGGGGCCTATATGGTCACACTTGGTCTTTTAAGGTTTTAAAAGTTACGGTTTGGGTCTTGAACGTTCTAATTTTTTTTGTTGTTGTTTTCTATCACCCCCTAGGTGCAAACTATCTGTGGAAGCAGAATTGTTTGGACTCGTTGGTTGACTTACTGAACGTGAATACCCCAAGAAGGAGAGTCAACTGTTGGTGAGTATATGGTCACACTTGGTTATTTAGGGGTTTTAAGGTGCGGTTGGGGCCTATATGGTCACACTTGGTCTTTTAAGGTTTTAAAAGTTACGGTTTGGGTCTTGAACTTTCTTATTTTTTTTTTTTGTTGTTTTCTATCACCACCCAGGTGCAAACTATCTGTGGAAGCAGATTTGTTTAGACTCGTTGGTTGACTTACTGAACGTGAATACCCCGAGAAGGAGAGTCAACTGTTGGTGAGAATCATTGCTTTTAATTTTCTGTCCATGCGTATAGGTGCAAATTTGATGTTGATGTAGTCTTGTCACATGAGGGTTTGCAATCTGTAATGTATACCAAGGAATTCAACACACTGTTATTTTAAAGTAATTTTGTGACATAATATAAATTAATATACCGTGATCTCTTTCTTCTATTGGTATCAGAAATGAATACTATTGACTCTCTACTTGTGAAGCCTTTTGGCACCCTAACCTATGAGGAGAAGGTGGAAGTAAAACGGTTAGGACCTGACAAACCAGAGATAAATCTGCAGCAAATCGCAAGAGATAGAGGGAAGCAATATATCTGTACTTTCAATACTGAATGGTACAAGAAGAACCACTGGCTTTGTGGAAGCGTTTCTAGGAAGTCCTTATAATGTTTCCCATGCATCCTATTTGGTGGTGACGCTGCTTGGACTAAAACTGGAGTAACTGACGTCAAACATCTAGCTGATAAATTGACGAAACACAAAAGTTCTAAAGCTCACTTGGATAACAGGATCAAGTTTGAGATGGTTGGACAGGCGAACATTGCAGTTCAACTGGACCAAGGATACCAAGTCAGTATTCAAAAACACAACGAAGAACTGGCTAAGAACCGTTAAATCCTTTTGAAGATAATTGATTGTGTTCGCTTTTGTGGCACTTTTGAACTGGCATTAAGAGGACACGACGAAAGTGAAACATCGCTAAATCCAGGAGTGTTTCAAGGCCTGGTGGATTTGGTTGGCAGTATCGATAGTGCAATGGAACAGCATTTGAAGACTGCAACTGTGTTTAAGGGCACATCCAAAACCGTGCAGAATGAGCTACTGGACTGCATGCATGAAGTTATTAAGGAAGTGATTCACCAAGAGCTTAAGGAAGCCCAGTTTGTGGCAATCCAAGCGGATGAAACAACCGATATTTCCGCTAGGACACAGTGCGTTGTAGTCTATCGCTACATTGACAAGAAGCATCAAGTGGTGGAAAGATTTGATGGCTTCACGGAAATGAAAGCAACGGATGCAGACTCGATTGCTGCTGTTGTGCTGGAAAGTCTGAATACTGTTCTCCCAGAGCCAGAAGACAAGATGAAATTCATAGCTCAAAGCTACGATGGTGCCAGTGTGATGCGTGGAGATCAAGGTGGAGTAAAAAAAAAAAAAAAAAGACGTGTACCCGAAAGCACACTACGTCCATTGCTATGCTCACCAACTGAACCTAATAATGGAGAAAGCAGTTTCAAGGATTGGAAGAGTTTGAGTTTTTTTTTCAAACATAGGCGGCATACCATCTTTTTTTTCATGCTCTCCAAAAAGGACTGGAGTTCTGGATGAGGTAGTTGGTAGAAGACTTCCAAGAGGTGCACCGACACAATGGAACTTCAACGTTAGGACCGTGAACGTCATCTACGAGAACAGAGATGCGCTACTTGAGTGTTTCCAGACAATTGAAGCATGTCTAAACTTTGATCAAACATCTATACGTGAAGCCGCAGGTTTCATTGGATTGCTGGAAGACAGGGAGTTCCTTTACTTACTTAAATTATTTCATTTAATAATGCCACATGTTGACATCCTCTATAGTCAGCTTCAGAAGCGAGACACGGATACTGTTTATATCCAAAAAGTCACAGAAGACTTTTGATCTGCAGCATCCAGAAAATCCGTAATTCTGTTGACAAGATAGAAGCAAGTTTGCCTAGCGATGTATCATTCCACAGACGGAGTACGGAGATTTCAACCTTGAGACAACTTTCAAGAGAGGTATGTGGTGGTTCATGCAAAAGAACGTTTTTCATTTTCAAATCACCTAGTCAGTGCCAAACTTGTTCAAAGTGACTTATATACAACCCATGACACTTGCTTTCCAACCCAAGCTCTGGAAGACACTGTGCAAGCATATCCAATACTGAAGAAGGAACAATTACGCACTGAGCTGTCACTTCTGTATGGGAAGACAGATTTTCATGCTTGTACAAGTGCTGTTGCTCTGCACAAACTTTTACATCAATTTAATCTGCAGAATGATTTCACAGAGACAGTGAAATTATTAAGAATCCTGATTACAACACCGATGACCACTGCAGAATCAGAAAGATGCTTCTCCCCATTGAAGAGGATAAAAACCTTTTTAAGAAGCACCATGTCCCTGGAGCGGTTGAATGCATTGGCGATGCTCTCAATGGGAAAGCAACTGATTTCCGAGATCCCAGATTTCAATGAAAAAAACATTGAGAAGTTTTGTTCTTTGAAAGATCGCCGTGCAAAATTTAAATACAAGTGATTGAAGCAAAGAAGAATGCATACCCCCAGGGTGTGCAAAGATAAACTGCGTTAAGCAGCACCACCTCACTACCAAACATAACAAGTGGTAAGTAAAGTATGAACGGTGTGTGGGTGTGCATATAGAAGGAGCTATGAAAGGTGTGTGCATGGTCAGTAACAATTGTTGAAGCCTTGGCGTGGTTTGAAGGAATTGGAGGCACTTCCAAGGGTAGCTGTCACTTCTGTACGGGAAGCCAGAATTTAATGTCTGTACGAGTGCTGTTGCTCTGCACCAACTTTACCATCAATTTAATCTGCATAATGATTTCACAGAGACAGTGAAGCTATAAGGAATCCTCCTTACAACACCGAAGACTACTGCAGAATCAGAAAGATGCTTCTCCACATTGAAGAGGATAAAAAGGTATTTAAGAAGCACCATGGCCCTGGAGCAGTTGAATGCATTGGTTTGAAGGAATTGGATGCACCTTCAAGTGTAAGTAAAGTTCTCAGAAATGGCACCACCGAACTCCCAAAAATAACTAGTGGTAAGTAAAGTATGAATGGTGTGTGGGTGTGCATATGGAAGGAGCTATGAAAGGTGTGTGAATGGTCAGTAACAATTGTTGAAGCCTTGGCGTGGCGTTACTGCTCATATGGTTATCCATATGTTAATTCAACGTGTTTGGTTGACATTGATTATTGTGTTGTCTAAACAGAAGTGAAATGTTGTTGTTTTCTTGAATCCCAAGATCCACTCGTTTGGGCCTATACAGTCCTGATTGGTCTTTTAAGGTATGTTTGGGGCCTATATGGTCACACTTGGTCTTCTAAGGTATGTTTGGGGCCTACATGGTTCAACTTGGTCTTCGAAGGTATGTTTGGGGCCTACATGGTTCAACTTGGTCTTCGAAGGTATGTTTGGGGACTATATGGCCAGACTTGGTCTTCTAAGGTATGTTTGGTGCCTATATGGTTCCACTTGGTCTTTTAAGGTTTTTAAGGTATGGTTTTGTTCTTGAATGGTCTGATTGATTTGCTTGTTTTCTTTTAACCCCAGGTGCAAACCCTATGTGGCAGCAGATTTGTTTGTACTCATTGGTCAACTTACTGAACGTGAATACCCTAAGAAGAAGAGCCGACTAATGGTAAGTGTCACTGCTTTCATTTTTCTGTTAATGCGTATAGGTGCAATTATGATATTGCTGTAGTCTTGTCACATGAGTTTTTTCAATCTATATTGTATACCAATGAATTTAACACATTGTTACTTTACTTCTTGACATTGCTGCATTGCTGATCATGTATTTCAATGGGCTTTACAAGTATAAGGTCATTGGGTGGGGCTTATAAAGGTCATTGTGACGTCAGGGGGAGGAGTTATAAAAATGGGTGTGGTTTGAAAAGAGGAGGGGGTATGTTTCGCCCTGGCGCCCCTACAACTTGAAAGTTCACCAGCCGCCACTGGTTTATTCCCTATTGAGGTATAAAGTATGTATCAGAATTTCTTTTCTTTTATAATAACCATACCAAATGTGTACATTAACAGGTTATAAAATGACCATAAAAGTCGCCATACGTGCTCTGCACTGTCAGTTAAAGAGTAGAACATCATGTGAAATATTTGTTCACCTTTTAAAAATTAATCAAGAATTGACTTAAATATTGTCATTTTGGTTTAACCCTTGAAGCCCTTTAATCTGCTTAAATAATAAGACTGAAAATGTAACTGTAATTTATTGTGTTATAGATTTATACTGTATTTAGAAGCAGAGGGTATCGGTATAGTGGTAACTGCTGCTTTAAATAATTTTCTTTCATTGGTAAGTCATAAGTTTGATTCCCCAGACACTTTTTTTTTTAAACTTTTGACTTATTTATTTATATATTGCCCAAGTCGTACGCACAACGCAAAGCATGACGACGTCTCGTAGATCGACAATTACATTATGTGATCATATGTATGTAAATAAACACATTAGTCAATGAAAAAAACATTGGATTAGAACTAATGACAACATTTTATAAAAGAACACAGTTACCATTACATCAACACACTGTGCTTTACAAAAGTAAGGTTAATAGAACTTAATTGGAGAAAAAAAATGAAAAAATACAATTCCTTCTTGGAAAGAAATAAAAGAATTAGTTGATCATAATTATAATATTGAAAAATATTCAACAATCTTTTAGTGTGGAAATAGCATGAATGTTGGTAATAAATGGAAGGTATGGGAACAACATACATCCTTATGTTGTTAACATTATTGACTTTCTAACAATATTCTGATTGGCCCCAATTTTGATATGTTTATTAATATATCTGTCTCATTATTTTATATTTAAATATGTATGTATGTTTCAATGTTTATGATTGTATATTGTATTTAAAAAAAAGTAAGAATAAAAGTAACATTTTACTATTTAAACTATATATATTAAATAATTATGTGAACTAGCTATATATATATATATATATATATATATATATATATATATATATATATATATAGTAAATAAGTAGTACATCTGTGTTCACATTTGAATGTCTAAAACAAGTATCAAAAACCAGCTTCCAGCTCAGAACTCTGAGAAAAACAGTTATTACTCTGCATTCTGGGAAGCTGAGCAGGGACATGCAAATGTGCCCACAAATACCTCACTCTTCAATCCATAGCCATTTTTAAACATGGCTTCCTTTAAGCTTATGCCTGCTGTATTACACAGCTTTAATGCAAAGCCAAGGTTGGATTATACACAGTTACCTCCATATCAGTTCTCAGATTACTCCTGAATAGTAAGTGTGTTGTGTACTTGTGCAGTAATTAGTGGCAGCTGAGAAGGGGTGTGGTTTTGCCTGTGTAAAGCTATATCAGTGTGTGACTTTTTGTTGTCTGCTTGCCTCTGTTCTGTGATTACTTCTGAACAGTAAGTGTGTTGTGTACTTGAGCAGTGATTAGTGGGCAGCTGAGAGGGTGTGTGGTTTTGCCTGTGTAAAGCTATATCAGTGTGTGACTTTTTGTTGTCTGCTTGCCTCTGTTCTGTGATTACTCCTGAACAGTAAGTGTGTTGTGTACTTGAGCAGTGATTAGTGGGCAGCTGAGAGGGGGTGTGGTTTTGCCTGTGTAAAGCTATATCAGTGTGTGACTTTTTGTTGTCTGCTTGCCTCTGTTCTGTGATTACTTCTGAACAGTAAGTGTGTTGTGTACTTGAGCAGTGATTAGTGGGCAGCTGAGAGGGGGTTTGGTTTTGCCTGTGTAAAGCTATATCAGTGTGTGACTTTTTGTTGTCTGCTTGCCTCTGTTCTGTGATTACTCCTGAACAGTAAGTGTGTTGTGTACTTGAGCAGTGATTAGTGGGCAGCTGAGAGGGGGTGTGGTTTTGCCTGTGTAAAGCTATATCAGTATGTGACTTTTTGTGGTCTGCTTGCCTCTGTTCTATGATTTCTCCTGAACAGTAAGTATGTGTGTACTTGTGCAGTGATTAGTGGGCTGCTGAGAGGGGGGGGGGCGGTGGTTTTGCCTGTGTAAAGGTATATTAGTGTGTGACTTTTTGTGGTCTGCTTGCCTCTGTTCTGTGATTTCTCCTGAACAGTAAGTGTGTGTGTGGGGAGCTGGGGCTAGTGAGGATGTCCAGGGAGGTAGCTGGGTTACAGTTACAAGGGGAAGCAGGGGGAACAGGAGCAGGAGGGAGGCCAGTTCTGAGTTGGCAAGCACCAACAGATTTGCCAGATTGAGTGAAACTGTTGGGGATGTCCATTCAGGAATGGCAATGCCAGATAGAGCTGTTCCTTCTAACAGTGGGGAGAACAGTTCTACTGGAGGAGTGGGAGGGCAGAATAATCTGAGCAACAGGCAGGTTCTGGTGGTTGGAGACTCTATTATTAGGAAAGGTAGCCAGGGTGATTGGTCACCCAGATCCAAGCAATCAAACAGTTTGCTGTCTCTTGGGTGCTCGGGTTTGGGATGTTGTGAATTGGGTAGACAAATTATTGGGAGGGGCTGGAAATGAACCGGCGGTCTTAATACATATTGGTACCAATGACAAAGTTAGTGGAGTGTCCTAAAGAATGATTTTATAGAACTAGGTAATAAGCTGAAGGCAAGGACCTCTAAGGTAGCATTTTCTGAGATACTACCAGTGCCACGTGCTAGCCCAGGGAGGCAGAAGGAGCTTAGGGAGGTTAATGCGTGGCTAAAAATGTGATGCATTAAGGAGGGGTTTGGGTTTTTAGAGCACTGGGCTGATTACTCACTTGGGTACAATCTCTATAGCAGCGATGGATTGCACCTTAATGATGAGGGAGTGTTTGTGCTAGGGGATAGGATGGTAGGATGACTGGGGGAGATTTTAAATGAGTAGGCAGGGACGGGATAAAAGTACTGGAGTAGTAAGTGTAGAGGGGGTAAGGAAATTATTAACTAGTCATGGGGGAGGAGATGGGGTAGGGTTAATATAGTCAATAGGGAGGTATTGCTAAGTAACTCAAGTACAGTGGCAGGTGCTTCAGAACTACAGACTCATAACATAAGGTGTATGCTCGCTAATGTCAGAAGCTTGCCAGATAAAATGGGAGAGTTAGAATTATTAGCAGTTAATGAGAAATGGGATTTGGCATTACAGAAACGTGGTGGGATGAATTTCACGATTGGACTGTTAATCTGGATGGTTATAACCTATTTAGGAAAGATAGAGGCAATTGTAAAAGAGGAGGAGGGATTTGTCTGTATGTTAAGCTTGAATTTAAGCCTATAGTTAGAGAATAAATGTATAGTGGAACTAGCGGTAATGTTGAATGTTTGTGGATAGAGTTGACTAGCAGAGGAGCAAATTCTATGCTATAAACCCCCAAATATAATTGAAAGAGAGGAAATGCAATTATTGTTACAGATTGGAAATGCAGCTACGCATGGGCAAGTTCTAATAATAGGAGATTTTAATTACCCTGAAATAAACTGGATAAATGAGACCAGCAGTTCAGCGAAGGAGAGCAGGTTCTTGAGTACACTCAGTGATCATTATCTAGCCCAGGTTATACAAGAACCTACTAGAAATTAGGCTATCTTGGATATAGTTATCACAAATAATATTGATATAGTATCAAATGTTGAAATAGGGCAACCTTTGGGAAACAGTGATCACAACACAGTCTCATTTGAGATTGAATTAAAAAAACATAACTGTAAGGGGCTAACAAAAACTCTTAATTTTAAAAGGGCAGATTTTAATGGTCTAAGGGCAGCAATACAAAGTATAGACTGGGACAGAGTACTGGCAGGTAAAAATACTGAACATAACTGAACAACGTTCAAATCCTTACCAAATAAACATACTTATCACCATATACCATGTGGAAATAAAAGTAAAAGGAGTAAATCACAACCCATGTGGCTTAACAATGAATTAAAGATGAAGATGAGGAGTAAAAAACAAGCATTTAAATTATACAAACAAGAGGGGACAGAGACTGCTTTACGCAAGTACAAGGAAATCAATAAGGCTTGCAAAATGGCGATTAGACTGGCTAAAATCGAAAATGAAAAGTTAGTTGCAAAAGAGAGTAAGACTAACCCTAAAATATTTTTTAAATATATTAATGGTAGGAAGGCCAGGAAGGAAGCTATAGGAACATTACAATGTGACACAGGCTGTCTGATAATTAGTGACCAGAAAAATGCATATGAGCTAAATAGGTTCTTTTCTTCGGTATACACAAGGGAGGTACCAGTGGTTGGTTCACTGCAACCTCATAGGGCTACACTACCTTCACCAAATAATTGGTTAACGCAGTGAGAAATCCAAAAGAGGTTGGAAAAAATAAATGTTAATAAAGCCCCAGGTTCTGATGGAATACATCCAAGGGTACTGAGGGAACTGGGCTCTGTAATAGCAAAACCATTATATCTAATTTTTCAAGATTCACTTAACACAGGGTATCTACCAGATGACTAGAGAAAGGCAGAGATGATACCTATATTTAAGAAGGGAGCAAGAGTAAATCCAGGGAATTATAGACCAGTGAGTCTCACTTTGGTAGTGGGAAAGCTTTTAGAAGGGTTAAAAAAGGGATAATATACAGGAATATGTCTATTCAAACAAGATTATAAGTAGGAGCCAACATGGATTTATGAAGAATAGGTCATGTCAAACAAAACTAATTAGTTTCTATGAGGAGGTTAGCAGGAACTTGAATCAAGGCAACTCAGTGGATGTAGTCTATTTGGATTTTGCAAAGGCTTTTGATACAGTGCCACATGGGAGACTATCGAGCAAACTAAGGGATATAGGAATTGCCATACATATTTGCTTATGGATTGAGAGCTGGCTAAATGACAAAAAGCAAAGGGTTGTTGTAAATGGAACAAACTCAGATTGGACTAATGTGGTAAGTGAGGTTCCTCAGGGCTCAGTATTAGGTCCCCTCCTTTTTAACATATTTAGTAATGACTTGGAAGTGAGATTGGAGTGTGGTGTCTCCATTTTTGCTGATGACACAAAGTTGTGCAAGGTATTTAAATTAGAAAATTATGTACTTTCCCTCCAAAGGGACTTGCATAACTTAGAGGAATGGGCATCTAAGTGGCAGATGAGATTTGATAGGAATAAATGTAAAGTTATGCATCTGGGAAGGGGGAAGGAAAAATAGCCATGCAATTTATAATCTAGGGATATCAGATATTGAAAGGGATTTGGGAGTACTTGTGGACAACCGCCTAGGTAACAGTGCTCAATATGAAGCAGCATCTGCAAAGTCAAGTAAAATATTAGTATGTATTAAGAAGGGTATAGAAGCAAGTGAAGCAAAAATAATTCTCCCACTATACAAATCCCTAGTACGCCCTCATTTGGAATATGGAGTACAATTTTGGGCACCACTACATAAAAAGGCCATTTTAGAGCTGAAAAACGTACAGAGAAGGGCAACAAAGCTAATAAAGGGAATGGAGGGGCTAAGTTATGAAGAAAGACTAAGAAATTAAACTTATTTACTCTAGAAAAAAGTGTCTAAGAGGGCATATGATTACCTTATATAAATATATCCAGGGTCAATACAACGCTTTGTCAAGGGAACTTTTTATGCCAAGAGGTTTTCATCTGACAAGGGGACACCCTTTGTGATTAGAAGTAAAAAGATTTCTCCTTAAAGAAAGAAAAGGATTATTTACAGTAAGGGTGGTTAATCTGTGGAATTCTCTACCAAAGGAGGTGGTGATAGCGGATTCGATTGATACCTTTAAAAAGGGATTGGATATATTTTTAAATAAAAAGGGCGTAAAGGGCTATCCCGGATAAATAGAGGGAGTATTGATCCAGGGACGAATCTGATCACTAGTATCTGGGATCAGGAAGGAATTGTATATATTTTTTCCTGTTGAGTCAATTGGCAAAGTTTCACAGTTTTTTTTTTTTGTTTGCCTTCTTCTGGATCAATTAATAATACATCTGCGTATTGCAGATCAGAGAAGATCTAAAAAGATTGAACTTGATGCTTAAATTACTATGTAACTATGTAACTATATGCATGCTTTAGTATATGTATATATATATATATATATATATATATATATATTTCACCACAACAATCATTTAATATATGGTGGGCAAAAGAGCAATAGAAGCCCTCCACCGTACAGTAATACAGTAAATAAATAGTATATCTGTGTTCACATTTGAAAGTTTAAAACAAGTTAAAAAACCTGTTTCCAGCTCATAATTCTGAGAAAAACATATATATATATACCGTATCTACTCGAGTATAAGCCGACCCGAGTATAAGCCGAGGCACCTATTTTACCACAAAATACTGGGTAAAATGAGTGACTTGAGTATAAGCCGAGGGTAGGAAATGTGTTGCCCCCTGTGTCCCACCTCTCTCTCCCGTGTCTCTTCTCCCCTCTCCCTTCCCTGTGTCTCTTCCCCCTCCCTTTTTACCCTCCTCAACCCCCTCCTCATTCTCAACCTCCCTCCTCAACCCCACTCCTCATCCTCAACCTCCTTCCTCATCCTCCATCTCCCCCCTCATCCTCAACCCCAACCCCCCTCCATAACCTCAACCTCCTTCCTCATCCTCAACCTCCCTCCTCATCCTCAACCCCCTCCTCATCCTCAATCCCCTCCTTAACCTCCCTCCTTATCCTCAACCTCCCTCCTCATCCTCCCCCCTTAACCCCCCTCAACCTCACTCCTCAACCCCCCATCCTCATTCTCCCCCCTCAACCCCCCATCCTCATTCTCCCCCCTCAAACCCCCATCCTCATCCTCCCCCCTCAACCCCCCATCCTCAACCTCAACTCCCTTCCTCAACATCAACCCCCACCTCAACCCCCCTCCTCAACCCCCCCATCCTCAACCCCCCTCCTCTACCCCCACCCTCATCCTTAACCCCCCCCTTCTCACCCCCCTCAACCTCCCTCCTCTTCATCAACCCCCTCCTCACCCCCCCTCCTCATCAACCCCCTCCTCAAGCCCCATCCTCAACCCCCCATCCTCATCCTCAACCCCCCCATCCTCACCCCCCTCTTCACCCCCCCTCAACATCAACCCCCTCTCCCCCCCCCTCAACCTCAACCCCCCTCCTCAACCTCAACCCCCCTTCTCAAACTCAACCTCCCTCCTCCTCATCAACCCCCATCCTCAACCCCCCTCCTCAACCACCCCATCCTCAACCCCCCCACCCGGTATATGCTAATGACTCGGCGCGCATGCGACGTCACATGCGCGCCGTCGCCGGGGTCAAGACGGAGCAGAGGGCGGAGAAGAAGCAGGTAAGTGAGGGGGAGGTATTTAGAGGGGAGACAGTGAGGAGGGGGTTGAGGAGGGGTTGAGGAGGAGGAGGGGGGTTGATGAGGAGGGGGGAGGGAAAGAGACACAGGGGGTAGAGAGACACGGGGGGTTAGAGAGACACGGGGGGGGGTAGAGAGACACTAGGGGGAGTGACTCGAGTAAAAGCCGAGGGGGCCCTTTTTAGCCTTAAAAACAGGGCTGAAAAACTCAGCTTATACTCGAGTATGTATATACGGTACATATTTTTGATTTTTAAACAAAAAAAGTACTCCAGATGAGGATTGGTACCTAGGACTGTCACGATCTGCTTCTTCTAGGGGGCTTGATATGAACCTGGTTCAAACATATCCCAGCAGAATCATGTAGTTCCTGTTCTCTGTGGCACAAAAGATGGCTTCTGAAGAGGGCAAGGCCCAAAAGGTACAGGCAGAGAATACTGGATCCAGCTTACTTAGTGGCCTATGGCAAGACCACCCCCCAAGTCAGTATACACCACACAGAAATAGTCTCACACCTTGTTTATGTGAAAACTATCTCTCAACCTTTATTGAATGATCAAAACAGCATTTTTATACTCTCCAATACCACACCCTTGTGTACATTTGTGTATGTGTGGTGTCAGACCATCTGGCTTGCAACCTTGGGCTATCAAAGCTCTTGAGATCAAATTCACCAGATATCTAGTGAACAAACCTTTATGTTAAACTCAAGTGTTTGTTTAGGACTACTTGAAGTACATGCAATTGTCTTGACCCAAGGTCTGTATGTGTGAGTGTGCGATAATCTGCAGCTAACTTCTATGCAGAGCATTTCTACCAATTACACATATGTTCTATATATCATTTTTCCTCTGATAATATATTATAACTAGGCTACATAATAACCATGTACAGACAACATATAACCACACAATAACACATAATCCCAATGTAATAATGTCATGCTTCCTTGGACATATTCCTAAATTGCTGGCAATATGAGTCCTTAAACAAGTAAATCATTGCAAGGACCTTCACCAACTCAGACTGCAGCCTTACCTATGTTATCTGTTCTGTTGCCAAACTAGCTGCTAGAATATATTCAAGTATTTGCAAATCACTTAGCCATTGCCTGATTTAAAGCATTTAAACTGGATTCTAATTAAAATTCATTACATCCCACTCGGTATAGAGCTCAACACACTGAACTAACCCGACTTCAATTGATCTTAAGTCCAAGAATTCTGCATTGATTTTAAAAAAGAAAAACTTTTCACCCTCTATCTAATGGTAAGGAGCATATGTGGTGATTTTGTGGTCCTTTAAAGTCTGTACTCAAATGAGCCAAAGTCTCACAGTATCAATTATTTTGTAATTTATCAAAGGGAGTAAGAAACAGTATCTGTGTGTCTGATATTGTAATGATTGCATTTAAGTTAAAACAAATAATTTTATCTTACTACATATTTACAACTTCTGGGTTTTTTTGAGGATAGGTTTGTTACTAATTTCACTCATGATATTTAAAGTTGCAATGTTTTTAATAATTGTGAAGCTTCTTATATTTTTGATATCATGATTTTATATTTTAAGTTGGTGTTCTGGTGTCTGGAAGTCATTACTTAGTTGTGACTGTCTTGTAGAGGACCTGCTTACTGAGATGCAATTCACATATTGTTATAACTTTAGTGGTAATGTAAGGGCCGGATCTACCTTTTTGGAGCCCCTAGGCAGTGAAGTGGAGGAGCCCCTGCAAGAATGCAATGTTTGCACTGACCCATTTTTGCATTTTCTGTACCTGTAAGTTCCTTTTCCTCTTGTGACTCTCTTGTTCTAGGTGGTTATCCCCTAGTAGCCAGTCTATGAACTGCAGTATTTTGTTTTTTTAAGCCAGGGACTATTCTTTTTTTTAAAAGTGGCGCCCCTCACGGGGAAGCGCCCCTGGGTTGCTGCCTAGTTGGCCTAATGGGCAATTCCGCCATGAATGTAAGCCTCAAGAATGGATCTGATTTAGAACTGAAACATCAGATTGCTGCCTTAACTTAATGTAAAAGACCCCTTTGGTGATGACATTCTTTGTCAATTTGGTTTGTTGCCAAGTCTCTCTCTGTCTCTTGGTCTCTCTCTCTCTCTCTCTCTCTCTCTCTCTCTATATATATATATATATATATATATATATATATATATATATATATACTGTATATATGTCACAGACCTCTTTCCAGGGTCTGGATCCTGGTGCATTGAGCTACCATAAAAATGTGGGCAGGAGGGTGGTGGGGTGAATAGCCCCAAAACATAGGGACATAGTGTACCGCTAGGCCTCATTTGGCATATTTCTTCCTTATCCTGTATACTGTATGTAATTCCCCATGTTATATTACTGTGTTCTGTGTTATGATTAAACTGTAACTAAATGGTCATGAAACAGTTAAACAAAATAGGTCTACAATGTAATTCCTGATAGAGAGACCCTAACTGATACAAAATCCAGATATCAGGGTCCTTGTGGGTAGTTAACCTGTAGTCTATAGCAGGTGGCCCTGGACAGTAATAGTCCCTACCCCTGGATCGTCCCAATATATATATATGTAAATAATAATAAAGTTCTGTTGTAATTTAGGAAAAACTTCACATTTGTGAATGTGTCAATCTGCTCTCTGTTGGGCTTGAAAAGGCCAAGAAAACTAATCCTAAATGCATGTTGTAAAAGTTCCTTATCACCACAAAGAGGACATCTTAACCGAAGGCTAGGACAAGTTGCTGATTTTTCAGACCAAGTTGAGGTTTCAGGGCCAAGTTGCAGAGTCTTAGAACAAGTTACTGGGTATCATCACAAGTTGCAGAAATTACTTGTGGATTAAAAATAAATAATGTATGCCTCCCCTCTAAATGAAAGACACCTTGAATATGTGTGCCAAACAGAGCATACATTTTGTTTTACAATACACATTTTATACAGTTTTTGTACCAATCATCAATGGGCCACTTCCCTTGGTAATCACATGTTTGATATATTTTTCTTCCTTTGTACTGCCCTACGCAAGCCATGTCCATCTACAAGGACTTGGTTCCAGCCTGCCTTCTTCCCCACCTAGGTACCGAGGGGTCTATGACCTCAGCAATCAGCTACCTCCAAGCAGGCTCTGGGCAAAAACAGGGGGTGATTAAGTAGTGTGACTGCTGGATACATACAGCCTTATTAAATTGCAATTCTGCCAATTGAATAGGACTCTATTTAAGCACATAGCATATGTTTTTTTACAGAAGTTTTAAGTTAGTGAGATCCAAAAGCAAAATCTTCCCTAACTAGAAACTTCTGTAAAAAAAATATGCTATGTATCAAGACCCACTCTCTGGCTGGGGTCTGTTGATCGGATTTGGGTGACTCTGGACTTTTGGATTACAGGAACATCATGTCTCAGCCCTTGGTTTAGACTGAGCAATATTGACAGTAAGTCTGACTGATCTTACTGCAAGCATATGTCCCTGGGTAAATAATACATCTGCACACAAAGTCTTGATGAAAATTATGAACCACCTTTTATTTTGGGACCAGATATTTAAAACATTTCACACACACACAGTGGAGGGAGTGGCTACTCTTAGTCAAACCCTCATTCCCCTCTGGCCATTCTCACAGAAGTAATTTGTGGGAACTTATTAGTCTCCTCCCCCAGGGCCTTCCCCAGGCGTGGCTACTAGTTCATTTTGGTCTGGACCTCAGACTGGAAACATCCTGTATTGGCTCTTGAACTATGACCCTGGGCTGGTGGTTGGGAAACCCCATACTATACTATTGTCCTGCGGTGCCTGGCAGTCTGGCAAATCTATTTGGTCTGCTATCTTCTTTGTTTACACTGAAGACCATATGGCCAACTCCTGACTGAGAGTTTATACAATGGGGGAGGGTTGACTAATTAACCCATAGCTCTCACTCCACAATACAATATACAATATAACACTAACATATTATCCCCCATAACACAATATACAGATGGAGGCGATTGGTATATAACAGTGCCTCCTGGTAGGCACAACTAGTGGCCAACTTGAGTTATGACAACTGCCCCCCCAAGTGTAGCCTGAGAACATCAAGGGTCCATGATTTTCTCAGCTACGCTGATACTCATAGCTCCAGTTGGCGTGATAATCCATCTGCATTTTGATGGAGTTTACCCCTACGATGCTGTATTTGAAAATTGAATGTCTGTAGTGCCAGGCTCCATCTTAGCAAACGTCCATTTTCTCCGGCTACCTTAGACAGCCAGCACAAGGGGTTATGGTCGGTGGTCACAGTGAATGGTCGTCCATATAAATAATGTTGAAGTTTGCGCAAAGCCCAAACTACGGCCAAACATTCCTTTTCCACAGTAGCATAGGCCGTTTCACGCTGCAACAATTTCCTGCTCAAATACGCAACAGGATGCTCCACTCCTTGATCATCTGTCTGGCTTAGCACAGCCCCTATGCCATACATGGAGGCATCTGTCTGGACCACAAAGGGTCGGTTATAGTCCGGGGCAGCCAATACTGGGGAACAAGTCAGAGCTTCCTTGAGGCTCTGGAAGGCAGTTTGACACGCAGGAGTCCATGTCACTTCCCTGGGCAATTTCTTTTTGGTCAAATCGGTCAGTGGCTTGGCTGTAGTGCTGAAATCAGGAATGAACTTGCGGTAATACCCAGTGATGCCCAAGAAAGCTAGTACCTGCTTTTTAGTCTTAGGGATAGGCCAAGCTGCAATACCCTCTACTTTGGCTGGTTCTGGCCTTAACTTCCCACTACCTACCCAGTGACCCAAGTACTGCACCTCTGCCTTTGCCCACTGGCACTTATCTGGTCTTATGGTCAACTTGGCTTGCTTAATAGCCTGCATAATTCTAGCAATATGTTCTATATGCTCCTCCCAGGTCTGACTAAAGATGGCTATATCGTCCAAGTAAGCCTGAGCATACTCCTGGTGCCCATGTAACAATTTGTCTACCAGTCGCTGGAAGGTAGAAGGGGCATTTTTCATCCCAAAAGGCATTACCTTAAATTGGTATAGTCCAAAGGGGGTGACAAATGCGGACTTCTCCCTAGCTGACTCTTCCAACGGGATCTGCCAATATCCCTTGGAGAGATCCAGCGTGGTTAAATACTTGGCAGTACCTAATCGGTCCAACAACTCGTCCATGCGTGGAACAGGGTAGGCATCCGTTTTTGTTTTATCATTCAGCCTACGATAATCCACGCAGAAGCGAGTTGTGCCATCTTTTTTGGGTACCAATACGACAGGAGATGCCCATGGACTACTGGATTCTTCAATAACCCCTAGTTGTAACATCTTGCGTAATTCTGCTTGTATGCTTGCCCTAACAGCTTCAGGGACTCGGTATGGGTGTTGTTTTAATGGGCCACATTCCCCTGTCACCACTACATGAGCTGCTAGGGGGGTACACCCAGGGTCAGTAGTAAATAAGGGTTTAAAGGGTTTTAGTTTGCCTAAAAGCTGCTCCTGCTGCTCTGTGCTTAGGTTTTTGGCCTGGTGAAGGCCATCTTCTAGCGTTTTCTGCTCTGCCTTTTGCAACATGTCTGGTATCTGCCCTTCCTCTGGGTCATCCTCTGTGGCCCTGCAAATGGCTAACATATGAGCTGCTCGCTTTACATATGCTTTTAAGCGATTAATGTGGGCCACCCTGGTAACCACTCTCTCTGGATCTACCATAACCACATATGACTTGTTGCCCAGTTTTTTGCTAATTGTATAAGGTCCCTTCCACAAAAACTGTAACTTATCCTGGGGCTGAGGTTCCAACATGAGCACCTGCATCCCCTCCTCCAGTTCCCTGTCACTGGTTCCTGCCTTGTAGTATCTCCTATCTCTCTCTTGCGCTTTACGCATATTGCTCCTCACAATTCCAGCCAACCTAGCCATATTTTCCCTGAAAGCTAATACATAGGTAGCCACTGGTACAGGGTGGTGACTATACTCCCCTTCCCACGTCTCCCTGATCACGCTCAAGGGTCCTCTCACCAGCCTATCATATAGAAGTTCAAAAGGGGAATATCCTGTAGATTCCTGAGGTACCTCTCGGTAGGCAAAGAGCAGACAAGGCAACAATCGTTCCCAGTCTGGCTCCTGATCAGTAAAAGTACGGATCATGTGTTTGAGTGTCCCATTGAAGCGCTCACAGAGGCCATTGGTTTGGGGATGGTAGGGGGAAGCTGTAATGTGTCTTATGCCACACATGGACCATAACTGTTCGGTCACTTTGGCCATAAATTGGGGCCCTCGGTCAGACAAAATTTCCTGAGGAAACCCTGTCCTTGTAAAGATAGTCATTAATGCCCCTGCCACCTTAGGAGCTGAGATACTGGATAAAACCACCGCCTCAGGATACCTGGTGGCATAATCTACCATGGTGAGAATAAATTTCTTGCCGGTCTTGCTAACCCTAGCTAGTGGCCCAACAATGTCTATGGCTACCCTTTGAAATGGTATCTCCATCACAGGGAGTGACTGTAGGGGAGCTCTGCTATTTTTTTTAAACGGCTGGGTCCTTTGGCACGCATCACAGGATCGACAGTACTCTTTTACATCCTGATTTAATCCTGGCCAAAAAAATACCTCCACTACCCTACACAGAGTTTTCTTCTGCCCCAAATGCCCTCCCAGAGGAATCTCATGGGCTATTTGTAATACCTTGCCTCTATACTGTTGTGGGACCACTAACTGCTTTTGTGGTTCCCTTTCTACCTCATCCTTCCCAGGCACCTTGATTCTGTACAACAACCCCTGTTCCCATACAAAACTGTCTAGATCATCTACTGATTTGCCCCGGGCAGCCCTGTCCCTTACCCCTGCTAAAGTTTCATCTTCCTGCAATGCTATTCTAAGTTCTTCCCCCTTTGCCCAGCCTAAGGTCAATGTCGTAGCCAGCAAGTCACTTACCCTGGGTTCTGGGTATTCCGTCTGGTCCTGGTTCATCCTGCATCCATTGGCTCTGGTTTGAGCTCTTGTTAAGGGCTGTACATACTGGCTCACCATGTGACCCAAATCGTTCCCTAGCAAAACATCCGCAGGCAGGTTATCCATAACTCCTACCTCTGTAGATTTACTTCCAGTGCCCCAGTCCAATTGAATGCGAGCCATGGGAATGGGAAATTGTTTTCCCCCAGCAACCATAACCCACATTTGCCTCTGTATGCAGTCTGAGGTGCGCACCCATTTAGGTAGAACTACAGTGACTGCGGATCCTGAGTCACGGTAACCCACAGCCCTGTGACCCCGCACCCAGACTGGTTGTCTGTGCTGTTCCCCGGAGTCCTTCTGTGCTCTCCTCACCGTGTGGATCCCATGGCACCATCCCTCTGCTTCTGGCTCCCAGGGAGCTGCGTTGGGAGGTCCTGCTCCAGCATCCCATTCCCCCAGGTAATTCACTGCAGGCTGTCCTCTCTGATGCCTCTGAAGCTGAGGACAATCTCTTGCTATGTGGCCCTGCTGGTTGCACTTGAAGCACTCTCTATTGGGAAATCTGGGCTCTGGGTGTGCTCTGGGAACAGGTCCTGACTTGATACCCCGCTGTCCATATGCGTTCTGGGGCTGCGCCCAGGCCACATGGCTAGGCGCATTGCGTGCAATAGGGGCCTGTCGTGTTGTCCCCAAGTCTCTTGAGCCCCGGTCTGTATGCCCATTAGAGTTGGTAATCTGGGGAACTCTCTTAGTTCTGGTACTAACAAAATGGTCGGCCAGGCTAGCTGCCTGGTCCCCATCTACTGGCTTCTGATCCTGCAGCCAATCCCTCAATTCTGGTGCGCAAAGTTGCAAAAATTGCTCCATTAGTACTACCTCCAAAATTTGTTCTGCTGTGGTGGCCCCTTGTGTAGACCACCACTGAGTGCAGGCACGCCTTAGTTTACACATTACCTCAACATGAGTGTCCTCTGGTCCCTTGGTAGTGCCTCTGAATCTGGCCAAAAAAGTTGCAGGGGTTACGGCATATCTGCCTAGTAACACTGTACATAAATGGTTGTAATCCATGGCCAGATGTGGAGGAAGGGCCCGACAGGCTGCGCTGGCCTTTCCAGTCAACTTAGTCAATAGTAACTTGGCCCATTCTTCAGGAGGTATGTCCTGTACCTTACATTGTTGCTCAAACTCTTGGATAAATCCGTCAATGCTGTCTTTATCATCCTGGAACTGTTTGAAAATTCTGATATGCCAGTTTGACTCTTACTGGCATCTCTGTAGGGTTGACCCCAAGCCTTTGCTGAGCTTGGACACTCACCCCTGTACGTTCTTCCTGTATTTGCTGCTTTATTAGGTTCAGTCCTTTAATTGTCTCTTCCAGCGTTATCTCCCCGGGGCAAAACTCCCTGGCTTCACTGAACCTGCGTCTTGCCTCCTTTAGGATATCATCTGGCTGTCCTTCTTCCTGCTGAGATCTTGGGGTCCTTGGCAGTGTGCTTATCCCCTCACCCAACTCCTCTTGTTCCAGCTGTTCTGCATCATACCTTCTCAAGGCTGCTATCACATCTGCTGGTTGGTCCCTTTTCTTCCGGGGAATTCCTTTTAGTTTCTGCGCCTTTCTCAGTTCTGCTGAGGACATGTCCTCATACTGCTGTTCCATCCTCAGTCCTTTCCTCTAGAGTCTCCAACCGCTGCCACCAGTTATCAAGACCCACTCTCTGGCTGGGGTCTGTTGATCGGATTTGGGTGACTCTGGACTTTTGGATTACAGGAACATCATGTCTCAGCCCTTGGTTTAGACTGAGCAATATTGACAGTAAGTCTGACTGATCTTACTGCAAGCATATGTCCCTGGGTAAATAATACATCTGCACACAAAGTCTTGATGAAAATTATGAACCACCTTTTATTTTGGGACCAGATATTTAAAACATTTCACACACACACAGTGGAGGGAGTGGCTACTCTTAGTCAAACCCTCATTCCCCTCTGGCCATTCTCACAGAAGTAATTTGTGGGAACTTATTAGTCTCCTCCCCCAGGGCCTTCCCCAGGCGTGGCTACTAGTTCATTTTGGTCTGGACCTCAGACTGGAAACATCCTGTATTGGCTCTTGAACTATGACCCTGGGCTGGTGGTTGGGAAACCCCATACTATACTATTGTCCTGCGGTGCCTGGCAGTCTGGCAAATCTATTTGGTCTGCTATCTTCTTTGTTTACACTGAAGACCATATGGCCAACTCCTGACTGAGAGTTTATACAATGGGGGAGGGTTGACTAATTAACCCATAGCTCTCACTCCACAATACAATATACAATATAACACTAACATATTATCCCCCATAACACAATATACAGATGGAGGCGATTGGTATATAACAGTGCCTCCTGGTAGGCACAACTAGTGGCCAACTTGAGTTATGACACTATGTGCTTAAATAGAGCCCTATTCAATTGGCCGAATCGCAATTTAATAAGGCTGATAGTGTCTGAGTGATGGCACTGCGTCTAATTGACGTGGGGAACCATATACCTGCGGTGTGCAAGTTTTAGATTTTCAAGGACTGTCTCTCCACTATTCAGGGAACTCAGCGGACCATAAGTTCAGGGGGGCTTGGCACTTGGATGTATTTGCTCCTTAGTCGACCACCCATCGCATAACAATACCTTTACTGAGTTGGAGGGGAGTCTGCAAGGGGGTTGGAGCATCTTCATAGTGTATCAACCTTTAGCGGCCAACTTTGGCTTCCATAACAATTTTAGCATTTTGGTCTCCCTAGTAGATTGAATGGACATTCATGACAAAGCCTAAGGTCAAGTACTTCCTAAATTGTGGTTTAAAGTATCAAAGGGATATCACTTGCAAAACATTTGACACCACTTGACCCTGCTCTATTAAAACAAAATGTTTTAATTGCTGTTTTGGCATCCTTGTTAATAATATTTGATGGCATAATCAGCCATGTGGATCTCCCATTGAAGTCTATGGAGCCTAATTTACCTCTTACTGGGAGTTTGAACCCGACCAGGACCCAAGCCCGGAACAAACTAGGTATCGCGGTTGGCTACTGGAAGCATCTACTTGTCTTCTTTGAAGTGATACTTACCCGAAAAAAATGTATTAGACCAATGTAAAAGTTATACCTTCAAACACATTCTGCAAATAGAATACGTGCTCACAAAATGGAAAAATTACCCAGAGCCCTCTAGGCTCAAATGACCTGGTGCAAATAGATCTTAGGAGCCCAGGGCATACAACTAGGGCTTGAGGGAAAATATCACGCAACCATACATGTCAGAAAGTCCTTTTGAAAATTCTTATGACCATTAGAATAGCCTGTCAGTTAAGAAGCCACATGAGTCCATCAAAATAGGGTTGCCCTTTCCAAAAAAAGTCCATGTGTCAAGGCAGTCATGACAGTAAAGCACCCAACAAACTAATAACATTAGCAGCTGTGCATGGGCATGGAATTGTTTTTAGGGAATATGTTAATTTTAGAAGACTGCTATTTTCAAAGGCTAAAATGACAGTAATTGTTGATGTTTAAAGTATGTAAACATGGAATTAACATGGATTGTTTGAGGATTTGCATCATTTAATTTACAGAACATGCCCACAACTTTGAAGATGTTTTTTTTTTATTGTGAAGCAAACAACAAATAGGACAAAATAAGTCAATGTGCATAACTATTCACCCCCTAAAGTCAATACTTTGTAGAGCCACCTTTTGCTCCAAGTCACTTTGGAAAAGTCTCTATGAGCTTGCCACATCTTACCACTGGGATTTTTGCCCATTCCTCCTTGCAAAACTGCTCCAGCTCGTTCAAGTTGGATGGTTTGCGCTTGTGAACAGCAATCTTTAAGTCTGACCACAGATTTTCTATTGGTTTGAGATCTGGGCTTTGACTAGCCCATTCCAACACATTTACATGTTTCCCCGTAAACCACTCAAGTGTTGCTTTAGCAGTGTGTTTGGGGTGATTGTAATGCTGGAAGGTGAATGTAACGGATCTACTGGCACCCCGACCGGGTACCTCCGTTGATGGATGCGTCCTAGCTTGCGTCGAGGCCTACAAGCACCGCACCGGACACCAAAACCACCACAGACTCCAAGGATAGTACATCAGGAACAAGCGTTCAGTAGTTACAGCTCAAGGGAGTATGCAGAAGCATAGCAATCCCCAGTATGATAGCGATCCCCTCAAATAATGAGACGAGGCTACGTTTTGAAGGGTCAAGAGGAACTCTCTTTTATTAAAAACAAAAACACATTTTTAAACACTTCACATACACAGTAGGGGCAGTGACTACCTTTGGTCAACCCCTAATTACCTCTGGCCAATCAGACAGGGTTAATGCGTGGGAGCCAGGAGTCCCCTCCCCAGGAGCCGCCCACTAGGCGTGGCTAACTGCTCATTCTCCCTCTGACGGTGGAGAGAGTAACATCACTAGTCTTACTTATTCCCCTGCTGGGAGTATGGGGAAACCCCAGGTCATCTCATTATTCAAGAGTCCTTACCCCCATTGTTCATGGTGCCATCTTGTCTGCTAAAACACTTTTGTTCTGCTATCTCTTGTTTGGTTTAGCAAATCCTATTAAGAGGCAGATGGGCAACTCCTGACCAAGTGTATGAGACCAAAGATATGTGACTGCATACCACACAATACAATATATTTACAGATATAATAACAACATTTTATAACCCAGAACATATCTGCAGATAGCTTAGGTCTGAGCACACATTATTACTGAATGGCGCTCAGACCACATACATACAGTATAGCAATGTGATCATATTTTAACCAAGAATTAAATAACCATAAAACAGGGTAAAACAGTGATGGATTCCGTTACACACCTCCCCCGTGACCATAAGCCGGCATACACGGTCTGATCCCAACGGATCGGCCTGGGGATGTCCGGACAAAACGGTTTGTTGGTCACTTCTACAGTTTGACAACCCATCAGCATTACTGCAATAAACATTTCAAGGAGAGGGAAAATACATTTTACAAACTGGTTTCAGACAATTAAATAATTAGGCAGAAAAGCATCAGCCTTCCTGCTGGCTTAAAAGTAAGAAAAGGGTAAAAATCCATACCTAAATGCAGTGTTTTAGGAGGTACACTTTGCCTATGTAAGCAGCTCTTGGGGTGTTGAAAACAAGTTTTATTTTTAAGTAAAATAAGTTTTTATTTGTATAGAGTGTAATGTGTGTGTCTGACATATGCAGCATGTGTTAGATGTGTTAGATTAGACAAAGGTAAAAACAGGGAAATGTAAAATTATAGTATGTTTACATTGATTGGGATGAAGTATTTGCATTTTTTCCAAGATTAATAATATCACTCTGATTAATTTCTTCCCTTCCCTTTATCTTAAAATAAGTACATTTGTTATCACTACTGATATCATTTATTGTATATAAAAGCCACTGGAGGTTGTGTTGTTATGGATTAGGATCAGTACAAAATGCATAACTGTATTCGTGCACCTACTTATATATCTTATCTTTGCAGTATTGTCGTATAACCAAATTTTACTAATAAATGCTGAATCATTGGGAGACTCTAAAATGGAGGATTTGTCACTCCCCTGCCTACAAGATGTAGGCAGCACAATTTCCGGTCTGTTAAGGATGACGAGTCTTATCACACCCTGAGCACGAGGAGGAGAACGCCATCTTTCCTTTGTCCTAAACTTCTGACCAACGAGAGGAAGACTCATCCCCCTGTGGGATGACACCTAGAGACTCCTTAATGCTTTTAACCCAATGTCTGATCAAGGTCTCATAAAAGCGGACACCTCAGAACCAATGAATTACTGAATAAACCTGATGTTTTGCTTAATTGTAACTTTTATCTGATTACTAAAAACTATATAAATGATGGCTGACGTAATAAAACTAGGAGAGAGAAAGCTGTATACCAGAACTCTGTGTTGGTGTATTATTTCTCTAAGGTATGCACACTATATAAATATTGGTAATTTGGCCAGGGACAGATATTTCTGAAAAATACTTTGTTATTTCCAAAAACAAATGGCGCCCGAACAGGGACTTGAGGTTTAACCGAACTGCATCGGACAAGAGGAATTCGGACAGACTTCATGGGAACAGGCGGAGCCTGATCACCTCCGGTACACGGTAAGGACATGATTAGTACCTTATCCGTGTAGACCTGTTCTTGGGATTCTGCCCGTTGTCCAGCTCCGCTGTAGGGGAGGTTACAAAAAGTACAGGTGATATTTTGCCTCAAGTCCATTTGAAACCAGTACAAGATATAGTGATATCTGTCGCCTGTGTGTGTCTGTTGATAGTGTGGGTTGAACGATTGTGATTTCTTAGATATTGTGGTTCGGGGGGCATACACGTGTATGTGTGACTCTCTGGAGACGGATGACTTGTGCCCAGAGACGCACATAACCCAGAAAAGTCCCACATACGGGCTTGCATATAGGTGCCCTGGGGATTGGGATTGCTTTGCATATTTTCCTGGGAAGGGTCTATGCATGCTGGATAGATGAATATCTCTTGGGGGTCATGATGTCCTGGCCATGGTAGCCTTGGTAAGACCAAGAGACGTCTGTCATTCACTATTGATTGAACGTGATATGTGTGTGACACATAATTCAGTGGCAGACTGATAGTGTTTGTAAGCACAATAAGCCCTGACGGTGTCAGTTTGTGAGCACATAATAGTGCATAATCCCGAATCACATATCTTTGAATCTAAAGTTTTCTGCAGAAAAGGTTTGATGATTATAATGTTATATGCTATGTCATTGCTGGTTGTGATGCATGTTTTGGTGAGAAATGTAGCTTAGAATTTCTCTCCCTGTACACTTAAGCTGAAAGCTGATTTCTGTGCAGCTGTGTGGGATTCAAGGTCAAAAGACACAGACTGCAAGAAAGGTGAAATTCCTATACTCCCCCCTCTTATTTTCTTTAACTCTTTCAAGGACGTATCATAGTTAAGAGAATTCTTTCTGGAGTTTGTACAGTAAGTGTTTCTATTCATGTTTTTTTTTTTATCATATAAACTTTATTGAGAGTAATATGAATGGCAGTAACAATTAAAACATTTCAGGAATAAACGTACATTTGACACCTGAACACAGATTTCCTCCAAAATGTAATACTGAGACCATTCTCTCTTTCCTCAAAAAAACCTTGTTTTCAAAAAATTTTAGTGATAATTATAATACATATAAATTTCTAACAACTCCGTAAAGATAGTAAACTAGCTGAGCTTAAATAGATTCAGCATAAAGAATAAAAGTGAGAGAGATAAAAGTTTACTCTCGCTTGCCATTCCAAAGGAAAATTCAATATTCCTCCGAACACTCCCCCTCTCCGCCGCCTCTTTAGCACTTTTTTTTTTTTCTCCCCAATAATCATTGTATTATTACCTCACCTCCAACAGAACAGTCAGCCTTCTTCCAATCCCGTCCGAACCGCACCGCTCCCCACTCGGCTCCACACCTAGCCGCCTCAGAAAAAACAGGCCCCACCCGACCCCCCAGGCTATCCCTCCTCAAGGAATACCGTTTGGTGATCTAATCCAAGGCTCCCAAATTTCCAAAAATGCCGGGAGAGAGTCTAGAAGAGTATAAGTCATCCTTTCATTAATAAATAGAAATTTTACTTTATTAATCACTTCTTGAAAACTGATAGAATTATCTTTCCATCGCCTGGCAATTATGTTCTTGACTGCAAGATAAATCATTTGAGCTAACCTATTGCCTTTTCTCCCTAATTCTGAATGATGTATTCCTAGAAGGCATGTCGCTATTGAAGGTGTAATAGGGGTATGCAATAATCCTGAAATTAGTGTGGCTGCCTTCTCCCAGATCTCAGCCACCCTGGGGCATTGCCACCATGTGTGAATGAAATCCCCCCTACCTTGACACCCTCTAAAGCACTTATCTGAGATTGTTGGAAATATCTTGTTCAATCTGACTGGAGTCGTGTAAGCCCGGTGCAGAATTTTTAGGGAAGTTTCCAAGAGACTGAAATTAAATGAACCCTTGGAGAGATTCAAAAAGGCCTCGGCCCAAGTTGTCCCCTCCCAAGTTTGTTGTAAATCAGATTCCCACTTTATCATGAAGGGGGGCTTTGTAAGATCCGGGGGAGAGTTTAATATGTCATAAAGATTTCCCAGGGTTCCCTTAAAAAGCGGTACATTCTTGCATATTGTAGACAGCCAGGTAGCCATGGGGGGTCCATGCTTCCTCACCACCTCCCCTATCCAATATCTTATTTTTGTAAGATTAAATAGCTCTCGCTGGGGTATTATATGATCCCTTTTCACTGTGTCTAGTGTTAAGATTCTGTCGCTGTCCACCCATGATCCCAATTTGTCTAAGTTAAGCGTGCTCCAAAAATTTCTCGATTCTACTGACAGAGAGGTCAAAAGGGAGGGAGATGAGAACACAGAAGTTAGGGGAGACAAGGCGTGGGCTAATTTGTGTTCCCGTCTGGCCCGGTTCCAAGTCCTTAAGGTGAAGCTAGTGATAGGGTTACTAATCCGGTCCCCGTATGTCTCTGAGGGAGGAGCCCATAGAATTATTCTCCAAGTCAGGGGAGCCATTAATGCGTCCTCAATAAACACCCAATTTGTCTATTCATGTTTTCATGATGTTGCACGTGAAATAATGTTTGTGTAAAAGTAGGTGTGTCCTGGGAGGAGATTGATTTAAAAAGTAAATAGTTCAAGATATAAATGTGATACGATTATGTCCTGTTGATTTACATGCCTCTGTCCACTACTCTCATTGCTATCCCTTACCAGCAGTTAAGTGGTTACAGACTGCAAGGTTCATTCCTATAGTCCCAGGAGGGCGGTAACCACGGTCTGAGTTAAGAGAAGACGTACGAATTAACCCTTCGTAGCAGTCGAACAAGTCAGACCTTCTCCTTCAGAGTCTCTCTCTCTCTCTCTCTCTCTCTATCTATCTATCTCTCTCTCTCTCTCTGTATTACTACCTCGTTAAACACCTGCTGCTAAATACGTGTTTGCTTCATATAGAAATATATGGCAGAATCAAGTTAAATTGAGTGAGGGCGTGTTGGCCCGGGATATAGTTAAAAAAAGGGGGGGTGAGGCTGTATTGAGCCGATGCAAGAAGATGTTCAAAGTGTGTGGTATTACCAGTGTCGTAGGAGGGCATTTGAAGGCAGAAGAGTGGCGTAAAGTGTTGAGAGATAATAAAGGACAGTTACAAGATTGTGGTTTGTTGCCCAGTGCAGAGATGTGGTACAAAGTGGCTAGAGCAATTGCACAGGAAGGTTGGACAGAAAAGGAGATTGAATTGAAAGGAAGAAAAATGTATGTGTATCATGCTCCATGTGAAGTGGTCAGTCCCCTGAATTCACCCGTTGTCCCCTCTACAATACAAGCAATCTGTCACCCTAATATACCACAACCACTACATACTGCCGAACAAAGACATTCCACCCAACCACAATCAAAAGATGGCGCCCACACACACACGAAGGAGGAGCTGCACTCACCCCCGAATACTGCCCATCATAACGTGATGTCACTCGTCACATCACCTGTCAAAGGGGATCCGCCCATTACTCCTACCACTCCAGAAACACATCCCACTTGCTTGTATCCAGTATTGACTCCAAACGGGACACTGTATTCCCCATATCCGATATTTCTATCTGTTGAGGCACCAATTGTAACAGGACATTCACCAGCAAGTGCTGGGCCCCATAGTGTGCATAGTTCACACAGCTCTGCCACAAGCCCGCTGTTCGCCCCCCTCCCCAAGCCCACAACACCACTGGAAGCACAAGCTCTGCCCATCAATCATCGACAAGATAGTTCAGACGAATCCGATGACGACATAAGGGGAGGAGAGGGGGCGGTAGAATAGACGGATAGGAAGTCCAATTCAAAAGTGAAACCTAAGAGGAGAAGCAAGAAAAGGGGAAGTCTAATGTACGTTGCATTTACCCCGACACAAGCCACCTCCCTTATAAACACATTGCCAGACCCTGAAAAACAACCTATGCCTTTCTATAGGAAAATGGTAAAAATCAAAAAAACATACTCGGCAGCCTGGGAATATCTTGTTAGCCTGTGTGAAATCAAGGCAGGAGATTCATACTGGCCTATTATGCGGAATGCAATAAATCCTTATGGTACAAATCGTTCAAAGCATGACTTTACATCAGGCATACAGTTCTGTGATCTGTTAAGATATTGGGCGAAGGATAAATTGGCAGATCAAGCAGTTAATTTACAAGATATCAAACAGGACAAAGACGAGTCGGTAGAAAAGTTTCATGCACGACTCACACATGTATTTACAGAGCTTGGCTTCAGTCCACATAATAAAACACATTCGCAGATGTTAAGTACAGCTTTCGTGCTGGGATTACATGAGACAATTCAAAAGGGCCTATTGACATCCAGACCAGAATATAGAGTGTTACCTTTAGACACCTTACTGCTGGTTGCTAAAGGGCTGGAGACAGCGGCGGCTAAACAACCTGTATCATCAGCATCTAAGAAGACGGCTGTACTTATGGTGAATTCTGAGCAATCACCACGGAAAGAAACAAGACAGTGTTTTAATTGTGGGAAATCAGGACACCTTAGCAAGAATTGCAAGGCACCCAGGAAGCCAAGACCTAGACAGCAGACAGATGATACTAATGCCGCGCCTGTGCTTCAAGCTACAGCATAGGACGGGGGTGAGCCTGTGTCAGTGTCCCCTATTCTGGCAGTTTCTTCAGGGGATGGCGAGGTACCACCACAGGCTATTGTGACACTACCAATAGAGGGGACTCCCACAACCTTTCTCATAGACACAGGTGCAGCCAGAAGGGTTTTAAGAAAGCAAGATCTGCCGGATATATCTTACCTGTCTGACATTGAT